>OU343126.1:19857510-21057510 GCA_910594945.2 Amphipyra berbera
TCTTTTTTTTTTTATATTGTTTATGTTTCTGTAACTGCCTGTGTGAGTCCAGAATAAATAATTTTCTTTCTTTCTTTCTTTCTTTCATGCAACATAGATATAACAAAAACAAAACTGCCTCGTTGGTCTAGTGGTGGCAAGTGCGACTGCTGATCGTGAGGTCCTGGGTTCGATCCCCAGGTCGGGCAAAAGTGTTATTGGGTTTTTTCGTGTGGAATTCCTGAGTAGCAGCTCGGAGTTTGGATTTGTGCCCGGTTGATGGCAATAGGCTCGCCCCCTATTACATGGGGCTTAAACATAACGGCGAAATGAGGGTGCTAAAACACCTCTGCCTAACCCTTTGGGGAATACAGGCGTGAAGTTACGTTATGTAAAAAAAAAAATGAAGCCATCGTGTGGCGCCTGGCAGATCTGAAACATAGAAACTCAAATTGTAAAACCTGACCAGCTACGAAGGTCTGCCGTCGTGTGTCTGCCATCGCGAGCGTCGCCACGCAGCACTCGCTCTCACATTCGTACCGCCGCATTAGATGTTTCACATCAAAACAGTTTTGCAGCGCGGAACTGGTCTAACAATATGTGAATTTAATTAGCACATCAGGCTTCATAATTACCACGTGTGTTGTATACAGTTTCCGGCTGTTCTCCGGCTACGTCAGACTATTTATTAGACCTATTTTAGTAAAGAATTAAAAGAATTCGTTTTATGCAACGTGTGGGTGAAAATTTAGTTAACATTGCCAAAAAATAGTCCCGCCCGCCCAGAAATATCGGCCATCTCGTACCAACGGACGGTATGCAAAAATTTACAATCCACTCAATAAAAAGTCGTAATTCCTATATATACATATAGCGGTTATACCTACATACGTATACATCTCGGATACGCTTTATACGCGATGTACTCACTGCTATATAAAACCGGGGAGAGAGCCAAATTCTAAATATAAATGTGGCCGAATACAGCCGAACGCATCCGAATCCGCCCGCCCGCCTCAGTCCAACGCTAACTGCCGCTCCGACATTCCCAAACCATCGCAACCGAACGCGCGGTAACGAAACGTTCACTTGGTAAGGTCACACCGTAAACGGCATTCGGCGGTACACACGAAAAATTTTCAAATTCCTAATTTGGAACGCGTCCGTGAAAAAAAATAAAATCCAGTGAATTTGAATTCTCGATATCGGTGTATTAAGTGACAGTGTTGTGGGACCTTTGAACGTTTTTCCCTGTTACCGGTAAAGTAGTGATTATACTATGGTTTTAAGTTTTTTTA
The DNA here is from genome assembly GCA_910594945.2 of Amphipyra berbera. Taxonomy (NCBI): domain Eukaryota; kingdom Metazoa; phylum Arthropoda; class Insecta; order Lepidoptera; family Noctuidae; genus Amphipyra; species Amphipyra berbera. Next base: position 19,858,788 of record OU343126.1, read on the forward strand.
TCTGTTTGAGTTTTAACGCTTAACTAACAGTGGATTAGCCGGCGACTCGCTTATCGCTCTGGAAGCGAGAGTATTGAGTTTCAATATGTCCGCCTGCCTGTTCCAAAATTATTTTCTCCGTCATTCCCTGTGTGTAGCTTATCGATGTGAATTTTTGCTTTATTTTCTGTTAATATTGCACCGGTCGCTTTTCTAACCTCTAAATTTGTGTAGTATATTGTTATTAAGTTTTGTAATGTGTTGATTGCATGCGATGTATGAAGTAAAATGCATTTCCTGCAACATGGGTGCGCTCTTTTCCCGCATTGCGCCTAAGTTCCTTGTTGGTTCGGGACGCCGGTCCGTGGCTTTAGTCTAGACATAACGGAGGCTGACCGTATTGATTTTTCTCTCTCAACATCTTGTTGATGTTTTGTATCTCTCTTTGTACGGTATTGAACATTAAAGTTGATTAAAAAATCTTCCTTGAGCGTACTGATGACATCTAAGATTTAATTTTCCTTCATACATTTTTTTCTACTTTGGGGCTGATAAAAGTTTATTTTGCAAGACAATCCTATTGCAACTGACCAATATTTTTCGTTTAATAGGTCAATAGGATCTTAGTGACGGGATAGGAACTTACTAGATTAGTAAATCTGAAACTGAAATAATGCACGTGTTTATTCTGAAAAATGGTGTACGTGACTCTTGTTCAGTCTGAACACCAAGAAAAGACGTTAGTTGAAATGAATTTGATTTAACTTGTAATAAATATTCAAACTTTTAAGAAGAAGTAGCTGCTAAGTACTTCTCAAGAAAATAAAACGATGATTCAGAGTAAAAGTTTGTAGTTCTGTTGTACCTATTTACCTAGTCCTACATAGATGATAAAGAAACTGAAACTTGTCGTAATATTGCGCAATTCAATTATATTTTTAAAACTAAATTAATTCATAAACATTTGTTCATAAATAGTTTTGCCAGACACACTTATATGTCATAACGAAATCATGACGAATGATTATACGCGAATCGTTGATTATAAAATCATATCAGTGACCCAAATGTGTTTGCACAAATCTTTACATAGTATAAAACAAAGTCACTCCCGCTGTCTGTCTGTCCCTATGTATGCTTAGATCTTTAAAACTACGCAACGGATTTTGATGCGGTTTTTTTAATAGATAGAGTGATTTAAGAGGAAGGTTTATATGCCCCACATTAGTATCTACATTGCACCCGTGCGAAGCTGGGGAGGGTCGCTAGTAGTATTATAATATTGAATATACCTCTGCTTATCTTTTTATCTTTCCGAGCATAAGCTATAAGCATAATCAGTTTATTACTGTCCTGAGTACAGGCCTCTTCTTAGAATGAGAACGGGTTAGGCCTTAGTCCGCCACGCTGGCCTACCATTGAGAACTTTACAGAGCCCTCTTAGTTGCGCAGGTTTCCTCACGATGTTTTTCTTCACTGTTATCTTTTCTAACATGTTATTTATGTTTTGTATTGTTAAATAAACAAAGCATGTTAAAAAATACATCTCACTGAAGTTTGAAGATCCATTAGAATGTCGTAAAGCGTTCTTTGATCGGTTTATGTACCTTTTAGTTCAACGTAATGTTTATTTTGGTTCCCTTGCAAATGATTCTATGGTGAAAGGTTTACTGGGAACAATTTAATAGCTATCAAATAGTGTGAGAGTTTCTGAAGTGCGCAGATGACATGGATGAAAGAGTGTTAAGAAATTATGGATAGGTAAAAGCGTAAAGTCAGGTTATACTTTATTCTTAATTATATAAGTAGAATTAATCTTCCTCTTAGCCTTTATCCAACTGTGTTGGGGTCAGCTTCCAGGTTAACAATATGCGGCTGAATACCAGTATTTTAGACGAAACGACTTCCATCAGACCTCTGCTTATCCCTTCGGTGATTATAGGCGTGAGTATATTGTATGTATGTTCTAAAGAAACATAACATAACATCACGTCTGTATTCCCCAAAGGGATGGGCAGAGGTGTATAGTAACATTCATTTCGCCGTTATGTTTAAGTTCCATGTAATATTGAGCCTATTGCCATCAACCGGGCACAAATCCAAACTCCGGGCTTCTACTGAGAATTCCACACGGAAAACCCAATAACACTGCCCGACCTGGGGATCGAACCCAGGACCTCACATCAGCAGTCGCGCTTGCCACCAGTAGACCAACAAGCCAACGACCAATATTCACCACAAGTAAAACTATGAACGTAGATAATTCTGTCATTTAATGTTGGGATACATTTCAGGAAACCACGTGCCTTTTCATTCTGACTTACGTCGCCATGCCAGTAGTCACGCGAATTTGCTATTACCGTCACTTTTTTCAGACCGTTTCTTTCATGTTTATCTTTTCATGTTTCTGTCTTAATATTTTTTTAATGAAAAAGTCCAGAAACTTCTTTGATAATATGACATTTAGTTTTCGTTCCGATTTTGAAAAGCATTGTTATTTTGTGTCTCTTAGGTCTCTTATCTTTAGGTTCTATTTTCAAATGTCTCTGGTTTTATGTTTTTAAGGCATTTTGAGTCTTATGTAGGACATTTTAGGATTCAGTTTTAGTGGTAATTTTTGTGGCTGTATGTTTGGAATGCCTGAACTTGAAACTATAATTTGATGACTCTATAAAGATTAGAAAGGGTAAAGGATAATGTGCAAAACTTTTCGCGAATGAAATCACAGTAGTTCAAGAAGTTTGATCACTCATAGATATAAATTAGGTTAGAGTTTTGTATTTAATCTACATTTACTTACTATCGGTGTAGTATATATGGGAATCGCTGGTGAGGACATCTTAGAAGAACATACTTCGATATTATTGTTCATGTTCCTCAAAAAGGTCAAGCGCGTAGTACTCAGAACAGGCACGTGTGTTTGAGAAGAACGTGGACAAAGTGAAAGGAGTATGAAATAATCGCAGCATGTGGCGATCTGTAATTTTTGCCTATCCTCATAGGCAAAAGGCGTGAGTTTTCATATTTATGTAAGTATGAGTGAGTGGATTAATCGAATTTAAAAATGCTTTTCTATCTAGTAAAAACATTTTAACAAAAATAAAACCGACTTCAAAAAACGAAAAAAGAATAAAATAATTACCATATTATAAAATTAACAGTTTCAGAAGTCGGTGCCTTCAATTTGGTTCAGCTTGGTGAAGCACCGACTTCTGAAACTGTTAATTTTGTAATATGGTTATTATTTTATTCTTTTTTAGTTTTTTGAAGTCGGTTTTATTTTTTTGTTAAAATGTTTTTTATTTTTTTCATTTTAGTGGCCTTAATTAAAACATGGTTGGTCCAACCAAACAAGTAGGTCCTTCTAAAGACGCTGCTCGTAACATAATCACATCATCACATTATGCGTAGGTACTGTTCGTCATTGAAGAGTTCCATTGTCTATTTCCGAAGTTCTTCATCAGATCTTCACCAAATTTAAATGGGACCATTTCGAAAGAATACACTTTCAAACAAAAACATTGTTTTTCTAATCGGTTCATAAATTTGGGTGTAGTGAGGTAACAAACATTAAAAAAAAAACATAGAGCCGAATTGATAACCTCCTCCTTATTTTGGAAGTCGGTTAAAAATAGATCTCCTTCCGGTTTTATCCACTGTCGCCTTGGGACCGTCAAAATGTCATTCAATTTTCGTACCTATCACAAAACTTGCAATTATAATAATTACAGAAGTTAAATTAATTAGCTCATTGCAGAATAATAAAAAGTTGACGTTCTGAAGAATTTTGATACCTACCTATCCTACAAACATAATTTGATTGGTCGTTTTAAAAATTCTTTCACGAATCAGATTATTAAAGTTGCGTGACATCGTTAAGTATTGAATTATTGGATGGCATTTGATGCATACTGTTCTCCTTTTTGCTAAGTTGATTTATGGTTCGATTTGATTTATTGTCTTTTTCATATTTTATTCATATCCTACCTTAGTAATGCAAATAAAAACATAGGTATCATTTACGGACGGAGCGACTGCCATCAGACCTCCGCGACCCAGTTACTGGGCAATGCCGATATCCTAAGGTTAGACCGGTTGTCAGAATTTTTCTGACCTCTCGTAACGACTGACATAGGTAATCGTATGACACCCGTGACCGACTGTTTAAACTGCTCTCCGAAGCACGGAGGGGTCTCGATGTGTAACGAACGGTGACCCATCTATAGACTGACCGCAGCAAGAGTAGCTTAGGACCTCACAAATCATAAGATCCACGCGGTTGGTAATAAGCCACGAGCCCCTTCAACAATAAAAAATACTACCATTGGTAAGCAAAACGATTCGTTTTTGTTTATAGGAATCTGGCAAAAGTTATTTAGCAACAAAAAAGGGGAAACGTCTACACGAACACACTCATATATGAATACATTTTGGGAAAACCACGACACGCGAATAATACAGGGTGTAAACGAAATCATGTAATTCCTTCAAACCTCGTGATGTACTGCTGACATAGATTATCACTGAAAGGGATACTTCGGATTGAACGGGTGCCGTCTCAATACTCAATACTCAATATTTATTTGCGTATTCCACAATGTTACTTAGGTGGTAGTAATAGAAAATTATGTTACAATTGTGGACCCTGTTGGCCTCTGTCGGGACTGGTCAGCCCTTAACTGCTATGGTAATCTTAGAAGGCATATTTTTCTATTTGTTACTCTTATGTGAGTTTATTTGTTACATTAACTTGCATTATTCTCATTCTATTTCTCACACTACTGTAATGGAATTGTATTGAACTACTATTTTAAAAAGAGTATTCATGGAGTTTCTTGCCGGCTCTTCTCCATAGAACCTACCTTTTGGAACCGTGCACCTAGTTGTGACGTTTTAAAAGTGCCTGAAATCTGGTCTATTTGAAATAAAATACTTTGACTTCGACTTTGACTTTGAATAAAAAAAAAAAGACAAGAAGTAAACATGTGTTCTTAACGTGAGGCATTTTAGCGCCCCGAGTTAAGTGACTGCGCGGCGAGCGTTAGCCGCGCAATTCACCCGGGGCGCTAAAGTGTTAAAGGGGGGGACGTTAAGAACACATGTTTACTTCTTGTAATTTTTTTTATTTAATCCAATAGTATCCCGTGCAGGGTTAATGTATGTCAGCAGTACATCACGAGCACAAAACAGATAGGTACAGAAGTCAATCACATGTATGTACTTCACTTTACATACTTACGCTCGGCGGTCGCTCTATCTATATATCTATCTCTCTCAAGCGCATGGCGCTCGCGCTCGCATTCACTCGCTCTCTAGCCCCAAACAGTCCGAGATATCGTGTCCGTGAGCTGTGTCTATGTGTGTGTTGCTCAAGCGCACTTGTATGTAGATTGACTTCTGTACCTATCTATTTTGTGTCAGGAGGTTTGAAGGAATTACATGATTTTATTTACACCCTGTATAAAACAAACAAGATCCTTTGACACACACTATCGGTAATTGATTTGGCTTTGCTCCGCCTGCGTTTATCATGCTTATTACATCCTTGTTATAGTAATACCTCATATATATCGAGTTAGAGCTAATCGATATTGCAGCTAGGCGTCCTCGTATCAGGAACAGTGGTGGTGCGGAGGGGGGGTCGTTTGTGTCATGACCCCCCCAAAATCGTACACGTCAAATTGACAAACGTCCTAAAAATATATAATTTACAAAAGAAAAATTTCGTGCATTAAATTGTAATGTGCTTAACTTATTTTATTGTTAATATGACCCCCCCCCCCCAAAATCTTTGGCTACGATCGCGTCTGATCAAGAAATCAAATCGTACACGTCAAATTGACATATCTCCTAAAATAGACAATTTACAAAAGAAAAATGTTGTGCATTAAATTCTAATGTGCTCAACTTTTTTTTTTCGTGTGGTTAGTCACTAACCTGGTGTCAGAGTTTATGCCGCCCATGGGCCTGTGACTTGGCTTCACATGCCGTCGAGAAATATCTCTCAAGCATGCCGGTTTCCTCACGATGTTTTCCTTCACCGTTTTTAAGCAAGTGATAATTATACAATACGCACATGAATCCGAAAAGTCAGAGGTGCGTGCCTAGGGTTCGAGCTCGAGACCGATCTACACGTCAAATTGACAAACGGCGTAAAAATAGACATTTTCCGAAAGAAAAATTTTGACTGCCTTGTTGGTCTAGTGATCCCAAGCGCGACTACTGAGCATGAGGTCCTGGGTTCGATCCCTAGGTTGGGCAAAGTGTTATTGGGTTTTTCCATTAGAAATTTCTCAGTAGCAGCCCGGAGTCTGGATTTGTGGCCGGTTAATGGCAATAGGCTCGCCCCCTATTACATGGAACTTAAACATAACTGGCGAAATGAGGGTGTACTAAAAACACCTCTGCCGAACCCTTCGGGGAATATAAGGCGTGATGTTGTTATGTTTAAAAATTTTGTGCAATAAATTCTAATTTATTCAACTTATAATTATTATTGTTAACTAGCGGCCCGTCCCGGCTTCGCGCGGGTGGACATTTTCCCCGCTTTTGCAACATTTTTCATTTATGCTCCGCTCCTATTGGTCGTAGCGTGATGTTATATAGTCTATAACCTTCCTCGATAAATGGACTATCCAACACAAAAATAAAGTTTCAATTCCAACCAGTAGTTCCTGAGATTAGCGCGTTCAAACAAACAAACCCTTTACCTTCATAATATTATCATATGACCCCCCTCAAAATCTTTGGCTGCGATCGCGTCTGATCAGGAAATGGTTAATATTGTACAGTGCCTCGCGAAATTTCGTGACGAAATGCAAATGGCATCAACTTGCCGTTCGGAAATGTAATTTCTATGTTGATGAGGGTAACATTTGTTGCAAACTGTTACAGTGTGGTGTTCTCTCATAAAATAAATGATTCACTGTTGAGGAAGTTACACGCATGCTTTGCGGTGTATTCCTACTTAGTAGAATAGCTGTAATTTGTAGCCATTTATGATTATGGTTTCTAGTTGTAAACAAAACTAGTATCGCTGTAAGATTTTCTTTATAGCTGAGGACATGGTTTGGGCCAAACCACATCCTGACGGAAGATACGTCGCCAATTTTCCTTTGCGTAATTTACTCGAGGAATTTTAGTAACGCATCGTCGGTCAAATGTGTACGGTGTGAGATGTTTATAGGTATGGAATTATGTATACGGAAGATCGGCGACGTATCTTCCGTTAGATGTGGCTTGGCCCTTAGAACAGGATACCTACCTAAAAGTAGAAATAAATCCTGATATGATATCCTGATCGTCGCAATTGCTTTATGTTAGATCTAAAATGTGTCACAGGTTAATTTCAGGTTGATTCATGAACATTCAATTATTGTCTTGCCTTTGAGAAGATGACCAATTCCTGGAAAGCATACTCTTACAAAAAGCTGAAAAACGTTAGGATAAAGAAGAATACTCTCATAAACACAATAACACCACGTCTGTATTCCCCAAAGGATTGGGCAGAGGTGCATAGTAACACCCTCATTTCGCCGTTATGTTTAAGTTCCATGTAGTAGGGGGCGAGCCTATTGCCATCAACCGGGCACAAATTTAAACTCCAGGCTGCTACGGAGGAATTCTACACGGAAAAACACAATAACACTTAGCCCGACCTGGGGATCGAATCAAGGAACTCACGATCAGCAGTCGCGCTAGCACCACTAGACCAACGAGGCAGTTAATCACCCTCTTAAAGTCCGTACAAAGTCTGGCAAGTGAGTATCACAATGACACAATATTGCAATGGCGCCTCGTTTATTTTTGTTTCTTCGTAATAAGTACACTCATTGCACCCGAATTGCAAATGATCTAATGAATGATACAACCTTGACATACACGATAACTACTACTAATTACTTGCCCGAAGAAATATCTGCAATACCTGACGAATTATCATAATTGCCGCGATGATCTCAGAATGAAAGAAGAACAGAATAATTGGAGTCGGATTTTCCAAAGGTCTGTAGATTCGAGGTTCGGTAAAGAGTATCGCGAGTACTCGCACTGCGAGTTGGCCCTTGGGTCCCTAGAATAACGAAGAAGATGCCAGCACTGTCACTTTTTAACTAGTTATGTACAAAGTATGTATGGCCAGAAGATGGCTTAACCTTGCAAATCGTATGATCCACGCAGATGGTAATTAGCCACGAGCTCCTCTACCGCATACAACGTATGGTTGAGATAATATTACCGTAACCACCTCACTTGATGAATTACTCATCGCGGATAGTTGTTAACAAAATAATGCAATTACTTAATGTTGGCAACACCAACAAATTTATTTTTACAATTTAAATTTAATTTAATGTGGCAACACTGTTTTATCTTCTTGTCACTTCACATTTCTCTCTAGCAGCGGTAGCGCGAGCTTTATTATTATTTTTATTTATTTTCTGTTCTTTATTATTATACAGTCCACCAAATATTACAAATTCGCACACTTAAACCAACTTTTTAACGCGAACTTCTTATTTCGTATTGGCTCGAGCTATACGAGAATTGCTGTGCTGTGGAGGAAAGATTAGCCAGACAGCAAGGTTGGCAGTGGGGTTAACTGCCGAGGGTACGCCGGAGGTACTTGAGTATCGTCACTCGTGGAAGCTCTTTTAATGCATCCCATGTGAACTGAAATTGAGTGAATCAGAGGGCTTGCTATGCCAGTCGTTAGTAAACAATTTTTTAATTTTTAATCCAAACGGCTACAGAGTCACACCGTCCTCTTTGCCATTGGTATTACAAACCGGTAACTTGCATCTAAATCACGAAAATGGCTGATTAATTAGATTTCTTTCAATAGTAGTAACATGCATTTAAATGTGTGTAACTGTATCCATGCAGCTATTCTACTAGTCCATACCAGCTATTCCCCCATACCTAGACGGACTTTTAGCTTTTTATCCAGAGGAACGTAATTCTTTCTTAAAATATGATTTCTATCTATTCATTGTTAATTATTGTTGTAAGGAAAACCTTTGGTATACTTACATTACATAACATCACGCCTGTATTCTCCGAAGGGTAGGGCAGAGGTGTATAGCAACACCCTCATTTTGCGGTTATGTTTAAGTCCCATGTAATAGGAGGCGAGCCTATTGCCATAATCAACAAATCCAAACTCTGGGCTGCTACTGAGAAATTCCACACGGAAAAACCCAATAACACTTTGCCTGACCTGGGGATCGTAACCAAGAACCTCACGAACAGCAGTCGCGCTTGCAACGAGGCAGTTTGGTATATTTTGTGGGTCAAATTCTCCCAAAACAGTATCGCACATCGTCCCATTTATCATGGTTGCGTAAAGCCAAACATCTCTAATTTATGGAACATTTCTGGGCTGCACACTTCCGTTTATTATTCTTTTAAGTTGAACTCAATAACCAGTGCGTGTTTACGGTAAATAAAGCAACCCCTTTATTTTGTTTACTAACAAAAGTTTCGTACGCGAGCGTATATTTGGATGGGTATTTTGGGCGTACCTCTTCGTAGTTGGCATGCGTTTATGTATTAAGGGTAGGAACATTTTACACTGGGGTAGATATTTACACGAGTTACGTTGTAGTCATGGAGTACGTTGACCTTACTTTAAAGGGAAGGGGGGGGGTTGAATCCTCTTGCCCAGAAAGATACTGCAAAGATGATTTGTATGGCTCGAAATAGAGCAACACAGAGATTACTCCTTGTTGGCTCTATTACCCTGTAAGGCTGATTTATACGAAGATAGTTTATCGGAGCGAGACTGGTTTTGTCTTCGTCTTTCCTACGATGAAAACAGAGATAGCGTGAGACTCGCTTCTGGGAGCTGACTCCCAAAAGACGCTGCCATAGAGAAGAATTTCACCTATTTGAAATCTTTTGTTTTTTATTCTGCTTTTTAAGTCATATCGAAACGATGCTTAGGAGATTTCGAATGAGAATCTTTTATCAATACGTGCTTATTGGCTGATTCGTATAATTTACCGAGCGTTATTGGTTAAAATTTAGACTCTCGTATCTTTACCAATAATTAAGCAAAGACCTCAAAGCTTTGCACAGTAGACCCTCCCATATGGAAGTAGCTATCACAAATAAAATTAGTTCACGAGTCTATTTATATACCTTGGCAATAAAAAAGCTACCATTGGTAAGCAAAACGCTTCGGTTTTGTTTATAGGAACCGGGCAAAAGAATATGAGAAAGTATTTCTTCATGAGAATCATCGTTCTGTTTAACACAACCGTTCTGTATGGGCCAGATTTAATTGATGCCATCACGTTGCGAACTTCTGAATTGGCATAACTTCTTCTTCTTCTCCCTGCTCTTATTTCACACTAGGTGGGGTCGGTACAACATGTAATTCCTAAATCCATGTTGTTAAAGGTTTTGGCTTATTGTTTATGACCGGCCGCCTGCTTGATATCAACCCTCCTTGGGAATACTCGTTGCGCCGTCGCACGGGTGTGAATTGGCGTAACATTAGCTGTTAAAGATGTTGTCGCTTCATGATAGGAATTATATTCAACATTCTTCGTTAACTACTTATCTAAACTATTAAGTATTCTTGTAGTTATGAGTGTACCGTATAAATCTTCAATATGACCAATTGATCAATTTATTATCCTTCCTCATACCGTTGGCAACGTCCACACTAATACTGAGAATTATTATTATTGATCTAATTTCAATACATCAGAGGCTAAATTGAATATGATCCGATGATATATCGGTCTAGTCCAAACAAAACTAAACGGAATTGGGTCGCAGATTCATAGGTGTATCATTCTAGATTTTAGTTCTTAGAAAAGTTCTTTATCACGCTTATAAAAATCTTTTTTATCCAATGTTTTCTTATTACACTACCATATAGCCCAGTAAACTCTACATAACATAATATAATCCCATAAGTCCCACTGCTGGCACGGGCCTCTTTTCAGAATGAGAAGGGTTTAGGCCTTAGTCCACCATCGAGAACTTTATGGAGTCCTCTCAGGTGTGCAGGTTTCCTCACGATGTTTTTCCTTCACCGTTAACGCAAGTGATAATCAAATTCTGATCCGCACATGAGTTCTAAAAGTCCGAGGTACGGGCCGAAATCGAAGTTCAATCGCTAAGCTACACTGCTTAAATCTTAAGTCTCCCTAAAGTCCGATAAACGTATTCATGATGGAGGATATTGTTGCCATAACTTGACATAACGTACGTACAAACATTACTATGAGAACGCAGTGTGCTCGAACGCACTGCGTTGAATACGGCTGTGTGATTGGTTTCCTTGTTGCGTGGTTTAGACGATGCGACGGTTACAGCATGACTTCGTCGTGAAATTGCTGTGCCTGTGATATGTCGACATGTAGTCGAAAAATATAGTTAATTTCCAATAGCAGCCAACTATAACTACTGAATACATTATAAAACAAACTTACATAAATAAAAACAAACGACGAAAAATCCTAGTAATAAGCACTATTGTAATTGTATTTCTCATGTAAGTGACTGTAGTCTTTTATGAGAATAAATTTCTTTAAACCTATGTCGTGTACGTTTTGTTGGCGTAAGGGCTTGTACACAAAACTGCGAATCGGTGCAATGCGAATTCGCAACGCAGAAAACTGCGACGCAAATTGCTGTGATGCGATTTCGTGCGGCAAAGCGTCTTCCCTCCAAGGTTCGGATGACCAATCCCTCGACGATAGTCAACCGTGTTGAACTTATTTTATACTAGGTAGAATAAATTTGCGTAAAAAGATTTGCGCACTGCTGTTACTGATAAGAAGATATAGGAACAAATCAATTACGCGAATCAATTCGTAAGTTCTTGCGATGCGTCGTGCGAGCTCGTATATTTCTACGATGCGACGTCGCATCAAAATTTTGTGTACAAGCCCTAAAACAGCCTGCCTGCGACAGCTTGGTTGGCTTTAATTTCTTTAGTGGTTTGAAATTTATAAGCACTATAGACGAGTGTTTCTCACGAAGTTAAAGGTTAAACTGGAGAGTAGACTACGTACAACTAAATTATGTCGAAAAATTTGGTCTTGAACATTTAGTTTGGCGGTCTATCTCTTTCTAAATAGGGTATTTAGAAAGAGATAGAATTATTCAAGGGCGGGGCTCGTGGCTAATTACTAACCGCGCAGATCATACGATTGGCGAGGTTAAGCCACGCTTCCCGCGGTCAGTCCGTGGATAGGTGACCATTCGTTTCACATCGAAACCCCTCCATGCCTCGGAGCCTCGGAAAGCACGTTAAACTGTCGGTCCCGGGTGTTATACCTACCTATGGCAGTCGTTACGGGAAGTCAGAAGCCCTAAAGTCTGACAACTGGTCTAACCTTAGGATATTGGTATTGCCCTGCTACTGGGTTGCGGAGGTCTGATGGCAGTCGCTCCGTGTAAAATACTGGTATTCAGCCGCATCTGGTTAGACTGGAAGCTGACCCCAATATACTTGGGAAAGGCTAGGTAGAACGATAGAACTTTTCAAGGTTAAATTTTACGACTTTAAATAGGTGTTCGTATAGTGTGGTCTTCATTTTTACTTATACCTTCATGGTGTTTCTATTAAATATGATTTCGATGGCTGCAGGAAAACTATGGTGTAGATTTTTATTAAGATCTACTCATTCAGTTATAAATTGGCTTGTATAATTAAGTTGTACTATAATTAAATTTCCTGTAACATCAACCGGAAGTTATGCCCAGTAAATGGCGATAGACTCGCCTCCTATTACAAGGGATCTAACAGCGTCGTTGGCACCTTGCGGGACACCTTTAACTAGTCCATCAAGGTCATTATCATTATTAACTACCTCGTTGCTCTAGTGGTGGCAAGTGCTACTGCTGATCGTGAAATCTTGGGTTGGATCCCCAGGTGGGGTAAAGTGTTATTGAGTTATTCTGTGTCGAATTCCTCAGTAGCAGCCCGGAGTTTGGGATTGTCCCGGTTGATGGCAATAGGCTCGCCCCCTATTACATGGGACTTAAACATAACGGCAAAATTAGGGTATTACTATCAGTGGCGTAGCTTGCTCTAGACGGGCCCTGTATCAAAATTTGTCGGGGGCCCTTCTACCCGACTGCGGCGAAGCCCAAATGGAGAAAATCAAACCAAAAACCATGGTCCATGGTTGTATGGAGTTTCTGGGGTGTGCTGAGATTAGCATTTAAGAGTTTAGAGTTTGGCGTATGGCCTAAGAGCTTGAGTGAGATTATGGATAACGTTTTACGAATTTTTGCTTACACACGTCGTGGCCCCTGCAGCCCTGGGGCCCCTTGATACGACTGATACGGTGGAAACTACGCCCTTGATTACTATACACCTCTGCCCAACCCTTCGGGGAATACAGGCGTGAGGATATTATGTTATGTCATTATCATTCAATTTGAATGTCATTCTAGTTCCGTGCAGTTCTGCTTCGGTCCTTATAGGTTAGTGCTTCAACTGATTGGCAAAATCATTGGCAAGATTGATTACTTTATACGCCGAATAAATTTAATTCTTATATTTTACTACAACTGTGTCCGCACCAAATACACCGCTATCTCTGTTATTTACACATATAATTGTAACAACTGGGTCAGTTTTACCAAAATAACTTCAAAAATAATCACGATTTACGTTAAAGTTCTAATTATTTGTGTTTTGAAGGTTCAGTTCATTTTTAAATGAAGTTCAGCAGTTTTGCCTCTTGTCTGGCGGTCAGCCAAACTACTACTAGCTAATACAAGCGCATTGGGCACCACTGTCACGGATGAAAAATGTATGATCTATATTTCTAATGGTATAGATGGAATATGCTATTTGATCGTTATGACGGTTGATCTTTGATGGGTTTTCGAAAACTTTTAACTCATCAGCCTCAGCCACCAAGTCTACCGTGGTCCATTGATGGATGTAAGCGTTCCACTTAAGGAAAGTGCAGGTGCCACTGCGTTTCTTATGCGGGTTGGTTTCCGTAGCAGCACCGTAAAAACAGCATGCAGGAGGGTCTGAGTTTGAAAACAACCCGCACCTCTGAATTTTCAAATTCATGTGCGGAGTAGAATTTGATTATCACTTGCGTTAAATGATGAAGCAAAACATCGTGAGGAAACCTGCACACCTGATAGGGCTCCAGATTCTCGATTGTGTGTGTACTCTGCCAACCAGGCCAGTGTGGTGGACTAAGGCTTAAATCCTTCTCATTCTGAGAAGAGGCGCGTGCCCAGCAGTGGGGTGATTATGTATTATGTGATTCAACACTCCCAGAATTTCTGAAATGTAATAAAAATAAGATATTCCGAGAATACGCAGAAAAATTATAACTTTTTGTATATGAAATAATTTTTATATCTTTGAACTGTTACCGAAACTGGGTTCCGTTGAGAAGTTGATGCAATAATTGTGCGAGATGTAAAACATGCGAGTGTTTCAGTATATCAAGTCACTGACCTACAAACGGTTATATTTATGTTGATCTCACTTGTCTTCTACCATTGCCATCTTTTTCTTTCTTATTTTAAATATTGTATATTTTAATTGAATTGGATAAGTAAAAAGAAAATATACCAGATTTTTTTATTGTAACCAAAAATTACAGCGGAGACCGCTTATAACGACATCAAAGAGACGGCGATATTTGGTCGTACTAAATGGCCGTCGCTATTAAGAGTCAGTAAATACCAGATAAGAAAACCTAACTAAAGGGTGTTCTTCAGTCGCTATAAGCGGCTGGTCTTTATAAGCGAAGTCGTAATAAACGGATTCCACTGTATATTGGTAGACAGCTTCTTTTCCAGTCATCATAATATACGTTGTTACCATAGACATCTAAATTGTAACATTCGTAAGTTGCTTGAATACTTCAAACTGTTTTAATTGACTCTTGCAAAGCGTGACTAATAGCCAAATACTCATACGCAACTCAATCTTAAGTTGCCGTTAAGTTCGTGCTGTCTCTGTCACTTGGCCTTAAAGTGACAGGGACAGCACGAGACTTAATGGCAACTTAAAACAGAGCAGCGTTTGAGTATTTGGCCATAAGAATCTAATACTGAAAAGAGCAGAAAGCTAGTAGGTAGGATAATTTGAAATACTCCACATTAGACGAATGAAATTCTAAATCGGCAATAGAAAAGACCTTGACACACATTCATAATTCCCCAATCTAAGTTACATCTAGATCAAATTGTTTTGATCTTCACCAAAATAGAACAATGATAGCCAATGAATAAAAGATTCGTAGCTCCTACTGTTATTCCATAAACTTCGACAATAGCCGAGAAAATCAAACCACGGGACGTCAGAAATACGTAATAACGTTAAAAGAAAAGATACAGAATTAGCCATACATCATGAACTGGATAGGATTTTGGTTCTAATTCCGTCGATTATATCACTGGTACATCGGTGCAGAAAGCGCTGCCAATATTAGACCAGTGTATTGACTCCAGCTGAGATTGACATGGTGATCAAGAAAAACTGAATTTAGACCTGTCAGAGCTTGAAAATGGAGGAGCTAATTTGATGTGAGGGTTGTTTGATGGTTTTATTAGAAATATTGTCCGTTAAAAAGATTTTTTTAGGATTGGATTTTTGTTTGGAGGATAAAGTAATAAAAAGGAGTTTCTTGATAGTTAGATTGCTAGAGAGGCATTATATTGCGTGCCTGTATAAATTGTGAATGAATGTAAAGCGCTAAATCTACTAGCAAATACTGTGGAAGTTATTCCACGCTATTGCTCGCTTTGTTCGTAAGTCTTGCAGAAGTCGTCTTCCTGCGGTTGTGTCCATAGTTTGAAAGACGGTTGAAGAAGTCAAGTGGCGCAGTAGAACTTGTTAGTGGATCCGATTTATGGAAGAGTGAGCAAAATGGTAACTGCCTCATTGATCTGGTGGTGGCAAGCGAAATTGCTGATTGTGAGGTTGTGGGTTCGATCCCCAGGTCGGGTAAAGTGTTATTCGGTTTGTCCGTGTGGAATTCCTGTGGCAGCCCGGAGTTTGGATTTGTGCCCGGTTAATGGCAGTAGGCTCGCCCCCTATTACGTGGGACTTAAACATAACGGCGAATTGAGGGTGTTACTATACACTTCTGCCCAACCTTTCGGGGAATACAGGCGTGATGTTACGTATGTTATGTGAGCGGAACGGTTTTAATAACTATCGAACACAACTGTTAACCATCATGATGCAACTGATAAAACTGTCTTGCAGAACAATCTGTGTTCTCTCGACGATGTCCAAGACTTTTGCTATATACGCCTTTGTACAATATTTGTCGGTTTTCGTTTTGAAACGTTTCATACACACGATTGATTATATTTTTTGTAACTTTAATGGGTGCCCACGCGCACGCCTACATCGTTTTTATTAATATTAACATTCTTGATTTACCGATCTCCTGTTTCACGGGTGAAATCTTTTTGAGTTTATTTTTACGGATTTGTCAAGTAAATATAAATAAATGAATGAGTCTTAACTTTATTTGCAAGCTTTGGTAATTATTTTTTAGTCTTTATCTACATCGCTGACTTTGTGTAGTTTATTGATTGGAACAGTTCATGGTCTCCAAAATGGTACCGATTTAAAAAAATATGTATAAGGTAATTGTCTCAACCAGCGTGCGTGTATGACAAGATGTATGAATGTGGATGAAGCGAAAGGAGTATGTGAGGATCGTAGCACGTGGCGTTCTATAGTTTCTTCATATCCCCATGGGAAAAAGTTGTGAGTTTATGTATGTATGTGTAAGTTAGTAGCTTCCGACGTAAATCTAGTTTGCACAGAGCAATATTCAAAAGTCTATGATCTTGAAAACTCACATCTATACTAATATTACAAAGAGGAAAGATTTGTATTTTTGGATTTTTGTATGTAACGAATAAACTTAAAACTACTGGACCGATTTCAAAAACGCTTTTGCCGTTAGAAAGCTACATTATCACTGAGTAACATAGGCTACGGGCGGAGCCGTGAGGACATAGCTAGTATTGAATAATACAAGCTATAAAAACCCAAATATAACAGTTATTTATTTTAATAGCTAATGGTCCATCATGACTATGTTTACGTCATAGGACATATTAATTCCGAGTCACCTGTCGTCGTCGATCATTCAAATTATTTCTAATACACAACAACAATCGTTGGCATGTGCTTCTCCAGCTTCTTACATAAGGGGGTCTTCACGCTGGCACGGTTGGAGGCCGGCCAGACCTCGTGTATTGGCCCAAAGAGTATTTTTTTGACGTACACTCGTCTGGCCGGCAGCCATTTTCGACGCCATCTTTGTATAAGTTCGTTGACTATTTTGTTATGCAAAACGTTTTTATGTTGATTTGAAAGCTCGTTATCTAAAGCTTCCTATAGCGGTTATATATTGTATTCAAGAATTTCTTTTGTGGTCGTCGGAGTAACTGGTATTCATGATTTCTTCCTTTTCTTGTGTTTAAAAGCCCATTTTCGTGTGTGTAATTCCTTATTTCGCTGAGATACTTCTTGTTGCTGTGACAAATTCGACCAAAGTTGTAGTTGTACTTATTACCTTTGAAAAACCAGAACATTTATAGTTGCCTGTGTGAGATGTAAATTGAGGAAGAATATTACACAACATAACATCGCTCCTGTATTCCCCGAAGGGTTAGGCAGCGGTGTACAGTAACACCCTCATTTCGCCGTTATGTTTAAGTCCTATGTAATAGGGGGCGAGCCTATTGTCATCAACCGGGCACAAATCCAAACTCCGGGCTGCTACTGAGGAATTCCATGAGGAAAAACCAAATAACGCTTTGCCCGACCTGAGGATTGAACCTAGAACTAGACTTACGAGGCAGTTGGCAACTGAGGAAATACATAGCATAATATAACGAGCAGCATTGCTGTGTTCCGGTTTGTAGGGTATGGGGGCTGGAAAAACACGATTATCCACTCGCGCTTGTCACCACTTGACCAACGATCCAGAAGAGTATTAATGATATATTATAAAGATTTGAATAGGTATTGAATAACATATCGTTTTTAGCAAATGCATCATTGTTTATGAACATAGTATATGGCCCGCTTGTCCGAGCTTTCCTAAACTGACCTTGGTTTTCACACCATAGACAAATTTTAAAATATCAGCAGTTTGAAACCCTCTAGATAGTAGAGGCCTTTTACGAGGCCTTTTACGACGCAAATACGATGGTAGTACATGTTTAAATAGTACCTAGTCTTTAGACATTAAAAAAAAATCGTCGTTTCTTTAATTTATGCGTTATCAAACATGAAAAATTCACGTGTTTGGGATACTTGGATCTATAAATGTTGCAGTCCTTTCGCTTATAATCATTCACAGCTTGAACTAATCCACTGTTGGGTATCGGCCTTCTTCCGTTGACGTCAACCGTCTCTGTCCCGTGCTGGTTCCATCCAATTGCCTCTGCAACTTTACTGATATCAGGTCGTTTAGAATTTTCATTACGTCATTTTATGTGTGGGCCTCTGGTGCTGGCCCTATACCACATAAATTTTCTTTAATTAGGTTTTCAAAATTTTGACTTGCTTCTCATTGGCAGCTAAAACCCACTTTTTTATCCAAAATCAGGTTGAAAACACGTTGTCTATCTGAAAAGTGTTTCACGTCTCGTTGCCCGAACTGTTCTAGTTTCTGTCTTGTCATTGAGAGCGTTGTTTCTAAACACTTTTTTCATTCCCCTGACATTGGCATGTGGCCAATATAATTTATTAAACAGTTATGTCTTTCAAAATATCGCCATTGCACTGTGCAACCGACGTCAAGGTTCTATGGCTTGACTATTTATATAAATTAGCAAATATTATATTTGATACGTCCATCTTGCTAGATTAATGGGACCTTTTGGCTGTTATTTGGCGGGTTTATTTTTTTTATTGCTTGACGTAGTTTTGATTATGTCATCAGGACAGTTACTATCCGTGGTATCAGTTTCATTAAATGGTTGTGGCACAAAATGGTTGTGTTCGTCCGTACTGATTAATACCATTTTCATTTTGACTCATTCATCACCTTGCTGAAGAGTACTGGCTAGATTTGGTTTTCTTGGGATATTGTTATCTCCTACTCTTGATTCTTTAAGTCAGAAGCAGCAGCTCCGTTTAAATGACCGATATTCAGCCTAACCACATCTGGTTAGACTAGAAACCAATCCCAACTTATTTGGAAAAAGGCTAGTACAATATTGACTGTGTTGCTATCGTTCGATTCATGCATATATTTGTAACCGTAAATTCTGTTTCTGGTTCAAAAATAGAAAAGTTACGCGCCCAATATCCTACTGTTTCCTTTAGTAGACACTTGATTAACGTTAGCCACATTAGTTGACACTCGGAAACGACTTCGTTATTACAGTTAAAATTAACGTCGGCAACGACAACTTTATGTCAAACTAATTCTAGAATCTTATCTGATTTTAGATGTTGAGAGACGAACAATCTAGAAAGTAGTACCTGTCCATTTTTTGTTACTACCTCATTGTCCAATGTTTTCGTTTTTATAAAAACTGAGTGAACGACACATACATATGTTTTTGTTTTTTAATTTTGTTATTCTTCCAAACCTACTTGTATAACATTTGGCAAGAGGTGAGCTGATGTTCCAAAAATTCTTTCGGCGGCCTCGAACCTTCAATGCACACACATTCCAACATTATCACGATTCAATAAATACACTTAAGAAGCCATTTGTACCTAATAAAAGTATTGGGGCATCTGTTTCGTGTGTATTGTATATAGCAGTGTAAATGTGGGTCGTAACCCCTTCTGGAGACCTTAAAATAGACTGGAGAATACGAACAGGAATAGATGTTGTGTGAGCCCTTTAGTTTGTAGTATTTCGTATTTCAATAAATTTTGGTTTTAGGAGACGACGATTGTATGCATGTAACCGTGCTTAATGCTGTGGCTTATTAATTTTAATATAATTTATTAATATGTGATAACTTAGATCCGGTCCTAATAGATCCTCTCTATTGTTGTAGCGATGCACATGGTGGCGTGACACCGGGTTGACGTGAATCAATCCGCGAGATGTCGCAGCCTCCAGGGCGCGGTCGTGCGCGGCCCCCGGGCCCCGCCTCCCCCCTCAACTACCGTCCCCCCTCACCATGGGCTCCCAGCCCGCCTCCGCTTATCTCAGGACCTAGGCACTCCACAGCCATTGTAACACCACCACCAGTCCATCCATCCCCAAAACCGTTTCGACCGCTACACTCTCCTCACAATTTACGACAGCATTCTCCATCACCTAGTTCTCATTTTTCCATTTCTCCTTATGCAATGTCCCCAATATTGGGGCAAAGTCCCGAGTACTACTACTCGTCACCTTACGAGCCGGTTCGGGAGTACGATTACGCGGGAGTGCCACTGGAGCCGCCTCCGCCGCCGCGACCCATGATATACGAGGAGGACGAGGAGGAACGCGGTCCCTCCACGGCGGAGATAATTGCCCAGCAGTCGCAAGAGGGCTACGTGGACGAGAAGCTAGCAGAGTATCAGGCGACGATTCAGTTATTGCAAGGTGAGTGAAAAATGATATGAATAATAAGATGAAAATCCCTTTCATTTAGACAGGGTAATTTCATAGTTCTTGTAAGTATTCGAAAGCTATTGGAGTTATATTTCATTTAATATTAAATTAAAAATTTGGTTGTTATTTTATGGAAATTATATTTTAAGAATAACAGTTACAGTTCTCTATCTTTGCGCAGTTTTAAACTCACTCGTGAAGATAATATATCTTCAAGCTATTGTTTTAAACATAATAATTATGTTTATTTTATTTCTTAATTAACCCGTCAAGTGTCGGGCGCACATACGGGTGTGCGTAAGAAATTCGGGCGCGAAGTATCGGAGGCACACACGGGTGTGCGTAAGGAACGCGCTCCTATAAATTCGGTTCGTGTAAACAGTAAAATAAAATGTACAAAATCCGCTACCATAGGAGCGCGTTCCTTACGCACACCCGTGTGTACCTCCGACACTTCGCGCCCGAATTTCTTACGCACACCCGTATGTGCGCCCGACACTTGACGGGTTAAGTATATTCCTATCTAACATACGGTTTTATGGACTAACTATTTAAAATGAAAAAAATCTTAATACCCAGTGACGATATTAAGTGTTCAAACGAACTTCCCTAATGTGAAGTTCGATTATTATTATATTAGTCGGTTCATTCGAAGATATATCCACCTTTGGATAATGTTTCTTATAAATAATTTTCTGAACTGTCTGCAGACACTCATGGAAAACTTTCTTCTCGAATCATTTCGTTTTCAATACACAAAAAACAGATGTTTAAAATAAACGCATTCGAATAGTTCCTATTTATTTTATTCAGTTTATTTTAATTTTAGGGCCTTTCGTCCAACAGTTTTTTCGTATATAAATCAAATTATGAAAACGATTTGATATTATCTTTGTCAGGCAGCAATGTTTGCTAATGTCTGCTTGGTGATCTTTTAACATGAAAACAGTTAGAATTTTGAATTTTCCTGTGAAATTCCAGACTCTTTTTGATTTTCTTTTAAACATTGCTCTGTATCTATTACTTACTTTCTGTTATCTTTGTTAGCTGATAAATATCCGAAATTTATTTCTTTCGTGACCTCTTAGACAGAAGTAGTTTTATTAAAATCTAAATTTCATACAAAATATAGTATGGAACTACGGTTATAGTTAAAATGTTCGAAAATAAATCGAAAACGAGGTTAATTTGCAGCACAACAAAAGATCTTAACAATAAAACTGAAAAAGATGACAGCTTTACGTTCTTCTTACGTGTTGAGTATTTTTGAGCTTGTACTAATGTGAAATGATTCAATGATTTCTAAGGCCGATGTAATTATGTCTACTGAAACTAGTTTTATGAGGTAATAACTTTGTGCATCTTTAAACTTAAACCATGACGCGTCATGTTGCATAACAGTGGCCGATGAATCTAGTTTGCGTACAGCGTGAAGTTTGCTACGGATGTCGAAGTAGACGACAATGAACTTATGCTCGACGGATAGACAGCAGTTGATTTTGAAGTTCTCGATCAAGATTCTAATTCCTGTGCTTTTGTTAACGAGCGTACGACCAAATTTGCCCGAACTAGATTTTATTAAGCACTTCAAAAACGTAACTAAAGAAAATCGATTGTTACGTCGTTAATCAAAGGCTCATATATGCTTTATTACGGTCTTTAAATTCAATACGTTGTTACAGTGCGTGACTTCAAACAAAGTACGGATATACGGCTATATTGGAAAATAACAAATTAATGATGGCTGGTTCATACTGTATTCCACGTCAGGTCCCGGTTCTTGTTGCCAATCGATTTTCTAAGACGTCAGTCAATAATTTTATCGTTCTTCTCAGAACAGGTGGGTTTGTGCAGTTGTTATGTATGAGCGAATAATTTTAGAACTGGTTACTAATTTTGGAACAATATCGATATTCGAGAGCGTGTGATTCAAAGCTTAGCAACGTCTAGTCTTTTCTAGGAACCTGGAATGTTCGAACGTGATCCTGAACTATTTCGTGACGTGGTTCGTTATATTTATGTTATGATTCGTGTCAGTCGGGGGATCTTCCGTTGAACCTTCCACCCTTATTAATGAGGAGATAAAGTCTTAATTCGCTTACGGGGTGTCCTGCGTAAGCGCTGAACGCGACGCGACGAACGCGACAATTGCGATCAAAACAACTACTAGCGGCCTATGTAGCGAGACGCGACGTAACGCGTATTTATCCACGTCGTGTCGCGTCGTGTCGCGTCGCACCTCGTCGCGTTTGTCGCTTACGCAGGACACCCCGTTAGTAAGGGTCGATCGCTGTATGATAATATCAGTAGCATGGTATGGTAGATATTGCTACGTCACTGCGCTACTTACGCATACGGCAATAAAGATTTTACTATAGGAAAAATATTACTCGTATCCGTAATTTATTAGTGAAAGTAAAATGTTGCTGCAGCCTGTAATTTATTTGGTACTTATCAAAGTCAACAAACAGAATCGTGTAGGGGTGAATCTATTACTACAGTTATAGCTAATATCGGTCTGTCAGGATTGCGAGCATGGTCAATAAAGTAAATGAAACCAACATAGACTCTCCACCACTGAGAGTACTTGTATTTGGGTTAGTAGTTAGTTACAGAAGTTAGTTCACAATATATTAATTTATACAAGATCACAAAATAAGGACCAGCTGTACGGGCAGTAAACTCCGTACACTGAGATGTAGTATGTAGTTAGACGAATCACAAGGGATGTGTACAGAAAAAAAAACACTGTTTTGTGTCCGTAAATGATTGACACTTTATTCGTAAAAAACATTAAATTATATTGAAGATAAAGTAGGCCACTTGTGGCGCGATAGCCTAGTCAGCGAATGTAGACAAGTAATCGGCGAATTAGCAAATGCTTGTTCAGGTAAAAACTAAAACAATACATTTCATGCGGCGATGCTCGTACACAAGCTAATCAGATATAAAAGGTCGGACTTCCTCGGCTGACCGACACAAAAAGCTCAGCTTCGTCGAATGACCACAGTTATTATAACGTTGGGTACGTTGATTCATCTTGAAGACGAGTTCCTTTATTAACATTGTCCAGTGTTACCAGCTACCGACAACATAATTTGTGTTTTGAACTGCAAATGAAACTCAGTGTAAATATACCAATAATAATAAAGAAGGAAAACAAACAGCAATCAGTTGCAACTCCCGTTCATTTCTGGTCTTTCTCTTTCGTTTTTGTAGATTTCATCACATCGCAAAAATTTCGCCAGTCGCTGCCAAATTGCAGGTTTGCAACAAATTGCAAGGAGTACTGGTACATAAACAAACAGATTGGGCTAAATTTACTGTTTGCCCACATTTAATGACGTTAGTCAGTTGCTCGTTATACTGAATCTTTGCACGTTGGGATGGAGACAAGGACTTATTTATAATGTTTATTTGGTGAGAAATTGATCCAATTTTGTCTCAATTTGGCTTGATACTGTATCATTAAGAAGTCAAGTTATGGTTTTAAATCTGATGGACACGTCATTAAATTTTTGAATGTGTTATTTTGAGTCAAAATTATTTAAGGAAAATTGTAAATATCTTTGCTCTTATACATCTTCTATACTGCGCTTTATAACTTTGTTTTACTCATTATACTTTTTTTTATATTCCCGTTTTTTGTTACTTCATTAACATCAAAACATGAATGAATATTAATTACAATGGTGAAATTCAAACAACCATTACATTTGGCAGTATTTTACGATCAGTTAAAGTTTGTGCTCGAAATGGGGACAGAGAATAAATAATTTGTAATAAGGATTTGAGTTTTGAATGGTTTATTTATTATTGCCCTGTTCCTATAAACAAAAACGAATAGTTTTGCTTACCAATGATAGCATTTTTCATTGCCAAACTGGGCATATAAACAGACTCGTAAGCTAACTTTACCTGTGAAAGCTACTTCTATATGGGAGGGTCTACTATGCAAAGCTATGGTGTCTTTGCTTCATTATTGGTAAAGATATAAGGCTCAATTTTAACCAATAACGCTCCGTAAATTATAGGAATCGGCCATAAGTAACAAACAGCTGACACTGCGTAGACTCGATTAAAGCAAAATTTAATGGGTCGCAGAACACTTATAAGAATATAGTACCACAAGATATTATAACGAAGCAAAATTTTTATCATATTATAATCTTTTCTTCCACGTAGTGCCATTAATGTTTCGCCAACACGTCTCGTTGGGCGATCATGTGGAAAATTGAACACTCACAGATTGCCTACGGTACGTACGTCACTACACCCACGTCCTCACACCCGTGATATGGGACTTCTAATGGCTCCTCATGGCCTGAGATAATGCGTTTATGACGTGGAAACGCGAAGGTTTAAGTTATTGAAGATTGTTTATGTGGTAGGTTGGCTCGCTCCAGTTATTTCTAAGTGCAGTTTTATTTTCATATCTGTTAGTACACTGTTTCATGTTGCCCTTAGTTTTACGGCATTGGTGGATTTGTAAATTATTCATCTCTTGTATGCGAAAAGAGGAATAACGTTTGTCACACATTCAATCGTTACAAGATAAAGTATAACAACCGTAAAGCCATCAGAGGAATTCGCTTTACCAACAAAATGTATATTTCCTGAAAATAATGCAATTAAAAATTGCGTAATTTTTACTGTTGTCGTTATTTGCATCTCGCTTACACGCGTTCTCTGTAAGCGAAATTCAAATCTTTAACCCTCCATTTTTAGTCGCATTTATATTATCGTGTTGTACAGAACAGTTATTAATTGTTCTGAATACTGTGGTAGGCTTGGCAAAACCAATTGCATTTTTTTATCTTCGACAAATTCACTTTACCTGGTTACTGCTTCGCATATCAGTATGTTATCAAATTTCTTCGGAGCTTCTATTGGTAGAAGTCACGCTATGTTTGAGGCTATATTCGGCGTTTCCCCTTTCGTATAACGGTTGATTGATGTTTGTTTGTTTATTTACGAATCTTTTATGTATAGACGTATTGTTTATGCTTTAACGCGCGGGGTAGCAAAGGCAAGACAGGCTTTTAAAGCAAGTTTTTTATGTTAAAGAGTTTGAGAATATATCCCATGCAAAAATAGGTAGTCAATTATATATATTTGATGACATGTACATGTATTTTGTAGACAGAGCTAAATCGCCTGTACTAAATAACTAGCAGTTAGCAAGTGAAGTTTTAGAGTTTGGTAATATGCCAAAAGCGATAATTTCTGAGGCGGTGTAGTGCATGGACACCGCGTCAATCACTATCGGGGACATGTGTGTTGCTGTCAATCATGATGCAGGTTCGCTAAATGTGAATACTTTTAGCTGTTTCACGGCCTGTAGACACATGCGTCAGTTTACGCTCTGTTTCTGTTAAACGTACGGATTGTTTGAAGTTATGTCTGCATTGAAATTACGGGATAGACAAGATAAAGTCTACATCCGAAGTACGTACATCAGCATCAATTAAAACTGTCTTGAATAATGAACATGCTATGATCGATCATAAAGAATTACAAACAGAATGTTCTGGTGTTATGTAATAATGAGGACGTTTTTCCACGGGAAGTCAGTACCTAGAACCGACCCTTATTTGCTTCCTGTTCAGCTTCAATCCAAACCTTGCTCCAAATGTAAATATATTATTTTATGTAAAATCTCGGCAGTGCATTATTCTGAGAGACGTATTTCTTGTCCATTTCAAACAGTTTTAAATAGATAGATAATTATTAATTTGTCAGAATATATGCTTTAGTTGGCACTGGACACTGGTCTAAAAAGACAAGCAGTTTATTCAACTGTTATTTATAAGATAACTGTAAAACGTATGAGATTAACTGGATACTACCACTAAAATCACAAACTACCACATTCCAACCCAATCACATCTTCATCTTCCCTTCTATCAATGAAAGATCCATCGTTTAATTTATTGTGAGCGTTTAAAGAATCAGAATGGTCGCCAAAACAAACATTGCTAATGTAACGTGCACATGCATGTAACACTGAACCCGTGAGATCATCCACCTTGCCGGATCGTGAGCGAATGACGAACGCTTCCCGTGTTACGACATTTCTATTCTAATTTACATATCGTTTGGAGTTGGTCTACTTCTGGTGCGTTGGCAAGGTCGCCATCGGATGTTGTATTGTTCTAGGTTTGTTGGTAAATTGAGATTAGTTCCTGATTATTTGTTACTGATTTATCAAGACACCCTGTCTTCATTATTATCAGCGTATAGTAGTCTACTGCTGGATATAGGCCTTTCCAACTATATGCCACTGTGTTCGACGACCAGACTCTCTCATCTAGTTGCCTTCAGCCATTTTGCGAAAATTTTCAGTCTACTATCCTCTCCTAATTAATTGATATAGTAAACATATACATCAATTAATTATCACAATGGAAAATTAATCTGGTATGGGATAGTCGAACAAGCAGATATTTTTTTTTATGAATTACTGAATTAATGATTACATAATAAGTGATTCAAGAACTTAAATTCCCGATCGCGTCATTCGTGATCATTCCTACTTTAGTTTGACATTACTACCTTTCTTTAGGTCACCTATATTTATTTGTCACTGTGACCCAATTAAAATAATTGACTTTGATGATCATCATCACATTTATCTTGGCTACTTTTCACGTTTGGCACCTAATTTTCTTAAAGTTTTCCTAATGTCTAGAGTATATTTGATTTTGATATCATCTTCTAAACAAGCACTCTCTGATATAACAATGACATTGGCCGGCTCTTTCATCATGTTCATGCGTTATTTTTAACTGAAGTGCAGTCGGAAGGCTGAATATTAATCATCGATGGTACAGAGAACTGACTCATAATCACATGTGTGTGTGCATAATTAACGGATGTGTGCCAGAATGTTGATGAGCTTCGAATAATTGGAATTATTTCAATGTATGGACTTGGATTTCAAATTTTGATTTGTTTTAAAAATGTAGCGGTAGAAATATTTGTTTACAGAATCTGTGATTAAAATTTTTTCAAACTTATGTCTTACTTACTTATAACTTATTTCCATCTAATATTAAATGTCGAAGAAACTTAGATCCTCTACATTGAATATTTTTATTGGAAAAACCAATGTTGAATTTTATAGGAACTTGGGCTTTCCGCATTTGATCATTTTGTTGGAAATTAATATTAACTCAACTTTTTCTATGACTGCACCCTACAATTTTCTCACTGTTGTCATGCCCAAATAAAACTAATGCAGATACATAGATCGGGGTCAGTTTCGCTAGCCAGAGCCACTTCACGAGATTAGATGTAATCAGATAAGATATAAAGATCTCGATGCCAGCGAATGGATTCAAATCCAAAGTTGCATCACCAGTCGAAATAAAAAATCACAAATCTAGAACACTTAGGCATCGTGTTGTATTAAAAAACGTGGGTAACTTTATAGCCAGATATACTGTACCAAGTGGTTTGACTAGTTTCACTAATAAAATGTATGAGATTTAGGTACATTGTAAGTAGTGCAATAGTTGCTGATGTTTAAAGAGAACGAAGTAACATAGAAATTGTGGTAGATATTGAGATGTTGTATATTTACGTATACAGGCTGTACCTAAATGAAATCATGTAATTCCTTCAAACTTCGTGATGTACTGCTGTCATAGATTAATCCAGCACGGGATGCTTTTGGATTCAATAAAAACAAAATTACAATAATTAAACATGTGTTCTTAACGTGGGGTATTTTAGCGCCCCAAGCGAATTGCGCAGCTATCGCTCGCCGCGCGGTCGTTTAACTCGGGGCGCTAAAATGTCTCACGTTAAGAACACATGTCGACGTCTTGTAATTTTTTTTTATTGAATCCGAAAGTGTTCCGTGCATGATTAATCTATTTCAGCAGTACATTACGAGGTTTGAAGGAATTACATGATTACGTTTACACCCTGTATATTAAACCTAGGCTGTAACTTCATTCTTTTAAAAGTGTAAAAGAATGAAGAATATTTATCGAACCAAGACTTCACCCAGTTTTACAAATTTGAAAATACAGAGCAGATCGTGTAAGCGGCAAGATACTAGAAAAAGTGCAACTGGGTTTAAACTAGGAGAAATTTCTGTGCTATGAGCACCAGTTAATACCACCACCCTTATTCGGAGGCCATATTATAGTAGAATACATCATTATATTGATCCAAAGGTTAATTGTTTTATATATTAACAACTAAAAAAATAGTTAGACTACAGCAGGTTTCGTTAGGTTAAAGACTAAATATTTTATTTCTGCTACAATATATTTATCAACTAAGCCATATTATTCTCCAAACACTTGAAAATGTATTAAAATTTTATTGCTTGCTTGGGTACTATGACCATCTATTTGAATTACATCCCTGTCTGGCCGGAGCGACGGCGCCGGCGCCCCCAATTTTAAACGTTGCGCTACCCTCTGTCGCCTGGCCGACGGCCAGCTCTTCTCCTTCTAAATAAATTCATTCAAAGCTTAAAAATTTTCATTTGAAACTATTGCGAATGTTTGTTCATATGGAATCAACAATTAGAAGTTTAGCATGCAGATACAGTACAACCTATTATTTTCCTTGATAACCATATTTCAAGTGTTACAAATCTTATGTCATGCTCATAGTATCTATTCTTTCTTTACGTTTTCACTTTTAATGTTTTATCTTCTTCATCTTCTTCGTCAACGATAATTAACAGAATAATAAATAACGCAACATTAGTTTTATTTATTATTCCGCAAATTGACAGCACTTAGCTCGCTGTTTCCCTCATATTTTTCGCTGAACTCTTTTCATCAATCTTTAAGCTGAATTCTGCTACCTCCAGCCACATTTGTTATAAATTTGCGAATATCATCATAAATTATACACATGCGCAATTTGGCTTCAAATATATCCGTCTCAGCATCTCTTACAGCTGATTCGAGTCTAGTCTTATCGTCATCCGCCCCCGAGCTCATCCCGCTGACGTCATCAGTTAATCGTTTATAAGATACGCGGAAAGTGTTAGAAAATTCGAGGTCGATGCACGAGTCGTTATTTTTCCTTCGTCTCATTTCTATTATTGCATGTTTTACCTATCGTACGATATTTCTAGATGCTGTGTCTGTG
Organism: Amphipyra berbera; assembly: GCA_910594945.2. Classification (NCBI taxonomy): domain Eukaryota; kingdom Metazoa; phylum Arthropoda; class Insecta; order Lepidoptera; family Noctuidae; genus Amphipyra; species Amphipyra berbera. The sequence continues at coordinate 19,888,430 of OU343126.1, forward strand.
AGATATGCTTGTTTGTCCTCGCCGTCTAGTATAAATTGTCTTTTGTCTGCGGATTCACTCGCGTGATAAGTTTTTATTGCCTCTTAGATAATATATCAACGTAGCTTAGGGCGTCTTCACCAGATTTCGAACCACAACTTCTATCCGTTGTCTTTGTAGCTGACATGCTATCAAAATAATTTCTGAAAATTGTTCAATCCAAGTTTTACATTTATACATTTTCATTTCACATTATTATTGTATTATATAATTGTAATGCTTTTAGGTCCATTACCGCATTGTAGCTAACAACTAGGGCAAGTAAATTAGTGCCAAAATCCAGCACAAGCTGTGGCACATTGTGGCTGGTTAGTTCTATTTCAGTGGTCTCCTCGTCACTTCTCATAAATGTCGCTTATAATGTTTAGTTAAAACTGAAACATTAGCATAGTTAACTAAAGATTCAAAAAAAGAAAAGTTTAAAGAAAAAATGTCCTTCTATTAAAAGATCGATGGAATAAAAAAATTGATCTAGTGTGTAGTCAATACTGTCAAAGGTACACTGGTAACTGATCGAGATATAATAGAAAGTAGAATGGTACCCGGTTTTAATGCATCCAAAAACGAACGGTTTGCTTACCAATTCTACTTGCAGAAACTCACTACGAGTTTACTATTCATAACCTACATATTTGTTACAGATGCAAGAGTCATAGTTTCAGGCAAACAATTATTGTAATCTATCGGTTGGGTTTAGTACTGTATAATTTTCGCTAGAATGTCTACTAGATACCAAATATCCCAAGGAAAACAATAACACCATTCTGAAATTTACCGTCGTGTACTCTACCGAATTTCTCTTCGTTGGATTCATCAATATCTACATCATAAATGCGATTTATTCCAATACTTGAAAAATGTATATTGTCTATTTTTTTATACACATGTGTCTATTTTCTTTCCTAATGAAAAAGTTCATCGTTCATCAGTACTTTAGTCACACTACAAAAATTTAAACCATTTCCGTTCCGATGATGAACCGTTCATCTTTACTAATTTCATCCATTCGCAGGGCCAATGCAATTAAACTGAGATAGCCTAGAGGTTCACCCCTTGCATACCATTCAGAAGGGTTTTGGTTCGATTTTGGTCCGCAATTCCGACTATTCGAATTCATGTGCGGATCAGAATTTGATTATCACTTGAGTTAACAGTGAAGGGAAACATCGTGAGGAAACCTGCACACCTGAGAAGGTGTCAAAAAGTTCTCGATGGTGTGTGTAGTCCAACAGGCCAGTGTGGGGAACTAAGGCCTAAACCCTTCTGGTCAGTCGCCCGTGCCCGTCTCTGGGGCAGTAATGGGCTGATTATGCTCATCCAGGGCCAATAGCTTAAGGAACAATTGGAAATCATTTCTCGCAATATTTGGCATGCTTGTTATGAATTTCATAACTGCTATAAAACAGCTGAAGCATTCCAAGATTTCAACAATGTTTGAGTAACATTTGTCACGTGTCGTTACTTGCTATTTGTGACTGACCTAAATGCGAATCTGTGGCTATGAATGAGCGGCTTCCAAGAAGCTCTCACTGTTTATCATGAGAGTTATAATTGGAATTTGCCAAAGGTCTGTTAGATAATGTGTATCTGGCAAAGGTATGTTGTATTTCGAGACGTGAGGTGATTATAGTCTTATTATTCTTTATTTTGATGTAGTAGGCTAAGATGAGCTGGTTGCGGTGCATGCTTTTGCGAATCCCACGAACCCGGCCGAACAGTCAGGAGAAGGAACACCGTTGGTTTTTAGCCGGTAAGAGTCCGGCAGACCCTCTCGCCTTCCCCGGGCGAGGGACTTCCATGAGGATTTTCCAACGATAAAAAAGAAAAAGAAAGGCTAAGATGAACTCTAAAAATTAATGTATGGCACTTCAAGCTGCAAATCTGTATAATGGGAGAAATTGATTGACTGATCTATCAACGCACAACCTAAACCGCTGGGGTTAGAAACTTTTAATTTTGACAGTAGGTATTTTTTATAACGTAGGCATCCACTAATGACCGGTTCCTATAAGCAAAAGCGAATCGTTTTGTTAACCAATGGTAGCATTTTTTATTGCCAATCTGGGCATATAAATAGACTCGTCAGATAATTTTACTTGTGATAGCTGCTTCCAGGTGGGTCTACTATGCAAAGCTATGAGGTCTTTGCTTCGTTATTGGTAAAGGTACAAGAGTTTCAATTTTAAATAATAATGCTCTGTAAATCATAGGGATCGGCCATAAGGAAGAATTTTTCAAAAGGTGTAAAAAAGTCACGCAATCTAAACTGCAGGCAAAATCTAGTAAATTATATTCTGATAACGTAATGCACTGTTTTGAGAGATGGCAAAGTTGCAGTTATTTAAATGGCTATCGACCAATTTGCCACCCGCGAGCTCGTTCACGACTTCAATCACATTTCAACTGTAGGTATTCTTTGTGTTAAGAACTTGTTATTTATTTTATTTATATTAAACGTTGCTTTGATATTATAGTAAGAATGCATAGCCGCGGCAGGGGAATGTACCGCCTACAAGCATCAGCCCACGATCTTCCAGAAACTATTACATTGATAGTGTCCCAACTATGAATAGTTCTCTATCTTTCAAAGTCTGGTACGAGGCGACAAATAGATTATACTATATCAAATAAATGTACGGCAAACTATTTATACTTTGATGACTTATCATTGCGAAATCCTGCAATCTCTCTATTAAAAGTCATAGGATCACCGTTATTACAGATGAAATACGGTACTACTTACTAGTTATGCGTTTTAGAAATCTTCTAAAATCTCTTCGAATTTGTACGAATTATGCGACCCGGTCATTCTACTTTTTATGTTCTGCCTAGCCTTTTTCCAACTATGTTGGGATCAGCTTTCAGTCTAATCAGATGCGGCTGAATACTAATATTTTACACGGAGCGACAGCCATCAGACCTCCGCAACCCAGTTACAGGGCAATGCCGATATTCTAAGGTTAGATCGGTTGTCAGATTTTCGTCCTTCTGACTACCCGTATTGACTGTCATAGGTATTCATATTTTTTATGTGTCTAATATTATACAACTACAGTTTCGTCCTCATTGGATTAATTATTAATGTACTACATAATTCAAACACAATGCAAATTGTTATATGAATAAATAAAGAAATAAATAAACATGTTGGTTCTGGATAGGTAATTAAATTTGATTGGTTGTATAATTCGAATAATTTCGAAAACACGATGATTGCTGAGCATAATTTATATCGTAGTACTGGAATTCGTTGAATTTTTTAATACACCCAGTTCTTTTAAGCTGAGCCAAACCGTAGCAATGGGTCCGGAGAACGATAGCATAGATGACAAAATAATTGAACTTGTAGGATTTTTTTATAACTATGCTATAACCTTGGTGTAATATCCCGTAAATTCTAGTTAATTATAATAAATCAATTGCTTTTCATCTTGTACTTAAAGACACAACAAGGTATAAATCTTGGCGATATGGGTCTGTAGGCGTTTATTACTGCTCGGCACCAATAAATACAGTCATGAAGATATGTTCCACTACTCGTAAAATATCTGTTTCTGCCGTAAACTTGGAAATTGGGTTAGTTTTCAGTTTGACCGTGACAGCAATTATTATCGTATTATGTGGTTTTAAAGACCGTGGTAATACCGTGGTATAACAAAACTCGAGTTAATGAATAGCAGTAAAGATTCGTAATTACTTGTAGGTAATAAAAGCTCCCTTATATTTGCATGACTAATAATTAGGTGAAGCATGAACTGTTATATTCAACTTGTAACAGTTCGGTGGAATCAGCGGATCGACGGTAAAGCTTTAAAAGTCTTGTCAGAAGCCTCTATACTAATCATCCTACTGCCATTATCCCAACTTATTGATAAATGATTTTTATTTCTGTAAATAAATCTGTTACAGACACTTTTACAAGTCAATGTAATGTTTTTTTTAAGACTAGGTAGCGCCGGCATTTCCTATCTGACTAGCTCTGAGAAGAAAAGCCGAAACAAACTCAGAGATCAAAGTCTCTTTTAAAGTCCATACATTGTGATGTGATATAAAAACTATGTGAGTGTAACAATGTAGGGCAACGTCTGGAATGGCGTTTTTAGGAAAGTGCCATAGCAGGTTTGGGTTGACCTGTCCTAACTGACGGCGACGCGACGACTGTCGCGTAGCCGAGGATCATGCGCGTTATCACGGACTTCACGCGTGTCATGATTCATGTGTGTATTGTACCTATAATTATCACTTGGTTAAAAACGGGGAAAGAAAACATTGTGAGGAAACCGGCATGCCTTAGAGATATTTATCGACGGCATGTGAAGCCAAGTCAGAGGCCCATGGGCGGCATAAACTCTGACACCAGGTTAGTCACTAACCACATGAAAAGAAGAGAAGACGTAACATATTACCCGTTTATAAGAATTAAGTGTTATTTCTACATTCAAAATTATCACTAATTATATTTTTAATCACCCTATTAGGAAATCCACACATCCCTAGCACCGTTTCTATCATTCCTTCAAGCGATTACGATATCTAAAACAAACGCAACAGAGCATAAATTTGTATGAATGCGACATCATAATCCCAGTGCACACGTCCAGTCGAATTTGTATCTACTTAAAGATGAGAATGTTTTATAAATAAAGTTATTTATATAGAAAGTATCGTCAGCAACGACGCCTACGTCGACGATGCTATTTATAAGAATTACTATAATGCGGGTATCGAGGTAGTGTTGTCATGGGTTTGTGATCATGTTTGAGTATTTGATATTGATGTATTTGTGGTTTAGGTTATCTGTGTGCCATGTTTAGTTACCATCCGAAGCCACGTGGCCAATTTCTTTGTGATAGGGTTTACTTTATGTAATATCAGAATTTTTAGTTTTCTTTGGGATTGACGGCAAAATCAACACAACATAACATCACGCCTTGTATTCAAAGTCAAAGAATTTATTTCAATTAGGCACATAAAAGGCACTTTTGGACGTCAAAATTTACAAAATAAAAGTAGAATTGATTCTAGTCGCCTATCGCGCAGTCGTATTCCTCGAAGATTTTAACAGCAGTGATAGCCTAGTGGTGTGACCGTCGGACTGCCAAGTCATAGGTCTCGAGTTCGAACCCAAGGCCTCTGACTTTTCAGATTCATGTGCGTATTGTATAATTATCACTTGCTTAAAAACGGTGAAGGAAAACATCGTGAGGAAACCGGCACGCTTGAGAGATATTTTTCGACGGCATGTGAAGCCAAGTCAGAGGCCCACGGGCGGCTTAAACTCTGACACCAGGTTAGTCACTAACCACACGAAAAGAAGAAGATTCCTCGAAGGGTTCGGCAGAGGTGTGTTTAGTACTCCCTCGTTTCGCTTGTTATGTTTAAGCCCCTTACTAGGGGGCGAGCCTATTGCCATTAACCGAGCACAAATCCAGACTCCGGGCTGCTACTGAGAAATTCCTAATGGAAAAAGTCAATAACACTTTGCCCGACCTGGGGATCGAACCCAGGATCCCATGTTCAGCAGTCGCATTTGCTACCATTAGAACAACAAGGCAGGCAATTTTTTTTCTTTGGCTTTGATAGTTTTTGGCCCTAGTCTCACCTGATGGTAAGCGCAGACGGTCTGACATGGACCACACGAATCCAAGTAACAAAGATATAGAAGGATTCCCCTATACTGGCTTTCACATACACACGACAGAACACAGTAAACTACTTGGCTTTAATTTGAGGGTGGTAGCTAGCCAGGCGGACCGTATAAATTGTACCACCAAGCGTGCTGGGTTTTGTTGAATTTTACAACACGCGTTTAATCCTAACGTGTGGCGATGAAGTTTTATGTGTAAGCCCGTCCCCACATGGGATAAACCCCACATTTATTTATCGTTCAGTGTACATCAGGTTGATGGAGTACATTATCTATACAGGGTGTAAACGAAATCATGTAATTCCTTCAAACCTCGTGATGTACTGCTGACATAGATTAACCCAGCAAGGGATACTATTGGAATAAATAAAAATAAAATTACATGAAGTAAACATGGTGTTCTTAACTTGAGGCATTTTAGTGCCCCGAGTTAAATGATCGCGCGGCGAACGATAGCCGTGCAATTCGCTCGGGACGCTAAAATCCTCACGTTAAGAACACATGTTTACTTTTTGTAAAAAAAAAATATTTAGTTCAGATGTTACCCTTGTAGGTTTAATCTATGTCAGCAGCATATCACGAGGTTTGAAGGAATTACATGATTTGGTTTACACTCTGTATATGTTAGTCGGTATTTCTATTTATTTGTTAAACGTGTTCAAAAATTTTTGCCCTCACTACTTTACATGTCGTGAGGAAGGTTTTGAGTATGAATGTGGATGGTTATAAGAGTAGAGGAAGACCAAAGAAACGATGGATGGATAGTGCGAAAGATGATATGGCTAGAAAGGAGGTGACTACTGAGATGACGGCTAATAGAGATGTATGGAAGAAGAAGATATTCCGCGCCGACCCCAAATAATTTGGAATAAGGGTAGGAAGGTGATGATTATGATGACTACTTTACATTATTTTTAAGTAAACATATTTAAATTACTTCTAGAAATAAGAACTCTATCCCAATTCAAATAAGAATTTGCATTTATTCAGCAATCCTCTTGTATTAAAACAAATTGAACAAGATTCGATTTCTCAAAATTGTTGTGATCATTTTCTCTAAGGTTATCTATAGAAACTTCTCGAATAGGTGTAGAATTATTGTCCTTACCCTGTGCTATACGATAGTACTTACTAATTGTAGGTCGAAACTATAACCTAATGTCTGAACTACTTTCGTTTAGCTCAATTAACTTTCACCCAAGCTTTTGTTTGTAACAAATACACAAAGCTGTTTGCTAGCATAGTAACAGTACTTGGTCAAAAATTATGGTTAAGTACTCCAGTACTTAACCATAATTTTTTGAACGCTCCACTGTTCAAGACGTTGGCTGCTCATGGGCCATTGAATGAGACAATTGATCGCGATTTATTTTTAGGTGCAGGCTTTACGTGAAACAGTAAGCCTAGGCGAATACGAGGGGCTCGTGGCTAAATAACAACCGCGTCGATCATACGATTTGCGAGGTTAAGCTGCGCTTGCCGCGGTCAGTCCGTGGATGGGTGACCATTTGTTACACATCGAGACCCCTCCGTGCCTCGGAGAGCACGTTAAGACGTCGGTCCCGGGTGTCATACGAATACCTATGACAGTCGTTACAGGTAGTCAGAAGCCTGAAAGTCTGACAAACGGTTTAACCTTAGGATATCGGCATTGCCCAGTTACTGGGTTGCGCAGGTCTGATGGCAGTCGCTCCGTGTAAAATACTGGTATTCAGCCGCATCTGGTTAGACTGGTAGCTGACCCCAAGATAATTGGGAAAAGGCTAAGAGGAAGTAAGCCTAGGCGAATACGGAGGCGCAGGCCGTGCAGGTAAAACAGTTCAGTCATAGTTTTACAATATATACAGTTGGGTGACGCCTTTGAGGACGGGCGATGCTACCTCCCGTGTATATACCTATGCGTTGCCCAACTGTATGGATTGTTTAATTGTTAGGCTTAGGCTTACTGCAGCTACAGCCTAGCTACAGCGATAGCCTGGTGGTGTAACCTCTGACTGTTCAGATTCATGTGCGTATTGTATAATCATCACCTGCTTAAAAACGGTGAAGGAAAATATCGTGAGGAAACCGGCATGCCTGAGAGATATTTCTGGATGGCATGTGAAGCCAAGTCAGAGGCCCATGGGCGGCATAAACTTTGATATAAGGTTAGTCACTAACCACACGAAAAGAAGTAGACTGCAGCTACATAGAAATAGCGATCATCTGTGTCTTCAGCAACTCAGTGGCCTATGTGCGGTCAATGTAGGGCTTCTAGCGACCATCTGCTGCATACAGTCCGTCCTGTGGCTTGGTATACAATGTGTCCCGGGCACATAGAGGCCCGTGAGCAGTCAGCTTTAAGCATAAGAACAAGAACAATAAGCGAGTGTAAAGATCTCAACATTTAACGAGTATTTATAGTCAGACAGCCGCCTACGAATCTGCCTACGAGCAACACGCTAACCCATTTTTCATAACTCAATCTTACACATTGTGTATTTATGTTAGTAAGACTTTTTTCTTTTATTTTCAACACTGAGAATTCTTAGAATGTTTTATCCTTGGCTTACTCAACTATATACAACCCTGTGACGTAAATAATATGTTGAGGTTAAGAGTAACAATCGATAGAAATACAACTTGAATAACCTTTAACCTTCTGTACTGTAAAATACATACAACAGATTCTTGTCACGGGTGAATCTATCATTACAGTTATAGCTAATATCGGTACCTATGTTAGGATTGCGGGTATGGTAAATAAAGTAAATGAAACCAACACAGACTCTCCACCACTGAGAGTACTTATATTTGGGTTAGTGGTTAGTTATAGAAGCTAGTTCACAATATAATAATTTACACAAGATCAGAAAATAAGGACAAGCAAATCAAATATAAAAGGTCAGACTTCTTCGGCTGTTCGACATAGAATCCTCTGCTCCGTCGAATTACCACTGTTTTTATTACGTCGGGTACGTTGATTAATCTTGACGATAACCCTCCTTTATCAACATTGTCTAGCTACCGATAACAGTACCAAGAAGTAAATTAGGTTTTCAGACTGGCTTGGAAACTTCTGGACATAAAACAGCATTTGATTATAAACATAACATAACATCATGCTTTGTATTCCCCGAAGGGTTCGGCAGAGGTGTTAGTACACACTCGTTTCGCCAGTTATGTTTAAGTACTAAGCGGCGAGCCTCATTGCCATTAATCGAGCACAAATCCAGACTCCGGACTGCCACTGAGAAATTCTTAGTGAATAAACCCAATAGCAATTAATTATCACTTTCGTTATCGGTGAAGGACATTGTGAGGAAACCTACACCTAACACCAGGTTCACACGATTCGATTGTAGTTGATCAACTGCTAAATCGCATGCGATTTGAACCGTCTGAAACGACTTTCAATCAAATTGAAGCAACAAAAACGTTTCAAGTTTTGTTGATCAAGTCATTTGATCAACTAGAATCGAATCGTGTGAATCTGGTATAAGAGGGCACCAAAATAACGTCACTCCCCAATTCTAAAATCAAATGTTTAGACTATAGACATCGAGCGATTCTGTTATAGTGTTTGTTCGTGAAACAGAGCCGGCCTCAACCTTACTTCACTGACGAAAATAAACCATCTCACGTCCGCGACTAATCTGTCGCTAATTCTTTGGTTTAGACTTGCCAAATGTATTATTAGAACGATAACCTGTCTCCCGCAGCACCTGATCGGTCCACTTTCGTTATTTGAAGGTATTTCTGTGTTGAAGAAGAAAGAAAGAAAGAAAAAAACATTTATTTGTCACAGATACACTTTAACACAAAACATGATAGTATATAAATAATATTAAAATAAAAGACAACTGTGACAAAAAGGTGACCACTCAGCATAATGCTGTGCTATGGCGTGGGCCGCAGACACAGCGCTGATTTTCAGTGATCACCTAAAACACGTGCGGACATTCAGCTAGTTACAAAACAAACAAATTATAATATAAATAAAATAAAATAAAACAACAAAAAAAAAAGAAATTTAACTTATTTGTGTTCAGCTGGGATTAAGAAAATAGTTTATATGTATAGTACGTTCACAATTAACTTACCTCTGACATTGGTGTCGATTGACTGCCTTGTTGGTCTAGTGGTCGCAAGCGCGACTGCTGAGCATGTGGTCTTGGGTTCGATCCCCAGGTCGGGCAAAGTGTTATTGGATTTTCCATGTAGAATTCCTCAGTAGCTGCCCGGAGTTTGGATTTGTGCCCGGTTAATGGCAATAAGCTCGCCCCCTATTACATGGGACTTAAACATAACTGGCGAAACGAGGGTGTACTAAAAAACACCTCTGCCGAACCCTGCGGGGAATATAAGGCGTGATGTTGTGTTATGTTATTGGTGTCGATTCTGTTGCAAACTTTGACAGGATTAAACTAAACTAAGGGTGTTCATCTCTTTCTGTTTCAATAGAAAAAGAAAGTGACAGTTGCGTTTAGTCTAGTTTAGTACTGTCAAAATGTGCTACAGAATTAACAGCGTTGCCAGCTTCGCCAGCAGGATTGGCGTGATATTGGAAAGAAATTGTCGACACGTTTGGTGCAGTGGCTGAGCAATCGGTTCCTGCGATACGGGTCGTGGGTTCGATTCCCGCATGGAACAAATATTTGTATGGCCTACAGATAGTTGTTCCGGGTCTGGGTGTTTGTGCATGTGAAGATTTGTGTCTGTAAACGCACCCACGATACAGGAGAAATCCTAGTGTGGGGCAATGTACTTATACATGGTTAGTCGGAAAGGGGTACTAAGCCGAAAGGGTGTTAAAGTACCCATAATAATGGATAACTTTTGTTCTACAACTTTCCCCAAAACTCAATAGTTTAAGATAAATAGCTGTTCAAAGATTTCATAAAAAATACGCTAAATTCTATCTATCCTCAGCTATGATCAGCTGTGTTTACATTTTAGGTCATATTTGGGGTCACGGATTAGAAACCTCATTTTCTGAATTCATAACTGAAGCAGGGATGAAGAATTTTCGAAAAAACTAAAATAAAAAATATGTTTCATGGAAAAAAAAATTGATCAAATTTTGAAATTTTAACACTTGCTTTAAAATTGTCATCAGTGATACTTTAAGTGGCCCGCGGCTTAGTAATCCCTTTCCGACTAACCTTGTATAAAAAAAAAATAAGCATCTATTTACATTATTATTTATTCGTCCATTTGTCCCAACTAAAATGCCCGACTTCCATAATTTACCAGCTGGCGAGGCGGGCAAAGGCATATTTCAGAGTTAAAATAACTGTGAACGTATACTGTAAGCTATTTTTCTGATTGCAAAGTCGCCGTGCCGGTTAAAATAACTTTACTACCTAAGTATGTCTCAGGGCTGTCATCCGTCCAAATTTTCCTCGGACTTGTCCTAGTTTGGGAGGGCGTCCAGGGAGGTCTCAAAAAGTGTCCGGGTCCGGACGCCCCTCGCATTGGCAGTTTCGTTCGTTTTCTATTCCAGAAATTACTCTATTTGAGGTGTAGCATGGTGCGGGCGACAGCTGTCAGTATTTGAGTTTATTTGAGGGCAATAACATTTTGGCAGGTGCATTTATTTAATTTTGCTACAGTTATTACTAATTCCGTATTTTACGACTGTGATATTTAGGGTGCAACTGGAATATTAAGTCATGATTTTAAAGTTCCTTTAATGTCACGCGCACCATGCTAAATCGCAAATAGTGTAAGAGGTTCCACGCAGCACACACACATGAGTACGACTTGGGTACGAAAATTTATATTTTGGCTATTTTAATACATACAAAATAAAACATCATTTAAAAAAAATAAAATTTCATACTTTTTAATATTTCAAGGGCGTTGGGAGAAAAATCTCTACTTCAACGGAATGTCTGGGGTTTTTGAAATTTTTGTCCGATAACGTCAGTTTGGGTGATGGCGGCCCTACCCGCAGATGACGTAGGAAGCTTCTGGAGTATTTCGACAAACGGATGTGTTCCTAATACCTGTGTACCTAATACATGTGTCTTTTGATTTTTCTGTGTCAATTCCTGTCGTACCTCTGCCTCTCTCAACTCTCAATCTGTGTCTGTGGAAATAGGTTACTTACTATTCTTTATCTAAGGATTATTATAGAATATTTAAGGTTAACAACTCAGCACATACCTAGAAATAGTATGACTGAACATTTTATTTCTTCACATGCTTTTGAATGATATCAACAATTATATTGTGTCGGAGTATGTGATACTTACCCCATCAGAATTGAAAGAATAATTAGTGTTCTTGATTTCAGTATTGAAAGCTGATTGCCTAAATAACCTAACGTCCGGCTGATTGGTAGCGTCGTGCATCGGGTTGTTGAGCTCCCTAAAATAAGGCTTAACGACACGATGGCTGATGCATGCATGCCGTCAGTTAGGACAGGTCAACACAAACCTGCTATGGCACTTCCCTCAAAAGGCCACTCCAGACGGTGCCCTATATTGTGACACTCGCATAGTTTTTATACCACAATATTTGGACTTTAAAAGAGACCTTGATCTCTGAGTTTGTTTCGGCTTTCCTTCTCAGAGCTAGTCAGAGCCATCTAGTCTTAAAAAAATAACATTGACTTGTAAAAGTGTCTGTAACAGATTAATTTATAGAAATAATAATCATTTATCATTCAAAAGACAGTTTTAATCGCACAACTGAAAAAGCTAGACGAGATGCGTACTTTTTACGAAGTATGAAAAAATCATTTTTACCTATTTTGGGAAAACTCACGTTTTAAAATTTCATCTTCATAACTAACAAATGTCAATAACCACGAAGCTGTCGTGATGAGGTCAATGTCCCTGTTCTCAGTTATTCTAAAATAGCACTTTCATAGGAAACTTCGGTAGAATGCGGTCATTGCGATGAGTGACGGTCGCCGGTCAAAACTCTTCGACCGTTTTATTACATTTGTTTAACGATGAATGGTAGAAATTTGTGCGTCTACCCTGATTGAGATTGTCCGCACGCTTTATGTTTTTGGCAAACGCTTACTTTTTCTTTGTGGATAGTGTTGATTGGAATTAATTAGAGCAAAGATTGAGCGTAAAGAAATAAACAATTAATAGGCTCTTTAATATCAATCTTCATTGAAAGGAAATAAATAAAGATGTGCTGTTATTTTTTTTCTTTTTACATTCAACTTGTAAAAGAGTCGTTCTATAGTTTCTGCCTACCCCCATGGGAAAAAGGGGTGAGTTTATGTATGTATAAACAACCTCAGACACAGTCAAGATGTCATCAGAAATGCTTTCAACTTTGTTGGTAGGTACAGTCAGCATCAAAAGTAAGTGATGATTACTCAAAGTTTCAAAATTGTTTAACGAATGAAAACTTACAAATTATTATTTTTGTCAACAACTAACGCTAGAGGAGGGAATTCTGCTAAGAATAATATTATGATAATAAAGACAAGGAATTAGTTCCTAGGTTAATTAATATCGAAATTCCAAAATATTCATCGACTTTTGCTGTTGACTGTACATGTGTACAAGAATGTAAGAGTACATACACATGTCATAAAACATAGTACACATAGTTTATAAGGTCTGGGTCATCTTGTTTACATACAGACGCACGACTAACCCTTTTACGAGCTGGTTAACCTTGGTGAACGCAGGTTGATGTCATCGGCACGGGAATACTGCATGCAGTTTGTACTTATAATAAAATTTAGTGTGATTGCTAACATTGTGGAGTAACAGAGATAAAGACAATGTTAGTTTACAGTCGTGTAAAATAAGATTAGACGCTCCTCACATGTGGTTACTCAAAAGAAACATCACATAATAATTATCATGAACAACATCACGCCTGCATTCCCCGTAGGGTTGGGCAGAGGTGTATACCTAGTAACACTAGGGTTGCCACCAGTACTATAATATACAAGGTTAGTCGGAAAGGGGGTACTAAGCCGCGGGCCACTTAAAGTATCACTGATGACTATTTTAAAGCAAATGTTAAAATTTGATTAATTTTTTTTCCATGGAAAATAATTTTTATTTTAGGTTTTTCGAAAATTCTTCATCCCTGCTTTAGTTATGAATTTAGAAAATGGGGTTTCTAATACGTGACCCCAAATATGACCTAAAATGTAAACACACCTTATCATAGTTGAGGATAGATAGAATTTAGCGTATTTATTATGAAATCTTTGAAGAGGTATTTCTCTTAAACTATCGAGTTTTGGGGAAGATTGTAGAACAAAAGTTATCCATTATTATGGGTACTTAAACACCCTTTCGGCTTAGTACCCCCTTTCCGACTAACCTTGTCTAGTATCGTACTATATTTCAGTCAATTACTATATTTCAATCATCAAACGAAAAATACTATATTTTTATCTCTAATTGGACCTACTTATGCAAAAAGGAACCAATCCACACACATGCCAAAATCGAGCTAGGTATGAAGAAAGCTTTCAAAATGCACCTTCTATCGACCCTGTATAGATCAAAATGATCTGACAACTTTGGCAAATATTCTGTCAAAGTTAAGATCATTTTGATCCTTACAGGGTCGATAGTAGGTGCATTTCTAAAGCTTTCTACATACTTAACTCGATTTTGGCATGTGTGTGGATTGGTTCCTTTTTGCATAAGTAGGTCCAATTCAATTGTCGCGCTTTTTATGTTAACTGTGACTGGTCTGTGTGTGAAGTCTGGAAGGCACGGGGAATTTTAGAACGAAACAAAATATAAAAAACAAATGTGTATTATTTTTCCCGAATTTCCCAAAAGTAGGTACTAAATTTTTGCATTGTTTTTTGGGAAAAATACTATATTTGTTCAATAAAAAGGTGGCAGCCCTAGGTAACACCCTCATTTCGCCGATATGTTTAAGTCCTGTGTAATAGGGGGCGAGCCTATTGCCATCAACCGGACACAAACAGCTACTGAGGCATTCCACACAGAAAAAAACCAATAATACTTTACTTGACCTGGGGATCGAACCTCACGATTAGCAGTCGCGCTTGCTACCACTAGACCAACGACGCAGTTCTAAAAAAAAACTAAACTAATTACTAACTAACATCACTAACTAGTTAGTAACAAAACTTCGCACACGATTTTACTCAAATCACTGTTAAGTTACTTGTGGACTAGATTTGTTTGATCCTGGGTTCGTTACCTATGTTATGAGGAGAATAAACCGGCATTTGCCGAGTCGGCAACTGCCTCGTTGGTCTAGTGGTGGCAAGCGCGACTGCTGATCGTGAGGTCCTGGGTTCCATCCCCAGGTCGGGCAGTGATATTGGTTTTTTCCGTGTGGAATTCCTCAGTGCAGCCCGGAGTTCGGATTTGTGCCCGGTTGATGGCACTAGGCTCGCCCCCTATTACATGGGAGTTAAACATAACGGCTAAATGAGGGTGTTACCATATACCTCTGCTAAACCTTTCGGGGAATAAAGTTGTAATATTATGTTATATGTTATGTGAATGTTAGCGTGTAATAGCTATACTTATATATATAACTTATTGCTATTATTGTTTAACAAGGAGCAAGCTATGGCAACACAATATTGATAATGGTAGGTATTGTATTACATCACTCACGCAACCATAGTATCTATCTATTTACTAATGTGTCTGTTAGTTTATATAGTTGTAGTTATTGAATGCATTTTTTTGGATTATAAAGTTCAAGTGGCGTTCTTACGATGGCGGGCCCTCAGCCGCCCGCCAGACTAATTTTGTATGCGTAAGACGACATAAATGTGGTCACAAGTTATGGGATATAATACATCAGTTTTGTACCAGCCTATTGCCATTAATCGGGCACAAATCCAAACTCCGGGCTACTACTGAGGAATTCCACACGGAAAAACCCAATAACTCTTTGCCCAACCTGGGGATCGAGCCTAGGACCTCACGATCAGCAGTCGCGCTTGCCACCACTAGATCAACGAGGCAGTAAAGTAAATTATAGTTTAGATATAGTCATAAACGGTGTTAGGAAACTGATATGTCGTGTGATAACTTATCGCACAGCAATTGCATGAAAATACGCTCTAAAATTTTCATAAATGCTCTTTGTTGGGTCATGCAGCCAAGCTAACTTAACCAACTATATTACTAAACGATAAATGATATTTATTTCTGTAAATAAATCTGTTGCAGACACTTTTACAAGTCAATGTGATGTTTTTTTAAGACTAGATGGCGCCGGCGTTTCCTATCTGACTAGCTTTGAGATGAAAAGCCGAAACAAACTCAGAGATCAAGGTCTCTTTTAGAGTCCTGAAATTGTGGTATAAAAAAAAAAACTATGCGAGTGTAACAATGTTTGGAATGGCTTAATTAATAGGCATATTGATAAAATAAGTCATAATATTTTGACCGGCTTTCAGCATTTTATAAATTACCTACCTAGATACGCGCTGAAATCTATCAGTGCCTCGTTAAGCCAGCCAGACTAAACGTCTGGGCTTTACACAAAACATAACTCTCCAGAGTTCATCGGTTAAAAATAACTCTTGTTTGTACCATACACTATCTGGGTGAATACATAACATACTTAGCTAGGTAGCTAGCCTGACTCCGGTTAGTTTTGTGGCGGCATCTATCCCGCCCACATGCGAACTACGCAGCATGACGAATGTCTAGCAGACTACAGCGATAACAATGACAGCTGTCAAAATGAAATGTCACAGATCCTGCATCGCGGTATCAAGATTTGACACGGAGTTAGTATATATACAACTTCCCAACATCAACCGTTGGGCAGTGGCCCGCCAGGCATAAGACCCGCCTGGTAGGAGGATCCTCCCTATTCGTAAGAGGAACACCATATCTCGTTCCCCTACAGTTTAGTTTTGAGGCCCACTTGCACAGCATCCTTTAACAGCAGTGATAGTCTAGTGGTGTGACCATCAGACTACCAAGTCATAGGTCTCGAAGTCAAACCCAAGGCACGCACCTCTGACTTTTCAGATTCACGTGCGTATAATTATCACTTGCTTAATAACGGTGAAGGAGAACATCGTAAGGAAACCGGTATGCCTGAGAGATATTTCTCGACGGCATGTGAAGCCAAGTCAGAGGCCCATGGGCGGCATATTAGTCACTAACCACACGAAAAGAAGTAAACCATAGATTTCAAAATTGCAAAATACATTTCAGCCTCAATTTTTTCAGTAATCCAACAACAGTTACCTTGTTACATTTGGTTCAACAAACACTTCTCCATTAACAAATTCCAGTAAGTTCCACCTAACAATTCCTAGGTATCGGCGCCTCGTTTCCAGTGGAACGTGACCGCTTACCGTGCGCTGATCACGCGTCGCTCTGAAAGGAAATACTCCTATGTTCCACTAATGTTACTCTTTTGTTTAACATTACCGTTTTGTTGCGTTAGTGTTGCAATTCTGTGTAAGGCTGGGAATATGGGTATACAGGGTGTAAACGAAATCATGTAATTCCTTCATAAGTACCACGTGATCTACTGCTGACATATTAACCCTGCAAGGGATAAATTTGGATACAATAAAATAAAAAAATACAATTTAAAGTAAACAAGTGTTCTTAACGTGAGGCATTTTAGCGCCCCGAGCGAATTGCGCGGCTATCGCTCGCCGCGCAGTCATTTAACTCGGCACACATGTTTACTTCTTGTACATATTTTTTTATTGAATCCAAAATTATCCCGTGCAGGGTTAATCTATGTCAACAGTACATCACGAAGTTTGAAGGAATTACATGATTTCGTTTACACTCTGTATAAATGACTAGCTGTATCCTCACGGCTCCGCCCGTAGCCTATGTTACTCAGTGATAATGTAGCTTACTAACGGCAAAAGAATTTTTGAAATCGGTCCAGTAGTTCTTAAGTTTATTCGTTACAAACAAAAATACAAATCTTTCCTCTTTATAATATAAAGTATAGTTGTAGATACCGTTGACGTTTGTTCCTGTTACCGTGCGTTCACGTTCGTTTTAACGGATCCGTCAGTACTGGATGTGTTGTTCGCATCTGTACTGACGGATCAGTTAAATAAATGACAGTTGTGTAGTATCTGGCAGGCAAGATACGATTAAAATAACGGTTCCAGTATTTTTTACTGAATTCGGAATACTGTCGTGTATGTGAACTCGCTCATACAACCACAGGCGCCATCACCAAAATAAAAACGGATCCGCTAAAACGGGTCCTGTAAACAGTTTCTGTGTGAACTAGTTGTTACATTGACTGAAAATGTTTGCTCTGAACATTAGTGTTTCATGTAGATAGCATTCTCTCTTCTCTTCTCTTAAAAAAAACGTTGCCCCACACTAGTATTTCTCCTGTATCGTGGGTGCGTTTACAGACACAAATCTCACATGTACAAACGCCCAGACCCGGAACAACTATCTGTAGGCCATACAAATATTTGTTTCGTGAGGGAATCAAACCCGCTACCCGTAGCGCAGAAGCCAATTGCTCAGCCAATGCACCAAACGTACCGTCTAACATTACGTTTGTGTGGTGTGTATTGTAACACATTTCATATGAATGATTGGTATTTGCAATATGTCAGTCCATTTGCGTGTTGACCAGTCATCCTGACGACTCAGAACATCACACCTGTATTCCCCAAAGGGTTGGGCAGAGGTGTATAGTAACACCCTCATTTCGCCGTTATGTTGAAGTCCCATGTAATAGGGGACGAGCCTATTGCCACCAACCGGACACAAATGCAAACTCCAGGCTGCTACTGAGGAATTCCACACGGAAAAACCTAATAACACTTTGCTCGACCTGGGGATCGAACCCTCACTATTAGCAGTCGCGCTTGCCACCACACGAGACAAAATCTGTACTAATATTATAAAGCTGAAGAGTTTGTTTGTTTGAACGCGCTAATCTCAGGAACGACTGGTTGGAATTAAAAAAAAAAAAATTGTGTTGGATAGTCCATTTATCGAGGAAGGTTATAGGCTATATAACATCACGCTACGACCAATGGGAGCGGAGCATAAATGAAAAATGTTGCAAAAACGGGGATAATGTCCACCCGTCAATTAAATAAAACACAAAAGCTTTCAACGTCTAAACATAATACTCTAGAACCCGTTACAAGGAGTGTTAATCTCACAAATGATTGACACAACTTTCTTGCTACGAAGATTCAAACACAAGTACGTATACATGTTACTTGACCTAGCTCTAACAATGCCTAGCTCAGATTTCTAGCTTAGCCCGTCAGACCGGTTCGCCTATCTGCTTTGTCTGAGTCTGGACGCACAGCTTATACGTAGGCGTTCAGATATGTTGGTCCTTTATTATAAATATAAAGGGACCTTACCTAGGGTAACCAGGTGTAAAACTTTAAAATCACTGACAGTAAATTTGAGTCCTATGAAAATAACATAACATTACGCCTGTATTCCCCGAAGGGTTGGGCAGACGTGTATAGTAACACCCTCATTTCACCATTATGTTTAAGTCCCATGTAATAGGAGACTTGCCTATTGCCATCAACCGGGCACAAATCCAAACTCCGGGCTGCTACTGAGGAATTCCACACAGAAATACCCAATAACACTGCCCGACCCGGGGATCGAAACCTGCAACTCACGATCAGCAGCCGCGCTTGCCACCACTAGACCAACGAGGCATTTAAAAATATCCTGACATTATTGATGCGTGTGCGCGCAATAGAAGTTTAGTATTTCTTTTGTGTGCCACCTGCCGCGGTGGAGACCGAGATTCCCGACTTCGAAAAAATATATAATTTGTTAGTATATCATTAAATAATAAAAAAATCCTGACATTTACAAAGCCCAACCCGAATCCTGACGAGTGCTTAAAAATCCTGACATGTCAGGACAAATTCTGACGTCTGGTAACCCTAACCTTACCCCTTTATATTTCTGGTATGGGTTCTGATATGGATGTTAGTAATAAATTGTGTTAACTGGATAAATTGTGCTACTCGCCCAATATCTATGGCCAAGATTTGATCAAAATTTACTTTAAAAAATGTATTTGATATCTTTCCATTTCTTTGATTAAATGCACAAATTTCTTTGATCAAACATTGGATAAAAATATTGGACAAGTAGCATAGCACCCTTAGGTTTTGCTTACGCAGATAAAGGAGAATTGGTCGTATGAATTGGAATTAGTCGTGTGGTAAAGTACCTACTTGTAATGATGTAACAAAGTGGTAATTTTAGAGTTTTAGTTGAGACATTTGATTTCATTGTAGTCTTGTACGTATTACTATAAACTATGTTGATTTAATCAGTGAAAGGCTACCTCATCAACAGGCACCATAGCAACACGAGCCTCTCAGTAGAATAATTCATATATTAAGCGACTTAATATAATCGCCTTTCCGGTTCTTATGCGGGGCGATGATCTCACAGTCACCTATTTGCTGAATCCAGCTGGTATTCCGCGTAAAATAATCAGTGTTGGATTTGAAGGCAAATAGGACCCTCATAGAGCTAAAGATGCAAGGAGAAGGTGGTCAGATTGGTTACTCTTAAAACAAAATGGTCTGTGAGTTATTGCCAAAATTTATGAGGCCTGACAGCGGATCTGAGTCTATTTGTTGCTTGATTCTTACCATCTATGTTTACTTACATCAGTAAGTGTACATTTACAGGTATTTACTATATATATATTATAATACTCCAAATATTCATATCTATATTATGTAGGTAGGTAATACATACTATTTTGATCATATGGCGTTAACGACTTCACTCCACTTCGACTCATCTGAAGATCCATTAGTTGAGGAACCTCAAAGACTACGAATACAATTTTGGAGGTGTTTTTGAGGCAGTCCTTAAGGCGTCCTGAGTCGAGTAAGTTTTGAAGGAACGTCTTAGAATATGGGTGTATATGTATGTACGTTTTGTTATGGAAGAGCGCAGTCCCCTAATACAGGCATTACTTGCTTAAAAGGAGGCTTCAGTCGTAAAAGTAACTACCTAAACTCGTTCTTCTTCTTTTCGTGTGGTTAGAAACTAACCTGGTGTCAGAGTTTATGCCGCCCATGGGCTCCTGAGTTGGCTTCACATGCCGTCGAGAAATATCTCTCAGGCATGCCGGTTTCCTCACGATGTTTTCCTTCACCGTTTTTAAGCAAGTGATAATTATACAATACGCACATGAATCCGAAAAGTCAGAGGTGCGTGCCTTGGGTTCGAACTTGAGGCCTATGACTTGGCAGTCCGACGGTCACACTACTAGGCTATCACTGCCAATAAACTTGTTCTGCAAATAAACATTTTTTTCATTGTTTATTATACCATAAAAAACCTCTAAAAACACAACCATAAGGTGCTATATTCTTTATTCTTCTCTCTCTGTAAGTTACATGCTGACCTATCCTGACACCGCCCGGGACAACACGCCACACAGCTTGGGATACTAGTGAATAAATAAATACATTACGCGTCTTAATATAATCTGGTTTCAAGTTCTTGCGAGAGCGTTGATCTCGATCCAGTGCGAAACTTTCGTCTGGCATTGTGTCGCCAAATCGGTTCGCTTTTAGTATTGTACTTGGATACGAGCTTGAGATCGTGGGTTTGTCTATAAGCACAGATAATACTTAAAGTTAGAATAGGATAAAAAATATTTTATGTGTTAATCTAAGACATGTTCTACTTAAATGATTTTTATTTCTGTAAATAAATCTGTTACAGACACTTTTACAAGTCAATGTAATGTTTTTTTTTAAGATTAGATGGCGTCGACGTTTTATATCTGACTAGCTCTGAGAAGAAAAGCCTATTAAGGTCTAGACATTGTGGTATAAAAACTATGCGAGTGTAACAATGTAGGGCAACGTCTGGAATGCCCTTTTGAGGAAAATGCCATATCTGTGTCTTCCAAATCTGTTTAGCCGTTTATACGAGATTGATTAACAATCATTCATTTTCATAAACTTTGCCATTTACTTATAAGCTAATGTTAGATTTTAAGTTTTATTTTTACGCACATATCACAAGTTTTTCTGAGTTCGTACTGCCTAGCCTTTTCCCAACTATATTGGGGTCAGTTTCCAGTCTAACCAGATGCGGCTGAATACCAGTATTAAATGGAGCGACTGCCATCAGACCTCCGCAATCCAATTACTGGGCAACGCCAATATCCTAAGGTTAGACCGTTTGTCAGAATTTCGGGCTTCTGACTACCCGTAACGACTGCCATAGGTATTCGTATGACACCCGGGACCGACTGTTTAACGTGCTCTCCCAGGCACGGAGGGGTCTCGATGTGTAACGAACGGTCATAAGTACCCACAGATTGACAGCGGCAAGAGCAGCTTAACCTCGCAAATCGTATAAACCGCGCGGTTGGTAATTAGCCATGAGCCCTACAAGCTTTTCTGAGTACCTATCATATCAAAATCTTATAGGAGGAGCTCGTGGTTTATTAGCGTCCGCGCGGATCATACGATTTGCGAGGTTAAGCAACGCTTGCCGCGGTCAGTCCGTCAATGGGTGACCTTTCGATACACATCGAGCCCCCTCCGTGCCTCGGAGAGTACTTTAAACCTCCGGTCCCGGGTGTCATACGAATACCTATGACAGTCGTTACGGGTAGTCAGAAGTTCGAAAGTCTGACAACCGATCTAATGCGCCGGTTGATCACCGGTTGCGGTGGTCTGAAGGCAGTCGCTCCGTGTAAAATACTGGTATTCAGCCGCATCTGGTTAGACTGGAAGATGACCCCAACATAGTTGGGAAGAAGCTAGGCAGAACGATATCAAAATCTTATCGGTACAGATAGATTGAACAGCATCTTTATAATAGGAATGGTTGGTTACTATAAGCTGGAGGTTAGACAAAACTTTGCTTTAGTTAAACATATATTTCTTGTGTTCCGTGGTATGTTAAATAACCCACATATATTGAGATCATTGGGGCTGCTCGTTCCTAATAGTGGGTTGCGTCAGGGGCCGAGGGAGAGGCTGTTTGAGGTCCCGGGAGCCCGTACGAACATTTTAAAATTCGCACCGGTCGTTCGAGCAACACGAGTACTTAATTCCATCTCACAACGGCTTGATATTTTTACTTGCTCTTTAGCGGAATTCGAGAGGGTGACGCTTAATTATTTGTCTTCTATGTTACTGAATTGTTGAATTGGGTAAAAACCTGTAATGAAAATTGTATGTTGTAAAATAAATAAATAAAAATCTTAGCACACGCTACAGACACACAAAGTTGGTACGACACAGACAATGCGACGCGACGTCTCCTCCGTGTAGTATTGCAAACCGGACGGACCGGATCGGCACACTTTTGTATATGTATGTATGTATGAATGTACTGTACTTAGATGAGGTTTGGTGGTTAACACCCATATTCTAAGACGTTCCTCCAAAACTTACTCGACTCAGGAAGGCCTCGAAAACACCTTCAAAATTGTATTCTTAGTTGCAATTTCAAGTGAACTTTGAGGTTTCTCGACTGAGGAGTCCTCAAATGAGTCGAGGTAGAGTAGAGTCATTACGTCATAATTTTGTTTATCTGCATCGCGCAAATAAC
Source organism: Amphipyra berbera (assembly GCA_910594945.2). Lineage (NCBI taxonomy): Eukaryota > Metazoa > Arthropoda > Insecta > Lepidoptera > Noctuidae > Amphipyra > Amphipyra berbera. The sequence continues at coordinate 19,911,629 of OU343126.1, forward strand.
ACCGCGATAAATAGTTGTGAGGATTATCGTAAGCATATTCGATCAAGTTTTCAAAATTCATTTTTCTTACATACGAACTTTGACACTTCCTTCCTTTAGGTAAGTTCCGAGGTACCTTGAGTGTGACAGATGGTTCCTTACCTCAACTGAGGAAAAATCTCGAGTCGAGGACGTTTATGTCAACTATAACTACCGATGGTAGTGAGAAAGGCTGAGTCGAGGTGCAGTCGAGTCGAGTAAGTTTTGGAGGAACGTCTTAGAATATGGTTGTAAGTCTTGTATCACTTCTAAGCTAAATTGGAAATGCCTTAAAAGGTCTGGCAGTTGTAAGCAATTACTTTTTTATTGTGTAACGTTGTACGTTATCTCAAGCAGGTTTTAAGCTAACAATCAAAGAAATTACGTTATCTACCTACTTTTATTCTAAAATACTACAGGAATAATCAAATCTAATTTAAAGCTGTTATAAATCAATTATGTTTACATTTTTACAACAATTAAAGTATTTATAACTAAACTTAATTACTATTCTAATTATTATTGGGACGCACCCGTGATGACTGTCACGATTTGAATACATGTTCGGTTGGAATTTGGACCATTACCTTCTACATCAGAAACTTCGGAACGCATCGCGAATATTCTAGGCGACACAAATATTACTTACCTAAGTTTTAAGTGATACACAAAAAACAGTCTTTTATTGGTTAACATCTTTTATTGGTTAGTATTATCAGATACTCCTTGACATGAAAATTAAATAATTACTTTCCAATTTCCATATTACTAATAATGTATTAATTCTAAAAAATGCATAATAATAATCTATAATATATTGTAGCCTAGGCAATTAGTGAATTAATTTTGCATGCCCATGTGACGGCAAAGCATGGAGAACATTTTCTTATTATGTAACATCAGTTACCCATGTTTGCAAGAAATAAATTATTTGATTTGATAACATTATTTTAGTTCCATTATGATCTTATAAAGCGTGGAATAATTATTTTGTGGACTTATTAAGTTTACTTACGGCTGATTCCTATGATTAACCGAGCGTTATTGGTTAAAATTAAGATTTTTCTTCTGCCTTATTGTCGCAAACGCGACTGCTGAGCATGGGGTCCTGAGATCGATCCCCAGGTTGGTCAAAGTGTTATTAGGCTTATCCATTAGGAATTTCTCAGTAGCAGCCTGAAGTCTGGATTTGTGCCCGTTTAATGGCAATAGGCTCGCCCCCTATTACATGGGACTTAAACATAACTGGCGAAACGAGGGTGTTACTATACACCTCTGCCCAACCCTTCAGGGAATACAGGGCGTGATGTTATGTTATGTTCTTCTATGTTTACAAATAATGAAGAAAAGACGGCATATGTTTACATAGAGACGTATGGAAAGCCATACGTTGGTAGTTTGGTAGGTATCACAGGTATAAGGTTAACATATTTATATCCCCAGTTCGGCTATAAAAAACGCTACCATTGGTAAGCAAAACGATTCGTTTTCGCCCATAGGAACCCCATAAGATAGCTAATTAATTAGTATGAATATGTAGCTATGTAATATGTTAATTATTAAGTGCAAGAACCACGACACTTCCAGATTAGTAATTCTAAACGATCTACTGGCTAAAATAGGTTAATTGTGTGCGCATTCACTTAGTTGTGTGGTCAAGAATAGGACATTCCCATTCCAACCAGTCGGTGTCTTCGGATGCAGCTGGAGGATTTTAACACAAGTATCCATAGATGAAGTAACTGATAACGCTTTTATCAATAAACTTGTTCATTAGCAAATGAGCCTAAAGCCGCGTATTCATTAGAGGACAAATGTCCCGCGACATGTGTCGCTAGCGGTAGCGATATCCGGCGCAATCGCGCGACATAAACTAGTCATAGCATGATAATATCTCGGAAACAGATGTCTGGAGAGGTCGCACAATCTTTCTTTTTCGTGTGTTTAGTGACTAACCTGGTATCAGAGTTTATGCCTTCAATGGGTCTCTGGCTTGGCTTCACATGACGTCGAGAAATATCTCTTAGGCACGCCGGTTTCCTCACGATGTTTTCCTTCACCGTTTTTAAGCAAGTGATAATTATACAATACCCACATGAATCCGAAAAGTCAGAGGTGCGTGCCTTGGGTTCGAACTCGAGACCTATGACTTGGCAGTCCGACGGTCACACCACTTGGCTATCACTGCTGTAGGTCGCGTGATGTCACCGTACATCGCGCGACATGTCTGGCAGCTAGTCATAGTATATAAATATCGCGGAAACAGAGACAACAGAGTCTGAAGAAGTCGCACGATGTCGCTGGATGTCGCAGGCGACACGTATCGCGGTACATTTGTCCCCTAATGATTATGCGACTTAATCTTCGTTCTGCCTAGCCTTTTCCCAACTATGTTGGGGAGAGTTACCAGTATAACCAGATGTGGCTGAATACCAGTAGGTATTTTACACGGAGCGACTGCTATTAGACCTCCGCAACCCAGTTACTGGGCAATGCTGATATTCTAAGATTAAACCGGTATTTAGACTTTAACTTATTAGAATCTAATTCAGTTTTTGCTGTTTTATTATAAAACGTTTGATGATTGTAATGCTATAGATGAAGCCTTATTTAGAACCAGTAATATCATCTTTAGCGCTGAGCTCCTTTTAAGTCTGAAATATAAGGCGACTATTCAGTGGAATCTAATAAGGTGCGCAGTCATCATATTTTATCCTTTGCTAGTGAAGTAGGGCATGATTTTTTATTTAATTAACACGCCATAATATTATTGAAGCAGTAAGAAGATCTGCTGTTCGTATGTCGGCGTGAGATGTTAGAAGCTCTTCGATCAACTAAATAAAGTTTGATAACAATATAGGGCCACAAAGGTTTTAAAAAATTTCCGGCCAAGTGCGAGTCGGACTCGCGCACGAAGGGTTCCGTATCATTATCAATAAAAAAAGCAAAAAATCATGTCTGTTGTATGGGAGCCCCCTTAAATATTTATTTTATTCTGTTTTTTAGTATTTGTTGTTATAGCGGCAACAGAAATACATCATCTGTGAAAATTTCAACTGTCTAAATATCACGGTTCATGAGATACAGCCTGGTGACGGACGGACGGACAGCGGAGTCTTAGTAATAGGCTCCCGTTTTACCCTTTGGGTACGGAAGCCTAAAAAGAGTGAGTTCAATAAAACTAATTGCCAAATACTCTAACGCTATTCAATTTTAAGTTGCCACTAAGCCTCGTGCTGTTACCCTCACTTTAAGGCGAAGTGAAAGTGACAGCACAAAATTAACTTCACCTTAAAACTGAGTAGGTACCTACCGCTCGAGTATTTGGCCATTAGTTTTGCATAAGTTGCTGGAGACAGTTGATTGCCATTCGTTTTAGCTGCAGGCCAGTCACCAAGACGGTAAGGGCCAAGCCACATCTGCCGGAAGATACGTCACCCATCTTCCGTCGCGTAATTTACTCGAAGAATTTTAGTAACGCATCTCCGTACAAATGTGTACGGTGTGAGATGTATATACAGGGTGTAAACAAAATCATGTAATTCCTTCAAACCTCGTGATGTACTGCTGACACAGATAAACAATGCACAAGATACATTGAATTCAATAAAAAAAATGACAATAAGTAAACATGTGTTCTTAACGTGAGGCATTTTAGCGCCCCGTGCGAATTGCGAGGCTATCGTTCGCCGCGCAGCCATTTAACTCAGGGCGCTAAAATGCCTCACGTTAAGAACACACGTTTACTTCTTGTATTTTTTTTATTGTATCCAAAAATATCCCTTGCTTGATTAATCTATGTCAATAGTACATCACGAGGTTTGAAAGAATTACATGATTTCGTTTACACCCAGTATGGAATTATGTGTACCGGTGGAAGATCGGCGACGTATCTTCCGTCAGATGTGGCTTGGCCCTAACTGCAGCGACCAAAAAAATAAATCAAGTTTATCTCTAGCAACTTAGTGGCCGATTGCGGCCAGCCTCATTGTAGAAATAAGAAAGAACAGATGCATGAAAGAAGAATGCATATTCCGTTTCAATCTCATTCATCATAATTAATCTGATCTAGAAGTTCGTTCTGCATAGCTTTTTCCCAAATATGTTGGGGTCAGCTTCCAGTCTAACTAGACGCGGCTGAATACCAGTATTTTACACGGAGCGTCTGCCATCAGACCCCCGCAACCCAGTTACTTGGCAAATGCCGATATCCTAAGGTTAGACCGGTTGTCAGACTTTCGGGCTTCTAACTTCCCGTAACTACTGTCATAGGTATACATATGAAACCCGGAACCGACTGTTTATCGTGCTCTCCGAAACACGGAGGGGTCTCGATGTGTAACGAACGGTCATCCATCCACAGACTGACCGTGGCAAGAGCAGCTTAACCTCGCAAATCATATGATCCGCGCGGTTGGTAATTAGCCACGTGCCCCTCCAATAATCTGATCCAATAATCTATCTTCAATAATCTGATCTAGAAGATAGAGGTAATAAAATAACATAACACAACATAACATCAAGCCTGTATTCCCTGAAGTGATGGGCAGAGGTGTAAAGTAACGCCCTCATTTCGCCGTTATGTTTAAGGGCCATGTAATAAGGGGCGATCCTATTGCCATCAACCGGGCACTGATCCAAACTCCGGGCTGCTACTGAGGAATTCTACACGGAAAAACTCAATAACACTGCCCGACCTGGGGATCGAACCCAGGGGCTCACGATCAGGAGTCGCGCTTGACACCACTAAACCAACGAGGCTGTTATAAAATAAAATAGGTTAGTTTATTTTGGCATGCGAAATTCGGGTTAGACTCCACTTTTTAAATAGGTATTTATGAATGAAAACGATAAGCAAAGATGGCCATACAATGGTCTTGTTTAGAGCCGGTTGTCTCAAACGATCAGTAAAAGTATGTTACGTTAGTCAAATATTAACTATTACGTAGGACGTTTAACGTTCGTCAAACGCAGAGCGTTGTTTCATGGCATAAAAGACGTTTCGTCAATGTTATTAGGGATACTATAGTGTCTAAAATATAATAGGCCCGTTTTGACAGCTGTCAGATCAATACATTTTATGTCAAAATTGACATAACATGTTCTAATCTGACAGCTGTCAAAACGGGCCTATAACATTTTAGCCACTATAGTCCAAAGCAAACTTTTGACGTTTGTCAAGAATGACAAAGCGTGAAACAACGCTTATTTTTATTTAACCATTTTTAACTGTTACCCGTTAGTAATGTAGTCATGAAACAACCGACGCGGCCCTTAGTCGTCAAAATTACGAAAAGGAGGCAAGCTGGCAAAGTCGGTTATGAAAATTATTAAAACTGCATAATATTAATAAAGCTCTTTTTTATAACCCCAACTGTATCAAATACCCACTTGTATAAATGTAGTGTCATGCTCGTTCAGACCACACCTACACATTGTTCGATAGGACATTATTGTAACCCATAGCTCAAAAAAATATCAATATTCATCCTTAATACTTACAAAATAGAGTCTAATTTTCTTTGAAACTTTGTGTAGAAAACTTTGTCTAATTTAACTCAGACTAAAATCGTTCTTAAAGTGTATAAGGTAGAGTTTTAAATGCGCTGTAGAAAGTAGAAGAAAAGTTGGCACAGGAAAAGTTCAAAGACCTTGAGTACGCCAAGTTGGCGTGCGGTCTGCATAGGACGAACTTTTTGCATATTTTCAACATTTTTGTTCTTTAATACTGCATGCGGTATGCAGCCTGCAACGAAATTAAGCTATTATTTATTTGTAATGCTTACTTTATAGCAAAATTTTGTGGAACTGGGTAATTATTCAAATTTTCGTAGAGACGGTAGGAATATAATTTCGCTTTACCTGGTGGAAAATTTGTGGTCGCATTTTAAACGTGTTTATTCCATTTTGTTTTAGGTAATTTAGGCTATGTTTGAGATTTGGAGTACTGAAAACACAAAAAAAGTGTCAATTACTAATTACCTATTACAGATTTTATATACTTCAAAGTTAAGTTAAAGCTACATCGTTTTTAAACGGTTTTAATCAACTTTACTTCTTATATTTGTTTAGTTCAAATCTTGCGACAGATTTTTCAACTATCTCCGCTTAACCGATTCTCCTGAAACTTCGCTCACAAATTCAATTCCCATAAAAAGTAATAGAAATACAAGTAAAAAGAAATAGGTAAATGATTTTTTTGTAAATATTTTCTAAGAAACCTTCATTTCTTATCACACATTTTCGCAGCCGACGACCAAAAATATTTATGTAGACATTCAGCGTATTAAGCCCGCATTGCTGTATAAAATCTCAATTGCAAATACTTAGCTAGTACATACTATGCATATGTAGTATTATATTTACATCAGTTAACTTAGCATCATTGAAGACTAATAATAGCTATCGGCCATGAATATTCTGTACGGGATATGTTGAGAGATTATTGTAATCCGTTTCCAATAAATATGACCGAACTCATGAATAAATGTTGTCATGTAATTTTATTGATATTGTAATTAATTGTCGGTTTACAAAGGAATTAAACGCTAGTTTATTTTATCGAGATATAAAAGACGTTTTTTTATCGGTGTGCTTCAGAGAAATAAATTTAGATTTATTCAAAGTTAGTTGTTATTTATAGGGTTAGAATCTCAGCATTAGCATTAAAAAAATCTATTTATGGTAGTCTAAAATTTTCAAGGGCCAATAAAAGCTTTACATGTGGACCAAAAAAATGGTCCTTAAGACGTCCTTATAACATATGTCATTAGAAAGCTATTTCAATGTACTGTGTGGTCGAAAGGACCAGGTGCCATACATTGACGATTCTCCTTTTTTAATTTAAAAAGATTTGTTTTACGCATTTTATTGTCATTGAACAGATCATCAGGAATCTACCAATTTATCACTTCTCTCCTCATTAATTACCTCTAATTATCGCGAAACCTCACAATAATAATTGTGAGTAGAAAGTGGCCTATTAACAAGAACAAAAGCTCGCGACTAGTACAGTACTGTACTGTCATGAATCAAGCACATCTGTACTCAATTACCGACGAGAGGAATGGCACATTCCTTCCGTCGGTTTAGCTTAGTTAAATGCTAAGCGAGAGATGAGCGAAGCTAGTAATATTAAAGTCTCTATATCATAATTTTATGTTCGTCTTCGACCGTTTACCGTCTAATGCCCGGTTACTTACCTTTGGTAACATTTTTATTGGCATATAAATAGACTCGTAAGCTAATTTTACCTATGATAGCTACTTCCATATGGGAGGGTCTACTATGCAAAGCGTCAGGTCTTTGATTTATTATTGGTAAACATACAAGAGACCCAATTTTAACCAATAACGCTCTGTAAATTTTAGGAATTGGCCGTAAAAGAATAAGGTTTTAGGAAAAGTAAATAACAAACAATTTGTTTTTTTTTATAAATTTATGAAAAAAATACTTATTTTTATTATTATGTATCATTTTTATTTTCTATTAAAGAAAATAGTAACACATTGTAATATTGCCAGGTTTAAAAATACAAAATATAACAAAGAGGCTTTCGCGATATCTTCCAAAAAATTTTGTGGGAAATCTGGGAAATATATTTCCTTCGTCTTATTAAGGATAAAGTAACCGAAAGAAAAGCTGGCTAAAGGATGACACCTACATATTATATAAACTACTAAAGTTATATATTCTTCAAGGTTGCAAACCTAGTTGTGAACTTGCAAACCTATGAACTCACGCTAAGATTTAAAGCTAAGGCGAAAACAGGTCTAAAAAAAACCCTGGTTAAAAACATTGCTTTCAAAACGAAATCATATCAACGAGTAGAGTATATGAAAGTCAGGATTATTCTATAAAAACAAGAGATTTTTAAATGAAGCAATGCGTAAAGGCGATATAGCCACGAAGAAGCTAGTGCAATTTGCATTAACTAAGCCTTAAGTAATGAACTCTAGATGCAAATTTATTCACAGCTCTCCTTAAATTAAAGTCGAGACTTGTTATAAACTTAACTCACACTTGAGATTTAACTATACGATCTTTTTTGGTCTATGATAGTCTTAGTGTATCATTAATCAAATCAGAGGCCTTAACCCAAAAAATCTTGTTTGAAAAACACTAACCTGAGATGTAATCTATACATATAATAAAATCGTAATGATGCTAAAACTGTACATTGAATATTTTTGGAAAAAAGTAAGTGCAACGCATCCTAGGAACGATACAGATGCCAAAAATGTAATTTTTAGGGTTGCATACCCAAAGGGTAAAACGGGACCCTATTACTAAGACTCCGCTGTCCGTCCGTCCGTCTGTCTGTCACCAAGCTGTATCTCATGAACCGTGATAGTTAGACAGTTGAAATTTTCACAGATGATGTATTTCTGTTGCCGCTATAACAACAAATACTAAAAAACTGAATAAAATAAATATTTAAGGGAGCTCCCATACAACAGACATGATCTTTTTGCCGTTTTTTATAGATAATGGGTACGGAACCCTTCGTGCGCGAGTCCGACTCGCACTTGGCCGGTTTTTTAGAATTTTTATCTTTAACATAACAGCACGCCTGTATTCCCCGAAGGGTTGGGCAGAGGTGTTTAGTAACACCCTCATTTCGCCATTATGTTAAGTCCCATGTAATAGAGGGGCGAGCCTATTGCCATCAACATTTTTTCGTGAGGAATTCCTCACGAAAAAACCTAATAACACTTTGCCCGACCTGGGGATCGAACTCAGGACTTCACGATCAGCAGTCGCGCTTGCCACCACTAGACCAACGAGGCAGTTAATTTGATTTGATGTGTGTGATGACCTTGACTGTGATGACTTTGCAGTTATTGTAATTTTAATTTCACCTCGAAGAAGTCAACGTAGCCACTTTACCGAAAAGTTAACCTTGATGGCTTATTTCTGCCGTGTCTTATAGTACAGTGTATCTTCGCTATACTTTCGATAGCACCTCATCTCAGAGCAGGTCAAGGAAGAACTGCTTTCTATCGTAGCCTTAGAATTTATAGATACATAAATTTATTATAGCCACACTTTATAACCTCGTGTGGTAACTACTTATGCTAGGTACTTATGTACGCAAGAAGGCTGTATGTATACCTTTATCTCTAACGACCCCATGGTGGAAAGTAATGAGGCTTTTAAGACCAAGTGTACGGTATTTAGATTCAATCAATCAATCAATCAAATTTATTTCGGACAAGGTACATCCATATGTTGGTAAATTATAATATAAGTACTTACAAAAATATCTTAATGAAACGGACTTACTCAATGAAATACGAAATTGTTTTGTGGTATTATGACTTTGACTACTAATGTAACATCATGGACGAGAACAGTGTTAAAGTTAAGCTTGGTATTTGGGATATAGCGGGACAGGAGCGATACAGAACATTGACATCAAGATTTTACAGAGAAGCCCACGGTGCTATATTAGTTTACGATGTGTCAGAACCAAAGTCCCTAACAAAACTGAATAAGTGGGTCGAGGAACTTCAAGTATACTCCCCAAGAAGAACATAGTCTGCTTAGTTGTCGGCAATAAGATTGACAAGCATATCATTTAGGGACGCAGTGCATAATATCAGCAAGCACATTAGGCTACCCGCGCGACGGCGGCGCAACGAGTATTCCCAAGGAGGATTGATGTCAGGCAGGCGACCGGTCATAAAACAATAAGCCAAAACCTCTAACAACATGGATTTATGAAGTACATGTTGTGCCGACCACACCTAGTGTGTGATAAGGGCAGGAAGATGTAGAAGGATTTACTGTTTTCAGATTTTTATGTTTGTATATAAAATTGTTCCTGATATTAATTCTTGTATTTCCGAGAATGCTCTTTAGTTAAACACTGCTGGATTATTTTTATGGGTATTTTTTCTCTGAAGAAAATTTCCACTTCAGACGAATCCAAACAGAAGATCTTTGGGATTAGGGATTCCTCCTCTTTACCGATAATCCGAAATTATGATGCAATATCAGGTTGTTACCGTCCGTTCACACAGCGGTTTAACGGATCCGTCGCTACTGGATGAGTTGTTCACATCTGTACCGATGGATCTGTTAAACAAATGGCAACTGCGTCGCATCTGGCAGACAGGATACAATAAAAATAACGGATCCAGTATTTTTTACTGGATTCGGAATACTGTCGTGTATGTGAACTTGCTCATACAACTACAGGCGCCATCACCAAAACTGATCCTGTAAACAGTTTCTGTGTGAACTAGCTGTTAGTGTGTACTAAATAACTTCCAGTTGCCTATTACGCAGTAAAAATTGCGCAAAAACGATACGTCGATGAGGGAGTGTCTTTGAAGATTAGATCTGGGCTTATGTAACTATCTGATCAGAATAGTGACCAGAAAAATACGCACCTACCTACTAGTATAGCCAATTACTCATTCAACGCTCAAGTGGAACTAACACATTCACTAGCCACAATGAACCAATTTAACAATTAGGATGCCAACAAATGGGTCACAGTCTGTTGCGTTTGAGGTCGCGAATCAAGGGCACTGGGGCTTTGGCCCTTTGGCACCCGACAGGGACGCATGATTGACATGCTTAAAGGTGCGAAAGGGACAGGTGATGATTGTATCAGCTGACTTTACTCGGAAGCTTGGAACGGGATTTTGTTATGGCTGGTGATCATGGATGGTACACCCCTTTCAACGATACCATCACTAAGTTAATTTAAACGTCTATACAGTTAGGAAGTTAGAAAGTTTGAGTGTGAGGAGATTGTGTTGTGATACTTCTATTAACTGGAAATATATCATGAGCACCGATACTGTTACATCACAGGAAGACCTATGATCAGTTGTGCAGCATGATAATAGTGGTGACGCGTAATTGGGTCACAGCAGTGCAGTGACTTCTTGCGTTCGGGAAGCAAGTTTAGTTTCCGGATCGATACTACAAGTATGGCCTATAGATGCTTGTTTGTAGATCAGATTATTTGTCTAAGTTTAATTCTTCTAGGGCAATAATGACACTCATTACACCTAAGTATTCTAAATGGCATAGTGCTAAGAATGAGGTTTTATTTTTCTGTAGTTGTATGTCGTTTTGCCCTAGTCTCACCTGATGGTAAGCGCAGACAGGGTCTAAGATGGAGCACACGAATCCAAGGAACAGAGATATAGAGGGATTCTCCTATACCCCTCTGGTTCTCACATACACACGACGGAACATAGTAAACTGCTTGGCGCTGAACTTTAATGTAAATCTTTTAGGGATGACACTATTCTCCCAATAGTGTTCGTCCATATCTATCTTTACTAAAGCGTATGGCATATCTTTCTTTCTTCTTTCATCATCATTATCTTACGGTTTGCTGTCCACTGCTGGATATAAGCGTCCTCTATTTCCACTTCGAACGGTTTTGAATCTTTAAAATCTGCAGAGACTTCCTTTATCAGTTTGTCTGCCCATCGTATGTCTTTAAGGTTCAGTAGCTTTTAAGTGCAACGTTGACTCTATTAAATCCCGTATAGAATTTTAGAAATCAAAGTCTGACTTCCAATATATGGTTTCTAATGAAAGTCAAGTTTGTTCTACAAACCTTTTGCCATTAAACTACGGAGAATTTGAACTGTCTCGGTGACTTAGTGAGGCTGCTTTAGCTAAGACTATAATAAATTTAATATCTAGGCCATGTACTTTAGAACGTAGCTCTGTTATTGTTGAGGGGTGATTTTCTTGAGTTAGTACTATTGAAATTACCTTTTATTTTACTAGAGTTATAAACACAACATAACATCACGCCTGTATTCCCTGAACGGTGGAGCAGAGGTGTATAGTAACACTCTCATTTCGCCGTTATGTTTAAGTCTCATGTAATAGGGGGTGAGCCTATTGCCATCAACCGGGTACAAATCATAACTGCGGGGTGCTACTGAGGAATTCCAAACTGAAAAATATACAAATATCTATGACAGTCGTTACGGGAAGACAACCGATGACAACCGGTCTAACCTTAGCTAGGATATCGGCATTGCCCTGTAACTTGGTTGCGGAGATCTGATGGCAGTCGCTCCGTGTAAAATACTGGCATTCAGCCGCATCTAGTTAAACTGGAAGCTGACCCTAACATAGTTGGGGAAAGGTTAGGCCGAACAAAAATATAGCATGTTTTTATTGTGGGGCTTAAGTATTTGTTGACAAGATCTAAATTCAACTGAACTCTTCTCTTCTAATACACAAAGCGTGCAAGTAACCTGTTTTTATTTAGTCATTAATTTGCATATAGTTGTTATACTCGATAAAAATGTTGATACTAGGCATCTAACAGTGACTCTTCATTTTGAATTGAATACAGAATCAATATTTTTTCTAAAATCCAAAACCAACCAAGTTACGTTCTAAGCTGTACCGATACGATCACGACACGACACCAGTGTCCCGTTCCGTACGTACTTACATGAGCCTCCGTGACTGCGCCACATAAACTGGGTTCAACGTACTGCCGCCCAAAAGAACATGGCTTCCACTCCTGTTACTGAAATACTACTAGTGCATGTAGTAGGGGTTAAGTTTAGAATGGAAGTGGGAATTTTGTTAAATAGATACTATTTTGAGTTATTTATGTTTATTATTTATGTACACACAATATAACTTAGAAGAGTATGTTTATAATATTTAGTACAAAGGTACTGCTTAATTCTGAAGAAATTTCTGCTAGCAGACTGGCGAAAAGAGAAAATGATAAAAATGTAAACAACAGTGTGTAAAACAAGGAAAAGGAAAAAAACATATTATGTGAAGATCCTCAGTAGCAGGCCAGAGTTTTGATTTGTGCCTGGTTGATGACAATAGGCTCGCCCCCCATTAAATGAGACGGCGTATTGAGGGTGTTACTATACACCTCTGCCCAACTGTTCGGGGAATACAAGCGTGATGTTATGTTATGTGAAGATCTAAAACTAAAATAACTATACGTAAATGCTGATAAAACAATAGATACTTAAATAAATACATTATTAATAATAATATATAAAGTTAATCGTTTAGATCACTTGGTGTTGATTGATTTTGGGGCATTAAGAATAGAACTAAGGCCCTTCTTATTCTGAGAAAGGCCCGTGCCCAGCTGTAGGACAGTAATGAGCTGATTCATCATCATCCTCCTGCCCCTATCCCAACTTATTTGTGGCCGGCGCAGTATATCCCCTTCTTCCATACATCTCTATTAGCCGTCATTTCAGTAGTCACCCCCTTTCTAGCCATATCATCTTTCACACTATCCATCCATCGCTTCTTTGGTCTTCCTCTACTCTTATCCAGTAATGAGCTGATTATGGTGATGCTATTATAAGAATACAAACTCAATTAAATGCTCAATAATAATAAAACAGATTCAAGAAACTCAGACTTTGTTGTATTGTTTGATGTTATGTTTTGTTATAAAAAATCAAATTCAACAAGATTGAACAAAAATACATTTTTGAAGAACAATGGATTTCTGATTCAATGTTTAGGTGTATTGCTAAATTGGCAAAATTCAACTGTGATACGCAGTTTGTGAAAATGAACGTAATTATCACTTATAATACAGAAGCAGTTACTGTTGTTAACTGATATCATCTAAGTATATTATCTTACATAATTGGTAAGTTAATCGCATTACGTCAGCTTTATTATCGTCCAATTGATAACGAGAAATGTACGTACACAACAAAATTAAATAGTTCTAAAATAGTCCATTCACTATTATTAGTAACCCACATTATGTAGGTGTATCATCATTGTTTTCCTGTTTGTTGTCAACCGGCACGAGTTTCCGATATCAAATGTTGGTAAATTGTTTTGCAAGTGCGTCGGATTTTCCAAATTCATCCAAATTTTTCCGGGCCCGTAAAGCCTTCACATGAAAGCACCCCGAAGCTCGCCTGCATCGTCTAGGCGATGTCTACAACCACACGTGGGACCGCATAGCGCATGCGCAAAGTCAAACCTCTAACTTAACGGCTAGTATCGAGCGAGCCTCCGTGCGGAGAGGTCATGTCGCAATGTCGGACGGTCGCGACTCCCCGTCGCAAAGCGGTCTTCGGGACCGTGTCCATTTCTTTGAGAAAGTATGGAGTGGACAATCTAGTAATGATACAGTGGATGCAACCACTGATGTAGACGAAATAGAGCGACGTATTGAGCAGCGCAAGCGGCGCCCCGAGTCGCCGAAAATCGAAGTTAAACTTAAACACACTCGTGATGGAGAATCTCCTACAAAGACTTTTGAATCCTCTTTCCCTAACTTGAAACTGAGACATGTGGAACCCACTGAGGAGCTGGAAAAGTTCGAGCAGCAGGTCGAGGAGGGCGACCTCGCTGCCGGCGTCCGCTTCGTCAAGTTCGAGCGGGTGGTTAAGAGGACTGTGACTGAGACCCGAAGTGAGGAGCGGGCGGAGTCACCCCAGCACGAGTGGTACTCGGAGTACAAGCAACAGACATGGCAAACAGCCCCCAGGAAGGACTACCTGAGGAGCAAATCGGAATATGACTCACACATCGCAGAAAGACGCGGTAAGTTTTGCAAAAGTTATTTGTTCAAGCAGATATTGTGTTTTGACTGAAAACTTTTAACTTAAATGTGGACACACGTTCAGTGTCATGTTCTTTTAACGTGAATTATTATCTGTCAATGACAATGCACTTGTAATATTAACAAATTCTCAACCGTAGAAGGCTTGAACAACCGGCAAATGTCAAAAGTACGATTCGGCCTTGGCAATCGTCTGTAGTAAACAACTTGATTTGGTATTCTAATTTTAGTTTAGACTTATTTGTGAACAAAACGGATAGTTTTTTTTTACTTCCAAGTATAATGGTCCAAATGACATCATTCCTAACGATTTTTGAGGTCGAAATCCAATAGATTTTAAAGCCGACTTGACCAATTGAGGCTTTTGTCTGGCGTCTGAATGGCTTTGCTGAATGGTCAGATAAGATAATTGTCGATTGTTTTCAAGAAGCCGTTGTGATAAATTTTAAAACAATTGACGTTCTTCCGAACCCTTAAAAGGTTGTCTCTCCTTCTCTTTCAGTATACAACTGACCTTGATTAATAAATTGGTATTTCGTAATCCTAAGTTATAGTTCTACATATAAAATCTTATATGTGGAACTATAACTTAGGTTACTCTGTTTATAATACTCTGTTAACTACTCTGTTTATAATAATAATTCTCCACTAGATTCTAATCGAAATATTAAACAGCCATTATAAATATCCTTTAAGCTGATAAATATTTGATCTTCGTGACTATAATACCAAGTTTAGTTGAAATCTTTATTCTTTCGTGTTTCGTAATAAATGTATGTGTCATTTCTATCTTTATTATTATGAACTGATCAGAATCGATAATCGATTGATAGGTCATCTAAAGTTGATTCGTTCTGAGTGGTCATATTACTTAAATTCATTTAGCTACATTTGAGATGTTCCATCATCAACCCTATCGTCATCTATTGCTGGATATAGCAGCCAATGGGTTATATTCTTCTTTTTACACCAAGTATGCCATCCTATTTTAGTTTCTTATTCACTTTGTTAATTTAAACGCGTGAATAAGCAATTTGTCTTGCAAAAACAGAAAAACAATGCACTTACTGTGTTACAGTGAATCACCATTACCAAGACGACTTAGTAGTAATCGTGTATTTCAGTATGTGTTAGAGTGAAACAAATTAGCTGTTATGTTCAATTCAAGTTCAAGGTTCTTACTTCAGAGTTTGTTGGAAGACTTAAAACTTGTTTTGACTTTTGTATTTGCAAATATTTTTATGTTTCACCAAAAGACTTCTGATATAGGTAGACTTTCTGTTTTTGTTTCAAATAAAGCATTATCGTATCCTTATTATCTAATCCAATTAATTTATTAGGCTCTAATATTAAGGCTTCTTCTTACATACCAGTCAGGGTCAGATAAAAAAAAAACTGGTCCTGCGTTCCTTAGTATACCTACATACGTGCTATCTTTCCTTTATCTGTAGGATGGCGAATTTCTGGTTTTACAAGAAGCGCTGGGCGTCTACCTACGCAATCTTTAGAATAGGAACCAGATTTCTACTGTATGATGTTACTTGTATCACTTACATGTTGGCGTTGTACCTATTCATTTATATCTTTTTTAATTTCATTCAATATTCTGTATTGTGAAGATTCTTATTGTTTTCGAAGAAAATTCTAGTTAGAAAATTAGAATAAGTTTTGTTATAATGTAACTATATGTATATTGAACAAATAGACTTTCGTCTATGACTTAGTGTTTACTGCATCCGTTGGTCCAGTTTCTCATTCATCAAATTCGTCTCGGATTATTATGCATTAAGCTATACTTTGGATACATCAATCTTCATTGCTTGCGGTCTATTGTCTGGTTCTAAGAATGTTAACTTCTCTGCTGAAGAATTGTGAAAGATGTAATTGGATTTTAAGACACTATAATTTTGAGGCAAATTTTAGGGATTTATTGCTGATCTTCTTCACAAAGAACAGGTGCGTAGTGCTCTACGTGCGTGTATGACAAGATGTATGAATGTGGATGAAGCGAAAGGAGTATGTATGGATCGTAGCATGTGGCGTTCTATAGTTTCTGCCTACCCCCGTGGGAAAAAGGCGTGAGTTTATGTATGTATGTTTTAGGAATTTCAAATTCTCAAAATTATCTAACCTTTTTTGTTGTGTGTTGAGTTAACTTAGTCATTTATATGACATATTTTCCGAAAAGGAACTGTACAGATATAATGCACCTCCATCAACCTGTTGCATATTCAATTCTTCAATCGCTGTTTACGATGTGACTGTTACTTGTTGCTTTTCCATTTCTTCACTCTATGTTCTATGATTGTTTTCAAACAGCTGCTTTACTGTTTCATCCATATCAACAAGTGACACAAATTATTTAACAATCACATTGCCATCATTTTCAATATCAGTATTAAAATTTAATCACCTATCAATCAATTTGCTTCCTAAATCCAAAGTCGGAGAGATTAAATTCCTTTGCAATGTGTAGGTTCTAAATCTGCTGTTTTATCTTATCTTCCACTTCTTCGTGTATTAGCGCAGCGATAAATATTGCACTTGCTATCTAATTGTTTTGTACTTGGCCGCAAATATTTTTATTGTCAAAAATTCTGTCGTAGAGTATGCTATAAAAGGATGTTTTATTTTGTTCCAAGGCTGTATTGTTTTATCTTCTTCGTACAAAATGTACTTGTAGTAGGAGACTGTAGTTTCATTGTTATGCCCGTCCCCTTTAAATCTGCCATCATGATGCTTCACTTTAATAGGATCATAATACGGAAATCTAGTTTCACTAAGGGTTGCAGAGGCCCAGATGGCAATCTCTCAACGTAATACCAGAAACAATGTGCATTTGCTAATGAGCTCACGACCAATGCCATAAGACAAAGCGGTCCCTAGGAATATTTGTATCGAAATATTAAGAAAATACTACGACTAAGATTTTAATCATCTATAGTATTTCTGATGTCATTTCTAACGAGGTCCGATATAGCCATGATATTAATTCTATCCATACATTTGTCTCTCTAAGTAATTTATTCAATGTTTCCAAGAAAATCGTCAGTAAAATTGTTACGGGCGACCGAATGGCTTCGTGACGTCATGGAGCATGTGTAATCGTGTATTATAATTAGCGTGATGTCACTTGCTCGGTAAATTAGCATTGAGCCGAATAACAACTACGGGCTGGTAGGAATTGAATGTTAAAACATCCGTTCGTTGTGTTTGAAAGTTTAATGTGCTTGCTCCAGAGTTAACTTTTTCAAATTGAATGAAACGAAGATGGACACCCGTCCCTTGACTAAGGGGCTGGTGCAAGAGGTTGAGAGATCAATCGATTAGTTTCGGTTTAATTAAAAAAACCGGCCAAGTGCGAGTCGGACTCGCGCACGAAGGGTTCCGTACCATTATCCATAAAAACGGCAAAAAAATCATGTCTGTTGTATGGGAGCCCCTTTAAATATTTGTTTTATTTTAATTATTTATTTTTAAAGTGAATATATAACTAAATATTTTGTGAATATTTCGACCGTCTACCTGTTGCCGTTATCAATATCGAGCAAAAACGCGCAAAAAAATCACGTTTGTTGTATGGGAGCCCCCTTAAATATTTATTTTATTCTATTTTTTAGTATTTGTTGTTATATCGGCAATAGAAATACATCTGTGAAAATTTCAACTGTCTAACTATCACGGTTCATGAGATACAGCCTGGTGACAGACGGACGGACGGACAGCGGAGTCTTAGTAATAGGGTCCCGTCTTACCCTTTGGGTACGAAACGCTCTAAAGGGACTTGTAGATACTGATGTGGTGATGAACTGCCGTCTGTCAAGCGTGTTGATTATTGGCTGATACCTATAATTTACCGAGCGTTATCGGTTAAAATAAGACTCTTGTATCTTAGACAATGATAAGTAAAGAACAGTACAGCTTTGCATAGTAGACCTTAACGAACATTAGTTACTATCACATGTAAAATTAGCGAGACTGTTTAGGTATATGTTTGGCGATAAAAATGCCACCATTGGTAAGCAATAATATTCGTTTTAGGCCATAGGAACCGGGTAAAGGGCAATTGATTTTTGACCGTTCAGTGTAACATTCTTTGGAAGACAAAAGACCAGCACTGGACTGTTACGTGCTATGTCGACGACTGATGTGAGATTTAACGTCGCCAGTGCTGGTCCTCTGTTGCACCGAAGTCGAACGCTTAACTACTGCGCAGATTCTTTAAGATACTAACACATTAGAGGACAGGCATCTCATAAAGTTCAGTGTATCAACAGAGCGTTGTCGGGCTAAGATAACGCGGTGCAATCACTTTCTTGTTGTAATCACTCTCGCTGATTACAGATCATGTAACCCGTGTGGGCAACTTTGTGGATTGTTTATATTTATAGCCTTTCAGAGCAGTAAGTCAAAGTAAATAATCTTTATTAACAATTTTCATACATATAAACTAAATTTCTAAATATTTCTATAAAAACCAAAAATATTTAAAAATATAAAAATAGTAGCCCACCGGCATCGGGAACAGGGTCCAAGCTACCAATGGTCAAGGTCTCAGAGAGAGGAATTTCCTAACAATACGCGCCGTCTCCAGAAGTATCGGTTTCTGTATTAGGCCCTTGATCCAGTCGCCCAACGAGAGCCTCATCAGATGTTGGTCGAGGCTCTTGGGTATTAAACAATTGGCCGTAATTATTATAGGCACAATGACTGTTGAATCTACATCTATTATTATTAGTTCTATCTAATGCTTTCTTAAACTATCCGCCAAAGGCATCTCTTTTACAAGGAACTTGCTAAGTCTTGGCATTTTGGGCCGTATCAGACCAAAATTTTAAATGCTCTTATTAAAAAAAAGTAATAATATGATATAAGAATTTATTTAATTAATCAAATAAATAAGGAAAGGATAAAATAATAGCAGCTCTCAAAACCAATGTTAGAGCAATAAATAACATGATGATTGTACATAATAGGCTAAAACTAAACACAAGAGGATAATAAACAGGCAAATTAAAATATTGATTAATTAATATTTTCCATTAAAGTACCTTAACTAAAGTTAATGAAAATGGTTTACCTTGCTGGACCAATTTTAATAATGAAGATAGAACTTCATATTATTAGCAGAATAATTCTGGTTCACTATACTATTTTCTAGAATACAACGTGTTACAAAAATACCCCTAAAGATGAAAGGGGGTTAAAAGATTCCTTGTAAAGAGTCTATTGTCAATATTTGAAAAACGTGGTATGACACAAAAAAATTTGTATAAAACATAAAATAATCGTCATTTTAACGCAACCCTGAAAACATAAAACTAAAGAGTAGAGTGCCCAGAAAGTTATTTACATTCTTACCTAATTTCCTCTGAGAGGTAAATGACAACAACCATAAAAGACTACTTGATTATATTTTCTTTTTCATGGGGAATTATGTAACACGTTGTATATATAGATAGATATACTTTATTGTACACTAAAATAAAATACAGAAGGAATACACACAATTAAGAACAGAACAAATAGCGATGTATCAATGTGTACTTAAAACATTCACTCAATTCAATTAGTACCTCACACTTTTAAATTAATTCAATTGAGTTAATTGAACCTTACACCAATGGAACTGTTCCTATTAAGGTTATCTGAGTTACTTTACAGTGAATGTGTAGCGTTTAATCAAGGCCCAATCCCTTAACTGTTTATTGGCTGGACTAACTTTAGGGTACTATTCATTGTCCTTTTAAAAAGAGACGGCTGATAGTGGACGACTTATGACTCTTTCGGACTTTTGTATTCTATGAATATAGGCTTCCAATGGAAACGAAACGGAGATAGGGTGAACGACTGCTTTAAAATTAACATCATCATCTTCCAGCCCTTATCCCACACTAGGTGTGGTCGGTACAAAATGTATTCCTCTTCCATTCTCCTCTATCAGCCGTCATCTCAGTACTCACTCCTTTCGTACCCATATCATCCTTCACACAATCTGTCCATCTTTTCTTTGGTCTACCTCTACTTGTATATCCATCCACATTAATATTTAACACTCTTCTAGTAACATGACTTTCTTCCCTCCGCATAACATGTCCATACCACGCTAACCTATTTACTCTCAACTTTTTAGTGATTGGCGCTACTTTCAAACTTAGTGATTTAAAATCAACAAGAGCACACTAAATACTATGGTGTTGATTGAGGAGTTTGTTAGGTGCTGGTTGTTTTGATTCAAACTTCCATAATGCTGTTAGCTCATTATTTCGATTATTCTTATCGTCAACTAGCGGCCCGTCCCGGCTTCGCACGGGTGGACATTTTTCCCGTTCTTGCAACATTTTTAATTTATGCTTCCCTCGTATTGGTCGTAGCATGATGTTAAATAGCCTATAACCTTCCTCGATAAATGGACTATCCAACACAAAAATAATTTTTCAATTCCAACCAGTAGTTACTGAGATTAGCGTGTTCAAACAAACAAACAAACTCTTCAGCTTTGTAATATTAGTATAGATTTTTTTAAATACTTCCATTTTAGCTTTTCTGTTTTCTGGTTAATTTACTTCTATCATGGTAGGCACCCAATTCATTTTGTTTGACAAATTAATATAAAAATACATAATTAGTATTCCACTCCATGATAGTTTATTCATGAATTAAAAGTTAGTCAAAGAATTTTGAAGATCATTAATTACAAAAAAAATAAATGACCTATATTCGTAAAGAAATAAATAAAAGGTAGATGAATCATGACTTCATGAGCAATCATATGTGAAGTGTGACGGCGCGTGCGCATCGCAGGTGTCAGATTTGGTTCACGGTTCTGAGCTAGATTTACTATAAATCAATGATGTGATCGGATCAATTATTAACTAACTAGCTGTGTCCTCACGGCTCCACCCGCGTAAGAAGTTTTATTCCAGTAATAAATATAGCCTATGTTACTTAGTGATAATGTAGCTTTCAAACGGCAAAAGAATATTTTAAAATCGGTCCTGTATTTTTTAAGTTTATTCGTTACATACGAAAATACCAAAATACAAATCTTTCCTCTTTATAATATTAGGAGCTGTGTCCTCACGGCTCCGCCCGTAGCCTATGTTACTCAGTGATAATGTAGCTTTCTAACGGTTAAAGAGTTTTTGAAATCGGTCCAGTAGTTTTTAAGTTTATTCGTTACATACAAAAATATAAAAATACAAATCTTTCCTCTTTATAATATTAGTATGGATATAGATTAGTATTAGTACAGAAGACAAACAACCTGAAATGGTTTTCATGTGAATGTACTGCATATTGAATGACTGCCTCATAGATCTAATGGTGGCAAGTGCGACTACTGATCGTGAGGTCCTGGGTTCGATCCCCAGGTCGGGCAAAGTGTCACTGGGTTTTTCCGTATGTAATTCCTCAGTAGCAGCCCGAAGTTTGGATTTGTGCCCGGTTGATGGCAATAGGCGCGCCCCCTATTACATAGGACTACAACATAACGCCGAAATGGGGGTGTTACTATTATACACCTCTGCCCAACCCTTCGAGGAATACAGGCGTGATGTTATGTTATGTATTTCTTTATTTTAAGCTTCCTCTAATTCAGAGAACAGATATTAATATAAATAAAACTTTTTAACAAAAATAAAACCGACTTCAAATTGTCTATCTCAGAGGTTCTTCGTCAGATCTTCACCAAATTTAAATGGAACCACTTCGAAAGAATACTCTTACAAACAAAAAAAAAATCATTAAAATCGGTTCACAATTAGCAAAGATATCGCGGAACAAATATACAAAAAAAAACATACAGTCGAATTGAGAACCTCCTCCTTTTTTGGAAGTCGGTTAAAAATAAAGAATAACCTTCGAATTAACGTATCTAAAATCCTGTTTCTTCGAATATCCTTTGCTTGGATTATATTTATGATATAATAATGTCAGCACTCCGGCGCACTCATATCCTCGTCCCACGCTGCGCATGCACATAACGATGCACATTTTCTGCTTTTATTTTATTTAGAGTTCCAGTCTAATGTAGCTGGCCTTGTATTTGATTATCGAAGTCTTTTTTATATTGTTTATGGATATTGGGACATATTATTATGCAAGTCAATAAAAAAAATACCGACTGCCTTTTAAGTATAGGATATTATATTTCATAGAATTTCAGAACATGATATAACATCACGCCTGTATTTCCCGAAGAGTTGGGCAGAGGTGTAATAACACCCTTATTTCGCCGTTATGTTTAAGTCCCATGTAATAGGGGGCGAGCTCAACTGTGCATAAATCCAAACTTTGGACTGCTACTGAGAAATTCCACACGGAAAAATCCAATAACAGTTTGCCCGACCTGGGAATTGAACCCAGGACCTCACAATCAGTCACCGATTTGCAGATAGTTAGAAATATTTCGAAATAGGTATCACAAAGTAATATTTTTTTCAAAAATATTTTTTTTTATTTTATGTACATGTCGAAAAATTACAGAATACTGATGTAAACAATTTTCCACTATGTTCTATTTCTCTACATCATAGAACTGAATCCAAAATCTAAACACAAAGGCTTCATTTGAATGACCACCCTCATAAACTCCAAATAGGTCCTTACAGAAGTGGTCTCTTAACTTCACCACCAGCTCGCAACCACAAAATCGTCATCGCATAATAAATAATGTCCCATTTAGCTGGTCGAGATGGGCAGCATCCATTGAAGCATATCGCGTAACACATAACCGCAACTATCGGTGCATTGGCTCCGCTCACGGCTATAAACTTAAACACGTGATGTGGTGTGACGTGGATTATAATTATTATACTGAAGATTATGTGTATAGTACATTAATCTTCTTTACATAGTATAAAACAAAGTCGCTTCCGCTGTCTGTACGCTTAGATTTTTTAAACTACGCAACGGATTTTAATGCAGTTTTCAGCAGTACATAGAGTGATTCAAGAGGAAGTTTTATATGCCCCACATTAGTAGGTATCTATATTGCACCCGTGCAAAGCAGGGGCGGGTCGCTAGTTAATAATAAAAACAACATCACGCATACAAGTATTCCCCGAACGATTAGGCAGAGGTGAGTAGTAACACCCTCATTTCGCCGTTATGTTTAAGTCCCATGTAATAGGGAACGAGCCTATTCAACAACCGGGCACAAATCCAGACTCCAAGCTGCTACTGAGAAATTCCTAATGGAAAAATCCAATATCACATTTTACCCGACCTGGGAATCGAACCCAGGACCTCACAATCAGCAGTCGCGCTTGCCACCACTAGACCAACGAAGCAGTAATAATATAAAATAACACATAAACCATTCGTGCCTTAGACAGCACGTTAAACAGTCGATCCCGAGTGTAAAGCGAATACCTATGACAGTCGTTATGGGTAGTCAGAAGCCCAAGAGTCTGATAACCGCTCCAACCTTAGGATACCGGCATTGCCCTGTAACTGGGTTGCGGATTCTTCGGTTCCTGCGGTTCCTTCACCGTTTTTAAGCAAATGATAATTATACAATACTCACATGAATTCGAAAAGTCAGAGGTGCGTGCCTTGGGTTAGAACTCAAGACCTATGACTTGGTAGTCCGACGGTCACATCACTAGGCTATCACTGTGTACGAGCTGGTGATGATGATGATGGAATTAAACTGAATGAATAGTCTTTTCTTTTTTAATGTTTATTAGCATCATAGCTACTCATCCTAATTGAGCCTCATGGATGTCGATAAATATGCATAACATTAAAACTTGATTTGAATACAGCATTAGACATAGGAACAAATTCCTTTGAAATGTTTTGTATATTAAGTCTTTGCCTTAGCTAAACAATGGTGTAATGATATAAATAATGAGAATACAGATGTCTTATTACAAATGCAAATATCCAAACATTTACTCCGTGCAAAGTATATCAATTGATTTTCAATGAATGAACCATTGTAGAAAGGCCACCTTGCAAGAAGACTATAATTTGGCAAATTACCTACACTGCAATAAGTAGGTAATGCTTAAATCTGATTCAATGTTAATATCGTCACCGGAAAGCTAATACTACTTAAGCGCCATTTTTGGCCAAAATGAGTTATATAATAAATCGTTAGATTAGTTTTTTTTTTGCGTCAATTAGTTGGGATTTCGTATTTTATTATATTATGATGATAAAATTGCCATACGACCCTATAGTTCTTACAATTTACGAGTGCGCGTTACTTGACTTTTATGTACACTGTCATAGGGTTCAAATTCAACTGTATCATTCGTGAATTGTAGGTACTATACCAGTAAACTTTTAACATCAGAGCCCGTTCACACAGCGGAACGTCGTGATCCGACGGATTAAACAAATGGCAGCTGCGTCGCATCTGGCAGGCAGGATACGATAAAAATGACGGATCCAGTATTTTTTACTGAATTCAGAATACTGTCGTGTATGTGAACTTGATCATACAACTACAGGCGCCATCACCAAAATAAAAACGGATCCGCTAAAACGGGTCCTGTAAACAGTTTCTGTGTGAATAGCTGTCAGTCGACACTAGATTTTCTTTAATTACCAACAGATTAGCGCGCGACGTATCTTTGAATAATAATAATAGTATCCACAGATGCTATTAATAGTTTATTACTTATCTGTCGAGAATAATAACATGCTCTGTTAATTATTGTATTTATGTCTTCTTTAGTAATAAAAGTTATTTGTGTGTTCTTGCAAAAATATTATAACTTGTCTGAGATTGGTGCAGCATGGGATTGAGAATAGGAAATAGGGAGGGACCGACCTAATCATCATCTTCCTGCCCTGGTCCCAAGTTACTTGGGGTCGGCGCAATATGTTTTTCTCTTCCACTCTTCCCTGTCAGCCGTCTCATTATCATTTACTCCCTTATCTTTCATATCCTCCCTCACACAATCCATCCATCTTTTCTTAGGTCTCCTTCTCCCCCTCCATCGAGGGAGGGACCGACCTAAAATAATCGATAATACAAGGTTAGTCGGAAAGGGGGTACCAAGCTGAAAGGTTGTTAGAGTACCCATAATAATGGATAACTTTTGTTCTACAACTCTCCCCAAAAGTCATTCGTTTAAGAGAAAAAGCTGTTCAAAGATTTCATAAAAAATACGCTAAATTCTATCTATCCTCAACTATGATCAGCTGTGTTTACATTTTACGTCATATTTGGGGTCACGGATTAGAAGCACCATTTTCTAAATTCATAACTAAAGCAGGGATGAAGAATTTTTGAAAACACTAAAAAAAAACACTACTTGGTTTTTTTTAACGAATTTTGAAATTTTAACACTTTCTTTAAAACAATCATGACACATTGAGTGACCCGCGGTTTAGTACCCCCTTTCCGACTAACCTTGTATACTAGACATACATAATTGTACTCACGCTTGTATTACTTGACGGGGAAAGCAGAGATTTTACCCTATTACAGGAGACTGTATCCCACGTTTCGCCTCTTATATTAAGTCCCACGGTGGCAAGCCTATTTCCATTTTTCGGGCTTCTGTCTGCGTGAAAGTGCTAGTCACCTCCTGAGGTATGAGAGCGGCAGGGGGGAGGCGCGAAACAATAGCCGCGCTCTGTCAGTTTGCTTTGTGTTGTGTACCGCGCACACCCCCCTCCTGCCGCTCACATATCTCATGAGGTGACTAGCACTTGGGCGCGGAATATAGCTTAACCGACAACAGAAGAGGTCTTAATCCGTCCCCACACGGACTAATCTTTTATCATTGACTAGCTGTGTCCTTACGGGTTCGCCCGCGTAAGAAGTTTTATTCCAGTAATAAATATAGCTTATGTTACTCAGTGATAATGTATCTTTCTAACGGCAAAAGGATTTTTGAAATCGGTCCAGTAGTTTTTAAATTTATTCGTTACATACAAAAATACAAATCTTTCCTCTTTATAATATTAGTATAGATTAATGCAAAAATATGTTTATTTTTCTGATAAAAAAACGGAGGAACATGAGAGTAGATACTTAAGCTGCTAAATAATAATTTATCGCATTTGATAAGACTGATAAGCCTTAGTTGATAATGAGTAAAGCAAAAGAGATTAAGTAGGTAATTAATATGCACAAAAAATGCATATTTAAAAAAATATCTTCTTTATCTTGGTCGCACCTAATGGTAAGCGTAGGCAGGGTCTCAGATAGAGCGTAGTTACGAAGCCAAGGAACAGAGATATAGAGGGAGTCGACTATACCCCTCTGCCTCACACATACATACGACGGAACACAAGGACACAAGCTGCAGGACTTTAATGTGACGGGGTGTCCTGCGTAAGCGACGAACGCGACGCGACGCACGTGACAAACGCGATCAAGACAACGGCATTCCCTACTAGCGGCCTATGTAGAGAGACGCGATACGTCGCGTCTCTCTACATAGGCCGCTAGTAGGCGTATTTGTTCCACGTCGTGTCGCGTCGCGTCGCACCGCGTCGCGTTTGTCGCTTACGCAGGACACCCCGTGAGGGTGGTAGCAGTCAGTCGGACCGATAGTAGGTATCGTAAATGTATCGCTAATGTAAGGGAATTTTGAATCGAAAATATAACTGTCCTATAATATTTTGGTATAATTTTTTGCGACATGCACAATTTGCATCATACATAGATATGAATAAGTTTTTAATTTAATTAAATTGTAGTATGTGCGATACGAGTATTTCCATTTATGCTGATCCCACTCATCCTACTACCAAGCGTGAATATTGAAACAACAACTCAATCATCACATTATAATACAGTCATTGACAATATTTATTGCATAATAAATCGGCACAGGTTCCAAGAACATAATATTATTAATATTCATACCTACTTATACTTCTAGAAAGGCAAAGATACAAAATAAAGACTAAATAAAACAAATCATTATACCAGTGCCTAGTGGTGTGACCGTTGGACTGCCAAGTCACAGGACTCGAGTTAGAACCCAAGGCACGCATCTCTGACTTTTCGTATAATTATCACTTGCTTAAAAAACGGTGAAGGAAAACATCGTGAGGAAACCGGCATTCCTGAGAGATATTTCTCGATGGCACGTGAAGCCAAGTCAGAGGCCCATATGCGGCATAAACTCCGACACCAGTTAGTCACTAACCACACGAAAAGGAGAAGAGTGCCTTGTTGGTCTAGTAGTCGTAAACGCGATTGCTGAGCATGGGGTCCTGGGTTCGATCCCCAGGTCGGGCAAAGTGTTATTGAGTTGTTCAATTAGGAACTTCTCAGTAGTAGCCCGGAGTCTGGATTTTTGTCCGGTTAATGGCAATAGTCTCGCCCCCTATTACATGGGCTAAAACACCTCTGCCGAACCCTTTGGGGAATATAAAGCGTGATTTTATGTTATACTTCTAGAAGGGAAAAGATACAAAATAAAAAGAATAAATGAAACAAATCATTTTACACTATTTATACATCATTACGCTCGCGATACAAATTTCCCAGTAGGCTAGTACACACGCGTGGTAATGAATGATGTCATCTGCGCGTGATTACCTAACTAGCGGTTATCGCACGACCTTTATATCGTGTATATTGACGACGAAAATAAAGGTGATCTGTCTTTAACATGAATATTTATTGTAATGTTTGCACGGATTATTTAGTTCTGAGTAAGTAAATTGAGCGAGGAATGTAGGTATTGCGATAAATAATAATTTATTGCTTATATCTTCTGTATTGCTTTAGTTTTTAAGAGGGATATTTATTGAAAATTAAATGGAGTAAGTATGCTTAGGTGGTTTGATCATGTTGAGAGAATGGGTGAACGGCGACTAACAAAAGGAATTTATAAGGCGGATGTCAGTGGAAACGGTAGAGGACGCTCTGCGTAGTAGGTACTGTCAACCGGCGTGCTCAAATCTGATCCGCACATGAATTTAAAAAGTCAGAGGTACGGGCCGGGATCGAACTCAAACCCTCCTGCATGGAAGGCAATCGTTCAACCGGTAAGCTATCACTGCTTACTTGCGTGTTTCACATACGTCGGATAATTTTTCTGGGAAATAAACATGGCGGTTTGACAGCTTTTCCTGTCAGCTGTCAAACCGCCATATTGTATCTGTCAGTTAAGAACTAACCGACGATTGTGAAATAATATAAACGACTGCCGACGCGACGCCTTCGAATATTCTGCAGGTTACCTTCTTGCCACGTATAGTAAAAATACATTCGTACATACAACTTGCGTGTTTGTTGAACACGAAAAATAAAAACCGAGACTCACAAGACCGTCACGCCTCTAGATCAATGAAATTTATTCATATTTATGTATGTATGCTCAGGTATCCCGTAGAAATGCAAAATAATACAAGTGTGTAATCATTAAAAAAAACTGATCGTGGTAGCAGCGGTATTTTGTAGCTTACTTCAAACTCAAACTCAAAAACGCATTTATTTAAAATACAGAAAATTGTTATTCAGGATTTAAACGAAATCATGTAATTAATTCCTTCAAGCCTCGTGATGTACTGCTGACATAGATTAACCCTGAACGGGATACAACTAGATTTAATAAAAAAAAAATACAAGAATTAAACATGCGTTCTTAACGTGAGGCATTTTAGCGCCCCGGGTTAAATGACCACGCAATTCACCCGGGGCGCTAAAATGCTTCACGTTAAGAAAACATGTTTACTTCTTGAATTATTTTTTTATTGAATCCATTCTTATCCCGTCCAGGTTTAATCTATGTCAGCAGTACATCACGAGGTTTGAAGGAATTACATGATTTCGTTTACACCCTGTATTTTGTCATATTCCACCATTTTTATCGTGTTTTATTGTGAAGGGGAAAAGGTAATTGGACGTTCAAAGAATTGCGTCGTGGTATACCAAAATTACGCCTTTGTTTTATGCAACCCTCCGGGAATCAAAGGCGCCTAGGCGTGACCGCTCTACATACGTTTATGTATAAGTTTATACATCGATGGCAGCAAAGTAAAAGAAGACATCTACAAAATCGCAATTTTACAGGAGAGCGCATTTAGTAAAAAACAGAGGCCATATGATGCGATGTTTCTTAAAAATCCAGTGTAGATGTCTTCATTTATATAAAAGACATACAACAGAATCTTGTAGGGGTGAATCTATCATTAAAGTTATAGCTAAAATCGGTATGTCAGGATTGGGAGCATGGTAAATAAAGTAAATTATACCAACATAGACTCTCCACCACTGAGAGTACTTTTAATTAGGTTAGTGATTAGCTACAGAAGCTAATTCACAATATAATAATTAACACAAGATCAAAAAATGAGGACAAGCAAACCAGATACAAAAGGTCAGACTTCTTCGGCTGTTCGACATGGAATCCTTTGCTCCGTGGAATGATCACTGTTTTTATAACTTCGGGTACGTTGATTAATCTTGACGGTTACCCTCCTATGTCAACATTGTCCAGTGTTACCAGTTACCGATAACATTTACGTGCCAGATTTTCTTCATTATTTTGAAATTATTTTAATACAGACTTGTAGATAGGGTTGATTTAAGCTCATTTTTGTAAATTAAAGCATTTTCGCAAAAATGTAAATGTCCGTATCTACTTTGCTGCCATCGACATGTATAAGTTTGTTTGGTATCATTAGATAATCATAGAAAGCGGATGCGGCTTGATGGATTGTTGTTTTATGGGGGAAAATGACTTTACGACATTATGGAGGTTATCACGAAACACGTATCATTTTTTATGAGAATAAGGTGGTATAGTCGCCGGCACGTAAATTGCCAAGGTTTTGGCGTAGTGGGACTAGTTTTGCGCATGCACACATAGTGCAACAAAAATGGTCACTTTTATTGCTTGTCAATATTTTATGGTTATTGCAATAATTTATTTTTAAATGTCTGTTTAGATGAAAGAAAGAAAGGAGAGGAATTCTCTTCTCTTCTCTTGCCAAGTTACGTGCTAGACTATACTAGGAAAAGGGAGATTTAGTTGATGTGTAAGTAGTAAGGAATTTATATCTTACGGGGTGTCCTGCGTAAGCGACGAACGCGACAAACGCGATCAAGACAACGGCATTCCCTACTAGCGGCCTATGTAGCGAGACACGACATAACGCATATTTGTTTCACGTCGCGTCGCACCGCGTCGCGTTTGTCGCTTACGCAGGACACCCCGTTAATAAGGATTGGAATACCCAAGCTACGTAATAGGATAAAAGCATGCTACTTAGTAACAAAAAAATTGCACGTGCAACCCAATCTAGCATGATTTTAACCCTGACAAGATGCCGCATAAGATGTGATAAAATTCTGTGCTCCTTGGGTGGCCCGGCGAATATTACCTACATATTAAAGTAGGGTACATAGTCTATAGATTCTATCGATTTCTATCGACAACGTAGAGTTTCCCTGTCAAACCACTGTATTTATTGGCAATCTAGATAGACATTTACAAGCAGATATCTGTCTAGAGAATGTCTGGTTATAGTCGGGTATAAATAAGGCTTGGGCTGATGGAGAAATTTACTGTTGTGCTTTCTTATAGTGTTCCATGAAAGGTGCAATTTTCTGGATCGTTAAATCTTTCGCTAAGTAGGTGTAAATGATCTTAGAAACACAATTTATCTTCTACGAAGTCTTTATTTACATAAAAATGTGTATTACCTCTATAGAATTCTACTGCTGTTTAATGGTCGATTCCTATAATTTACGGAGCATTTGGTTAAAATTGAGATTTTTGTATTTTTACCAATAATGAAGCAAAGACTTCATGGCTTTGTATAGGAGATCCTCCAATATGGAAGTAGTTATCAAAGTAAAATTTGCTTAAGAGAAAACGATTCGTTTTTGTTTATAGGAACCGGGCAAAAGTAATCTTGTTATAATACTTACGTTTTGCAGACAGATTGCTGATGGCAGTATACTTTATTTGATCTAGCAAATGTTACCTATTTTATTTAGGGCAAATATTTTTTTCTCTTCTGTCTAATTCTTTCCCAACTTCATTGGGGTAGGCTTCTGATCAGATGCGGCTAAATAGAAAACTACTTCTTCTTCTCTCGCGTCGGCACAAGGGATATGAGAATAACTCATGCCTTAGTGAAAGTAATAATCAGTCAGCAAGATTCGTATCGGGGCTATGCGGTGAAGGCTTTTTTAATGTACCCCAACATCCCCGACTGTGCTACTGCAACCTGACCTCTGCAACCTCTTCTTCTTCTCCGTCCTGCCCTTATCACACACTAGGTGGGGTCGGCACAACATGTATTTCATAAATCCATGTTGTTTTGGCTTATGACCGGCCGCCTGCCTGACATCAACCCTCCTTGGGAATACTCGTTGCGCCGTCGCGCGGGTGACCCAATGTGCTTGCCGATATTATGTACTGGGTCCCAAAATGATATGCTTGTCAATTTTACTGCCGACAATTAAGCAGACTATGTTCTTCTTGGTGGAGTATACTTGAAGTTCCTCGACCCACTCATTCAGTTTTGCTAGGGACTTTGGTTCTGACACATCGTAAACTAATATAGCACTGTGAACTTCTCTGTAAAAACTTGATGTCAATGTTTTATATCGTTCCTGTCCCGCTGTATCCCAAACACCAAGCTTGACTTTAACACCGTTCACGTACATGACGATAAAATAACTCACAATTTCTCCAAGTAAAAATAAATACGCGAAAATAAATTTTATAAAATGTCACATGACCTCTGCAACCTATTTACAGCTTTTTAGATCTTGAAAAATCTAATTTCAACAACT
Organism: Amphipyra berbera; assembly: GCA_910594945.2. Lineage (NCBI taxonomy): Eukaryota > Metazoa > Arthropoda > Insecta > Lepidoptera > Noctuidae > Amphipyra > Amphipyra berbera. The sequence goes on from OU343126.1 coordinate 19,943,944, forward strand.
GTCATAATTAACATAACACCTGTTTACAAAAATGATGAGAACGGTGTCCGATCATTTGACAAAAAACAAATAACAAATTTTAATTTGAAAAATAACATTTGACAAAATTATACTTGATAAATTTATTATTTTACATACTATTGTTTAATAAACTACTCATTAGACAATATATTTACAAAAAAAAAAATATTATGCTAAAACATTAATTTACAAATTGATTATTTTTTTAAACATGTTAGTTGGCAAAACAATGTAAAGCATAAATAACATTTGAGAAAATGCATTGCTTGGCAAATATTTTATTAACCAAAATCTACGTTAATACAACAATCTTTCTTACACAGAAGAAGGTAGTTAGCTATTAAGTACGTATATATTATTACTTTAGGTTCATGCATGGAAGTCTAATAATCAAAAAGAAGTTAAATAATCATTATAATCATTTATTTTCATAATAGGTACATTGTTTTATAATTTTAAATTACTTGCTATAGATTTTAATAGCATGACTTCTGAAAAATTGTCTTTTAGCTTTAATATACGTTCGATGCGATCATCTTTAGCAGCATATTTCTTTTTCGTTTTTTTGGAGGAGTACCTATCATTTTTTGTTGTATTTCACTTAAATTGCTTAAAGTCTCCTGAATTAATTCTTTAATCAAGTGATATACGCCCGGGTGATATTTATCAATGATTTGATTTATTTTATGGTGCCAACTGAAACAATGACTGGTTAGGTTAGGTTAGGTTAGAACTGCGACCACAACGCACGAGCCGAGCGAGCGAAGCGAGCGTGCCGCGGCAGCGGCCGGCGAGTGCCAGAATCGAATTCTACTTATTAAAATAGTTATTTTTAAAACTAATAATTTATCTTCTAACTTTTTGTATAATCACCAATTTGGCAAACGAATTATTTAGTCATGTGATTATTATTAAAATAATATTTTAACAGTTTAATTATTTCCTAAGTAAAACATTTGTGAAACCTGTATTATGTCAAATGATTGTTTTTAAAGTAATATGTTTGCGAAATGAAAGTTTGTCAAATGATTAGTTTTTCAAACGTTGTTTGTAAAATGACCTTTTGTCATACGTTTTTTGTAAAACAATAGTAAACCGATGAGAACACGTAACGAGTTTCCCGTGTGCTATAAGTAACTGTTACAAGGACATGTTCTAATATGAATTGTTTTGTTTTGGTAAACTTATGTGGTTCTATGTTTACGTTTACAAATAATAGTAGAAGTGGATTGTTAAACAGTTAGCTATGATAGTGTTATGTTTTAGGCCGTCAATACACTTGTAAGTAGCTTCCATAAAAATGTACTTAAGTGACTTATGACAATTAATTTAAAAAAAGGGGCTCGTGGCTTATTGCCAACCGCGCGGATCACACGATTTGCGAGGTTAAGCTGCGCTTGACGCGGTCAGTCCGTGGATGGGTGACCATTCGCTACACATCGAGACCTCTCCGTGCCTCGGAGAGCACGTTAAACAGTCGGTCCCGGGTGTCGTACGAATACCTATGGCAGTCGTTACAGGAAGTCAGAAGTCCGAAAGTCTGACAACTGGTCTAACCTTAGGGTATTGGCATTACCCGGGAACTTGGTTGTGGAGGTCTGATGGCAGTCGCTCCGTGTAAAATACTGGTATTCAGCCGCATCTGGTTAGACTGGAAGCTGACCCCAAGATAGTTGGGAAAAAGCTAGGCAGAACGCTTATGACAATTGATTCGACTTGACCAATCAGTCGATAAGTTTACAAGAGAGTTTACATTTGCAAATTTATCGTAAGTTAATTATGTAGGTAAGGATCTTATGTGAGGAAAACTTACAGGTGTAAAGCCGGCCTTAGGATTAGTTTTACGGTAATTTAGATATTTTTTCCTTAAATGCGGTGGAGCTCTATTTTTGGTACTGAATCATTTCAATCAGGCGGTATAATTATACAACGTGTTACATAATTCCCCATGTAAAATGTAAATAACCATGTAGTCTTTTATGGTTGTTATCCTCTCAGAGAAAATTAGGTAAGAATGTAAATAAGTTTCTGGGTAGTCTACTCTTTAGTTTTATGCTTTCATGGATGCGTTTCAATGATGATTATTTTATGTTTTATCATAATTCTTTTTTTTTGAGGTCATACTACGGTTTTCAAATATTACCAATAGACGCTTTATAAGGGACCTTTTAACCCCCTTTCGGCTTTAGGGGTATTTTTGTAACACGTTGTATAACTCCTGCGTTAAAATATTTTTTAATGAGTTTGAAGTTATTGTTGCTGTAGGTTTTTTTTATATCATTGCTGAAATTTATAACATAACATAACATCACGCCTTGTATTCCCAGAAGGGTTCGGCAGCGGTGTTTTAGTACACCCTCGATTCGCCAGTTACGTTTTTTTAAGTTCCACGTAATAGGGGGCGAGTCTGTTGCCACTAACCGAGCACAAATCCAGACTCCGGGCTGCTAATGAGAAATTCTTAATGGAAAAACCCAATAACACTTTGCCCGACCTGGGGATCGAACCCAGGACCTCACGATCAGCTGTCGCGCTTGCGACCACTAGACCAACGAGACAGTCAAGAATAACTTTATTTTAATTATAAATAGGCTCGCCCCCTATTACATGGGACTTAAATTAAAACATAACTAGCGAAACGAGGGTGTACTAAACACACCTCTGCCGAACCAATCGTGGAATACAAGCGTGATGTTATGATTATTTTAATTTGCATAGATATAAATAGTTCTGCCTAGCCTTTTCCCAACTATGTTGGGGTCAGCTTCCAGTCTAACCAGATGCGGCTGAATACCAGTATTTTACATGAAGCGACTGCCATCAGACTCCGCAACCCAGTAACTGGGCAATGCCGATATCCTAAGGTTAGACCGGTTGTCAGACTTTCGGTTTTCTGACTTCCCGTAACGACTGTCATAGGTATTCGTATGACACCTGGGACGGACTATTTAACGTACCTACTCTCCGAGGCACGAAGGGGTCTCGATGTGTAACGAACGGTCACCCATCCACAGACTGACCGCGGCAAGCGTAGCTTAACCTCGCAAATCCTATGATCCGCGCGGTTGGTAATAAGCCACGCATAGATATACTCGTACATAAATAAGTAATAAATTGTGAACAAATAATAAAGATTAAATCAAAAAATGATTTTATTATATCTCATACATTGTAATTATACAATACGCACATGAATCCGAAAACTCAGAGGTGCCTTGGGTTCGAAGTCGAGACCTATGAGTTGGCAGTGCGACGGTCACACCACTAGGCTATCATTACTAAACAATTAAAGCCAGCCAATATCTACAATATTCTTGTGTGGAACACAGCACAGTCACGAACAAGCATTTATCCACCCACGGTAGACATGTTCACCTGTCAATATCCATTTATTATTTACAAGCCCACGTAGTATAGATTTGTACCTACGTAAGGGTGGCTGAGAACACCTCCTGGACGAAGGCGTGAGTCATGCGATCGATAGATACCTACTGTTGTTTAAAATTTTAAACACGTTTCTGTTTACGTTACGAGTACGTAGGATTTAGCAGTGATAGCCTAGTGGTGTAACTGTCAGACTGCCAAGTCATAGGTCTCGAGTTCGAACCCAAGGCACGCACCTCTTGACTTTTCTGATTCATGTGCGTATTGTATAATTATCACTTGCTTAAAAACGGTGAAGGAAAACATCGTGAGGAAACCGGCATGCCTGAGAGATATTTTTCGATGGCATGTGATGCCAAGTCGGAGGCCCATGGGCGGCATAAACTAAATGTTAGTCACTAACCGCGCGAAAAGAAAGAAGAAGAAGAAATTATCGTGCTGTGCTTGCCTCGTTGGTCTAGAGGTGGCAATCGCGACTACTGATCGTGAGGTCCTGGGTTCAATCGAGTGTTATTCGGTTTTTCGTTGTGGAATTCCTCAGTAGCAGCCCGGACTTTGGATTTGTGCCCGGTGCTAATAAGCTCGCCCCCTATTACATGTGACTTAAACATAACGGCGAAATGAGGGTGTTACTATACACCTCTACCCGACCTTTTGGGGAATACAGGCGTGATGTTATGTTTCTTATTGTGTTGCGTTTAGCAGTAGCAAATTTCATACTATTCGGATTTCTAAATATGTAGAATTGTACGTAATAAAATAAACCTTTAAATAACACGATAAATAGAACTAGATTTTATGCAGCGGATACACTAAGCCAACGAACGCAAACGAACGAGGCTCGATACCGCTTAAAACCGAATGAAACCGGATATGTAATACCTACAAAGTTTGGTCAAAATCAAGAAATGAAGAACGTTCGTTGTCCTTCGTTGGGTATGTGTGTACGCTGCATTAGGCGTAGAAATACGTGCAGATTGCTAGTCTATTTTTTATATCAGTTGCCTAATAAGTATCTGCTGTATATGGCCGCAAGCCATATCAATAAACTGGGCGTAATTTGGAATTACTGGGTTGGAAAAAAATTGAGACTGTTCGTATTATGTCGATATGAATAATTTATTAGATACCTAGAAATTGATAACCTATCTACTGGTACCTATACAATTATTCGAGCCTTTTTTTATTGTTGGAAAATCTTCGTGGATGTCCCTCGCCCGGGGAAGGCGAGGGGGTCTGCCGGACTCTTACTGGCTAAAAACCAACGGTGTCCCTTCTTCTAACCTAAGGCCGGGGCCACTATACAATTTTAGCCTGCCAACCCGCACCAGGCCAGCGTGGTGGACTAAGGCCTAAACTATTCTCATTCTGAGAAGAGGTCCGTGCCTAGCAGTGGGCCAATATTGGGCTAATTATGTTATTTAGGTTGACGTTATAATATGAAACACAATCTGTCAAGAACATACACCCATATTCTAAGACGTTCCTCCAAAACTTACTCGACTCGACTCCACCTCGACTCAGTCTTTCTCACTACAATCGGTAGTTATAGTTGACATAAACGTCCTCGACTCGAGATTTTTCCTCAGTCGAAGTAAGTAATCATCTGTCAAACTCAAGGTACCTCGGAACCTACCTTAAGGAAGGAAGTGTCATAGTTCGTATGTAACAAAAATGAATTTTGAAGACTTTATCGAATATGCTTACGATAATCCTTACAAATATTTATCGCGGCGTTATTTGCGCGATGCAGATAATTCAAATTTTGACGTAATGATTCCGTCGAGGAACCTCAAAGTTCACTCGAAATTGCGACTAAGAATACAATTTTGAAGGTGTTTTCGAAGCCGTCCTGAGTCAAGTAGGTATTAGTCGAGTAAGTTTTGGAGGAACGTCTTAGAATATGGGTGCTATTCTCCCTGCGTCCACACTCTAATTTGCATATTGTGTGCAAACTTTGCGACTATTTCGTCAGTAAGTGATAAGATACGACCGATTATAATCGATTATCAATCACTCGATACATCCTTGACGCACCTTGTACTTGTATGAATGTTTTAGTAGTCCATTAATAGAGACAGGTTGTTAGTTCATGGTCTGTGAGTACCATAGTCAATTGGTACATAAAACATTATGACTCATATACGTAGAACAGGAATAAGTACCTGCACTATGTACATTGTATTCATGCAATTGTTTTTCATGCCCGGATTTGATTACACGATTGATAAAACAATTTAGAATAATAAAATAGCTATTAGACATTTTGTATAATTATCTACCTCGTTAGTGTAGTGGTGACAAGCGTGATTGCTGATCGTGAGGTCTCGGGTTCGATCCTCAGGTCGAGCAAAGTGCTATTGGGTTTTTCCGCGTGGAATTCCTCAGTAGCAGCCCGGAGTTTGGATGGCAATAGGCTCGCCCCCTATTACATCGGACTTAAACATAATGGCGAATTGAGGGTGTTACTATACACCTCTGCCTAACCCTTCGAGAATACTGGCGTGATGTTATGTATACTTATATGGCTGCTAATGCGCATAGCCAATTTGTATAGGTACTTCGAAATGTTTTCATTTTTATGAGAGCTTCCATCAAAGCATTTGTATTTTTTTATAATCTTTATATACTAGACATATTATAAATGCCTTTAAAGATAATGATATGTTTATTTGTCTCAAGGGGCTCGTGGCTAATTAACAACCGCGCGGGTCATACGATTTGCGAGGTTAAGCTGAGGTTGCCGCGGTCAGTCGGTAGATGGGTGAACTATCGTAACAACTGAGACCCCTCCGTGCCTCGGAGAGCACGTTAAACTGTCATACGAATACCTATGACAGTCGTTACGGGTAGTCAGAAACCCGAAAGTCTGACAACCGGTCTAACCTTAGGATATCGGCATTGCCCAGTTACTGGGTTGCGGAGGTCCGATGGCAGTCGCTCTATGTATAATACTGGTATTCAGCCGCATCTAATTACACTGGAAGCTGACCCCAACATAGTTGGGAAAAGGCTAGGTAGAACGATGTGAGGTTACCAATATTAAAAAAAACTAATTTACAACGTCCTCCTTTTTTGAAGTCGGTTAAAAATAAGGACCCAGGCACAAGCTATTTGCTCGCATACGACCATTAAATATGGAAACTCGGCCATGTTACGGCGAGTTTCCCTCTAATCTATGACTACAATGAAAATCCCATCACCATGGTAACAATCAGAAACAAACATATTGTACATATCTTAACATGTTTATAATAAATACAGTTTCTTGCCCCATTTATAGCTGTGATAAGCCGTGAACTATGAGTAACGTTGTGCAATCAACACATTAAAAAACATTTTACATACTAATTAGCAGTGTGACTTTGGATTTTATCTTAATTTTTGGTAGAATCCTAACTTCTATAGAAGACTGTTCATGATTGGGTAATTACGTAATTGATTCGTCAAGATTGATGACGCTGTCCTCCGATTTAGTTGAAAACACAGACATTTAATAGTAAAGACTAGCAAAGGATTCGTCAAAATTTATGACTCTGTCCTCCAATTTTGTTGAAGATTATATTGGGGGTGTAGCTTGAAATGTCCCAATAAAAAGATTGGATGTCTCGCAATCAAGAACTGACGATTACTAGCCGAGATTTCGAACAATGGTGAAGAGAGCGGCTTTATAATTTAGAGTTTGGAGGTCTTTATTATTTACCCATAAGAGCCTTCACGAGTGACGAACCTCGAAGAAATCACACGATGGATAGTCAGCAACGCTACTATAGTCTGCGCGCAAGATAGTCAGCGCCTGAGGTATGAGAGCGGCAGGAGGGGGGTGCGAAACAATAGACAAGCTCTGTCAATTTGCCGTCTTGTTTACCGCGCGTACTCCCTTCCTGCCGCTCCCATACCTCATAGCACTTGCATGCGGGCTATAACCTTGCTTACTTGCTGCTAATTTCGTACAGCCGAGACGAGAGAAGAAGATATCTTCCAAATCTCTCAAAGATTAACACGTTTATATTGGCGCCACTTTAAACTATAATGATTTACATCCTGCATAAAAAAATTTTGTCAAACATATTACGTATTTAAGAATAATGTAATAGCTAAATGGACCACGCAGTTAAATTGAATAGAGTCCATGACCTTGTGTTCCGCGTCGGTTGTTCGCGTTTTAATAGTTTTTGTAACCATTATAAACCCAGACTTGCGTGGGAGTTGATCTATGGAAGATAAAAGGATTCGACATGAATACACATAAAAGCCTTACTATGGTAAATTGAGCGTTTAGAGATGGTCTATGTAATGTTTTTAAAGAAGAAAAGATTGATAAAATGTCTATTGTGCAGGTATTTAAAGTATGAGGGAAAAACGTTTAAAAATAAAAGGATTCTGCTGGTTGATTTAAATATTCAGGGAAAACCCAAATACGGTGTTTGTAATATTATATCTGTAGGTAGGCCGCACAAAAATTCATATTAACAAGAATCGGTAAATACATTTTATCCGGGAATGACAAGACTAATAAACCCAGTAGGTAGCTATAATTATAATTTGTTAGTAGAAAAAACATATACATGAATTAGGACGCGATTGCTAAAAATGTTTAAGTACAAAATAAAATACCTACACTACTTTCGTAAAATCTTAATTTGCATAAAATATGATTAATATAATTTTAATGCCTTTGCTGACCTTGACACGCAAGTTAGAAAAATATTGATTCCAATGTTCTCGATTTGAATTTTGAAAATATTCCTAACACTTGGATGCGTCATAACTCATATGATGGAAAGTCAATATTCTGCTTTGATCGATGTTAAATCGTTTAAATTACTCCACGTTTTAGATTGCAAGGTTTACATTTTCAGAACGGCGGAAGAAACTTAGGTATATCGATTACTGAGAAATGCAATATACGATTCGTTTTGTTTAATAGCAACAGTCATATGAAGGTTATGCCGGTTTTATGCGTAATGATTTCTTTACGTGTATTATATGGAATCTTTTAAACATTAGATTTCATCAAATAAAGATTCCTGACATTATTTATTACATTAATCACACCTACTTACATAAATATTATTATTAGATTCTTAGCAAACTTCGAAATTCATCCGTTTCCTAATTTTTTTTTGTATATCCATAAATGACTCAGTAAGGCCCAAGCATATCTCCTTGCAGAACCTGATGCCATAAATACAAGAATTTGGTCGACAAACAACAAAGTTGTCACGGTAACCTATCATATAACATCCTAAATCCTTCATATTGTTGAGCTTGCCATTTCACTCTCACTGGTATTTTTTTCCTTGTCGCCCGTTGGGGGTGACCTCACCGCGCTTGCGCAACCAACCGGTCCAACGCTGTACGATGATCTAATGACATTTTATAGCCGTTTTTTTATTGTAATATATTTTATTATATTTTGTGCGGTTTGCATATTTCATGGCTCTAATGGTATTTTTGCCAAAGTACGAATTTTGTATAGATACTTTAACGATTTCCCAATGTGCTCAAACTAATATGAAATACTGTTATTTAGCTGCATTTAGTTAAGCTGGAAACCGGACCCAACTTGTCAGACTAATTATGAAGATGCTAGTATCAAAAATTATATTCCGAAGCAATTTTTGATAACACTGTATAATTGGTCCTTAAAAAACGAGTAGTATTCTCTAATAACAATGACTTTAATACTGTACGGTTCTATAAACTGCAGTGTTTTTTTAGGATATACTTGACTTGTTTGGAAACATTATTCAAATTCGGTATCTCAATGTTTTTGCTACCAGACGGCGCTACAAAATACGTAAAGTACCATTAACCATAATTGATGCTTATCTTGACAAGAACACTTAAAAATTTACCAGTTGTTTACATTGTAGAAAAAAATGGATATTATTATAGCACAAACTTGTATGAATCTGGTTTTATATTAGCCATAATTTCTACTTTTCCATTAACTCGATGGCTATTGAAAGTGCAGACACTAAACATTATTAGGTACTTATTCCGAGCGTCAACTAGTATAACCTGATTTAGATAAATCCTAGCCATTCTAGAAATAGCTTTAAAAAACTTACTAATCACGGTGTGGAATCAATAATATTGCGTGCGCCTCCATACGGTTTTGCTTTAAAAAATACACCAAGAATAAATCTGCTTTACGAATACGAACTTTATATTTAAGAAGGAAAAGTTGGTTTTGGTGTGGTTAAGAAACTTCGACCTTAAAAGTCCAGACGCTCCGTGGCTGGAATTCAAAATGGAAGATAAAAGTGGAATGTTGCGCTATCTGTGCTCTTGCGCATTGTGCATAATGTTGTTTAAGGATAATGTAGCTATTTATACAATCTATTGGTGTAATGAAATGTTAACGAGCCATTGTATGTAAGTGCTTATGATAAAATGTCTATATATTTTAGGGATTTTATAGTTATATGGGAATTGAAAAAATATGTATGAGACATTTGTCTCACGTAAGAAGGAGCCTACTAGATTAAAACTGGAATCATTTTAGGAATGGCTTGTATAGTAGTGCGAAGAAAATCAAAATTATTGGAAGTTCCACGGCAAGCTTGCGTATTGAGCAGAAATATCTCAATGCTCCTGGAACTTCAAACGATACCACTTCAAATGTTCTGCTATCATTTGAAAGTACTCCAACCAATAACGTAGGTATTGGTTATTGAACACATCGTAAACATGAATAATTAAATTGATTTCAAAACAATGTCACATATTTTGGTATCGTCAGAATATGGACCGGTCACGTTTACGGCAAGTTAGTCATAGGAATAGATACTATAGATACATGAATACCTAGGACATGTACACAATTGTTGTCACGTACTCATTGAGATGCAGTCAAAGTTGGCTTCGTATTATTCAATGAAAACGCGTGTTTGAAAATCTGGTACTTTGAATTTTTATAGTTTTGTCCTTCTTGAAGTTTCAAGTACTGTTTACCCAACGGTTAGATGTCGTGTTGGTGGTTAAGAGTCGAATTTATCCTCTGAAGTACTAACTATTCCGGAGAAATAGAAGCTAAGTAGAAGTATTCTTCGGAGAACTCCTGCAGTATTTTTTAGACAAAACTAGAGAGTTCTGTCCAGGCTTTTCCCAACTGTGTTGGGGTCAAGCTTCCAGTTTAACTAGATGCGGCTGAATAACAGTATTTTACACAGAACGACTGCCATCAGACCTCCGCAAACCAAAACTAGAGAGTTGTTGTGGTTCTGCTAGCCTTTTTCCCAACTATATTGAGGTCAGCTTCCAGTCTAACCAGATGCGACTGAATACCACTATTTTACACGGAGTGACTGCCATCAGACCTCCACAAAGTCCACAACCCAATTACTGCGCAATGCCGTTATCCTAAGGTTAGACTGGTGGTCAGACTTTCGGGCGTCTGACTACACGTAACGACGGCCATAGGTATTCTTAATAAAAATAAACCTCAAAATAGCACTGGTATCTTTTTCTTAAATACCAAGGTTAATAGAATTCAGATGATTTTTAAAAGATACAATTCCCAAAACATAGATATTTAATAAGAAAAAAACATTGTGCATTTTATCTTGAAGACCTTTTCATAGAATCTAAATAACTTAGTTAATAAAACGAGATGCAACGGAAATGCCAATGCGATTAGTTTTCCTCCTTTGCTTCTAATGGTTCTCGCTTATTTTCTGTCTTGGTAAAGATGACATTATTATGTATTTACATGAATGCTCAGGGTTCCGTTTTAGTAATAATATTGATTGTATTATTCCTGTTATAAGTTTCAGTTTTGGCTACGTTCTTGATCTCCCGCTTCTCTCGTTCTCTGAGTTAAACATTTTTGAGAACTTTTGGTCCATTATATTTTTTATCATCTTTGGCTGAAACAAGCCACGGCTTCTTTCCTTCAAGATTTACGTCTCGTAAATACTATTCAATCAGTTCTTCGTCTCTCGTGTGGGCATTAGCTTTACGAGATCATTTTATGAAGTGTTGTAAAAATTTGCTCGGCAGCAAGGTTTGTAGCGTAGCTGACTACGCCAGACGTACTTAAGTATTGTCACTTGAGAAGGCTCTTTTAATGCACTCAATCACTGATAATGTGATTTCACACTACTTTTATCAGTTCTAAGCAAGTCTTATTCATTTCGTTTAGGAATACCTACTACGTTCCCGACTGCATTAATTAATCTTCCTTTTGACGTCGGTATAGTTGATCACAAAGAGCCAGATTGACCTGATTCCCAGGACTACAATCTAATCAGGCACGAAGCTCTTTTACAGTGACCTAGTCAAGGAGTCGTGTGTCGGTTACTTTATACACTGTTAATGCATTATGTAAATGTCCACTTACCTTGATGACCTCATGGCGTCTATCATTCAAATTCTATCTAACAACTGAAATAAAACCTTATTTTGTACTGCACAGAGTGTGATTTGCAGTGAGAAATTTTATATATTTGGATGCCGGGCTGAATTCCAAATTAGAATATGCAATTTCGCAACGAATTGATTTGATCTGCTTAATTAAATATTGTTTGATCTTTGTCTGCTATTATTTATTGAGTATGCATGAAAATATTATTTGTTTCGAATATTTTGTGACCGAACAGTTTTAAACATTTATATCTAGCTCAGGTTAGACTTCTCTGAACAACAGCCTACATTGTAGGACTACCGTTAAAAGCGTAGGTGTCATTCAGAGCCATGACTAGTGGTACCGTTATTATTTGCAACTGATTTTCAATTGTGAACATCGTTAGGTTACATTTTTGCATTCGATTAGTAAAGATGACTGGCGATTTGAACTTACGTTCCAAAGTGCAATTCTGATTTGAGGCGTTCCTGCAAATCAGATCGGTGACAAACATTCCAATCTGTTATTCTATTCAATTATGTTGCAGAGTGCATAGTATTGAAATAAAAATAAATAGTGTAGTACATAAGTGAGGTTTTGAGAGTTGAAGTTACACAATGGAGTATCGATAAGTACCTTAGTACCATAAAGCTTTGGATTAACGAACGGACAAATGGAGCAAGATGCAGCGGGACTTGATGCAGGACATCTAGGTGAAAGTCCCGGGGACAATGTCGCGGAACAATTCGAAGCGGCGGCTTGCAACATGTCCCGCTTCACGTAGAAATGTCGCACAATGGTTGCGTGCAACGTTGCTGGGTAGTGTGCAACATTGCAGCGTCATGTAGACTCAATGTTGTGCGTCATGTTTGGGTACATTTTGTCCCCTAGTGATTATATGGTTTAAGAGATTTTAACCAATCATTGAAACCAAATTACATAAGTAACATGACTCGTTATATTTAAATCAAAAGATTAACAATCTCTCTGATTCATATCAATATTATCATACCAAATCATGGCTGTCTTAGATATTATCGAGGTATATGTAATGAAAATAAACAGATAGAGTAGGTAGCGAATTTAACGATGCGATTTGATTACATTATGTGTAGGTATGCAAATCTTATCTTTATTGTTAATAGATAGGTAAATGTTAGCGTGTTATTATAGTATATTAGATTGAATATTAATTAGTTTTAATATAGGTTTTAATATATTAAATTTTAGTAAAGCCGACGCTGAAAGTAAAGGAACTTTAAGCCCAGCCGCTTATTATAAGTTTCTGTTAGAAAACTCCTGACGCGTGCGAGAAGGCGCATACATTTTGTACTAGGCCCCGCAGTGTAGGATCCGGCAAATTTCTGACAGTGTGCGGGGTCTAGTACAAAATGGGTTATTCCACTAATCCCCATTGACATTTCCCATCAATGGGGATTTGTGAACTTTTCTTCCAAAAATTCCCATTATGAGCTCTATGAGACGTCAATGACGTCAATATTTATCTGATTAGTTAATGTAATCTAATAGTTCTTAAGTAAAATTTGCATGCTATTTATAATGGCTAAATTGGCTTGATCCGTACCTATTGTATTTTCATATTCTATGAACCAATTGAATCCATTCTATGAACCCTATTTATTGCAAATAAATGATTTTGATTTTGATGGGGATTTGTGGAAGAAAGAAAAGTTCACCAATCTCCATGAATGGGGAATGTCAATGGGGATTAGTGGAATAACCCTATAAAATGTATGCGAATTTTCCGAAGGAAATTACATGGATTGTGAGGCATGCAGCCACACCGATGCTATTTCTAATAGGTAACATTCAGGTCTCTGCATTCGAGTTTGATAACTTTAGCGAGGCTATTCAACAAGCAACAGTGTACTAATAGTGTAATCTGTGTCTAAACTCTTACGCAAGATTTTTATATCTATCGGATATTTACAACAGTCATAAAACTCAAGGCTTGGCCAATTAGTTACATTACATGTTATGGTTAATTTTGATATGTCTACATACCTACTTCACTGGATGATATCTCACTGGATATAACTATATCATATAAATTAACATACAAGTACATAATTGAATTATCATATAAATTGTTTAACCGTTTGACCATTTAGCAATTGCTTTGAACTATAATTATGTCAATTATAATCAAGGCGAGACCTGAAAGAGAACATTAGATTAACCCAATTTTTGGTTCAACAAAATTACATTTGAACAACGTCAAACAGGTAACATAATATCTTAACTTTCAGTATATTACAAAGTACTCTGTGATCTTAACATTACTTTCAGTAGATAAAAATGTACTATTTAGATAGGGTGGCCATCACCTAAATTGCCGACACCGGACAATGATTTAAAAAACCCGATATTTGGTAAAAATTGGCATTTAACCCCGGACGTACTTGAAAATATAAAATTTTCCGAAGGCATTTTCATATTATATGTATAGCCAAAATATAAAACGAACGAAAATGTCAACTCGACCGACGTCTGGGTCTCATCCGTCGCTTTTTGGGTCCCCCCGGACGTCCCCGGACGCCATCCCAAACTAGGACAAATCCGAGGAAACCCGGACGGATGGCAATCTTATATTAAGAGGATCTCCAAATCTCCAGACCACTGCAAAAAATCTTTAGATTCCTTGTCTATAATGATTTTTAAGTCTTCTATAAAATACACATGTAATGTATGTAAGGGCCAGAACAGAACGTTTTTATAGAACTTTTCATAATAAATAGTTGGATTGCAATTTCATAATTAGAAATGAGTATGTAGGAGGAAGTCTGAAAGTGGCGCCAGTGACTGAGAAGTTGTGTGGAAACTGGTTGTCATGGTATGGGCATGTGATGCAGAAGAACGAGGAACATGTCGTGAGGAAAGTTTTAAGTATGAATGTGGATGGTTATAACAGTAGCGGAAGACTAAAGAAACGATGGATGGACAGTGTGAAAGATGATATGGCTAGAAAGGGGGTGACTACTGAGATGACGGCTAATAGAATATGTATGGAAGAAGAAGACATACTGCGCCGACCCCAAATATGTATAAGGGCTGGAGGATGATGATGATGATGATGGATTGCAATACTCTACAATACTTAATTTTGGATGAATTTCACAGAACAAACGAATTTTCCTTTTACTTAACTTTCATTGACAAAACACACTTATGTCTCAATCAGCACCTTAAAATTCCCAAGTACTGGTCATCCATCACTACCAATTGAGAAGAAGGTTCAATTTATTTCATCTGAAAGATCGTTCGAGATGTTCCGAGAACGGCAAAGACAAATAAATATTGTGCAAGATATATCGGTACAGTTAACGTATCGTTCTTGCTAAAAGCCGATGACAGGATAGTCATAAATTTATGTTTTGACTACCTGAAGGCGACTGCTTGTTTCATCCTTATTTATTTGTTGGCAAACATACACGTTAACACATTTTAATACAGTGATCAATTTTGCGTACCAAAGGTATTATTTTTTTAGATATTTATACCTATAGAAATGTTTACTAAAAGTTTTGACAAGCAAAACTAAGCTAACTCATATGATGTCGGCGGTGAAAAAGGTGTTGTGGTAGACAGGTTTTAAAATATTTTAAAAATACCGGAACTTATTGGACTTAAACATAACTGGCAAAATGAGGGAGTACTAAAAACACCTCTGCTGAACCCTTCGGGCAATACAATGCGTGATGTTATGACAATAATTATGTTTTATACCGGAAAATAAAAAGGGATTTCTTTAAAAGAATTTGAGTTTTGGCGTTAAGCGTAAACCTTGTCATCATCTTGGTAATAAACAGGTGGCGAAAAACGCTAAAATCTTATATATTTCTTTGTAATGATACATTCGGAGAAAAAAATGTTATGATACACACTACAATTAAAACAAATGCAAACATAACAAGAGCTTAGCGACATCAAAATGTTAACAATAGAAAGTCTTTAACAAAGAAAGCCAGTCACCCAACTAGTAGTTTCTCTAAACGGTTCTAGTACTATATTTATAGCTACTATTACGACTGAACTAAGATCAATAGTCTAGTATAACTTTCTGAGTCAGCTGTCGCTGTCATCAATCATGTTGTAGGCAGTTCCGTTCTTATGGTTATCATCAGAATCTTGATCAGTTTCTACGATATTTTTTGTTTGAATCAGCTGTGAGTAGGATATAAGTCAAGTTTTTATCAAAGTAATAACCGGTTATGTTTTAGGAAATTCTTGTTTGGTCCTTAGGTTCATCGTGACCTTCAGGTGACTTTCGAAATAAGAAAAAAGCAAAATGGAAGAGTAACTTAAAAAGGAGTTTGAACATTTTTCTATGGAAGCTGACAAAATCGCCATTTTTATCTTTTTTTAATGTTGCGGCGCTCTTTGAAACTGGTATTATAGTGTAGTAGTATAAAATGTCTGAAATATGGTGCTCTAAAGTGTCTTGTTGCCGAGATATTTGGAGGCAAAGACCGCCATAGAACAATGAACATCATTAAAAATGTGTAATGTATCAATGTGCGCTACAACTTAGAAAAAAATTATATGGCACTGCGGTATGACGATTCCTATAATTAACGGAGCGTTATTAGTTAAAATTGAGACTCTTGTATCTTTACCAATAATGAAGTAAATGCCTCATGGCTTTGCATAATAGACCCTCCCGTATCGAAGAAACTATATCACAGGTAGCCTACGAGTCTATTTATATGCTCAGTTTGGCAATACTTCTACCATTGGTAAGTAAATCGATTCGTTTTTCTTCATAGGACCGGGCAAATGCCACGAAGGTTCTATCCCCTTTACTTTGTATAAATTGATAAGGTAGTACTTTATTCTTGAAAAGTCCATCGAAAATCACTAGTAAAATCATCTCCAAAAAACCGACCAAACCAAAAAACGCCCACATAATCATAAAATACTAAAACAGGTTTTTCTAGTAAATCTGCAGTTTACCTCGCAAAAAACTTGTCCTTGAAACTGCCAAACTTGTTGCAGCGATTTTATTCGGTTTCATGTAAAAAACGGGTTGAAGATATGTATAAGACTACCAGATCCATGGAATAATAAAACTCCGCCTGCGATGCACGCAACTACGTCACGATATATACAAGGTTAGTCGGAAAGGGGGTACTAAGCCGCGGGCCACCTAAAGTATCACTGATGACTAATTTAAAGCAAGTGTTAAAATTTCAAAATTCGATAATTTTTATTTGCATGAAAAAAATTTTTTATTTTAGTTTTTTCAAAAAAAAAATACATACCTGCTTTAGTTATGAATTCAGAAAATTATTTTTCTAATCCGTGACCCCAAATATGACCTAAATTGTAAAAACAGCTGATCATAGCTATGGACAGATAGATTTTAGCATATTTTTTACGAAATCTTTGAAAAGCTATTTCTCTTAAACTATCGAGTTTTGGGGAAAGTTGTAGAACAAAAGTTATCCCTTATTATGGGTACTTTAACACCCTTTCGGCTTAGTACCCCCTTTCCGACTAACCTTGTATATGTGATATTTTCCCACCAATAGCAACAAGTCTACTCTACAAGTCGACTTGTTAGCTAATTTTACCTATGATAGCTACTTTTATGTACGAGGGTCTACTATGCAAAGCCATACTTGCTTCATTATTGTTAAAGATGTAAACGTCTCAATTTTAAACAAACACGTTCCGTAAATTACAGGAATCAACTATCTATATAAATAAAAATGAATCGCCAAATGTGTTGCTAAGCGCAAAACTCGAGAACGGCTCAACCAATTCGGCTATTTAAAAAAAATATATTCCTTATATAAGGTCCAACCAAAATACCTGGACAAACTTTTAAACAGTGTTCAGTACGTTTAACTAAACATATCTATGCAAAAAAAACGAGATCCAAGTGTTTCTTTCCTATCCAAAAAATAATAACATTTTAAATTGCCTGTACTCTCTAAGAATAAATTCATCCATTTTTATGCATCGACCGCCACCAGGGCGCGCATTAATTCCACGCCGTGATTTACCTAAACTGCGAAATGAAAAATATAAAAAAATGATTAATTAAATTGAAATTAAAGAAGAAAACAATTTTTTGTTTAGAAAAAAAAAACACTTGAATCTCGCTTTTTTTGCATAGATATGTTTAATTAAACGTACTGAACTCTTTGTAAAAGTTTGTCCAGGTATTTTGGTTGGACCTTATACAAGGTTAGTTGGAAAGGGGGTACTAAGCCGCGGGCCACCTAAAGTATCACTGATGACTAATTTAAAGCAAGTGCTAAAATTTCAAAATTCGATAATTTTTATTTGCATGCAAAAAGATTTTTATTTTAGTTTTTTTAAAAAAAAAAACATACCTGCTTTAGTTAAGAATTCAGAAAATTAATTTTCTAATCCGTGACCCCAAATATGACCTAAATTGTAAAAACAGCTGATCATAGCTATGGACTGATAGATTTTAGCATATTTTTTACGAAATCTTTGAAAAGCTATTTCTCTTAAACTATCATGTTTTGGGGAAAGTTGTAGAACAAAAGTTAACCCTTATTATAGGTACTTTAACACCCTTTCAGCTTAGTACCCCCTTTCCGACTAACCTTGTATAGGCACAAGGAAGGTTCTTATGGAGAGAAAAAACATAGAAATTGCGTGAAAAATAGTAGAAACAACACTTTTCTTTTCCCACTACAGGCCAATAACTTTTGACAGAACGAAGTCTGTCCGGGCAGCTAGTAAAACAATAAAAATCTTAGTCGATTACGATTTGAAAAAATATCTGATTTAAAAACGAAGGTCGATAATAAATCAATCATGATTTTATTGCTTATGCAAAAATAAAACATCATTTAAAGTCCAAATAAGCGAAGCATCCTCCATCCCAACCTTCCTACCAATTATCACGGAAATTCTTAACACTTAAAAGTACAATTGAATCAACTAAGGTTTATCCGTTCAGTCGATGATGTAATAAGCGTCAACGACCGTCAAGGGCCACGGAGCCAAGGTTGTGCTGACAAAAAATTAATTGTGCCAGCAAGCCAACGCATGATAAACAGTAATCTCCAGACACTATTGGTAATTATACGATTGTGGGCCTCATTACTGTTGTAAGTACAGTAGGGGAATGAAAATGCTATGCACTATAAGGTCTATTTTTGCTTGCACAGTGCAAGAAACGAGATATTTTACCGACTAACATATTGTCAACATTATAGAAATGAAAATATAAATATTTATTGACATGATGACGGACAAAAGTAATGTCAATTTATTTAATCAACAATTTAATTGATGTCATGGTTTAACAACAAAACTCCTTAAATCAAATCAAAGACTTTACATGTCACTACTACGTCATATGGAGGCAAAAGGCGCTTTTGATATTTGCTACCAAATAATTAAACACAATTTTCTATGCATTGGTCTGTTCCGTTCAATAGTTTAAAAAAGTAATATGTGCCCGCGATGTGGGAAAGGAATCCATTTTAAAACTGATGAACCCTTTCATTTCCCTACTGTACATTCAATTATTACACCTACGATTTTATAGGTTCTAAACCCATATTTGTACTTTTATTATTTATGCGATAACTGCCTCGTTGGTCGGTGGCAAGCGCGACTGCTGATCGTGAGGTCCTGAGTTTAATCCCCCGGTCGGGCAAAGCGTTATTAGGTTTTTACGTGTGAAATTCCTCAGTAGCAGCCCGGAGATTGGATTTCTGCCCGGTTGATGGCAATAGACTCGCCCCCTATTACATGTGACTTAAATATAACGGAGAAATGAAGGTGCTACTATACACCTCTGCCCAATCCTTTGGGGAATACATGCGTGTTGTTATGTTACAATTAGTTTGTTTTTCATATTTATTAAAATGTGATGCAGTTTTCCTCATTATGTGGTTAAGAGGATGTCAAGTACAAGGAAGATTCTTAATTTCAATAACAAGGCTATGTTTGCAGTCTGCAAACTTAACCTGTTTTATAGATTCTACAAGTGAGGATACTCAAATATGTCTGGCGCACCCTGGGCAGTCAGCACCGCTACCAATCTTTCTTCCTGGCTAATCTCTGTACTATGGCATAAGCTATTCTCATAAAGCTCGTGCAGACACGAGAGAGAAAGAGTTCTAAATGTACATCATAGTGTTTTATCATTTCTAAAAGTCGGTCAACAGCTTATTAGGCTATTTCTTACTCTTACAACTTGTGTAAAACTAGCTTAACACCGCTGAATAGGTCGGTAAACTTTCTGTTGAACAATATCTCTTTAACACTATATTGCTAATAATGTCTTCTTCTTCTTCCTGCCCTTATTCCACACTAGGTGGCGCACAACATTTATTTCATAAATCCATGTTGTTAGAGGTTTTGGCTTATTGTTTTATGACCGGCCGCCTGCCTGACATCAACCCTCCTTGGGAATACTTGTTACGCCGTCGCCGTCGCGCGGGTGACCCAATGTGCTTGCTGATATTATGCACTGGGTCAAATTTGCAAATAATGGTTTGGGATAATTCACCACGAAGGACAGATGAATTATACATCTGTTAGATTTTATGGTTCTCCTACTCATGGGACCCTCATTGATGATACAAAAGAAATAGGTTCGACTATTCAAGACCTAGATTTAAGAAGACTCCCTGATCAAATTACTACAGATCCAGAATATAAACCCAGATTTCTATTAATCTAAATACGATTTCAAAACTCAATAAAATTGATCACACAGACACACTCGAGTGCAGCATAATATTAATAAGTTCTGTCAAGCCGTTACGTGCCAAGGCTGCCATTAGATCATCGGCTTGTGGTCGGCTTGTTTACTTGTTTCTTTTTTATTTATTGCGTACATCAGAAGGTCCAGTGAGATATGAAAGGTCTTTTTATTTAATTAAGATATTTCATCAAGCAGATTGGCCTTAATGTTTTCCTTTATTTATATCTTGATACATTTCTGTTGTCATTGAGCATTTTCCCAGAACTTCTTTAATCCACTTTGATGTTTTTTAGTTTTGTCAGACTTTTAGATTCCCGTGCTGATGGTATCATTACTTATAACAACATCTACAGATTGCTAAGCTTTTCCAATTCCAACTTTTGAACTTAAAGTTGCATTGAAATCTTGTATAACGTAATTTTCAAAATCAGAAAACTTTCAATAACCTTTATCAGGGTGGAATTTTTTTAGTTGAACGTTGTCTTCAAGTTATAAGCGACCCTTGAAACTCCAGACTCAGGCTGCCTTATCGCTAATGGCCACCTGTCACCACCGCGATAGAGAAAGACGTAGAAATAGAATCTTCTCGCGGCGTGTTTACATCGTGCGACCTTGGCATCGATTCGTTTTCGTCTGTTAGTAAACGTGCGAACACATCGGACGACTTTTCATTTCGCGTAAAAAAGTTTTTTTTTTGTTTCACTAAGAGAGATGTTGTTAACAGTTTACGAATGAAGGACTCTTGGAAATCTGTTTTTAAAATTTTGTGCTGGATTGATATGGTTACGTTGTGGAAAATTGTAGTTTCTGACAGAAATGGGTCACTATGATATTCAAAATTTATATTTTTATATATTTTATTAAAAATGACGGCAAAGTACCTACTTTAAATTTTCATCAACAATAGTAATTTCATTAACCTCCTTAGTCAAGTGATGGCAAGCGCGATTGCTGATCGTGAGGTCCTGAGTTCGATTCCTAGGTCGGGGAAAGTGTTATTGGGTTTTTCCGTGTGGAATTCCTCAGAAGCAGCCCGGAGTTTGGATTTGTACCCAGTTGATGGCAATACGCTCGCCCCCTATTACAAGGGACTTAAACATTACGGCGAAATGAGGGTGTTACTATACACCTCTGCCCAATCCTTCGGGGAATACAGGCGTGGTCTTACGTTATGTGATAATTTTGAAATCGTCTGGGGTTATTGTCTTCTTATTCAGAATGAGAAGTGTTTAGGCCTTAGTCCACTAAGCTGGCCTGGTTCAGGTTGACGAGCTACATATACCATCGAGAATTTTCTTCAGGAGCCCTCTCACTTGTGCAGGTTTCCTCACGATGGTTTCCTTCACCGTTAACTCTAATGATTTAACTCTGATTGCCCGTAAAATTTCTAAATTATTATTCATCATACTGGGAGTATATACATCAACTGATTTTATAATTCCGTCTAAGTTTTATCACATTGTGAACGCGCTCTTGCATATGTAGCGTTCAATTACCACGTTCACCTTGTCAAAGATATAAGTACCTACATTATAGATCAGTTTTAACTAAAAGCAATTTTTGAAAACTAACCTTGTAATGCGAGAATGTCAATAGGATCGCGAAATAGGAGATGAATGATTGACTTGTTGATATTTGCTTCGTAAACTTTAAGTAAGTGATTGCTAACATTTTTTAAGCTATCGATAGTGAAAGTTCTCTAGTAATTGGATCGCTTGGTGGTAGGATCTATACGGTCCGCCTGGCTAGCTACCACCCTCACATTAAAGTCAAGCTAAGCAGTTTACTGTGTTCCGTCGTGTGTATGTGAGAGCTAGAGGGGTATAGGGGATCCATCTATATCTCTGTTCCTTGTATTCGTGTACTCCATCTTAGACCCTGTCTGCGCTTACCATCAGGTGAGACTAGGGCCAAACGTGACCAGTGAAGAATACAAAAATTAAAAAAATGAGTTAAAACAAAGAAATATAATAATTATGCTGTATTGTCCTTGACCCCGTGGAGTACGGGAGGCCTATTATCATTTGTGTACACGTCCAAGCTGCTATTGTCATTGCTATAATAAGTGTCGTAAACAATCTTTGTTATAATATTTGCCAGAAAACACTCATCTACCATTTTATTATCTACATAGTTGATTCAAACAAAACAATCCATCTATTAGGGTCGCGGTGACAGTGTCAGGGCCATTCATATCTGCCCATAGATAGTGAGACTACTAATGGTCGCAGTAATGGCGGGTGACGTCATGCGGCGCCAGCTACAATGTCAAATGAGGCTTACGTGTGTAGGGTGCATAGTTTGCCTTTAAGAAATGGTCGTAGTTCGTTTTATAGGCTATTCTTAATGTAATGTTGGGGGGGGGGGGTAATTTTAACATTATTTAGAAAGAGCTTTCGCTGTCTTATACAAGGTTAGTCAGAAAGGGGGTACTAAGCCGAAATGGTGTTAAAGTACCCATAATAAGGGATAATTTTTGTTCTACAACTTTCTCCAAAACTCGATAGTTTAAGAGAAATAGCTTTTCAAAGATTTCGTAAAAAGTATGCTAAAATCTATCTATCCCTAGCTATAATCAGCTGTTTTAACAATTTAGGTCATATTTGAGGTCACGGAGTAGAAAATAAATTTTCTGAATTCATAACTAAAGCAGGTACCTACCTATGTTATTTATTTTAAAAAAGTAAAAGAAAAATATTTTTGCATGCAAATAAAAATTATCGAATTTTGAAATTTCAACACTTGCTTTAAATATTTAATCAGTGATACTTTACGTGGCCCGCGACTTAGTACCCCCTTTCCGTCTAACCTTGTATAATTGTGTACATAAGGAGGGCGAAAGGGAAGTTGGAAACGTGTTGAATATAGTAGAAGACGTGTTAGGCCAGCTGGTATATTAGATGATGATAGATGAAAGAACGAATGCTCAATAAATAAAAAATATTGTAACAAGCACTGCTTTGTTGGTCTAGTGGTCGCAAGGACTACTGCCGAATATGGGCTCCTGGGTTCGACCCCCAGGTCAGGCAAAGTGTTATTGGATTTTTCTATTAGAAATTTCTCAGTAGCAGCTCGGAGTCTGAATGTGTACCCGGTTAATAGCAATAGGCTCGCCCCCTATTACATAAGACTTAAACGTTACTGGCGAAACAAGGGTGTACTAAGATCACTTCTGCCGAACCCTTCGGAGAATACAAGGCGTGATGTTATGTTATGTAAAAAGGTAACTAACGACATTATACTTTAAGTAGATACTAAACAACTTAATATACTCACGCTGAAAGCCCTAAATTTACATAGTTGGTTAATTAAATCCTCATTACACAAAAACTCTCCAACCGTCCATAAAATTACTATTCGTGTAATTGACACAATTAGTGTTCAATTGTTAGTTCGCAAAACAACTGTTTGTAACGGACTTTCACTTCAAATTTAACGATTCCCAAGGTATAATTGTTCCATAATTATGTCTGGTTAGCGTGTGGACTGGGCCGGTTGGAAGATCGGTCAGATCTGATTAGAACGATAGAGGTACTACAGAAAAGTTTACAGTAATAAGTGCTATTTGAAGAATAGAACTTATTACTGTTAGTAGTGCAGTTAACCCTTGAACGCTCAAAGAGACACGAAGACTAGACAGTCTTGGCAATGAAATTAGATTACGCACCTTTACTATCGACAAGTCTTCTTCTTTTCGTGTGGTTAGTGATTAACCTGTTGTCAGAGTTTATGCCGCTCATGGGCCTCTGACTTGGCTTCACATGTCGTCGAGAAATATCTCTCAGGAATGCCGGTTTCCTCACGATGTTTTCCTTCACCGTTTTTAAGCAAGTGTTAATTATACAATACGCATATGAATCCGAAAAGTCAGAGGTCCGTGCTTTAGGTTCAAACTCAAGACCTATGACTTGGCAGTCCGACGGTCACACCACTGACTGCTGGCCGGCTATCACTGCTGTTAATATCGATAAGTAAGCATTAGTCTTTAGTGGCAGATGTTATGCCATATCCAATGGAGTACCACAAGGACCCATATCTTACCCAAACTATCATCAACTACATACTAAGTAGAAAGCAAAAGGGCGTTTTGTTTAAGGCAGTCATTTCTACAAGTAAAAAAAGGGACGGGCCAAAAGCTTTAAATATTTCCTTAAAAAATAAAGGAAGAAATGGCACGCAGCACGAAAACGACGTGCTTATGTTTTGACATGAAATAGAAATAATCCCTATCGATAATACCGTTGACAAAAATAAAAAGATGCCTTCAGATAAACAGTTTACTCGCAGAATTATCAGGCACGCGATCACTGTTATGAAATTGATCGTAAAAATATAGGGCTGCTTCAACAGAAAGAAAATTGAATGGAATTTTCATTGTGAATCTGACTATTCAATTTACTGTTGAAAATTGACTATTTAATTTAAAGTCGATGAGTAGCAAAATGATAAAGTTTATGAGAAGAACTTCGAGCCATAAAATTCTTGCTACAAGTGTGTACGGTATATAACTTTTATAATAATTTCCTTCGCAAGTTGTAAAAATTTAATTGAGGTCATGAAATGTTGCTGTTGTAGAAAACGATCGATTAGCAATTACGTTTAAATTTACAGTAAAATCATTTACGCAATAATTCTTCAACATGTAGCATACAAGTAAATAGGTATTCATTTTTAAACGGTTTTAATAAATTCACTTCGTATATTTGCTTGTTTGATTCATATCTTGCGACAGATTTTTCAGAAACTTCGTATACAAATTCAATTCCCATGACAATACAACATTATAATAATTTCAACCTTCAATACTCAAATCTTGATGGTTCAGGGGTACCGCAAGATAAAACCTTTTAACTGAATTAAATGTAGATACATTTTCAGAAATATATCAAGTTACAAAACACAGAAGGTTATCAACCCTGCTCCAACTTTGAAGATAGGCCATTGTCCGTGTCTGGCTGTGCCATGCGTGCGCTCCTCCGTTTTGGAGTTACAAGTGACAGACCGATATGCGTGACTGATAATTGACGGAAAGCTCCCAGGAACTCCACGAACCCCATGGAAACAATGCGTTTACAGGAAATTGTTCAGATCCATTATGCCATTTTTACTACTTTCTTATAGCCGATGTATAATGACAATTTTAATTTACGAATCTTTAAGCGTTTTGTTATTTTCCTGTTCTCGTTCATTTGATTGCTTATGAGTCTTTGTAGCTTCAATCGATGTGCATATTGTAAGAGGCGCCTGAGGAAAAATGAAATCTTTCTCAAGATTTTATAACTTTCTTTGCTAAAGATCTCAAAGCATCTCATCTTATTACGGAAAACAATTATTTTATCAATAGGGTATACTATAAAAGTTTTTTCAATCAAGCCAGTCAACCAATCCAACCAATTGCTGGCAACAATGCAAATAAACCGAACATTATGAACCACAGTAACCACTACGGTTAAAAATACACTCACTAACGTTTAGCTAACACTGTAAGAATCTATCAACATCCTTAATCGCGCAATCTCCAAATATTTGTTCTGCAGCAGTCTATGAACTCATAAACTAGAAATAGAATTCTGAGTATACAGCCGTATGTATATTTTGGATTGGCTTTATTTCCGTTATTAACTATAATTATGTTATATTTCTTAATGCTAGGGCCGTTCGTTAAAATGGTTAGAGGGACGCTGCTACCGACGTTGAGCCGTCGGTAGCCATATTGTTCTCAGTTAGACGTTAACGTGCCTCGTTCGTCTAGTGGTGGCAAGCGTGACTGCTGATCGTGAGGTCCTGGGTTCGATCCCCAGGTTGGGCAAAGTGTTATATGTTTTTTTCGTGTAGAATTCCTCAGTAGCAGCCTTGAGTTTGGATTTGTGCCCGGTTGATGGCAATAGGCTCGCCTCCTATTACATGGGTCTTACACATAACGGCGAAATGAGGGTGTTACTATACACGTTTGCCTAACCCTTCGGGGAATACAGGCGTGATGTTATGTAAGTTATGTTAAACGTTAGTCACCTTTAAACGAATTAGAGCAATCTGCTGCAAATGCTTTTTAGAACATAAAAATCTGAATGCAGATCCTCCATTTCCAAAAGATTGCGTGAGATCCGGAGCTACAATTTTGAATACCGTTCATGTAATTTTCGGTAGATAGATTACTATTATAGAACTAACACAAAGCAGACACTGCTCATATGATTCATTTACACAATTTATACAAAAGCATCTTCCATTTACACGTAGTAAATAGGTATATTTAGATAATAATTCATACAGAAATAACAATAATATAACAAAATTAATGTTTACTCTTATCGTACAACCGTATCCTTACTCCTAGTGCAGTGAACTTGGCAAGCTGAGCCGTCTACAACAGAGAAAGTGACTCAGACTATTGTGATTTAGTTAGGTCATACACTCCGTGCCAAATCTGGCAATCGGCTCTCATTAGACTGTTGCCAAAAGGATTTTATGGTTGTTTCAGCTATTCTTGCTATGTATTTGATCGTCTTTATGGGCTTGTTAAGTATTTGAGTGCAATTATTGTGGGACATAATTGTGGTTACCATTTTTGGTGGTGATTAGGGAAGAGTTAATAAGTCGTCATTATATTTGGTAAAGGTTTTAGTACGCGAATATCGTTGTATGAATTCTGTGAATAATATTTGGATTGGCAAGATTTTTGAATTTATAAACATAAGAACATACGTAGGTTTTAGTTGTTTAGAAAATTGCTATTTGTGAAGAATTCGTTATACCATTTTCGTTTTAAAAAAAATTACGAACAGTTTTTTTACTCTATTATCGTTTCTTGAAAAAGTTAAGCAATTTCTTATGATACATCAAAATATTTTATGTTTCTTTTGTTTCTTATAAGTTTATAGCTTAACATTAAACATTTTATTTCCCTTGTTACAGATGAACAAGAAAGAGTACAGAAGAAAACATTTGTCAATTGGATCAACTCACATTTGTCGAAGGTAAGAAATTAACATTTTTTTAAATAAATACGAATCTCCTTTCTTTGCTGTGAAGTATACATTGTCTCAGTTGCCAACATTCACTCCATTACTTCCCACAAAGCTGTTATAGTAACCGACTAAAGAATTTTATCAGAAGGAAAGCCAGCAACAACTTTATGTGCAGTAATAACTACCTTTTCTACCACCCCGGTCTAAACAAGCCTGGCAATTATGGCGATAATGTATCTTTCCTTGCAGTCAGAGGCAAGCTTATGTTCAGCTGTAGTAATGGGCTTATTTGATGTGTGATTTATGAGACCATATTGTTAGTATTATCATGAAATAAAAATAGCTCTACACGTTTGTTGAATAATTCAATATTATGGATAGCAGACGAAAGTTACGAGTATGAAAGGTCAGGCCAAAGTTCATGTCCCAATGATACTATTATTATTTCTATGTTCTAGCTCTAAGTAACATGATACTATTATTATTTCTAGATTTGCATTACCTATAGCTTTTATTGAATTAGAGAACGAAATACGTAAATCAGCGGAATCTCCAGCTTTTAACCGAGTGAACGAAATATGTATGTAAACAATTTTCAAGGATGCTACATATACGTTACTTCCCCACGTTGCATCGGCTTGCACTGATATCTTCTATCTCTTGCAGCGCATACCGCCACTGCGCATCGATGACCTTATTTACGACCTGCGCGATGGAACTAAACTGTTGGCGCTGCTCGAAGTGCTGTCTGGGGAGAAGCTGGTGAGTGCATTTAAGATAATAAGAATGTATTTCAACTCATTAACTATAGCGATACAAAAGTAAATTCTCAATTTTGTGTTAAGCTCGCGTTCGTTTATGTGATTTTCATATTAGTTATTTTCATCTCGTTATGTGTGTATAATAAAAGATACTGAATCATTGAGGTCTCGTTCATCCTAAGAGCAACAGGACATGATGATGGTGATGAATTCAAGATATTTCATTAAGATGTTTGTTCGCAATGTTTTAACTAATTTGTTAAGATTTGTCGATGATATTACGGTTCAAGTTCAAAGTTTTATTTATTTAAAATAGGCTTAGTTGCACGGTTCCAAGAAGTTGGTCTTATGGAGAAGAGCCAGCAAGAAATTCCCTGGGCTTTACCGATGCCATTAATTTGAAGTTTATTTCATACGTTCACAGCACCCAATATTATTATTACTAGCTGTCAATATCTAGAATACTAGAGTTAAGCTACATGGGTGGATACGGTTGAAGTCATCTTCCGTAAAACTATTTTGGTGATCATGCATAAGTAATACTTGTACTGGAAGTGTGTCTAGATTGTTCGTTGTAACCTGATGGTTTAGTAGGTAGTTTTAACACGCATAGGTATTAGTAAAGTGTATCGTTTTTCATACGTTTATTTCCCCACAGCCTATGGAACGCGGCCGAGTCCTCCGACGCCCGCACTTTTTATCGAACGCGAACACTGCCCTACGCTTCCTGGCCGGCAAAAGGATCAAGCTGGTTAACATCAACGCCGCCGACCTCGTAGACGGTCGGCCTGCAGTAGTGCTCGGCCTCATTTGGACCATCATTCTTTACTTCCAGGTAGGAAGCCGCTCTTCTTGGCTAGCGATAGAACAGCAAGCTGCAATAGTTATTATTTACATTGTATACAAAGTGTTAACTAGGTAGGTAGATGTAAAATTTTGAATAGGTTTTCTGATGAGCTTGCAATTTAATGAACTGTAGGAAATAAAGTTTCTAGTAGTTTAACAAACGAAGCTTGAACGTCGTAAGTAACTTTCTTAAAATTGCAGGTATTTCTTCAAGTTCTTATTAATTAAGGCTTCATTGATTTGATCTTGATATTAGATATGCGCCTAAAATAACGAAATCATCAAATCGCTTTCTCAAAAGTATTGTATTACTGATTTACCTTCAAAAATCTCTAATTACAGTAGAAAGTAAATCTGTATTGAATTTCTTAAATTTCACTATTGTGGCTCACTGTTCACTATTGATTTAGCACCGTGTGGTACCATAATAGATTTCAATTAGGATAGAATTTCCACAGTATTGCGTTGGTAGAATAGAAAAACACTACTACTAATACTTTCAGAAAAATTTACTACTGTTGTAAATCTAATAGGACCATCAATGTTTATATACTTAGATTCGATGATCTCATTTGTGTTATTTATAAAATTATCACCATGATCATTAACATCTTAAACGTTTACTACTTCGGTTATACTTAGATAATGTACTAGTCTGCTTCATTGAATAAACTCTTGATTAGACTGTATATTTCATATTAGATTTTTCTTCATCCTCCATACATTGTCATTCATAGTATGGATGTGAATTGCTTTTTTCAAAATTATGACTATATTTCATATTGTTAACAGCCAATAGCAGACTATACGTGTTATAAATCAGCATTGTATATTTATTGCCCAAACATTTTAGTTTAATATTTGTTTTGTAACAACCTATTTATACTTCCAATCTTTCTCTTAAACTGTCCCTATTTACTGAAGTAGTTGCACTGTCTAGTAATATGTATCTTATAATACCTTGAATATAATTTCTATATCTACCATTAAAATGAGGATGTACTTTGTAACAATTTATTAAGAAATATTCATGATTGAGATCAGATGTTTATTTTAGACAGTAAGTTATGAATTTTCCAGTATTTTTATTTAGAAACTCAGTGTATTCTCATTTTAATTGGCTTGAACTAATTTTGTTTGCGCAAGCTTCGCTCAATGTATTGGACCCACAGGATAGAGGACCTAAGGTGGGTAACGGCATCACAGCTTCTAAAGTAGTCAGGTCTCTTGGCATTATATTATTTTTATTTTGAGAATATGTCTTAACTGTATCGAAAGTTATATCAACTGAGAACATCTTTGCTACTTAATTAAAAATATTATATGCTTCTTAATTAAAGCTTAGCTTACTCTGTGTAAAAGAGTTACATACCTTGATTGTTGTATTTATTTTATTTGTACCTCAAACTACACTAAAAGCTTTTGGGAAAACCAATTTTTATTAGATTGCCTATTTATTTCTTAATTTTTGGGCCAGAGACCAAAGACTACACAGTAGGTACTGCTATTGGTTGACCAAATTAGTATACCTAATTGGACTAGAATCACAGAGATCACTATCAGAGTCACAAATCACATCACCTTTAGATTATAATTGTCATCACTTTAAATCACTTAGAAGTAGATTGAGCGTGGGAGGAGTAATTTGGCAAATATTTTTGTAGTTGATTACGTAATGAATTTTGTAGCTGGCGCCAATGATTTGTACTGGTTTTCAATGTTACCTAGTCCCCGTTGTTTACAAGTGTCTGGTTGTTTTTTTGTTGGAAAAACATGTACGAAGATTAATTTTATCTTGTTTGCAATAGAAACTATAGGTATACTTGACTGGTTAATACAAGGAGAATAATGAGACCAAATTAATGACTTCTGATTCAATGTTACGTCCGAATCACCCATAGAATTCTGCACAGATAATTTTAATTAAAACTCTGCCATTATTAGCGCCAGTTAATTTATTCTTTTATGTTAATCAGCAATTTGTTTTGCATCGGCAGTCATTGCAGCCATTAAATCATATTTCATCAAAACAGGTTATGTATCCAGGGTCAAATCACGGTATGCCCTCAACATACAGTCAACAGGTCAGCTTTTAACCACAGAATTTAGATTTTGGATGTCGTTTAGTGTATTGCGCTTATTTACACAAATTGATTGACATCGTTCTCCTTGCAGAACAAATGAACATTATTGAAGAACAAAAACATTGTTGTCAAAAGATTTTGCACTTGTGAACCCCATATCCTGATTTGATTCTAAAATATTCCCTATAACTCATAAACAGAATCTTTATTGGCATTTTTCAGGTACACTATTTATTTTTTGAGTACACTTTTGATTTTTATCCCAACACCAACATGTATTGCAAAACTTGATAAATTCACCAATGCTACAAGAGTTCAACATCCAATACCCAACAGCTAATCTCCCTAAGAATGTTTTACCTACGCTTCTATCCAGGATGATCCAACACAAACACTTTTTCAAGACATATTTCAAAAAACACGATTTGTCCCCAAAATTTTCAAGTCCTTCAAATCCAATACTGTCTCACCTAATTAACCACCACATTGCCATCAGATCGAGGAGAACAGCCGGGCTCTAGAGTACCTTGGAGGGTCTCGATGTGCTTCTGTCATGTCGCATGAGTCGGGGGCGGCCACCCCGACTCAGCGCGCTGAGGACAAGTGGAAGCAAGGCGCCAAGAAGACCCTATTGCAATGGGTCGCCAATGCGTTGCCGAAGTAAGTGTCTTACTGAATAATCACAAACTTTTCCATATTCCTGGCTTACTTACCTACTATAAGTTAAAACGTGCAAGTATTAAGTATTATTTCACTGTCGAATTAAAAACAAAGGTATCCATAAAAGGTAAGCTGCATAATGAATCCATGAAATAATGGAGTTTTATAGAGGTATTGGATTTTATCGTGCATTTGTGTACTAGCGATCCATCAAATAGTGATGCATCAATTATTAATGGGGAAATGTAATCATCGTCAATATTACATGAACTAAGAGCTTTTAAATCCACTTAATTTCGTGGTAAATTCGAGTACCTATGATAAACAAACATCACGCCTGTATTCTCCAAAGGGTTGGGCAGAGGTGTATAGTAACACCCTCATTTCGCCGTTATGTTTAAAGTCCCATGTAATAGGGGGCGAGCCTATTGCTATCAACCGGGCACAAATCCATACTCCGGGCTGCTACTGAGGAATTCCACACGAAAAACACAATAACACTTTGCCCGACCTGGGGATCGAACCCAGGACCTCACGATCGTTAGGCAGTTAGTTAGTTTAGTACCTATGATATGCATTAATAAAACTGTAATTGTGTGTATGTGTGTGGGTGGAACTGTATATATAGTAAACTGCCTCGTTAGTCTATTGGTGGCAAGCGTGACTGCTGATCGTGAGGTCCTGAGTTCGATCTCCAGGTCAGGCAAAGTGTTATTGGGTTTGTCCATTAGGAATTTCTCAATAGCAGCCCGGAGTCTGGATTTGTGCCCGGTTCATGGCAATAGGCTCGCCCCCTATTACATGGGACTGAAACATAACTAGCGAAACGAGGGTGTACTAAAAACACCTCTGCCGTACCCTTCGGGGAATAGAAGGCGTGATGTTATGTTATGTAAAACTGTAAGAATTATCATTCTCGTGTGCGTACACATATAAAATTACGTCTATGGCATCTGTTGCAGCGTTGTCTGTAGTAGTTATTAATTTCGCCAAACGCTGCCAAGTGGCCCAGAGACATCCGTTGGCCTAATTTTATTGCAGTTATAATAATTTGACCGCTTCATTAAGAGATCAAATGCAACAAATTGTTTGAGCAAATTCGTTTTTTTTTGGAAATTGCCTTTGTTTCTCAAGAACATAACTTATCATCTACATTAATTCAACTTACTCTATGGTATTGTAAAATTTTCACTAACCCGAAGTAGGCGAATTGTGTTTCAGAACCATTCTCATGTTTCCAGTAGTTCTGGGTTCAGTTCGCTATAGTTATCCATATTTGTCATTAATACTGATCATTTTCCCTCCAGGGATTCAAACATCCAAGTAACAGACTTCGGTCCATCATGGCGCGATGGTATCGCGTTCCTTGCCATCATCGACGCTATCAAGGCGAACCTGATCAACCTAGCAGAGATGAAGAGGAAGACCAATCGACAACGTTTAGAACACGCGTTCGACGTCGCAGAAACCGCACTCGGTATTGCCAGACTGCTGGATGCCGAGGATGTGGATGTGGACAAGCCTGATGAAAGATCCATCATGACATACGTAGCCCAGTTCCTGCATAAATATCCTGAACCTAAGGTGAGTTAAAAGTACTCTTGGTGACATGTTGATACGATTTTATGATATATTCAATGGCTTGACTTATAAAGAGTAAATTAATTATTATCCAACGTTTGCATTATATTTGTTATAAATTAAGTAGTCGGCAATAGGGATTAAAATTAACCAATGATAAGTCATGCGTCACCTCTATGTATTGTGCCAGTTCGCTCTGTTGTAGAATTTGTTTAAACAGGTGTAGATTCTTGCACATTGTTAATTATTTGTTTTGTTAATAGACGACAGGACCGGATGCCGTAGCGGCAGTACAAGAGGAGTACGAATCTCTTAGAATGTGGTTGACGGAACGCGTCACCACAGTTCAAAGGCAATACGACTCGCGAACACTCTCGCGACACTACGAAGACTACGTGCGGGCCGAGAACGACCGGCTCGCGCGAGAACCTATCTACCAGAAACTAGAAAAACTCATGTACACCCAAAGCCTCGTAGCTATCGCGCCAAAATCATGGCGCGAACTAGTCTCCCTGTGGATAGAATTAGAAAGACTGCACAGAAGATGGTTGTGGCTTTTAGACTCAGAACTCCCCGGAGATTTCAGAAACGTCGGCGAATGGTTAGCAAGGGCCGAATACCTTTTATACTTTGACGAAATCCCCACTAGCTTAGACGAAAGGACTGCTGCCATAATCAGCGAGAAATTAGAGGAACACAGCGGTTTCTTCGCTGGATTACCAGAAGTTATCGATAGATTCGAGGCAGCATTAAGATCACAGGACGCTGCCAGAATCCCTGGCGAAAGACTCCAAGACATGAAAGAGCGACTCGAGACAGTAAGTCGAAGAGCGCCACAAAGAAAAGCCAGGTTAAAGTTCTTGGAGCACAAGTGTTGTATTGTAGCCTTCACTGAGCTGACAAAAGCCAAGCTTGCCGCGTGGACCGGCAAGTACGGTCGCATCGACCACGTACGTGCCTTACTAGAAGATTATGATAATTTCGTGACTAAGAATAAGATTTTCCAGGAGTTTGATAGAGCTTACGTTGATATTAAGCAAGTAGCAGAGGAATACAAAAGGGTTTGTGAAGTAGATAGGACTGAAGCGAGAGATATTGACACGTTCTTGAAAGAAGTTTCGGAAACGTGGAGGCGTGTAGCTTCGGATGTGAGATGCGCGAGGAGTGTATTGGAGGAAGTCATCGCTCACTGGGAGCGTTGGAACACATTAGCTGATGACTTCACCACTTGGCTAGACAAAGCACAGCATATGCTGAGAGTATCCGAAGATGAGAGACTGGAGTTCTTCCAAGATTTAACTGTTTGGAAGGAGAAGCACCAACTGTTGGGCGACGCAGCAGGTTTCTTGGCCGCTACGTCCTCTGAGGAGATCAGTCAGGAAGTAAAGAGGAAATATGTGGAGATTACTGAACGTTGGGAACGTGTCTGGGAAGAAGCAGAGAGGTGAGTTTATGAAATATTTTATTATATAGAACTTATTATGTCACCGATGAAGTATCATTTGAGTAACGTGGACATGATACGTTTTCTCTGAAATAAATAAATTATCTGATAAAAATGGTATTACAACGAATCTGTTCCAAGAACTTATTTATAATAAATATTTAGTGTATTTATAATATCTGTCTCAAGGATTAGCAATGTAATATCAAGAGGTGCAGATTAATGGAATTACCAAAGTAATTTTTCTTTAAAAATTTTATGAAGTTAATAATAAAATCCATTAATTATGCATTTTTGTTTATTCTAAATTAACATCAATGTTATCATGTACAGAGATAAAGAGTACTTGAGTATAAACAAACAACACATGCTTTTTTATCAAACTTGGTAAAATATTATGAAGCAATGATGCACAGTTAAATCTATGCATTAAGATTGTCTTCTCTTCCCACGTAGACTTTAAATGTTACGAGGTAATAAGACCCTAATTAATATAATCACGCAGGTAAGATGAGTAGTAATATTTTATTAATAGTTTAGTAAAAAAAAGTGATTGCTTTGGGATAAAAACCGGCACGTCATTTCGTACAGTGTGAACCAAGATCTACTAAAAAAAAATACCAAAATAATTTGTGCGATTTAAAAGGAAAAACCTTTGACTTTAGTCTTGAGCGTTGACACATAATCCATATAGTAATCCATTATTCGACAATAGGTCATAAGACATAGGCCTCTTCTAAACTACTCTACTACACCCATATTTGCACAATGAAAGAAGCAAAAATCTAATCGAAATATCCCCACCCTTCATTTTCCAGATACGTCCGCGGCGGCGACGCTCTCCGTAACCGACGCGAGCTAGCCTCTGGAGTCAGGGCACTGGACTCGTGGCTGGCTGCAGCTGAAAACTTGCTGACCAGGCAGCCCAGAGCCAACACTGTGGACATACAGGGTTATATCGATCAGCTGCTGCAGCTCAACTCCGAGATAGAACACCATGAGGAACTGTTCAAGACTATTAGCAGGTTTGTTTGATGTTATTATTGGTGGAAGAGTAAAAGGTTTAATGAACTACATTCTATTTGTAGATCAAGGTGTCCCACAAGGATCTTCTTATTTTCTATGCGTTCTTAATGTATGAAAATATAAGGTCCAAAATCATTTTGCAGTCAATATAAACAGAGAAATATGTTTTCTCAAACATTCTCAGGAGTTAAGTCTAGATTTGGTGTGACAACCTTTACTATCTGTCTATTATGTTGTTGTACAAAAACAAAACGTTTGAAAGACAGCATAAAAGTACATAGTTCCAGATAATCATTTTATAATTTTCTTTTCTAGAACCTTCCAAAACGCGATCGCCGAGATGCCTCGCGAGGAGGTGGAAGCAAATATGGCAAAGCTAAAGCAACAAAAAGAGGCGTTAGTCCGCGTCCGAGCCACCGTGCCAGTCAAGCTACATCAGTACAGACAGTTGCTGGTACAGCATGAGTCACTGGAGAGCGGACAGAAGGAGATCGGCACTTGGTTGGACAAGGCTGAGCAGGCGCTGAGGACAGGAGGAGAGACCAGGCGGTAAGACACCATTCTTCATCAACAACCTATCATCTTTGTGTGAGAGCAGACTTAGCCGTTACCGATTCGACAACTTAGAAAATTGAATATGGAAACTGCCACATTTGTAACGTAAGCTCAGCATTGTTAAGTCAATCATTTAGCAAAGGCCCTTAAAAACAGTGGGCGTGATTTACAGCGTGAGAATATATTATGTCATGTACCCCTTATCAATCTACCAGCAGCACACATGGATCTGGATTATTTGTCGTTATTATCGTCAAACAACATTAAGCTATTTCTTTACTCCGCAGTGAAATCATCTCAGAGCGCTACGAAGTACATCGTACATTCTTCTCGCGCACCACTTACTACCGCTCCATGCTTGAGAGTAAGAACAAGGTGTTCCAGAACATTGTGAAGTCAGCTGACACTGATAGGAGTGCTGATGTCACGGAACAAGTTAGACTCATGAGGGACCTTAATGAGAGGTGAGGACTTTTTAAATGTTTTGACCCATCAACTGTTTTAATTTAAGGAATAAGTATAGCTTTAAGCTGCTCACGACAATTCAGTAATAAAGAATCTGCAAAAAATACTTTGTCAGCTTAAAGTCGAGGCCTAACAATTTATTCCTCCTAGCTTTTTCTCAATTATTTTGGGGTCAACTACCAGTCTAACCAGATGCGGCTGAATATCAGTATTTTACACGGAGAGACTACCGTCAGACCTCCGCAACCCAGTGACGGGGCAGCGCCGATATTTTAAAGTTAGACCGGATGTCAGACTTTCGGGCTTCTTTCGGGACCCGTAACGATTGTCATAGGTATTTTTATGACACCAGGGACGGTTTAACGTGCTCTCGGAGCTTGCTTTAGCTTGATCTTTTACAATTGCAAATCTAAAAAAATGTAATACCCTTTTTTTCTCTTTAGTCGCTGTTTGTCAGTTGCTGAAAAGCTAGTGAAACGATTACCTGCTAATATACAATCAATCAACTTTATCTTCCCCATTCAATGATTCATAAATATCTTTCCTGTAGGTTCGCTCACGTATCTTCGGAAGCCACCCGTCGCGAGGCCGACCTGCAGCGCTTGGTGCGCGCCTGGGAGGAGTTCGAGGTCAAGAAGCGCGCCGTCGAGGAGTGGGCCTCCAGAGCCGAGGCACTGCTGGCTGATAACAGAGTCGACTCCAAACAGGCTGTCGACTTCCACAAGAGATTCTTCCAGGGAGCCGACGAGAGGGCTGTCTCGGAATTAGTCAGATCTGGAAGGGAGCTAATTGAGGTAACTTTCAATATGTAGTTAATTAACTGCCTTGATGTAGTGGTGGCAAACGCGACTATTGATCGTGAGGTCCTGGGTTCGATCCCCAGATCGGGAAAAGTGTTACTGGGTTTTTCCGTATGGAATTTCTCAGTAGCAGCCCGGTGTTTGGATTTGTGCCTGTTGATGGCAATTGGCTCGCCCCCTATTACATCGGACTTAAACATACCGGTGAAATGAGGGTGTTACTAGATACCTCTGCCCTACCCTTCGGGGAATACAGGCGTGATGTTATGTTATGTTAATTCAAATAGCATTATAAAAATGCTTATATCGTGCTGTTATCGTGGTGACTAATTTTGTTGCTGTTGTAAAAGGTGACTGAGGTATCAGGCAGATAGAACGTTCCAAGATTATATCCTAAGAAAACCTGGTTTTCTGTCACCATCGGACCATATTATTTTCCAAACAGATCTTTAAACGACCTTCTCTTTCCAGCTGGTTAGCGAAGAGGACCGCCCACGTGTGGTACAAACAGTGGAACAGTTACAACAACGCTGGAGATCTCTGCTGGACAAGGCACCGCCGCACCTGATGCGGCTAGAGTTCAGACTGGATGAAGCCGTGTTCCAGCACTGCATCAAGGATATAGAGAAGGAGATCGTCTATGAGGAGCAGGTAGGATATTGTTATAGTTTGTTTTATATCTACAACAGAAGTATTTAAGTGACCAAATAATCAATCTGTAGTAGGTTTTTTTAACTATGCCACATGAAAAACATACGAGTACTTAAAAAAAACAGCAATAAACGAGAATGGAACAAAATATAATTAATTGTAATCTCCAATTAACTCCGATGAGTCATAATTTTAATTGTTACTTTATAATGACAAACAAAAGGTTTAAAAACATGCCTAACACATGTCATATCTCATAATCTTGATAGTGTAATAATGACGTTGTACACAAATGTATCATTGGCTTTATAATATGAAACATGTGACCTTGACCTAATAAAACTAAATAGTAATTCAGTGAACGAATGACTACATAAAACTTAAGATTACAATATAATATAATATGAGGTTAAATCTTTTTGAATGGTTAATTATAAAATCAATGTAGATATGTATTCATTCTTAGAGGCATTTTCGTTCAAAATTGTAACGTAACTAAAATAATCAAATCTTGCCCTTCCCCAGGCTTACAATCAAAGCGACGACGCGGACGGCATCCTAATCCGCAACGAAGAGTACTTCCGCAACCAAGGCAAGATCATGCAGGTGGAGCACTGTCTTCAGAACCTGCACAAAATCGCCACCAGCTACACCCACCAGACACAAGACACCACTCTGGAGGAATCCGTCAGGAAGTGCGAACAAATGTGGGAGTCCACCGTACAAAGAGTGGAACATTTCAGACAACAGCTGCAAAGGATTCCTGCGAAGTGGGATGCTTATAGAGAAAAGTTCAGGGAAATGGAAAGGTGGATGGACCATGTGGATAAGACCATGGATAGTATCGTGAGAGAAGTGGACTCGGCTGAGGCGTTTGAGAGGGAGAAGACCATCTTCCAAGTAAGTTTCGAATTCAATGGATATAAGTCTAGAATAAAAAAAACAAATTGACAATACGTTATACCTAGTTTTATAATTATCTGAATTTATTCAATAGTCTTGACCCTTGTTAGAAACGTTCTATGTAAAATAATTAATAATTTTGTACTTTTCTCTAATGCTAACTTTGGAAACAAATAGTTGAGGGAATTAATGGTAAATATTCGCTAAAACTGTTATTCTGTTCTTCAAAAAATATAGCACAGTACACTGTATTTTTAAAGATATATTTAGACATATAATATGGTCTATAAATTCCTATTATTTCTAGAATATTTGCCGTGAAGCCGACAAAAAACGTGAAGATATGAAATGGCTTGTCCAAACACTGGACATGCTCACAAACCACTGCTCAGAGGGAGAAGCTCAAGAGGAACAAATTAAACTAGAAAACCTCATCGCAAGGTACAAGAACCTAATACCGACCATCGAGATCACGATGATAAAGACTGAGACATACACACGATGCTATACATATCGCCGAGAGGTGCACGAAGTTATCTGTGTCCTCGAAAATGCTAAAGAACAAGCCATGGTAGTACCCGAGCCGCAATCACTCCAGCACGTTGAACAATTAGTGCTGGACCAACAGGCCGCGGTGCAGAAACTCGACCGTCACCGACCATCAGTCATGTCCATGTTGCAAAGAGGCAAGGATCTCATCAAGGACGCCAATGCACCCGCCTTCGTCAGAGAAGACGTTAGGAACCTTGAGACTGGCTGGAACACCGCCTATGAGACCTCAACTGACCGTCTACACAAGTTACGTGACACGCAGAAGGTCTGGTCTAATTATGAGTACCAGAAAGATGAGTTACTGTCAGATCTTGACAAGTATGAAAGCTACATCGTCCACCCCGGACTTGAACTCGGCGTCAGCAACATCGGCCGTGAACTTCAAGAAACGAAGACGATTAAGACTGATATTGAAAAGGCCAAGGCTGAGAGACTGCCTCAGTTACAACAGGCATACACTGAACTGCGCACACTCACAGCTGACAAACCTAAACCTGTCATTGAAAAGGATCTAGAAACTATCGAACGCAAGTTAGTAAGAGTACAAGATGAAGTCGACAGCAAGGTTGTGCATTTAGAGCAGTTCAATGAGGAATGGGTCAAAATTGAACACAAGTTGGAACACGTCAGAGAATGGATTAAGAAGGAAAGTCCACAGTTGATTCAACAAATCCGTTCAGAAAACATCACGCCTGAAGAAAGAGTTGTAAAGTCACAGGCGTTACAGAAAGTTATTGCTGAAAAACTTGAGATCATCCGAGGTGTAGCTGACCAAGGAACTAAGTTGGCCGTAGAACACCGTGTTCAAGACGCGAATAGACTAAAAGGCGAAGTTGCTTTATTAGAGAAGATGATGGCCGACCTCCAGAGGTCAACTGAACACCAGACTAAAGTAGTCGAACACGACTTAGCCACCTATCAGAAGTACCAGAAGGGTGTTGCTGAAATCAAACCGTGGATCGAAGAAGCTGAGCTGAAGTTGGGCAACGTGCCCAAACCCACAACTTTACCCGAAGCACAACAATTGCAACAGCAATCCAGAGCTCTGATCACCGACTGTGATAAACAGCTGATGAACTTGCAAATCCTGTCCAGTGTCAGTCATCAACTGTCAGGAAAGACGAGTGCACCAGATGAAGTGGACGCCATCCACTCCAGATGGGCCGTGGTTCATGACTTGGCTGACCAGTGGAACAACAAACTAGACAAACTAGTCACTAACTGGGAGAACTTTGAACGTGAAGCTGAAAAACTAGAAACTTGGATTGAGAATGGCGAGAAACTGCTGAGCAGTAGAAACGTTTCCATTGATTCGCCTCAAGTTGAAAAGTTAGATAGAGAGCTGAACAAACTCAAATCGTTTGGAAACGAAATTTCACAACAACAAGCCAAAATTATTAGTCTATCACAGACGTGTGATAATATATGCCATAACATACAGCCCGAAGGCGCTACGTTACTCAAGAACAAAGTATCGGATATCAAACAACGCACAAATGATCTGGCTGAGACAGTGAGGTCGAGAGTCAATGAACTTTCCGACAAGATCATCGTCAGACAGGAGTTCATGACTAAACTGCACAACTTCGATAACTGGATCACTGACTTCAGAAGAAAGACTGAAAGCTACGATCAGATCGGCGCCGATAAAGTAGAACCAACTTTACAGTCGATGCATGTGCTTTTACAAGAACACGCGGCCAAGGCGCCAGAGTTCACTGATATTTACAACGAAATCAAGAATATGACGCTTGCTTCACATCCCGACGAGTCGCGCTCGTTAAGTGAGACTTACTCTAATATCGCTGAACACTACCAGATCATTGAGAACAATATCCAACAAAACAAAGGAATCCTTAAGAAGTGGTCTGACCTCCTTAATTGGTATGAGGAATCTAAACAACAACTTAATCATATACAGTACCAGATTGAGGGCCCGAAACTAACGCCAGAAAGCTACGAAATTCTAAGACAAGAACTTGTGAATGTTATCACTAAAATCCCTGAATGGAAGAGCAATGTAGCTTTGTTAGATGGACCATCGCGGGTCAAGGTGACTGATCAGAACACCGGTCGAATCATGTCTCCTACTAGTATAGTGAAAGAGATTGAGACGAAGGCAGAAGCTTTACTTAACCAAGTGACAAATAAGAGAGATTTAGTGCAGAAAGTCGGCGCTAGATGGGACAAATTTAACGTACAGCACAACGCTTTATCTGAAGTGTTACATAACGTACAATCCGTGCTTAATGAAATGGCGCAGAAACCCGTTCCTTTAACTGAAGCTACCATCCAGGACATGACGGAACAATTAGACAAATTAGACGCAGAAATGAAAAACAAACAGTCTATCCGGAAGGAACTGAGAGAGGAAGGTCTTCACTTGATGAGAGAAGATCAACCCAATATGGGCACGATCCAGAATGCCCTTTCTACAGCTGACAATAACTGGGACCAAGTTGTGAATGCTGTTCGTGACACGAAGAATAAGTACATCTTACTGTCTTCGACACTTCACGAATTGAAGAACTTCACAGTAGCTTTTGATAGGGAAATGAGCAGGGCTGAGCAACTGTACAACGATTGCAAAGATGCTCCTAACGATTACGTTCAAACTGGCCAGGCTTTGGAAAAGGCAAAGAAGTCTTATGAAATTCTCAAGAGATCTAAGGGCTTATTGGACCAGATGGATGTTATTAAGCAATCTGTATTAAAACAGGCATCGACATTGGGAGGATTTGACACCAGTCCGTTAGAAGAGGCATTCTTGACATCTCAGACCCACTGGGAAAAAGTGAACGATGCTGTCATCAAGAGAATACAGGACTTAGAATCACAACTGATTGTCTGGAGACAGATTGATGATACAAAGAACCAAGTAATCACTTGGCTGAGCGAAACCGGTCAAAACTTAGCCAATGCTTGTGACAACTTAGAAATTAGATTTGGACAAAGCCATCTAACAAAATACAAAGAGGAACTACCTATATACACTGGTCTTAAGAACAGTATCAAAGCTAAATGTGAACAAATTACTAATCTGAATAAGAGCATCCCCGTTGGTCAAGTATCTTCGATCAATGATTACTTAGACCACGAGTTTGCCTCTCTTCAGTCTCTTGCCGATAACTTAGAAAGCGCAGTATCGTCACTGGGAACCAAGGAAAATAAACTAAAGGATCATATCAAGCGCCTTTCGGATAATGTTAGTAAAATCCGTGATGACATTATTCAGTGCGACGACATGACAGGCGACAATGCTAAGATTCTCGATCGTCTGAAGAAATGTCAGGCCTGTAAAGCTGAGCTGCAGAACTTAAGCGATGAAATTGATAACTTGTCTGAGAATGTGTCGGAGATGAACGACAATTACCCAGGCTTCTACGAATCATTAGTGCCAAAGGAACTAAGCACTTTACAAAAGAGATTCGAGAGCGTTCTGGTACACGCAAACAAGACTGAAATTACTTTGCTTACATTCTTGCAAAAGCTCTTTACGGACAAGTTAGCAATGTTCAATAGGAATCTGAAGATATTAGACGACAAGACAAGATGGTGCATGCCTGACGTCACCAGTGATAAGTACAACTTAGAAGTGAAGAGTGCCGCGCTCATAGACGTAGAAAATGGTATTGCTGACTGTAAAAATAAAGTTACAGAGTTGAAGGAAGCTCGTGATATTCTTAAAGTAGTCGCGGAGCCTGCGTGTGCTCAGGAAGCGGCCCAACAAACTGAGAAAGCACAGAAGAACCTGGAAGTCCTTAATGCTAACTATGAAGAAATCAAAAACAGGCTAAAAGAAAACATTGACGCTTGGCAACAATATGAAGTATTATTAGAAAACGTCTCAGAGTGGCTGAAAGACAAAGAAAACAAAGTCAGACAAGAGGCCGCTAACCTACTCAGTTTGGATGAAATTGACGCTAAAATCGCTGAGGTTGAGAACCTTAATCAAGAAATTAAGAACTATGGTGGAGAGGTTGGCAAACTTACGGAAATCGGAGAACAGATTTTATCGCGCAACCCTGACTCTCGTGTCTTACAACATATCAACCATTTGGTATCTAGATATCAGACCGTAGGCAAGTTTATGGATAGCCATCTTAATAGACTTAAAGATTTGAAAGAGAATAAAGGAAAATATGACAAATCTATTGCTGAATTTAAGAACTGGCTTCAAGATGCCA
The DNA here is from genome assembly GCA_910594945.2 of Amphipyra berbera. Taxonomy (NCBI): domain Eukaryota; kingdom Metazoa; phylum Arthropoda; class Insecta; order Lepidoptera; family Noctuidae; genus Amphipyra; species Amphipyra berbera. The sequence continues at coordinate 19,987,907 of OU343126.1, forward strand.
ACGGTAAGATCAAAGATTTAGCTGTAATGAGCAAGCATGCCAAGCCATCAGCAGCTGATCTAGCACAAGTGAAGAAACTTAACGAGAACAAGGATATTGGTCAGAGACTCCTCAATAACGCCATCGAATCTGGTGAAGCTCTATTCAGTGGCATCACGCCTGAATGTCGTGAGCAAGTCAGAAATGAACTAAGGTCTCTTAGAGACTACTTCGAAGATTCAGTGGATTCACTTAACAATGTGATTAAAGATATCGAAACAACAATCAACAAACGATCGTCCTTCGACGACACTTTCAACCAAGTTCAGAAATGGATCAGCGACAAAGAAAAAGAACTTGGCGAGTTTAAACTCTGCCCTACATTACCCGAAAAGAAGGCTCAGCTTCACGCTAACAAAATCTTGCACCAAGAAGTTGAATTACATCAATCGATGCTATCACAATTAACTGAAAAGATCAAACTGATGCCTGACGAGGAAGCCGAAAAGAGTCTTTCCAAAACAATTGACAGATACAGGGACATGTCTAAAGAGCTTGAAAAGAGAATCGCTACATGCGAATCCCATGTCGCTGATCACGAGAAATACGTCCAAATGTTCGAAGACGTCCGTGACCGTCTTAACCACATCGTTGCTGAGAACAGTATGCTGAATTACGGAGCTGTTACTCAGAAAGATGACGTAGATGCCAAGATTGCTGCAATCGAAAAAGTTACAATTAAGGCTAAAGACATCCAGAACAATTTGGTTGGTCTAAAGTCACAATTAGAAACGGTTATAGAATACACTAGTCCTAACGGACACCCAGTACTCATAAGCGAGTATGAACAGCTCAAGGTAATATGGGACCAATTAGCAACACAATGCAAGGACCAAGATAAGAAACTTAAAGATACTCTGAAGCAATGGACTGAGAGTCAAAAGACTTTGGATGAGCTTGAAGAGTGGTTGAAGGTCAAAGAAAACCAGGTTAGAGACCAGAGCCTTAAGAGCAATTTGGAGGCTAAGGTTGCTCACTTACAGAAAGTTAAGGAGATTCAAAGCGAACTTGATTCAAGGAGTGCCGATTTTGCAGCATTGACTGACACTAAACAGAATGTAGCCACTGAGTCTGAACTCACAAATAAGACATCCAAATTGGCCACAAGATACCACACGCTTAATAATCTTGTGAATGAGATCATTTCTAAGTATGAAGTATTCGTATCAGAGCACCAGACATTCGAAAATGAATATAGCAATATGGAAAATTGGCTGATGGGAATGCTTGGTGAGCTGCAAGATCTAAACGAAATTGTAGGAGACTATGCTGTCTTACAAGAAAAACAAAACAAGGCTAAAGAACTGTACGAGACCAGAAATAAGAAGACACCTGCATTTGAAGAGTTCTTAAGCTTAGGCGAAAAACTATACACACATACCAGCCCTGACGGCAGAGAAGTGATTCGTCAAAAGATTCGCAAAATAAGGACACTGTGGGACAGCTTCGGTGACAGTTTCCAGGAAACTGTTAACAAGTTAGATCAATGCCTCCTGCAGTTCTCAGATTTCAGCCTCGCTCAAGAGCAACTAACAAAATGGCTCAAGGATGTAGAGAGGGCAATGCAACGACACACTGAGTTAAAGGCTTCTCTTGAAGAGAAGAAGGCGCAGTTGCAGAACCACAAGATTATGCACCAAGAGATTATGACTCATCAACAATTGGTCGAATCTGTTTGTGATAAAGCCCAGCAATTAGTCGATCAGACACATGACGCTTCTTTGAATGTGTACCTGCAATCTATTAAACAGTTGTTCCAAAACATTGTCACAAAGTCTCAAAATCTTCAAGACAATTTGGAGGACTGTGTGAAAAGACACGAAGATCTCGTACGTCTCATTCAACAATACAAAGAATGGCTCGGTTCACAGTCTGAAAAGCTTCTGGATATTGAGAACGCTACCGGTGAAAAACCAGAAATCATCAGAAAACTACAATCTGCAATTGCTTTGAAAGACATTGAAAAAGTTGGTTCAGGCAAGTTGGATGAAATCAGAGCAGTCTTCTCGAATGTGAACAAGAGTACTTCGGAAGCTGGTAACACTGCTATCAAAGCTGAAATCGACAACTTGCATGACCAACTGCGTAATGCTGTTGAAAATATCGGCAGTTCAGAACAGAAACTCAAGCATACATTGGACATTTGGAACAAGTTTGATTCTTCAATAGAATCTATCACTGAATGGTTAAAAGACATGGAATCAAAATGCCGGGACCAAAGCCTTTGCTCCACTCTCAAAGACAAAGAAGCTCAGTTACAACGGTATGTTGATCTTCGCAATAATATCAATGCAAAAGAGAAGGAAATTGATGCATTCGTCGATGAATCACATAGTCTCATCCAGCTTAGCGGCACGGAACGACTTAAGCCTCTTGTTACTCAAGTAAGCAGCCGTTACCAGCAGTTGCATCTCATCTCCAAGGAAATTGTTAACCACTGGTCAGAATTAGTTGCTGATCACAGGAAATATGTCCAGCTTCGTAGTGAATTCGATGCATGGCTGAAGCCATTAGAAGAACAACTATCGCAGATGGTGACTAAAGAAGACAAGCTAAGCATCGAAAGCAAAGGCAACAAACTTCAAGTGTTCTTAATGGAAAGAGAAAATGGTGAACATAAGATTGGAATATTGACCACTGCTGGTGACAAAGTATTACCCGAGACAGCTGCGAATGGCAGAGAGAATATTCGTGCAGAAATAAGAGCACTTAGAGAAAGATGGGACAAACTTAACGATACCATCCTACAACAACAGAAAGAATTTGAGTCTCAAACACTGCAATGGTCAAGCTACCAAGACGTTCTGCAACAGACTTTGTCTTGGTTAGATGAGAAGGAAAAAATAGTAGACGGCGAAGAAAAGGCTGTATTAAACTCAGCTCAAGAGATCAAGTCTAAATTGCTGAAGAACAAGACACTGTTACAAGAAATTTACTCACACAAGCGAGTTATAGAAACAGTCACGGAAAAGGCCAAGAGCGTATCCGCTACTCTTCACTCAGGAAAGGGAGAGAGCGATGAAATGAACGCCATCATCAAATCAGTATGGGATAGATACAACACTTTAACAAACAGGCTGACAGGTATCATAGATAAACATGAAAGCACGTTTGATATCTACCAACAATTCGCTGATCAGCAGAAGTCACTACAAGATTATCAAAAACATCTTTGGGATCGTCTTCATCTATTATCAGATTTCAGTGGCAACAAAGCTGCATTACAAAGCAAACTGGTTAAGATCCAGGAACTATTAGACGCAATACCTACTGGAAATAACAAATTGAAGATGTTATCTGACCTAATTGAGAAGAACAATGCCAGTCTTTCTCCTAGAGGCAGAGACGGTATGTCCAGAGAATTAAGTCTTCTCCGTGCAGATTTGGAGAAATTTACTGCTACTGTTCATGATGTGAAACGTGGCATTGAGGACAAGATTCAGCAATGGATTGAGTTTGACAGTGCTAATGATCGTCTGCAACATTGGTTGAGTGACACAGAAATGAGCTTGAAGACCTACACTCCCAAAGCAACCTTGGAAGAGAAGGTGGATCAACTTAACAAATATCAGGTATGAATTTTTGGATATTAATTTTTAACATCTATTTTACTTTTTACTTTTTATTTACATAATGAATTTTGAAACAGGATTTAAGTAAAGCGATTGATAATCACGACAATGATTTGAGCGCAGTCATTGCTCTGGGCGAAGCCTTGGATCAAGTAAGAGTTGATAAAGGAAAAAATCTTTTATCGTCAGCACCGTAGGATATAGCCTAATTTTCAGTAGATACCTAATTTCACGAACGTAATATCTATAGAATTCTAACAATATAAAATTATATTTATACTTACATACTCGTATGTTGTGTATGTCTCCAATACTTCAAGTTTTGACAGTAATTTTATTTATATTATTACTAATATAGAGGCGTTGGTTACTGGTACTTCTAATGCTGACAAAAGTTTATTATAAAAGGTCTAACTATCTCAATGACGGTACTAATAGTAGTTGTCGTAGTTCAGTTTAAACGTAATCCTCCTTTTTTTGTTTCAACGTCTAACTAACTGTGATTCATTTTCAGGCTATCTTGGCTAACCTGAAGAAAACGGAGAATGATGTTGACAAATTGACCGATGAGTTTAGTGATCTTATTGAAAACTGTAACGATACCAGGATCACAATGAACTTGCAACAGATGACATCACGATTCCAATCAGTACAGTCGACTGCAAAGGAGCTTGTTAAGAAATGCGAACAAGCCGTTAACGACCACAACGCCTACCAAGAAAAGTACAACCAATGTACTGATTGGTTGAAGGCGGCGCAACACAAATTTGATGAATGCAAAGAAAACTTGTCTAACACCCCCGAAGGCATTAGCGCTAAACGAGAAAGCCTTAATGACCTTCTAAGCCAGAGACGTAATGCTACACTTCTTGTTAATAACACTTTTGAACTTGGAGAGAAATTGTATCCTTCTACATCACCTGAAGGCAAAGAAATTATCGAACAACAGCTTCATGAAATCCAACAAGCTATTGACAATCTATACGACAATATCACTAAAGCTGAAAGAGACCTTGATTCAGAACTTAATAAATGGTCCTCGTTTGAAGACAATCTTAAGACCGTACAGAAATGGTTAACTGCTGCTGAGAAGAATCTGCCTAAAGAGATTGAACTAAAGGCTACTTTGGATGAGAAGCGTAATCAACTCAATGTTTACAGGACTTTCTTACAAGACGCCATCACCCATCAACAAGATATAGCAGACCTAGAATCTCGTGCTCAATCCTTACCTGATGTTAGTAAAGGAATTTCCAAGGAAATAAAGCAACTAAAGCACAGGCATGAGACTGTTTTGGCAAGAGCTAAATCCTTTGTTGAGCAATATGAAGCGATTGTAAACAACCACCAGCAGTACTCTAAGGCTGTTAAGGAGTTGGAAGAATGGGTTGAAGCTACGCACAACACTGCCCAACTGTGGGGCGATGTTAACCTTGAACGAGTAGCTTTGAGCAGTAACTGCGAAAAACTCAAGTCTCTGCAGATGAACCTACCCGAAGAGAAGAACCGTATTGACAAAATACGTTCTCTGGGTGAGAAGGTCCTACCAGGAACCATAAGTACTGGGCAAACAAATATTAGAAACCAGATCGATGCTTCACACCAAGAATGGGAAGGTCTTGTATCATTCATCAATAAGACTATCGAGTCGATGGAGAACAAGATCCAACAATGGAACGAGTACGAAAACATGAAAGATCAATGCTTGGTATGGATTAGAAATACGGACAACCAAATCCATGCCGTTGACTTGAAAGCTACTTTGCCAGAAAAGCAAGAACAGTTCAAGAAGTTCCAGGAGTTACAAGGTGAAGTGCGCGCTAAAGAACTCGAGATTGACAACATTACTGAGAAGGCTCAGCACTTACACACCGGTGTGTTTGGACCACGTGCATCACAAATATCAGATCTGTCAGTGAAGTATCAAACTCTGTCGCAAAAGGTTAAGGATCTGACGAATAGATGGCAACAGTATGTCAAGACTCATCAAGAATTTGCCAGCAATGTCACAGAATGCTCGCAATGGATCGAGGAGTTGCGAGACAAGTTAGATTTCTGCGCTGACTTGAGTTCTTGCTCTCAGGATGACCTGGAAACCAAATTAGTACTGATTCAAAACTTGTTACTTACAAAGGATGAAGGATTTACTAAGGTCCAGTCACTTGTTGAACTTGCACAGAACGTAATGGCTAATACTGCACCGGCGGGCCACGAAGCTATCAACAACTCGTTGGTAGCTCTCCAAGAACAATGGTCTGCATTGTTGTCTAGAATGATTGAAACCAAGAACATGCTGGATGACTCAGTAACAAAATGGGCTGGGTTCCTTGAACAGATACAGCTCATTGAGAAGAGTAACAATTATCTCGAGAACATGTTAGCTGAACTATCACCATATGAAACTTCCATGTCAGATAAGAGGGCGCAGCTTGAAAAACTCAAGGAAGTGGAAGAAAAAGCCCGTTGTGATCGTCTAGATGTAGATACGCTGAAGGCTAAAGCAGCTGAAATGATTGCAAGTGGCCAACAAAACCAGGCAGCGTCCAAAGCTCAAGAAACATTGAGCAAATTCGACAATCTGTATGACAAGATTAAGAAACTGCTTGCTGACCGTGAGGAACAGTACAAAGATCACAGACTCTACAAAGAAGCTCACGATGAGCTCATTCAGTGGTTGAGCAGAGCTCGAGAAAAGGTGCCTTCTCTAAAATCGAAATCGTTGAGCGATAAACTGGCTATTGAAAATTCTGTAGCGCCTCTTGATGCTTTGATCAATAAACAAGCTCAAGGAGAGCTGCTGTTAGAACATCTGCAACACACTGGTGAGGTCGTTCTTGCTAGTACATCACCTGACGGCCAAACAATCATCAAAAATGAAATGAAGGCATTGAAGGAAAGCTTTGACGATCTGTTCAATGAAATCAAGCAACAAAAGAGCCAACTGGAAGAAACAGTCAGCCAGTGGCGAGAATACAAAGATGAGTACGAGAGATTATCAGATTGGTTGCAACAAAAAGAGATTCTTATCAAAAACCAAAAACTGTCGCTACTCGGAACTGCTAAAGAGAAGGGAGCTCAAGTCAATGAAGTAAAGGAAATAGTTGACCAGCTGAACAAGGGTAAAGCGGACATTGAAAAGTTCAACGCTTCAGCTTCTGGTCTTCTAGCGTCACACTTGGATACCTATGTTACTAACCAGTTGCGTCACCTTAACTCCAGGTATCAAGTACTAGTAAACATGGCTAATGATGTCCTCAAGAAGGTTGAGACTAATTACGAACAGCATCAGACCTATGATGACAACTATGCGAAGACTAAGAAATGGATCGACGACGCTTGGGAGATTACTCGCAGTGGCAGTGATACAGGCAGCAATAGCAGCAAGGAAGCCCTGCAGAAGCGTCTAGAACAGATCGAGGACTTACTAAAACGTCGTGAAGAAGGCCAGAACCTGGTTCATGCGACCGTCAACAGCGGAGAGAAAGTCCTCAGAAATACAAGGTCTGATGGTAAGGACAGGATCAATACCGAACTCAAAGAACTACAAAATGAGTGGGACCGTCTTGTAAAGAAGATGAGTACCGCCAAGGTTCACCTGGAGACAGCCTTGCTCCAATGGGCCGACTACAGCTCAAGCTATTCACAACTCCAGCAATGGATATCCGACAGAGAAGCAAAACTCCAAGAAGTGTGTGAACAGAAAGTCGCCAAATCTAAAAAGGGCCAAGACCGCCTCGCCGGTCTTACGGCTGGTCTTAGCCTGGGCGAGAGGAAAGCCACACTCCGTCAAACAAACAATATTGTGCAAGATATCGTTTCGTTTGAACCCATGATTCAGTCTGTAACTTCTAAGGCTTCAGAACTTATGCAACAGGCTCCGGCGTCTGAGATAACCAGCAAATACGAGACTCTATCTAAGCAAGCTAAGGACTTGTATGAGAAACAGAGAGAGACTGTAGAACAACATCAGGCATTTATTGATGCTGGTTCAGACTTCGTCCAATGGATTAGAGCTGCTAAAGAAAGGTTAGGAAAGTGCTCTGATGCGACCGGAGATAAGGAATCGTTGAGCAGTAAGATTTCACAACTTAAAGTATTGGAAAGTGAACTTCCCGAAGGTCAAGCGAAGCTGCAGAAGGCTCTAGAACAGGGCGAGATATCCTGCGGCTTGGCTGATGATGAAGATAGAGAGGACATTGAAGAAGAAGTAGCTCTTATGCAAGAAGAGTACGATACCTATGTGTAAGTATACTTTTTTATTTACAAAAAAATGTATAATGCTTTTGTAAGTAGAACAGCACTTTTGCTTCTTAATAACAAGTTTTTTTGGTTTCTACATAGTGTTTCTTTCTTATCAACAGTGAACAACTAAACAACACCAAAGCTCTGATCGAAGGAGGTATCGTCAAGTGGACAGAATACGAAGAGCAATACAAGGAAGCCTTAGATTGGTTGTCGAAGACTGAGAAATTAGTGCAATCCTTTAACAAACTGCAGAACAACTTGGAACAGAAAAAGATTGTTCTTGAGGAGTTCCAGGTAATTATTTTTACTTCGTTAATTATAAGTGTATTGCGAATTTCTGTGGGACAACTGAGTTAAACACAAAAGCTCGTAGTTACAAATCACTCTTATTTGACACTGATCTTAAGTGTCGTTTTAATTAAACTTAAGTTGCTGATTTAAAAAAGAACACAATTTTATGTTGTTATATATTATATGAAACTCAAATGACAAATTACATTTAATGATTCTCGCGAATGATTTAATGATGCTCGCAGACGTCATTTTGAGCATGATTTATTAATTCGGGCCGTTGTGTTAACTAACACACAGAAAGAAAAGGATTTTAGCTGTTGATTTATTTTATTACATACGTGTTCCTAAATGCTGGACCATACTACAACCAAATAATATTTCCAGGGACACCTCCAAATGCTTTTCGACTGGCAAGCGGAACTGGATAAACTGAACGTGCGAGCCCAGACACTACTGGAGACCTGCGCAGATACCAGGATCTCCAATGGCATCACCCAGCTTACCACCAAGTATAACGCACTGCTGTCGTTAGCCAAGGAGGTTATGAAGAGGCTTGAACTCCACTACCAGGTAATTTTTACATTAATATGTTTCGATTGTTTCAGGTTGTCTTTCTCTCGTAAATACTCGTGCGTTTATAAGTTTATTTTGGACAAAAATTATTTCCATAATCAATTTCTATTGCTAAGTCCCAAAGTTGCATACGCTCGGGTTCAAATTGACACTCTGTTATTATTTATTAATTTATATTGAAGAAAAATGGCTAACGAAACGCACAATTTACAGGAACACCAACAACACAATGCTCTGTACGGCGAATGCCAAGACTGGCTTGACAGGACCCGAGAAAAACTCAACCAATGCGCCGAAATACCCAATAACCTACCGGAAGTGAATAGCAAACTTAACACCGTAAAACTCCTTCGTCAATCACTGGAGCAAGGCCAGAACAAATTGAGGTATCTTCTAGAACTCAAAGAGAAGGTCATCATGAACACAGAACAGACCGGAGCGGCCAAGATACAGGAGGACACTGATAACCTGAAGCAGGAGTTTGATAAACTGATAGCTGACCTGCAGGACGTCAGGAATAAGCTGACCAGTAGAGCGTCGCAGTTTGATGATATTTCTAAGGTAACCCTTGTAATATGAATCTAATTATTAAGCCTATCAGTCCACTATTGGACTAAAATAGACCTTTCAGTATACAGTTCTCCTTTATGCTTATTTGTCGTGTCATAGCATTTTTTTTTCTATCTCAGCAACATATTCACTATCCATTCTTTTCCAGATCCACAAACTCCTAGTAGAATGGCTAGATGACATTGACCAGAAGATCCAATCAGATGACTCTCTTCTTCAAGACTTATCAGAGAAGAAGGCCAAGTTAGAGAAGTTCAAAACTTTCAATAGAGACATTGACTCCCATAACGATTTAGTCAAGAGATTGAATGAGAAGCTGCGGGAGGATTCATCTCTCAAGTCTAAAGGTATTGAAGATACCCTGAAACGGTACGATGAAATCAGAAAGACTGTCAACGAGATGATTGCGGTGAGTATTTCTGTTAAAATTATCTTAAATATTCGATACTATCAATGAATTGAACTTCATATCACAAATTGTATTTATTGTAAATAATTATACTTATTATATTTTCTGATTCGTAAGTTAGTTTAGAATTCATAATAATATTTCATTTTATCTTCTAACAAATATTCTAAACATCAATATTTATTTCAGAAACTGGAGGACTACGTGAACTCCCACATTCAATACAAAGAATCGTACGACAACTTCTACGACTGGATCAGGAACTGCAAGATCGAGATCCAACAGTGTTCTGACTCTCATGGCGAAAAAGACTCTGTGCAGAAGAAACTGCAGAAAGTCAACAAAATCATTGAATCCCTGCCTAAAGGAGAAGCTTTGTTACAAAAGGCTATAAGTCTCAGCAATGCCGTGCTTGAAACTACTGGTAACGAAGGCAAAGACAATATCAACCAAGAAATCAAGCAACTGAAGATTGAATGGGAGAATCTCCAACAGATTTGCAAGGACACGAAAAAGTTGTTAGAGAAATGCCTGTCTGCGTGGTCGGACTACTTAGAGACGTCGGAGAAGATGAGCAAGTGGGTCAAAGAGTTCGATAACAAGTTGAAGACCGTGCAGAAGGTCGACAAGATCACTCCTGAACATCTTGATAAATGTCGTGTAAGTATTTAACACGTTATCTTTTTTTCTTTTCTAACTTATTCACTGTGCGTACTAAAAGCACATTACTATTTTAATATTTATGTTTATTCATAAAGTAACTAACTATCTACGATTTTTTACAGTTTGTATAATATTTCATAACTAATTTGTGTATTATTTTACAGGAACTTCTTTCTGAGGCGTTAGGACACAAACATGTCCTAGAAGAACTTAATGATAGATGCGAGAATCTTATGGAACAGAGCGCTTGCGCCTGGGTCCGCGACAAGACAGTCAACCTGCAAACTGAGTACACGACCTTACTCACCAAGATTCAAGGTCTAGTTTCCAATGGCGAGAAGAACTTATCTGACCACACCGAGTTCATCAAAGCTAAGGAAGATCTCCAACAATGGCTGGAAACAGCTCATGGCACCGTTCAAGATTCTATTGGAGTGGGTGATATTGAAACCACTAAAGATAAGCTAGAGACAGTTAAGCTTGTGAACAACAGGATGACTGAAGGTCATCATTTACTTGTCGTTTTACAAGAAGCTTTCAAGAAGGCTCTAAACAACACCCCACCTGAGGAACAAGATGGCCTCCGTAACGACGTCAAAGTATTGCAAGAAAGCTGGGATCAACTGAAGATCGACCTTAACTCCATTACTGCTCAGCTCAAAGCGGCTATCGGCAAATGGGAGGACTTTGAGGAATCCAAAAAGAAGATGGACCAATGGATCAAGGACACAGAACAGAACTTGGACAAAGTACCACCAACTGGTGGTGAATTGGGCGAGCTGAAGACTCTACTAGAAAAATACAAGCATATTGAAGATGAAATTGATAACAAGAAACCAGAATTGGAGAGACTCAAGAGCGAAGCTGCAGAACTTAGCTCATGGGCTCGGAAACCAGCTATTAAAGAGTCTGTTACAGAAATTGAGAAGAAATGCAAAGCTCTCCGCGCTAAATGCGCCGCTAAGAGAGCTGAACTTGAATCCGAAATCAAAGACTATAACAACTACCATCAATCTCTACAAGACACAGAGAAATGGCTGCTCCAAATATCGTTCCAGCTAATGGCTCACAACTCCTTATACATCGCCAATAGAGAGCAAACTGAGGAGCAACTAGCTCAACATGCAGTCCTTCTCGACGACATTCAGAAATACCGGTCAACATTAGACGAACTGGAAGGCAAAGGACAGGCCCAGATCGAACGCTACGAAGCTACAACGCCATCGATCCGGGACACTGTAGGCAAACAACTAAAGAATGTCAATGACAGTCACAAGAGTTTGTTAGCAACTGCTCTACAGATCGAACGTCGTCTTAGAGAGGGACTTGCGAAGTTCAAGGAATACGAAGACACGCTGGAAAGCATCCTGAACAACTTGGATGAAATGGAGCCGGCAATTACGGAGCTCGATGTGCCGGTTGATGGACTTTCTCATGGACGTGAACTGCTTGATAAGGCTAGGGTGAGTATTAGATCAGTTGTTTATTCATTTAAGTATGTAGTTGCACTATAATACAAAAAATACCGACAACAATATAATAAGTTTATTGTCGTAGGGAAAATATTACGATATGATGTTATGTGAACAGGTGTGGTGTATTGATAGCAGTATAAGTTATTATTACACAAGTGGATGCTGTTATGTATTCCCCAGACATAATCTTTAAGTAACATTTAAGTGACGTCCTCCACGAGAAATGTTACAACAAATATACTTAACAATTTTCGTTTTAGTTTAAGACTGTATTTCAACTTTAAGCTTAGAGTAACTAATGCGACTTATTCGGTAGGATATCCCTCTTTATGTCAGGCAAACATATACCAATACTAACATGAATCGTTCTCACTCTCAGGGTCTCCACAACCGCCTTCAAACCGAGAAGAGTCGTCTCTCAGCCGCCGTGGCCGCATGTTCGGCAGCTGCAGCCTCCGTGTCTCGTCCATCGTCACCCGCTGACACCGCGCCGCTTCCCATTCCACCACGGGAGCTCCACGTGCGAGCCAGATTAGAGGACCTCATAGACCAGGTACTGAAGGCATCGACTAACATACTCGCTTCCGAAGTGTTGACGTCGTTTTGATTTGAAGTGGAATTAACTGACTGGAGGAACTGTGTCAGTTGTGTGGCTGAATGTGATTGCAAGAATCGTGTTGCATTGTATTTATAGATGATCAGTATTGGTATTATTTATTTCTGCCATAAAGTTTTTCTTCTATAAGACATTTTTTTTATCTGTTGATTTCTTTAGATTTAAAATATAAAAGAGTGATTGATTTTTCTATAAGTATATTTTAATCGAAGAGTTTGTCGACCAACAAAATAAATTAAAATCCTTGCAAAGAAATAATCATAATGCAGGAAGCTTAAGATACAGGCGAAATTAGGAAGCCTTATCTAATTTAGCTGTAAAAAGTACAAAATATAATATGGTCTTTGAGGCTAAGTTTGATGTAATTAAGGAAATACTATAGGTGTCGCGAATGAGCATTAGAAAGGGTTGAACCATAATCGCAAAAAAGCTGCGATAAAAAATATATTTGGTAACCTTATTAGCTGAACAATGCAATGCGATTCACCTCATAGCTTATAGAAACTGAATGATCTGCAAATAATTTATAATAAATCTATGCTTATAAGTTCGCCAGGTCGACAAAACGAACAGAACCAACGTATTTGATGTAAGATAAGATCTCTTTATAATAATATTATACAGAATAGTTAACAATTTTGTAGATAGACTGTAGTTAGACCAATAATAATGTAAAGGCTTTATCGTTGGCAATGTAACTTTTGTGCACCTGGTTTTGTCTAAGTCGAGATTATTCTGAAATTCCTGTATTTGGCATTTTAAAAGACTGTTCACTAAGTGTAATATTGAACGACAAACTTCGCTAAAATGACACTACAAGCAATGCTACAAAACCGTATTTATCACAGATTTAAAATTCAAGACCAATTTTTGCCAGGTCGCTGAGTTTGACTTCGAATTTTTTGTCAAATTCACTAGTAACTACTCGATAAGGTAATAAAAAAAACATTTAAAATCCGATAGTTTTCTTCATCCCTACTTAGTACTATATCACTGAAATTGTGAAAATGAAAAATTGAAAATTCGTAAAGCAATGTTTGCTATTTGCAACAATACAAAATGCAACTGAACAAAATACAAGGCGCACAAAAATATTTTTTTAATGAGAAACATTTTGTTAGAAATGTTTTTTGAGATTAAGTTCCAATTTAATGTTTATGATTCCATAGTTTTTCAATTATTCTGCCAACGTCAAGGTTGAAAAAGACACTGCGATAAGTATGTACTTAACATATTACAATGAACAAAAACCATTGACCGGTGTTTGTATCAGATAGAGATGTATCTAACTCAATCGTACCTTTTGACACGCGTTACACTAAGTTGGACCGAGACCATAAAAAAACTAAATATAATACAAAACTTAATTATAAGCCAATGAACATGAATAATCTTGAGTCAGACAATGAGTGGCAGGCACTGTTTGTATAAAGTACAACTGGCACGTATAACATGAATCACTTAGTATTTCATGAACACTTAATACCACGAGTACCAATTTGATTTGAATGCTTCTGCCGTAAGTCACGTTTTATGAGAAAAGACAGAGACAATATTTAAAATAAAAATAATTGTAAGTAGTTTAGATAACTTCGGAATCTACTGTTGCTTCGGCGGTGTTGAAAGTAATTTGAATTGCCATATTGTATATCTTCATATTCATTGAAGGTGTTAAACTTTATTCATAAAACAATTCAAACATCTTTCTTCAAAAGTAATTTCAAGGAATTGAAGAGATCTAATCAAACTTGGTGTCCACCGAAATTAAAATCTACCAACCAAGTAGTGTACAGATTTGAAATTACTGTTGTCAAGATTCTGTTCTTTAGAATATTTTCTCTGTCTGCCCCTAACTAATCAATAAGTACATACATACTAACACGCACTGTGTTTTGATGTCTGTGTGTCATGCATGGTTTGTTTATAGAAACATGTGACCGAAGTACAGAGCGCGCCGCGCATTGACCTAATACTAAAGAATCTCGAGGCACCAGAGTTTGGTCAAAAGCTTTCGACTTTCGAAACTAAGGTAAGGAGATGCTTGTTTGTGATGTTTTACAGGGAATCTTGATGAAAACAACTAATGAACAATTCTTCGTTTGCGTTATCCTAGCTCAATGCTAGTAGAACCCGCAACGCTCGATGGAACGAGTTTCTTCATAAAAATAACGACGAAAGCGACTGAGATGTAGTCTCTGTAATGTTTAGGGCAATCATAGTGTTTAAATAAAGGGCAAGTCACTTTGTTGTTTTAATATGACGTCGTGGTTGTATCTGCTGGGATTTAGTTACTGACTAATAAGTATCTTATTTCTACTACTTGACAAAACTTATAGCAATCTCGTAGATTTCTACAAATCATACACGCGATTACTGTTTCTCGTTGTATTGTAGTTGTTGAACACTCATTCAAAAAAAATCCAATTTATATAGAAACATAAGCTTGTCAGCAGCAAGTATAATATCCACATGATCAATGTATTATACACTAACTCACTCTCATCGTAGTTTCTGACGTCATGCACAAATGATCTTATATTTAACCTATCCTCTAGGTACAAAGTCACCTGGAAGAGTTAGGAGACGCCGTCCATGGCATGGAAGAGGCTATGAAGCAAGTCCTGGAGATCCAGGAATGGATAGCCGTCCACACTGCGCTGGCCCGTGACTGGCTCGCCAACCCATCCAAGTTGAGGCCTGAGGCCGCAAAACAGGATATGGCCGCGATGAATGACGCGCTGGCTTCTCTTAGCGAGAAGAGGAACAGGCTTCTTACCGAGATTCCTACTGAAGGTTAGTAAAATATACTAATAATGCGGTGCTCCTGTCCAGACTATGTCCCACTTGCTGGACTGTCCCAAATGTCCATCCACCTGCACCCTTGATGATATAATGAGCGCTACCGAAGCAGCAATTAATGTGGCCACCAACTGGGCGCAAGCACTATAATTTCTACAAAATGAAGTACTGTCGATACGAAAAGAAGAAGAATAATAATTCTGTATAATGTAATGTTATGAAATATCCATGTCTTGTATTTTTTCAACTTTGTTTTCATAGTGGAAAAAGGTTTTGTAGCTCTGTAAATTATAATGGCCTCTATTAAACAGAAATTAATAACGTTCTTGAATAATATAATGAATTTGAAGATACTATAAACTAACATCCATATTGTACAGGACTTGAAGACGAGATCAATCTTGAAGAAGAATTAGACAACCTAGAACAAGCTATACTCAAGGCGATTGAAAGAGAAAAGGGTAACCAGGCCATCATCGACGCCTTCCGCAACAAATGCCAAGAAATCCACGACTGGTTCGATTCTACACTGAAGAAAATGTGTCTGGCTGACAAGGGCTCTGGTCTTCCTTGCCCTCAAAAGCTCAGCGCTCTCAAAGAACTGTCTTCTGAATTTGGACAGGCTGGCAAAGACAAGGTCAACAGCATCAAGACCGTTGGATCACAAGTTATCAATATCGTCAGCAATTTAGAGTCTCAACAGGTGGAAGAACAAGTAAGTTGTCGTTTTATAAATAAACAAGTGAATAAACGTGACCGTGACAAATAGTAGTAGTAGTGACCTCACCGTGAAATTAGTCATTACATTACACTATTGTTGAACCGGAAATTATAGTATTTTACCAACATACCTCTTGCACTTTTTTATAATTATTTTTAGTTAGGTAATTGTTGTTACTGAACAAATTACTAAAGTCAAACTTTTTTACAGATGAAATCAGTTGAGCGTAGATACAACGACATTGCCAAGCGTATCCAACGCAAGCTGCAAATGCTTGAAATTACGTACAAGGCCATTGATGGCACAAAGAGCGAAGTCAACGCACAAAACGAATGGATGCAGAAGGAAATTGACAACATCCTGCACCCTGAACCTCTTGGTTACGAGAGCAAGTCCGTGAAAGAAAGACAAAAGAAAGTCGCGAATCTTCTCAAAGAAACAGATGGTAAGAAGACAGTCATTGACTCCTTGGAAAAGAAGGTAAGCAACATCCAAGCCGAATTGGAACCTTCTGAACAAATGCAATTGGAGTCAGAGTTGTCTGAACTGTCCTCCAAACAAAAACAACTGGCTTCGCTTATTAAGCAAGAAATCGAAAGATTAGGCACATGCGCTGAGGATAGGAAGAAACTTGAGAATGACACTGAGAAGGCTAAGAACTGGCTTAAAGCTAAACTTGCCGAGATTAAGAAACTTGGTGGTCCAGTACCACTCGAGTCTGCCAAGGTTGAGAAAGAAATTGCAGTACATAAGAAACACCAGACCGAATTATCTGACTTCCACAACGATACTTTGACTGAGGTAATGCGTCAAGGCAACGCTGTATCTAAGGACTGTTCTCCTGAGGACAGGGCTAAGTTGCAGGCTATTCTCGAAGACCTGAACAAGTCTTACACCTCAGCCAAGGTTGATATTGATGATAAACTCGCAGCACTAAACAAACGGTTACAAGGCAGGAACGAATTTGAATCCGAAGTTGCCAAGTGCCAGAGCTGGTTGAATGAGGCTGAAGTAGCAGCAACTCCTGAATTGCGTACTACCAGCCTTCAACTCTTGGAAGAACAACTCGCCAAGTTCGAGAAACTAAGCAAAGAAGCTGATGATGTCGAAAAGAACATTAGCAAAATTAAGGATAAGTCTAAAGATATTATGGACTCGTTATCAGACTCCAACAAACTGCAACTGAAAGAACAAGTCAATGTTTTGTATGATAGATTTGCTAGGATCAAGGCTATTATCAACGACAAGAAGGGCATTCTCCTCAAACACATCAAGGAATACAAGGATGCTGCAGCCAAGATCGCCGCTGCGCTTGAATTCTTGAACGAAATCCAAAACAAATTGAAGGCTCTGAATAAACCTATAGGAAGCAAAGTAGAAGACGTCCAGCCTATCATTCAAGCATACGAATCTATCTTAGCAGATCTAAAGAAGAACAAATCGATGCTGAATGAACTTCAAGGAGGTAACTTACACGACCTTCAGGATATACTGACTCAACAAGATGATTTGATGAGCACTATTGAAGACCAGATATCCAAACTGAAACAGCTTCTGCTTCTGCGAGAACAATTCTTCGCGTTAGTGAAGGAAATAGAAGAATTCATCTCCAAATACACTGACCTTACTTCTGAAATTGAGAAGTCTAATGATTCATTGGAAGACAAGATTAAGCGTTACGACGATATCATTCTTAAGATCCAAGGGTGCGAGGCTTTGCTTGCCACAGCAACAGACAAAGGTCAACAGATCGCCGCTGAAGGCACAGTTATTGACAGAAATAACATAACTGAACTTCTACAGTCATTGAAACAACAGCTTCTATCATTAAGGAGAACAGTAGAAGCCAAACGTCAAGAGCATGAAAGAGCCGCTGCCGAACACAAGAAACTTGGCTCAGACCTATCAGACATCCTTCAATGGCTCCACGACAACGAAGCCGCTGTACATTCACGACCACTCCTGAACAGGGATGTTGCCAGTGTCGATAAAAAACTCACAGAACACGCAACACTTGTTAAAAACATTCAGTCATATCTGGACAAACTTACAAAGATAACTGACGTAATCAAAAACGACGATGGTGTTCCAAGCACATTACTTGAAATGATGTCTGAAGCCAACTCTTTGAAGACCTCTTTACCAGCAGAGCTAGCCAACAGAGAGAAATACTTACAAGATAACAAGAAACACAGACAGCAATACCTACAACTTGTCGAGAAACTTAACATTTGGGTCAACGAAGCAACCATACGCCTTGATATGGGCAAGAACGGCACTGACTTTGAGAATATCGAATCTGATCTTGAAGAGCACAAATCTTTCTTCAATACTTCCGAACCATCAATGAAGGATCTCGTTGGAAAGCGCATGCAAGACATTGTTGATAAGATCTGGCCATCTCTGGCGGCTTCTGAACAAGAAGAACTGTCCAAAGACCATCAAAAACACAACCAACTCCTGAAGAACACCCTTAACTCTGCCAAGTCTCGCCAAGCCCAACTGGAGCAAGACTTAGAGATCTGGAAAGACTTCTGCCAGCTTGTGGACAAGATCAAGGCAATTTTAGACAAGAACGACATCCAGGACGAGCCTGTGACATCTGTGGACGCGCTGAGACTGCACCTGGAGAAGCTGAATCATGCTAAGAATGACCTTGAGGTGAGTTGATATTTCGTAGTAACTACAGACTTGTGTAGTCACGCGTGGTAGACCTAATTTAATTAGCAGAGTGTTGTATTCAAGGTCACCTTTTTTACGTATGAGACATCAACATTTTTTATGGTGCCCATAAAACTATGTAAAAACCACTGAGAGGTTGTAGCTTATGTATCAACAAACGCAGTTGCTATGCAAGTCTGATCACATTGTTCTTATGGTTCAACTGCCTAATATATTTACTATGAAACGGATTGTATGATTCGGCTGGCTGATCTACCTACATACATTATTTGACTAGATGACTGATTGACAAATTCGTCGAAGTCATCGATGTCATCGAATAATCAATGACAAATACCTATTAAAATTCAATTTAGGTGTGTTATTCATATTTTCAGAATTTTATGTGTATAAAAAACCTCGTAATTTAATCTTGTAGAACATAATTTCCTTATTGGGGAAATCATTTTTATTGCTTCTAACTGCATGGCGATAACTTTAGAACGGAATTCCTGACACGAGTGTTAACAAATCATTCAATTTCGATCAATTTAGATTATGAACGAGTTCTTAAGTGCTCTAGTGAGTCACTGCCTGAAAACTTGTGAAGGGGGGGTTCCCGTACTTCTTAATCAACTTAACCTGTACAACTTTGTAAAATACAAATAGGTAGGTACATTTGATTATGCGCTATGAACGGGGAAGTCCCTAAACGTATACTTCTCAATAATCTATAATTAAAATGGAAGTAGGTAATGCTTCTAGGAATATACAAGTGTATTCTTAGATAAGAATAAAATTATCCTAATCACTTACAATGTTCGTCATAACTAGTTTACTCGGTCACCGCTAGATGTCTCTTCATGTGGCACAGCCAATGGTTGTTGAAAAGATCGATATCTCACGAAAAGCTTAACAATGGCTGATAAAAAAACTATTTACCAATAATGCGATACCGTATGCCCGGGCACACCGCTAAATGAATAAATTCCATACTAATTGAGAAATTACAATTTTAAATGGAGTCAGAACCGTTGAATATAATTTAATGGCGCTGATCTTTAGTTTTTGCTGGGTATCGTTGTGTTTTTTTTCAAGTTAATAGCAATGCTGGTTAACGAAATGTGCAAATATTTGTTGATGTTACATTTAAACAAACTGTCACAGATGATAATAAAATAACAATTATTATGTTATGGGAATTCTAGAATTAAACACAATAAAATAAATTAAAATTTTCGTGTATTTACACTTTTTCATTTGTTTTGTGTATGAAATGTTAAAGTACTCAAATAAAAAGGATGATTAAAAATATAGTACAAACATTTATAAAAAGTGCTGAAAAAATTAAATAAGATATTAAAAGATGGCGCCTCGGCAACTCAATGAATCAAAAGAAAAAAACTTCCGACAAGATAAATATTTTGGTAAAACTATAGTCATACTCATGATATTATCAGCTTATGTCATATTAAAATACCTATTACAAGTTGTTGTCGATATCTTTTTGTAAGTATCGTTACGTTGATAAATTATACGATTACTGATAAAAATGATGGACCAGTCACTATTAAAAAGTTAAGTAATAAAATTAAATATATTTTTCTATTTCCTATAGAATAGTTTTGCAAAAAAAAAAACAAGAAATTAAGACTTCGATAACGGTCTATAAATTGAAAAATATATTTGCATTTAAAATTAAAACAGAGTGTTATTGTAATAATTGGTAATTAATGTTTGTCATGTTAATTTTGTTTACTGAAACCTAATATTATTGTATTCAAAAAAAATTGTCATTGACGCACCAAAAGGACGATTCAAAAATATGCCAATTGGCAGATATTGCAGATTACTCTTTCACTCTCGTGCTTCTTCCGTATCGTCGTCTTACTCATTAGATATATTAGTGAAAATAATGCAGGATCAAATTTTAATTGTCATGTTCTATGAACGTTATAATATCATTGCTGAAGTCTAATATTAGTCATAAAACCTACATGCCATTTTGATGCTATAATATACTTCCTCAATACCTACTTTCCTAATTTGGCTAGAAGTTTAGAACCTACAGTTTAAGCCTAGGTTTTATGCAACCTGTGTTATACAGCAGTTGGTCGTTCTTATTTTTAGTTAATGAACGACTAGGTTAATGCACTTGATTTCAAGGCCCATTGTTGTGAATTTAAGGCAACGTTGCTAAACTGACCGTCGTTTTATAACCGACTGCGAAAGATAAAAAAATAAATAAAGAAAGAAAGAAAAACGTTGGCTTGCATAGTTAGTAAATTAATGCACAAATAAAAAATAAAATAAAGCCTACAAATAACAATGATAAAATAAAGTTAAAAGATGAACAAGACATTAAAACTGTGAAGCACAAAAAAAGGTTAAATTTTCCGATTTATGCTAAATAATAAATAATATTTTATAATAATAATGTTAAATGTGAAAAAAGTACTTAAAAGTCTTTTATCAGGCGGAAATAAGGTGCGCGCCTTTAACGGTTGGGTCATGCCGGTCTTGATGTACTCCTTCGGCATACTCAAGTGGACTCAGACCGAACTTGACGCCCTGGATAGGAGGGTCCGTACGCTGCTGACTGCATACCGAATGCATCACCCACGTTCATCGGTGATGAGGCTGTACATTCCGAGGAAGTGTGGGGGTCGAGGCTTTCTAAATGCTAAGACCCTCCACAACCGCGAGGTGTGCAGCCTCAGGGAGTACTTCCTCCAAGCCGACGTGGGGATGCATCGTGATGTAGTCGCAGTGGACAAAGGATTCACCCCGCTCTCCTTGGCTAAAGAGAACTGGCGCAAGCCTGTAGTACTGGATACTAATGGTCGCAGGGAGGTATGGCAGAGCAAGGAGCTTCACGGACGCTTTTACCGGGCCCTTCATGGGCCCGATGTAGATTTCCTAGCGTCCGTAGCCTGGCTGCGTTTCGGTGACCTATTTGGGGAAACCGAAGGTTTTGTCTGTGCGATTATGGACGAAGTTATCTTGACGAACAACTACCGAAAATATATTGTGAAGGACGGCACGGTTGACATCTGTCGGGCATGCCACTGTCCCGGCGAATCCATTCGACATATTATTTCTGGTTGTTCTCGTCTTGCTAACGGCGAGTATTTGCACAGACACAACCTAGTGGCTAGGATTATCCACCAGCAACTTGCTCTGAAATACAACCTTGTGGACGCAGAAGTACCATACTACAAGTATGTGCCCGACCCAGTTCTCGAGAATGGTCATATCACATTGTACTGGGACCGATCTATCATCACCGACAGGACTATTGTTGCCAATAAGCCTGACATAGTGGTGATAGATCGATCAGAGCGTCTCGCAATGATTGTTGATATCACTGTCCCACATGACGAGAACCTTGTGAAAGCCGAGAAAGATAAAGAAATTAAGTATCAAGACTTGGCACACGAGGTTGTCGACATGTGGGAGGTTGACTCTGCTGTCATTGTGCCGATAGTCGTGACGGCCAATGGCTTAATAGCCAAGAGCCTCGACCAACATCTGACGAGGCTCGCGTTGGGCAGCTGGATCAAGGGCCTGATGCAGAAAGCGGTACTTCTGGACACGGCACGTATTGTCAGGAAGTTCCTCTCTCTGAGGCCCTGACCACCGGTAGCTTGGACCCTGTTCCCGATGCCGGTGGGCTACTATTTTTTATATTTTTAAATGTTTTTTTATATTTTTTATAGAAATATTTAAAAATGTAAATCATATGTGTATATAAATAAATAAACGGAATGTTAAATTGAAGAAGTATGTAGAAATAAGAGCTACTTGTAAAGGTAAGCTCTTAATTGAAGAAGTTGAATAAAATAGAGTATGTTGGTTAAGGTGACATGAGTCAAAATTTGATCAATTATTTGCAGGACCAATTATTTAGGTCCAACCTTTTGGCATGGGAGGTAGAGCTACTTCAATTGTTTATTCACATAGATTGGACTAAAAGGCTACATTAAAATAAATAATTAATATAAAGAAAAAGCCCACAGGGGGCTGACGTGATCGATTATGACAAAAAGTCAATAATAAATTCATAACACGACTTCGACTCTTAAGGAGAGCTATAAAAATGTATGAGAGCACAAGGACGGAATTTTTTAATCCTTTAAAATGAATGATATGTTCTGGATTTTAATCGGAAGTAAGAAATATGAATTCAAATGAAAAACCTTGGATGTCTTGGTATTCTCTAAAAATGTTGTTAACTATAATACACAGTCGAATGAAAAGCCTGTAAATGAAAGTCTTCTGTCTGTAAATTTTATACTTAACGAGTGTTGCCATTACAGCTAGTTCACATAGAAACTGTTTACAGGACCGTTTTTAGTGGATCCGTTTTTTTTTTGGTGATGGCGCCTGTAGTTGTATGGGCGAGTTCACATTCACGATAGTATTCCGAATCCAGTAAAAAATACTGGTCCGACATTTTTACTCACTCCGTTTTGTCATCAAAAACTGAATGTCGGAACAGTATAAAAAACGGATATGGGTGCCTTCATACACGATTCGTTATTTTTATCGTATCCTGCCTGCCAGATGCGAGGGGCGCGTGGGGGCGTGGTGCAGCTGCCATTTGTTTAACTGATCCGTCGGTACAGATGTGAACAACACATCCAGTGCCGACGGGTCCGTTAAAAACGGATCCGCTGTGTGAACAGGCTCTTACCTACCATTTCCGGATCGAAGGACCATTACCATATTTCGATTCCATTAACTTCAATGCAATATTTATCTTAACAATTTAAAAAATTATATCGCAACAGCAAGATCGCGTTTCTCAATCTCCTAATTCTACAAACGCCAAGGCTATTATTACAAATTGTTGTTTTAATTTTAACCCCATCATCTATCATTGCAAAAACATCGCCATTAACTCATCGTCTTATCAAAGACTTGTCACAATCTACCAAACTCGATGAACGATTGCACAACACTTATGACTTCACCGTATTCGCCTTAAC
Source organism: Amphipyra berbera (assembly GCA_910594945.2). Taxonomy (NCBI): domain Eukaryota; kingdom Metazoa; phylum Arthropoda; class Insecta; order Lepidoptera; family Noctuidae; genus Amphipyra; species Amphipyra berbera. Next base: position 20,011,535 of record OU343126.1, read on the forward strand.
AAAATGATGTCACGAAGCAAGCCGGGCTGCGCGCTCGCCAGTCTGTGACTGCATAGCATCGCAATGAGAACTGTACACAAACACACAACTTATTGCTTTGCTTTCTCATTGTGCAAGTGTTATATCCACGTGCCCACTTAGTTTACTATCACTATATAGATTTTTTTTGCAATTTTTAAGTCTAGTCAATAAGTAGGTATTAAAAATTCCGCGTAAAAGGAAGGTAAGTGTGTGATACCGCGTTAGATAATACTGTCAATTTTCACACAGTTGTGTAAGTTGTTTTGTTGTTATTTTTGAACTTATAAGTTCAAGGTCACTTCGGTGTTTTCACTTTCCTAACTTCATGTAAATTTGTGTAGATACATGGATGACTTTGTTTTAAGGCTAAAACGACGGTGTAAAAAGTGTTTGCGATTTTTTGTGATCATGAAACGTGATCCCACGGTTATTACCATTTGCATGGCGAGTTTAAACATCAACGCATCGCTGGAAGCCATTTTCAGCGAAAACATCGGCCTCTTGGGTTTAAATATTAGCGGTTACCGGTTATTATACCATACTCGGAGACTGCGGTTACCTTTCCTAAAGGTCTCTTAACTATTTATTTCTCCTTAAGTGGTTTAACCGCCATAATTACTGTTACCGTTTTAACGAATCAAAAATAAATGTGGCAGTGAATTTGACAGCTAAAAACGAATATACAGATACACATGAAACAGTTGTACAATATGAAACCATAAAAATAAGAAATACTGTGTATATTCTGGGGTAACTACTGTAAAACACGATGTGACCTTGAAGGTCAAGGGCGCGTTATCGAGGTCACGGTATGTAGGTAATAAATCGATTGATAATATCATCAAAATCGTCACGACATGCTATTTAAATGCTAATCGATGTCAAACAAATCGATATCTTTATCGAAAAAATCCTCTAATTTTGTTTCAAATAAAATATCGTTCAGTACCATTTTTACTTCATGAAGATGATATTTCCGTACATTGCCATGTAAGAATACAAAAATGTATGATATTTGATCTTCCAATATAAAAAAATACACCTAACAATAAATTCCTAAACTTTTGGCTCAGTCATAAAACCTAAACTCACGAGACAGTCCCATAATTGGTGAGGTCGGCTGACTCATTTACGATTATTATCCCACGTTTTCGTCCAATGGCCATGGTACTTCAACTTAATATTTTAAACGTAGCTCAATACGTCACTGTTTTAAATTCAAGGGAAGTAACTTCTGGGCCATCTATGGGCACTGGTGACTGACTAGCAAAGACCCTGAATTGGGTATATGCAAAATTGCAGTGCTCTGCAAATTCTGGTTTTAAAATTAAATCAATCAAAACTTTATTTACGAACTCTATTTGCATAAACGATCTCAAGTAAAGTACTATTTGAAAGCGCAAGAATTTAATATAAAGCGCTTTATTTCTGTTATTCGTATTATTTGTAAATTCATCAGGCGTCGGGCAAAGCGTGTCAATAACCCTGGGCAAGGCTTGCACGCCTGCAGAATCAATTGAATCAAAACCATTGTATCTCTAAACGACGAATAAAAGATAGGAGCACACAGCATCCTCAATATTAGATAAGAACTGCAACATCATTAATAATGTAGCGAAAGTTGCAAGTGACATTCTACTTTCGCTGTATTGTCGTCTTGAAATGCAATAAGTGTCAGACTGTTGCTTGCAACTTTCATAATATTTGTCTCTCGCAGAGGTTGTCTAAAAATGCCGAATGCAGTGAAATGCATTCAATAATCATCGTATAATTTTAATACCAGGTGTGCCTTAAAGCAGAGTAAAAGTAAATTGTTGCTGTGCTCTGCTCCGATTTATTCTGCCCACATTCATTTAACGTTGAATATAACCGTAGGCCTAGTTATTATTACGCCAACATCTTCTGTCCTGGACCCAGTTCTAACACCTCTTTAACTCTTTGATATAGACCTTCTTTTAATACCCCTAGGTGGGGTATAGAGCAATTCACATGGTGCTATCGATGCAACACCAATTCGACCTGCTCTCGCGCAAAAATATCGCACTAAAACCACTTGTACTACTTGTTCATAATCTAATCTTAGTTTTAATCAGTATAATGTAAATATAGCAACGCAGAATGTAGGCACCAGCGCAGGCGCTGCAATCTCGTGGTTAATATTTTTTCTCATTGGCTATAAATAGACACAATGAGTCGAGGTGTCAAGGCCAGGCGCCTGCTAGCGCCAGCATGGAATACTCCTTTAGAATAACTATTGAATATGGTCAATTTGAAATACCCTTTTCGTTTGAAATTGTTGATAGACTAGATTGACTAATGGCCTATCCTATGACTAACCGAGCGTTATTTGTTAAAATTAAGACTATCTTTGCCAATAATGAAGCAAAGACCCCATAGCGTTGCATAGAAGACCCTCCTATACGTTTGTAGCTATCGCACTTAGAATTAGCTTATGAGTCTATTTATATACCAAGTTTGACAATAAAAAATGCTACTATTGGTAAGCAAAACGATTCGTTTTTGGGCATAGGAACCGGGCATAAATGGAAACTCTAGCGTTACAAAATATTGTGGGTTTGCAGCTAGAAAGTAGAGCCAAAACAGTGAATGTATTCAATCCCGAAGATGGATCACTTAAACTTGAACCATAAAAAAATTGTTCCTTTAATAAAACTACGATTTTAATTATGCTAGAAGCACAATATGAATAAGAAGTAAAAAACATTTCTTATTAAAATCTGGCGTATAACACGGTTGTTATCAATTCCCTTATCAGTCATCATCAGTATTTATTGTGATAACATTGTAAACACTCTTGTGGCGTTCGACGCTAGTTCGCTGGTATCAACACAATTCAAGCGATCACTTTCTATTCGCATTGTATAACATTTTTTATATAATCACCTACTTAATTATATTCAAGGCAAGCGGTCAAGTTCAATATAAACGACATTATTTCTAGCGGTGAGATATATAAGTCAATTTAAATAACCAGATTCTGCAAATACTTAAGTTATGATGTTATGATAAGGTAGGTACTGGTTCACGAGAACTACTCTCAATATTGGACTCTTTAGCAGAACTATGCATAATTGTGTCCGTAGACGCACCCACGATAGAGGAAATTCCTAGTGTAGGACAAATATTTTGAAGAAAAATCCATTTTTTCTTCAATCTTCTACTAAAGTACCGGTACTCTGTGAGTCCATGATACATTAAGTACTACATAATATTAGTCCTGTAAACCTCTTCAATATAGTAGCATGACCATAATAGGAGTGGTTTCGCGACAATAGTGCAACGGATGCGATTTGAACTCTCGACCCCTCAATTGCAAGTCAATGCCTTACACAGTCTATTGTCCGTTAGTACATCATCGTCAAACTGAATGCAACAGTATTTCCTATCTTTTCAACCTGTAATCAGAGCTCGGTTCCGATATTCAAAAACGAATCGTTTTGATCACCAACCGTATGTGGTACTTCTGATCTTCTTATAATAAAGTCTTGTAAGCCTTTTACTTGCGAAATCAAAACAATATTAACTATGCAGATTAACCTTAATTATTGAAAAAGATCCAAGGCTTAAAATACGCAAAAAAAATCAAAACCAACAGTATTTTAATTATTTTGGATGGATTGACTTCGGGTACTTCCAGGGACCACCAGTGGTCCGCGGACCACCGGTTAAGAACCACTGTTGTAACACGTAGAACACTGCGCTCCATTGCTCAACCTATATACAAGGTTAGTCGGAAAGGGGGTACTAAGCTGAAAGGGTGTTAAAGTACATATATTATGGGATAACTTTTGTTCTACAACTTTCCCCAAAACTCGATAGTTTAAGAGAAATAGCTTTTCAAAGATTTCGTAAAAAATATGCTAAAATCTATCTGTCCATAGCTATGATCAGCTGTGTTTACTATTTAGGTCATATTTGGGCTCACGGATTAGAAACTTAATTTTCTGAATTCATAACTAAAGCAGACATGTTTTTTTTTTGAAAAACAAACAAAAATCTTTTTGCATGCAAATAAAAATCATCGAATTTTTAAATTTTAACACTTGCTTTAAAATAGTCATCAGAGATACTTTAAGTGACCCGCGGCTTAGTACCCCTTTCCGACTAACCTTGTATAAATAAGATAAACAATACAACCAACAACGTTCATTAGAGTGAAGTATATACAATGTACAGCTTGTAGTTTACATTTTAAAAACATGATGACGTCAGATGCAATGGCTTTAGCATACACAATGGAACCATTAATGTTCTTGGTCCGCTTAAATCGCGGGGCAAGGTCAAGATGACACAAAGTTGCAATACAATGAGAGTTGACTTTACCAAGTCGAGGCTACAAAGTCACTGTGATGGTTATGAAGGAGAACCCAATGTAGCAATACAGAACAATAGCTTTATTGACTTTTGAAAGTTAAAAGGGTACACTTGGATAACTATGTCAGCATATTAATAAGGAAATGCATCCTGTGTGGCATTATCATTCCTGTTAAGACTTTTTTCTTTTTAGAATTTACGTCGACTTCCTTATTCAGAACCTAGCTAAAACTTGGAGTCATGAATCACACCATTAACGTCTGTCGTCTGTTGTTAATAATAGTACATTGGCCTTTTCGACTACTGAAACTTTAAGAAAAAAAAATCTTCTATTAACTTATAACGCCAAATATCTGGCAATTTGTTAGTAATAAAACTTCTAAAATTTTTTGTTCAACATCATTGTGGCCTAACAAATTTTGTATGTTGCCGGATATTGCAATTTACAAAACATGAAATCAACAAGACTATTATTTCTTGTTACTATTTATAGTAATTTGCTTTTTGCGATAAAATCAATAGTATCGCCAATTATATTGCGGTTTTTGTCCGCAGACAGCGTCTATACTTAGCTTGAACTTTTAACTTAAAAACGAAAGTGTTCTCTTAATTCAGATTTGTACTTATAGATCCCCTGACTTTTGAAGCAGAGTTCTTGAGCGTCGGTTCATAACCTGAAAAAAACAACTCAAATATAATTACACAAACATACTGTAAAAGGAATTGCAAATTACTCATTTAACTTGTTTTCAGTTGTAAACGATTCCTTTTATTCATTTACATTAGTGTCAGTAACCGGTTCGTATTCGTAAGTATGAAAGGTGAATTGCAATTAAAATTGGGTAATCAGCCAGCCAACTGAAATAGCAGTAATTTCTTGATGTCAGTATTATCAATGTTGAATATATAATGAAACATTTCAGTATCCGTTTCTGTTCGACAACTTCCTGAATGAAGCCATTAAACGAAACATTTGTAGACCGTAGCCAATGCCTGCCAACTTCCTTTCAAAGGATGATCTATCTTTATTCTCATACTCATCTTCTACAATCCTCTTCATCTATGTATCTTCTCATCTCATCAAGCTTGATTTGCTTTTAGGTACGGCTTTTGCATATTAATAATCCCATCACAAATTCCTTCCTCCACGATGTCTATAAGAATATAGATAGAAGAAAGCAGTACCTTGATTCTACCAGCAGTGTTCTTGTGGACACAAATGGATTCTTCTTTGGCTTTATTCAGAAATTTCCCGATCTAGAATCAAGTTCAAATCTATAATAGGTACACTAAAGCATCTCCATTTTTTATTTTCCTTTACTGATCTGGTACACTTTATATCTTCAGAATCAACAGCCGCTCTTGGACGTGGTCCGGGAGCGGGCGCGCGAGCTTTGCTCTGGCGCTGACGCCGCCAGTGGCGAGAGGGTCGAGCAGAGAACCAGGGAGCTCGCTGACAGATGGAATGTCGCCTGTGAAGGTATGTAACTGGAAGATATGATTATAAAGAGTACTTTCTACTGTAAAATGTGAAAGTTGTTTAATAAGGTTTTGACTTCGGACATCGATGGCAGCTGTAAAATCGAACATTAAATACAGGCCAACTTACAAATGTTTGAAATGATGCTTATAATGAGGTTTAATAATCGCCGTATCATGTTATGATACTTACTACTGCTTCTTTGAAGAAATTCCTAATGTATGTTAAGTTTCCAAATGTTTTATCCAATGTTCATAGACATCATTAAATGAACATTGTGATAGTTAACTGTGGGTTAACGACAATACTGCTATCTTACCGCGGATCACATGATGGCTATTTAAATTCATACTTTTTCATCCTAGGTTTGGCAAAACGCGCAGCAACAGAAGACCAGCAACTCCATCGCTGGAGCCAACTCCTCGACGTACAGAGGAGTCTCGGAGCTGCTATCACCGCCGCGTCCGACCGTCTGAGGCAGCTGGACGCGAGCCCCAGCACCAGGCGACGTGCCGTCGACACCAGACATGCTTTACAGGTGAGATAATACCACCACAGCTTAAAGTATCAACTCCGTACAGTAGGCCAATAAGAGTTTGACATTAACAGTTTTGAAAGCAGATCGGGAAATCACACCCTCGCGTTGGACAACTGTATGGAATACCTAGACTGTGTTATTACTTAGCATAATGCAGGCTGCATGACACAGATCTTTCTCTGAAAGGCAGATAATGCCCGTAGTCACCTCGCTAAGCTGATAAATCGTTTACTGGTTCCCGTAAACGTGATGAACTCACTGCTATTGATATGTGAATTAAAGATAGTAAATGTTTCTGAGATCATAACCTAAAACATTAGACTCGTGGAAGGATTGGTAAAAGAACAAAGAGATTAATGCCCGGTTCCTATAAACAAAAACGAACCGTTTTGCTTACCAATGGTAATATTTTTTATTCCCTAACTGGGCATATAAATAGTCTCGTAAGCTTATTTTACCTGTGATAGCTACTTCTATATCGGAGAATCTACTATGCAAAGCTATGAGGTATTTGCTTCATTATTGGTAAAGATATAAAAGTCTCAATTTTAACCAATAACGCTCCGTAAATTATAGGAATCGGCCATAAATATGAGTACTATTAAATGTCTTTGTACAAGAAGCTCATTGTGATGGTTAAAGTCGATTGAAATGGAATTTTAAGTGCATTTAGATACCTACATCTTTCCGTATCACCTTTGAAATCGTGTACTTTCAGCTGCGAAAGCATTCTACAGAATGCGCAAGCGCACTGAAGCATACGCAACCTATATCGATGTGAAAGGTGAAAACACGCGTACGCAAGTTCACACATAGTGTACACTTTCTATGAGTGAAAGGAGAAAAGATGATGTTTAGTCGCAAAAGAAAATCAAACATGTTTTCCTAGTATCGCTTAATATTATTCTTCTTCTTATAATTATTCACGAAGAGGCTCGTGGCTAACTAACAACGGCGCCGATCATAGTATTTGCGAGGTTAAGCTGCGCTTGCCGCGGTTAGTCTGTGGATGGGTGACCTTTTGTTACACATCGTGCCTCGGAGAGCACGTTAAACTGTCAGTCCCGGGTGTAATAAGACTACCCATGACAGTCGTTACGGGAAGTCAGAAGCCCGAATGTCTGTCAACCGGTCTAACCTTAGAATATCAGCATTGCCCAGTAACTGGGTTGCGAAGGTCTGATGGCAGTCGCTCCGTATAAAATACTGGTATTCAACCGCATCTGGTTAGACTGGAAGCTGACCCCAATATGATTGGGAAAAGACTAGGAGGAAGCTTAATATTATTCTTCATTATTTTTAACCAATTACCATTCTTCTTCTCCCAGGAGCTACAAAGTGAAGTTTCAAGTCTTGAAGAAACTCGGGACGAACTTTTAGAGCACGCTGACTTCGTAGTCAACCTTCTGAAGCCACACTCTAAAGACGCCGCTAACGACACCGAGAAGAACGTCAAAGAACTCGTAGAAGCTTACGAAAAGTAAGTTGTGTGACACTGTGTCTCTGTGTGTTCGTTTCGTATTGGCTTTTGAGTACAGAAAGATGGAGCTGGATGTAGGTGGAAAGCGGGTGCTGTGTGCTGGTTTGAAGCTTACTTGCATTTTGTATTATTCAGTTAATTGGATCCAGCGTATGATAATGACACTCACTTTCTTCTTATACTTGTCGATGGAAGCGACTTACTTTGGGTGCTATATCAAAAGTTTCAATCAATTTCTCTGCATATTGACAATATCGTACTGCTTATTTTGAAAGGAGTTATAAAACAAATTATAAGTGTACCATTTAGAATTTTAAATTTACGGGTTCCTGTTCTGCCATGAACGAATTCTCGCTGATTCAATTATTAGAATTTTAAAGTACTTATGCAGTAAGCTTTAAGCCCGCTATAATATGTTTGTGTGCATTTTTCAGCATTACATCATCAAAGGTAAGTAGTTTTTTGTTGTTCTTCCGTGTCTTTCGATTCCAAATAATTCGATATGTCCACGTAAGGTGCCAAAACCAACAGGAGATGCATTAAACATTATTTACCGACGCGTGCAAACTTAATGGTCAAACTGTGACTTCGTACTCGCTAGATTCGCAGGAAAGCATTAAAAACAAATCGTTTAGTTAACCTTGGGATGCAAATAGTGTTAGATTTTAACTGGGAAGCGAAGATTTGGGTAAGAAAATAAGCAGACATGTTTAATTGATCGTAATGTATCACATTATACAAAAAGCGTAGTTAAAATCCATCGTAACGTTTAATGTCTGTACCAGTTAAGCTGAACTCGGGTTTGGAGGAGTTTGAAGATCTGAGACTAACATATAGATATTCTATGGCGCCTGTCGGACTAGCCATACGGGCAAAACGGGCAAATGCCCGATGGGCCGGTCACACAGTCGGAGAAACCGAAAGAGAGAGAGGAACGTCAAAAAAAAAGTCGTCCAACTATCGCCTATTGCTTGAAAAAGAAGCCGCAAAATTGTTTGTGTTTGTAAATGCACCCAAGATACAGGAGAAAAAGGGAGAAGTGTCTAAAAAAAAAACGTCGTCCGTCTAATCGCTTGGGTATGATTTTTTTTTGCCAGCACTGGGCCGACCGTTTCTCAAATGCCCGGGCCGATTTCAGGTCCCAGTCTGGCCCTGTTCTATAGTGTGGATTAACTCCGAGGCAAAACAAATACCAGGAATTAATTAATTTTCAACAATAGGTTCGATTTAAGAATTATGTTTAGCAAGATTATCTGCAATACTTGTGGTTGACCACTCAAGCATTCTGGATGTATTCAGTTTTGTTTGACTCAACGTTTTTGTCCGACGATTGGATATTTGTACGAAGACACGTTTCTCAAAGGTTAAGTGCCTGCACCGCTATGTCAGAGCTATAAAATTTCTTATATGCATTTTGTTACATTCGAAAAGCGAAACTTTTGAAACAAGACAAGAATATTGGCAACGTGAGGTGGATACTGATAGTGGTGCTAACTAATAGTTGTGTTTATATCTGCAACTAAGATGAATATGGAAGGAAACTGCTTAATTGCAATAGTGACTTTTTAAACATTTACAAGATCAGCTCAGGATCACCAGTAAAAATGTTTAGGCCATCAGGCTATAGTAGTTTCTCTCTGTACCTATTTCTCTTGTTCAGGAAATCCGAAGAAATAATATCTCAAAAGAAATTATAGGTCATCGGCTTAATTATGTAATGAAAACAAAAATATTATTCGCCTTTAGCTTTCTCTGCAAAAGCGTAGCGGAGGTCTTTCTCTCAGTATTACATAAAAACCTTATCTCGGAAAGTAGGCCAGTTTGCTGTTGAACCTTGCCAATGAATTCCGGAAGAAAACTTCTGGCATAACGTCAACTAGCTGACAGCTCAGCGTTCATGGATTCAAAACAAAAATATTTGCTTTTTCTTCTAAAGAATCACTCTTCATTTCAAACCTTCTTGCTTAAAACTTAAAGCTTAGATTCATTTGCTTCTATTTCGTCATCAACAAATATAGTTAGTTGAAAAAGTGTTGGCGTCTAACATTCTGGTTCGCTGGTTTGTTATTTGGCATTTTCTTTGGAATTCTGTTTCCTGTGTTGAAATTATGATCGATAGCTTTTAGATCTGCGAGTAGTTAGCCGAGTACTAGATGGCAGGTTCCATATTTAAATTTTCTTGCCATTTTAAAGACAATTTTCAACAACACTGGACAGGAAGAAATTAATTTACAATCTCAACGTCTTATCCCGTTGTTCTGATCATAAAACTTCTAGTTTACGTTCAATGCTATAAATGACACTATATCTGTCATTTATGTACAGGTTAAGGGCCATAAACGTTCGATCACGCCTCACAGGACAGTCAGTAATTTTGCGCTTAAAATAGTTGACACCAAATTCTTCATCGCCAATTTTGATGTCGTCGCGGGCTTCCTATACTTATCCAAAAGTGCTTTTAAAACGAGAATCTCCACAATCCTTACCTTCGAACCGGCATTCAATTTTGTTTTCCCAACATTAAAATTCTTTACCAAACACCGCCAGGCATGCGACTGCCAGACTGGATCGCTAAATTACATTTACCGCTCATATACGCTAAAATAAACTTTATAATAAGGCAACAAAGGCTATACTAAAAGCATATCAAAGTTATTTTAAAATCCTCAAGAAGGTATTGCCAAATTAGTTCTGCTGCTAGCGAAAATAATTCCAAGCGAAATTGAACTTTCTGCTCTCTATCTTAAAGAACATTCTTCTTATTTTCCTTGATAATGCTATTGGTAGAGTTCATGCGTAATTGGTAATGTCTGTAAATGGGACAGTCAGGGGCGGTAGTATATTAATCGAGTTCGTCTTAATTGGCAACCAGTCCGCTGCATTTATAGCGCAGTAAGGTAAGGAGCCGTGAGAAAATAAATTTTCATTTGAGAGCAAACGCTAGCGTTTGTGGTGGTACGTCTAGACGTACCATCGTGACAAAGTCAGATTAGAAGGAGGGGATCGTGGCTAATTACCAACCGCGCGGATCATACAATATGCGAGGTTAAGCTGCGCTTGCCGCCGTCAGTCTGTGGATGGGTGACCGTTCGTTACAAATTGAGACCCCTCCGTGCATCGGAGAGCACGTGAAACAGTCGGTCCCGGGTGTCGTACGAATATCCACGACAGTCAGAAGCCCGAAAGTCTGACAACCGGTCTAACTTTAGGATATCGCACTGCTCAGTAACTGGGTTGCAGAGGTCTGATGGCAGTCGCTCCGTGTAAAATACCGGTATTCAGCCGCATCTGGTTAAACTGAAAACTGACTCCAACATAGTTGGGAAAAGGCGAACGGTAAACGAACAGTCAGATAAGAAACATTTTTGTATTTCACAGTAATTAATGCAAGTACTATCTTATCATAGCTGTTAATCTTTCAGCAAGATTAAAAAACACATAATCCGTCATTGAAAACTGCAATATTATAAAATATATTACTAAAACATGCAGCTTGTAAACATGATCAAAATTGTGAAAAACAAACGACACTGATTTAGATACTTAGGTTAGAAATGAAAAGAAAATAAAATGGCGTGAGAGAATTACAGAGAAACTTAAGTACCTAATATTTTAATAATTAATCATATAAATTACAGAGTTGCGTGTTACTAAAGGTTGTATACACTTTAATAGTATAAAACTCTTTAACAGCTAATTATAATTCTTGAATTGTTTTCGATAATTTAGAACCGAAATATGTAGAGAACTCTAGGAATCTAAATTCTAAATATACAACAACTCAAGCTTCGGACGTCTTAAATTATTTTATTACTTACAGCAATGCTCATAATATTATTACACCTAGAAATACAGAGATTATTTATAATTTTGTGCAAGATTTTATAAAGCAAGTCATAATGCAAAGCTCGCTGTGGACTGAATACTATATTTTATACATCTTTTTTGAAATTGTTATATTATAATGTATTTCTTTAAATACGTACAAAAATATGGCAAAATTATAGATGTAGAAATAAGTTGGTAAATCATTATCGTCATTGCCAATATTACAGACGCTAATTATTCTGTAAAGAATGCACTAACATGACAAATTTGAATTCCCCGTACGCCATGAGCCCCAGACGACTTAAAAATAACATAGAATTTTTAATAGCGCAAGCAAAATAAAACCATGTCGCCCATGACCACTCGTCTGTTGCATGAACACCAATAATATCCCACTGATGAAGCTTACAAGAATTTGTACGGGAACGAAACAAAAAATAATGAAAATTCATGGGTTCGTATAAAATTTAGTCGCGCGATTGATATATTGAATGGACATGAAATAAAACATTGTGGTATAGAATGTATTGGCAATGATAATGGAGATACATAATTTGTTATAACAACTAAATTGTTTTAACAATCTGCAAATTTTCGTAACTATCCGTAGCCATTCACAGCTGGAGATAAGCCATTACTGGACAATTCCTATTATTTACCGAGCGTTATTTTTTAAAATGAAGACTTGTTTCTTCACTAATAATTAAGCAAAGACTGCATAGCTTTACAAAGGGAACCCTCCAATAAGTTGGTAGCTATCACGAATGTAAAATTTACTTACAAGTCTATTTCCATGCCCAGTTTAATAATAAAAAATGCTACCATTGATAATCAAAACGATTCGTTTTTGGCCATAAGCACCGGGCATATGTCGAATGATTTTGGGATGTTGAAGCATAATATAATCATTATTATCCACATTAGTTGTTACGACAATTTTAAATTTTATTCTGACCTACAATTTAACATCATATCCAATTCTAACTAGAATAATATGAATTGTGTCAACTATTTAAGACGCAGCTGTAACACCTAAAATTGTTTTGTCAAATATTTGTATTTCACGCTAGGATCTTCTTCCTGACTTTGTTACTATTATATTTAGCCTATCTTGAATGGAAGTATCCATGTCATCACGTGCCATAGAAAATACGTAAGATACTATGAAATAGTTAAAAAAACTGGCCCCATACAAAAATTCGCGTTACGCAATCAATGACACAGGATCTTAAAATGATTTAGCTTTTGCGAAAATAATCTCCGTACTATCGTAGACTCTACGCTTTACAGAATAGAGTACACTTTGCATATTCAAGCGTGGCGTCTTGTATGACATCATCGCTTGCTCAGAAATCTCTCGGAGTTTATTAAAATAACCCTTAGATCTAAGTGAAGTGACGTCATCAGCTTATTTGGTTACCGGGACGATTAGTAACTGTCTATACTTAAACATGTTATAATCGCTATTAATACTATTGCGTGTCCTTTTAAAAGTTAGGTAATTTCTAAAATCAACCTTCTTGCAGGAATCTAAATATATATTGCATAAAGAGCGCAGATCATCATTATTTTTGCTATTTTGCACACAACCTGGAACAAAAGATGACAATGTCTCGAATAGATTCCAATATTCATTTACAGAATTTTCAATCCCTATTCTACACTGGCCTGCAAAAATAAGTATCATACTTTTAAAATTGCAATAACTTTTTAAGTACACAAGATATATTTTCGAAACAAAAAGGACTCAAAAAAGAGTTTAACTTTGTTACTATAGTTTCAAAGAAAGCTGATAAAAATTGCTATAAAACGTTTTTTATTTTAAATCTCTAACTTCTATAGTTTAGAAAAAATCGAAATTTTAAAAGTGTGATACTTATTTTTGCAGGCCAGTATATATTAATATACGCGGATATTTTAACCTCTATTTCTAACAATTCAACAAGTCAAATTTAAGCACCTCTATTTCCGCAACAGTGACCAGAAGCTCGTACCCCACATAACCATGACCTTGGTACTACAAATGACGAGATTCACTGAGCATAGCGTCTTGATGGATTGATAACCTTGATACAAGAACTCCATGTGACTTTGTAAGCTGATGAAGTCATGTTTTAATTGTGTCTAGACAAGGATTTGTGTGTGACACATTATACAGTTTATAATGACTGCCATAGTTATGTGTGAAGGGTAAGGGGAAACCTCACTTAAAAATAAATTCGTCATCTGAGGGGGAAACGTTGTAGGTAACATTAATTCGAAAGGGGTTGGTTTGCATCGCCATTTATTGTTCGAATGCATTAAAAGTTCAAAGAATTTAAAAGAAAGAGTTCGTCCGGGGAACCACCATAACTATTTTTGCCGCCAGCATTGCCGTGTTCCGGTATGAAGGGACCGGTTTGCCGGTGAAATTACAGACACATGATACTTTCGACTTTTGTCTCTAAGGTTGGCAATGCATCAGCAATTCTCTTGGTGATGTAGGGCTGACGGTAACCACTTTTCATCGGATATGCTCTTCTTTTCGTGTGGTTAGTAACTAGACTGGTGTCAGAGTTTATGCCGCCCATAGGCCACTGACTTAGCTTCGCATGCCGTCAAGAAATATCTCTCAGGCGTGCCGGTTTCCTCACGATGTTTTCCTTCACCGTTTTTAAGCAAGTGATAATTGTACAATACGCACATGAATCCGAAATGTCAGAGGTGCGTACCTTGGGTTCGGACTCGAGACCTATGATCGGGTATGCTGTTGTCTTGTATGCCAACATATAGGTACATTAACAAAAATTAATACTCAAATTCACCATCATTTTCCTTAAAAGTGATTTAACATACTATGTAAATTAATTCAGCAGCTTTCAAAACTATGCCGCCCGGACACAGGCTGATGATGTTAAACTCAGTTTAAAATATTTCGTTTATTACGTAATTCAAGATTCACATTAAAATAATAATTCGTCCTTCAAGATTTAGATGTTTAAGTTGTTTATAAATACATTATAATATTAACAACATCAAGGTGTCTTTGCACATCACGCAACAGCAGAAGCTCAAGTGTTCTTCACACAAGATGTATTTATATCGCATGCGCCAAGTATAGTAAAAACATTGCATATTGAATTAATAAACAGTAATGTGTAAGGAGCGACAAGTCTGTGGTCCGTGGCCTACTGTAACCCACTTCAATAAATAATAAAATTGATTATAAATTGAATTCAATTTTCCCTCCACATGTCGCTTACTATCAAAGAACTGCGAGCGACAGTTGAATCTTGCAATTTATTTGACAACGTCATTCGCGATCTATGTGCCTGAGCCTTTAGAGGATCATGATCATAAACACATATACATAACATCACGCCTTGTATTCCCTGAAGGGTTTGGCAGAGGTGAATAGTAATATCCTCATTTTGCCAGTTATGTTTAAGTACCATGTAATAGGGGGCGAGACTATTGCCATTAACCGGGCACAAATCCAGACTCCGGTCTGTTACAGAGAAATTCCTAATGAGAAAACCCAATAAGACTTTATCCGACCTGAGGATCGAACGTAGGACCACATGCTCAGCAGTCGCGCTTCCAACCACTAGAGTCATCACGATCATTACAATGACATAGTTATATTGTCATTAACATTTTGTCCATCATACCTATTCATGAGAAAAATGTCAGTTGAAACTGTCCCCTGTTAAAACTTAATTTCACTAAAAGTACAGAATTCTCTTGATATTACAATATATGGAAACCATAACAGCTATTCACCATTTACTGTTGAACATAGGGCTCCCCTTTAAACCGCTACAACGGACGGTTTTGAATGTATAATAATTTAATGACCGTGTTGGACCAGATTGGCAAATGTGCACGGCTTTATAAACAAGTTATAGCTGTCCAAACTGGGAACTAACCCCTATACTTGGAGAAAGCTAGGGAGATGATCTGTCTAGCTGAATAATTAAGTAAAGTTCGGCCTTTAAAATGTTGTATAAAGGTAAATATACGTATTATATTTGATTATAAAACGTTAATTTTGCTTTAAGCATCAATTAATGAAATACAGGTACACATTGTTAGAAAACCTTAACACTTATTCTTAAACTAGCGGCCCGTCCCGGCTTCGCACGGGTGGAAATTTTTCTCGTTTTTGGAACATTTTTCATTTATTCTCCGCTCCTATTGGTCGTAGCGCGATGTTATATAGCCTATAACCTTCCTCAATAAATGGACTATCCAGCACAAAAAGATATTTTCAATTCCAACCAGTAGTTCCTGAGATTAGCGTGTTCAAACAAAAAAACAAACTCTTCAGCTTTATAATATTAGTATAGATTATTATTGTTTTATTAAAATTTGAATTTTTTTTGGATAAAATGTGTATCAATGGTTAGTTTACCTTATACAATTTTAACAAGCGAACTACACATAAATTCCTTCAGTGAAAAACTAAACTTTTGATTCCACCAATGATCATTCGAGGAGACAAAATAGAAAATTATGGATTGAAATCAAGGTTTCTTTTCCACAACCAAAGCATTTCTAGACTGCCTACCATCGTTAACAAAATAATAAAGAAAAGGTTAGATTCAAGGTCCGTTATCCCATAAATCCAGCGTCAGTCCAGTGCACATTGAAGGCGATAACCGTACCCTCCGGTTATGGTCCGCCGCCGTCATCGCGTGCCAATCTCACCGCCACAGTTCCTGCCAACAGTAACAGTTTGGCAACATTGCCATTTGCTGGGTCGTTGACTTCTTATCGGCATGTCCGTTTATCAACTGTATATATAGATTCTGTATATAAGTTGTGAGAACTTCCGCAGTATTTATTTTAGGATCAGTATGTGTGTTTTCTGATATTATTCTGTTCTAGTTACATGTTCACACAGAAACTGTTTACAGGATCCGTTTTTGTTTTGGTGAAAGAAAAAAAGAAAATACATTTATTTATCACAGACTAAAAGGCACACAAAACATAAAGCAGAAAAAAAATAAAACAAATTAGTAGGAAAGTGTGCCTCACAGCTGCACCAAAAAGACCTAGTTCAGCACAAAACGCCGGACAACTAGTGTCTGACGCTGGATTTCAACTAGACTTGAAGTGTGAGGTGATGGATGTAAAGCCGTTTTATATCACAATGTGTGTACCTATGTATACTTAAACAAAATAAAGTGTAGATAAAAATAATAACGATATATACGAATAGTGATGACGCCTGTAGTTGTATGAGCGAGTTCACATACACGACAGTATTCCGAATCTAATAAAAAATACTGGATCCGTTTTTTTATCGTATCCTGCCTGCCAGATGCGACGCAGCTGCCATTTGTTTAACTGATCCGTCGGTACAGATGTGAACAACGCATTCAGTACCGACGGATCCGCTGTGTGAACAGGCTCAGAGCCTAGATTCTTGCTCGTTATAGGTAGGTACTTTGTATTGTACCGATTGTTAGCTATGCAGGAAGATATTTTTTAGCTTTCTAGCCTCTAAATTGAACTGTAGGCCTAACAAGAGCGTTTGACGTATAGTATCGTAGACGTATCGCTAATGTAAGCAAATTTTGAATCGACAATACAACTGTCCTATAACATTTTATGCAGTTTATTTCTTTGCGACATGCACAATTTGCATCAAGTTTTTAGAGAGAAGCTCACGGTGCTATATTAGTTTATGATGTGTCAGAACCAAAGTCCCTAGCAGAACTGAATGAGTGGGTCGAGGAACTTAAAGTATACTCCACCAAGAAGAACATAGTCTGCTTAGTTGTCGGCAATAAAATTGACAAGCATATCATTTTGGGACCCAGTGCTTAATATCAGCAAGCGCATTGGGTCACCCGCGCGACGGTGCAACGAGTATTCCGAAGGAGGGTTGATGTCAGGCAGGCGGCCGGTCATAAAACAATAAGCCAAAACCTTTAACAACATGAATTTATTAAATACATGTTGTGCCGACCCCACCTAGTGTGGGATAAGGGCAGGAAGAAGAAGATGCACAATTTGCATTATAGAATATGAATAAAGTTTTCAATTTAATTAAATAGTATGTGCGAAACGAGTATTTCCGATTGAAAACTTTTCAATAAAAATAAAACCGACTTCAAATTGTCTATCTCCGAAGTTCTTCATCAGATCTTCACCAAATTTAAATGGAACCACTTCGAAAGAATATTCTTTCAAACAAAAAATAATCATTAAAATCGGTCCACAATTAGCAAATATATCGCGGAATAAACATACAAAAAAAAAAACATGCAGTCGAATTGAGAACCTCCTCCTTTTTTTGGAAGTCGGTTAAAAATTCACTTACGTTACGTTTTAACTTTACCTCCTATTCGCACATTCTGGTTGTAGATACTGCCTTTAATAATTAACTTTTTTTGTGTTTCACTTCTAGTAGCGTTTACACTACACTAAACCAATTAGAAACTCAATACTTATTTGTTATTTAGGTCATTAAACAAATGTATTATTTGAAATTAGAAAAACGATTTTCAACCGACTGAACTTGAATTCTTAATCCTGGGTTCGATCCCCAGGTCGGGCAAAGTGTTATTGGGTCCGTGTGGAATTCCTCAGTAGCAGCTCGGAGTTTACATTTTGTGCCCGGTTGATAGCAATAGGGTTACCTCCTATTACATGGGACTTAAACATAACAGCCAAATGTCTTACTACACACCTCTGCCAAACCCTTTGGGGAATATAGGCGTGATGTTATGAACTTGAAACTGAAATCACAAGGTAAAACATTAGTCTAACAGGATACACAATTTTAACATGACGATAACTCTGTTGGAAGCTATTGTAGTTATATTTAACTACAAAATAAAACGTTGGTAGAGTAGTGTAACAATGTGACCACATTGTCGGCTTCCTGCTCGGGAAATAGTGATGACATAACTCACACAATACATAATAGGTACATACGATACGGTATTGACGAATTTTGTTTGAACATGCTGACTCAAAGGTGACATACAGCTAAACAATTTTTTGTATAATAGTCATAAGTACGATTAATTATCGTAGCGTTTTGTGATAGCCTAGTGGTGTGACCGTCGGACTGCCAAGTCATAGGTTTCAAGTTCGATCCCAAGGCACCCACCTCTGAAATTTCGGATTCATATGCGTATTGTATAACTAGCTGTGTCCTCACGGCTCCGCCCGTAGCCTATGTTACTCAGTGATAATGTAGCTATCTAACGGCAAAAGAATTTTTGAAATCGGTCCAGTAGTTTTTAAGTTTATTCGTTACATACAAAAATCCAAAAATACAAATCTTTCCTCTTTATAATATTAGTATAGATTATCACATGCTTAAAAACGATGAAGGAAACCATCGTGGGAAACCGGCATGCCTGAGAGATATTTCTCGACGGCATGTGAAGCCAAGTCAGAGGCCCATGACCGGCATAAACTCTGACACCAGGTTAGTCTTTAACTACACGAAAAGAAGAAGACTGAATCAAATGAATATATAGGTAGGTATAATTATCTTACTTAATACGCTTCAGGGAAGTGTCATGTCTTTAGATATTATCTGGTAAAGTTTACGTGTCACACAGCGACTGCAGTCGAAATATACAATCATAGTGTATTTCTAGGACCTTGCACAATACTGGGAAAGAGTGAAAGAGAAAGGAGATATTGACCCGAGCATTCACTTTTTTATTTTTGGTGGCGCACTGCTGAGAATTTGTCATAGAAAATGCGATGCGACTTTTATTTTAGTGCGTTCCTTTTTTAATACAATTCAAAGCTATAAATACTTCTTTGAAATGAGTGTGTGGCTAGACGTGTATATTTAAACATACATCAAATGCTTGCGTAGATATATGTGTTCGGTGAAAACAGAAAGCACCCAGCAATATGCACCCTACAAAGTCGGACTTAATTGTATCGTAGTTCCCTAACTTAACATGTTTAATTATGTGTGTTCATTTGCGATTTGTGATGGGAAAACCTTTTATTGATTACCAGATGACATGTGGCTTTGAAAGTAGGTACTTATAATGCAATTTCGGGGAAAATAAACAGAGGAAAAAATTTACTGAAATTGTTTTGAGAATAGCAGAAGTGAGGAAATAAAATAAAAAGTATTATAATATTTTGTTATACTGGAACTTTATCGAACGGTCATTTTAATCTTTGTTCTTGTTAAGTTCTAGAAGCAAGCTTCAACTAGAAATTTCACGTGCCACAGAGTTTCTCCGCACTTACGGACTAGAATAGAATCAATCAGAAAACAAGCTCCGATACCGAAACGCCCTACTTCTTGCCCTTACATACGCCAATGTAGTACTTACACCACAGTATACAAAGTTCATTTTCCACTAAAACAAAAGCCAGACAATCGACAGGGCATGGGGGAGACGTGTAATCGTTATTCAAACTGGCAGACTACTATTTCCGAGCTTACTGCGCATGCGAGCGATCGCAGCGCTTAATAGGTCACGGCCTCACAGTCTGCACTGGAAGCCGGCTACACGGATATACTTAGCACGATACGCCATTTTAGCAACAAGAAAATACATTCTTTTCTACATAAACGTTAAAACAACGCTATGAAAGTGTACCTCTGTGAAATTGTGTGTTGCGAAACGAGTGCCCAAGATAATCGCACGGTCCCCTTCCGTGAACCAGAAACGCGTCGACCGGTCCGAAAATAAGCGACGCACAAAGTTTTTACAGTATCGAAACGATTTTTTATGCTATAAGGAGACTGGGACGTGCCTACGTCGCCGTGCGGCCGCGACTTACACGCTTTTATCTGAATTATCTGATACAAATGTGACTGTGCCTACGTGTACCGGCGCGCGATGACTCACCCTCACAATAGTGTTTCTGTGCACTGGGAACACTGTCCCACGGGATCTTTTGTATAATTGTGTACGTATTTCCATTTCAAAGTGAATTCTTTGTGTGTTTACTCGGTTAGAATAAAACCGGCGCTGCGTCAGCCGGCCACGCTGCATGCGGCTGCGGTCGGCATTCATTATGATTTTTCTTGCGTTACAATGTCGGCCGCTTCCGTATCGCGAGTTATGTTCATCGTGCGTTCGACGCTAACGATCCACCTCACAATTAGTTAACATAATAATATGGCAACCGGCCGGCCGAAGGTCACGCGGCTCGCGTCACCCTAGCATAAGGTAAACGCGGTCGGGCGTGTGCGCGCAAAACGTAAACACTGGCCGGCGAATGCACCGAAAAAAACTCGCGCGCTATGATGTCACCGTGCAAACATTAGAACGTGGAAATTAAAATTAGATGCGTCCAGCGAATCTATCGAGAACGGTTCATTGAGCGACGGGCGGGCGACGCGAGCGGAGCGCCGCGAGCGAACGAGCACGAACGACGAGGTAGTGTAGCGGCGCCGCCGCGACCTTGCACCGTCATGGGCGCAGCGTCACGCCGCGCCGCCGGATTATTTTCGTCGCGTTTTGGCACCTACACCTAACTCGCGCTCCCTAAACCACAATCCCGTGCCGTTCGGTGCGAACTGTACGCTTTAATATCGTCTTTATTTTGCAGATTGCGACAGACTCTTGCGGCGCGGCTTGCGGAGATCGACGACATTGTGTCCGAATTCGATCGCGTGTCGGAGAGAATCGACGAGCTTCGACAGCAAATAGAAGTGTTAACGGCGAAAGTTAGGACTTTCTACGTGTTCGGCGAGGACGAAGCCGACAGCGTGCGCGCGCTGACCAACGAAGTGTCGGACTTGGTGGAGCGTACGAAGAACTTCACGGAGGAGAGCAGGAAGCGATACGGAGGATCAGCGCCGGCAGACGTCGCCCAGGAGCTGTCCTCTTTAGAATTATCATCTGAGGCGTTGGCAGCAGCCATGGAAGAAAAGGAAAGGGAATGGAAACGTGCGCGCACGGCTCGCTCCGAGTACGCGACCGACGTTGAGGATGTCCAGGCATGGGTGCGTGCCGCCGAGATCACTGCGAGGGAACGCACACTCGCGCCTGAACCCTACAGGGAGCGCCTGGTCGCGACTAGATCTGAAGTGCCAAACGTCGCCGACCGAGTTGAGAGATTGACTCGCAACGCTCGCGCTATAGTCGAGGGCAGCCGCGACGCTGGTGAGAGACAATTAGTCCAGTCCACGTTGACCGCACTATCGGAACAGTTTGCAGCGGTGTGCAGTGAGCTGGAGGCGCGGCAAGCGGCTGTAGAGGACGCCTGCGACGCCGTCTCACGGTTCCTTACACTACTCGAGAAAGTCCTACTTTGGGTTGAGACACAGCGTGCATTCCTTGCGCGGCCACTCCCATTGGCCGATTTGCAGGAGGCACAACAGAAACAGACTGAATATGGGGTACGTAACTACAGCCAGGGCCTAAAATTTCATGTGTGAAAGTTTACTAAAATTTATTTATGTTTACAGAACGCGCTCAAGAGCTGTAAGCAGCAAGCCAAGAATTTAGCGGATATGGCTAAGGAAATAGAGGCAATCGAACGGGTAACGAGCCCGGGAGACTTGCCTTCTAGGCTAGAAGCAGCAGAGAACGCGACCGTTGACGTCGAGAAGAAATTAGCGAAGACAGTCAGTACAACAACTGATTATTATACAGGGCTACAAGAAAATTTGAATTGTCTAATAATCTTTAATATTTTTCAGAACGGTCTACTACAGGAGCTAGCTGAGGAATGGGAGCGATGTGAAAGAAAATTGAAGGACGTCGGGCACTGGCTCGAAGCGACCGCAAGGACGCTAGAGGCACCCCAGAATGCAAAGAAACCGCTCAGGGATCGACTCGCCCTGAGGGAGAAATTGATAAACGATATCTCCACGCAAAAGACGAAGATCTCATATGCAGTGGAAAAACTCAACGTGAGTCGCCATCATCAACCTGACGTATTTAAATATGTCGATTTTCAGGTGGCGAAGCGAGTCGGTGGTGTTTTGTGATAACACGTTGCGTATGTGGACAGGTACACTTCGGTCCGGACGGTGTGGCGGCGCAGTCCGTGGGGCCGGAGGCGGTGGAGGCGGCGGCGCGCGAGCTGACGTCATCGCTAGACGCGCTGGCGCAGCAGACCGGCGGGCAGGCGGCGCAGCTGGCGCGCGCGCTGGCGCAGGTGGAGGCATACTGCGCCGACGTGGCGCGGCTGCGTGCGCAGCTGCTGCAGGCCGAGCAGCAGCTGCGCCACGCCGCGCAGCCTAACTACAGCCCGCGTGAGCCCGAGCGGGCGCACCGCCAGCAGCAGGTAAGCACTATCACGTTCGGCTCGACCCACACCGATCCCCGCGAGTAGGTGGCTAGCGAGTATTCTAGTTTTGTTTATCCGACCTGGAGGCTCTCAGGGCGACCGGGCAGGTGGCGGGCACGCTTCATCTCACCTCGCGGGCGCCTCGGCGCCCGTTTCGACGCTCGATCATCTTTTATTTATCTTTTGTTTTCTTTTTGTCACCCTCCTCCTCACCCTCCCCGCTACTAACACGTCGAACTGATATCCTCCGCTAGGAATGTCGCGAGCGCGTCAAGTCGCTCCAGAGCAAGATTCAGGCGCGTAACGAGCGTGTCAAGCTCCTGGTGCAGCGCGGCAGTCCCGACGCCGAGCCGCTGCGAGACGCGTAGTCCGCGATCTAGCCGCGTTTAGTTCATAAGTCGATTCCTTGTCATCTCGTCCCTGTAATTTTTATAAGCATAATAATACGAAACGTTAAAATATACGAGACGCATCGCAGCCACCGTCGTTTCCTTTCGCTCAACCTCTCATCACGTCCGCTCGTCTGAGAGACACCCTTGTAAATCATGTGTTTGTCCGTACTTGCGTATCAGGAGGTCGCCAGGCGAATCGAAGACCTGACCGGAGCGATCTACGCGCTGGACCCGTACTTCGTGATGCCGGCGACCGACGAGCACGCCGCCACTCTGTCCATGCTTGTGTCGAGCGCGGCACACGCGCGCAGCAACAGGCGTGCGCGCTCGCCCGAGCGGCGTGAGCGTGCGCGCCTGGCCCCGCACGCCCTGGCCGCGCCCGCCGCACCCGCCCGGGCCCGCTCGCCCTGCTGGGCGCCGGGCGGCATCACCTACGCCGAGATAGTCAAGGGCTCCGGCTCGCGCTCTAGCTCCCGCGGCTCACGCGCGTGTAGCGCACACCCGCCCGACGAGCACGACCGGGTTCGAGCTACGCCATCCCCGCCCGAACTGCTCGACGCCCGGAACGATATCGTGGAAGTGCTCGTGGAACCGTGTGTGCTCAGTGAGAGAGTCGATGATGATGCAGTGTCGTGCAGTGACACCCGTGTTTGCCAGTCTATCAGTGTCAGTGAGCCTTATGGCGGTGACGTGAACGTTTACTATGATGACTTTGTACCGCGACCGGAACTGGAGTCGGTTCCTGAATATTACGCGGAACCTCCAGTGGAGTACCGGGAGATGCCCATTGATGTGCCGGCAGCCGTGTATCGGGAATCACCCGAACCTTTAAGGAAGTTGCCGGACCAACCAATGAGAGAATTACAGCCCGCAGAATCAGAAAAGGTTCTCAGCCCGATACAGAAACAACGCTTGCACGAATTATCTTATGCGGAAATATTAGCACTCGGGCTACGTAAGCAGACCCATACTCATAGCGTTACGTCCTTACCGAAACCACAGGTGGCACATGTTGAGCTGGTTAAGGAGATCGTAGTAGAATGCGTTGAGAGATCTCCACCGATTCAGCAATATGAATCGAAAGTTGAGAAGATTGAGCCGCCGAGGTTCAAATCCGATAGACCGGAAAAAACAGAAAAACCGGGCAGATTGGAAAGGCTTGAAAGGCCAGAACGACCGCCTCCTAGAAGTAGATCGAGGGAAATGCCGAGACAGAGGCGCGGGCCAGAAAAACGACCCACAAAGGCACATGATGTTCAAACAATGAAAAAGAAAAAGACCATGAAAAAGGTCATCGAAGTTCAAGACTTTGATGAACCTGAGCAACTAGTACAAGTTGAACTAATACCTATTAGAAATCCTGTATCTGCTGTGGCTGCAGTGCCAACTGTAAGCAAGGAAGTCACTAAAAAGTTACAACACAGTGCTACAGTCGTAGAGACTGTTACTGAGATTGTCACAGAAGACTCGCAGCCTGAAACTGTTGAGGAGGTTGAACATAAAAAACCTAAGAAGAAGCAAAAGTCTAAAAAACCTAAATCGTCTGAAGACGAAATTCAAAAAGCTCTCAAAGAAATAGAAGAACTCGAGAGAAATAAAAAGAAAAAGACGAAAGAATCGCGTGATAAAAGTAAAGATAGTATCACTGAGGTTATAACAGTTGAAACCCCGAAAGAACCTGAACATGTTGAAATCATAAAGCCACAAATTAAAGACACAGATGCACAAACCAAGTCTAAGAAAAAGAAAAGTCACAAAGAATCACCGGTTAAAACAACCGATGTCAATACGGAGTTTATCACTGTTGAGTCTACCGCCCCAGTTGAATTAATAACGAAAGAAATCAAACCCAAGAAAAAGAAAAATCAGAAACAAATTTCTTTAGATAAGTCTGAGAAATCAGAGCGTAGTTCGATTGATAGCATTACTGACGTTATCTCTGTTGTTGACTCTAATAAGAGTAAACAAACAGTCGTTGAAACAAAAACTGATGTTACCTCTAAACATGGTTTACAAGAAGTTAAAGAACTTCCTAGTCAACCGGAACTTACAGGGGATGAACAACAGATTTTGTCAGTCGTTACACAATCTGAAGAGAAAGGAATTAATATCCTTGATGAAATTCCAACAGAAAGTTGTACTGAAGTTATATCTACAGTTACCTCTGATGTGACACGTCACATTGAATTTAAAGAAGAATTTAAAACAATAACAGAATCTACTTCTGTAGAGACTACATATAAAGAACTCGATAATGATACTACATTGTTTAGTGATACAGTAACAGAAATTGTGTCACTACCTGTTATTGAAGCGGAACAGGACCAAAAGCAATCATCTGAAAATATAGTAGAAGCTAATGTAGTAACTGAAAAAAATTACATTCTACAGAAAAAAGACATTGAACAGGCTACAGAAGCTAAAGAGGCTGAATTACTGTTAGTCCAAGATCTGACTTCTAAGCAAGAAGAACAAACAAAGCCAGAAGAGATCAACAAAAAAGCTTCTAAAAATAAGAAGAAAGCACATAAAACTAAACCAAAACCGGAAATAGACATAAGTTCAGATTTTATTGCGAAAGAGTCTAAACAGACACAGCCTGAAATGAAAGAAGAGATCCAAATAGTAGAGGTCCAAACAGAACCTATGCAATTAGCACAAGAGCGACTGGAAATAGTAAAGTCGAAACAATTACAAGAACAAAATATACAGCTGGAACACTTAGAATTGGGATCTGCACAACTCGAACAGGTAAAGCCAGAAGCTTTAATTCCTACACCAATACAACTCGGACAAGAAAAACTGGAAAAGGTACAGCCTTTAAAAATACAATCTCAACCAGAACAGACAGAACTTGTGCTGTTGGACCCCGAACAAACGAAACGGTTACATCCAGACCCTTGCCAACGAGACACTATACAGACTGAACCCAACCCGGTGGAACTAGAACAAGTACAGTCTGAGTCTGAGCAACCAGAACCGGCACAAGTTGAAGTACCTTTACAGCCAGTTAAAATAATCGATAGTATCAAAACAGATGAAATTACATCTAAAAATAAAAAGAAGAAGAAACAAAAGAAACGTGAAAAGACACCCGAACCTATTGTTTTTGAAACTACAGAAACTATTGAAGTTATTGAAGAAGACGTTAAAACTATAGACCCTGTTGTAAAAGAAATACCTAACGTAGTGGAACAAGTTGAAGAACAAAAACCAACAAAGAAAAAGAAGTCTAAAAAGAGTAAACATGTTGATGTTACCGAGGATACAGTAGAGAAGACAATTATCGAACAAAAAGAAATTGAGCTACCTACTGAATTGAATGAGGGTATTCCTCAAGATATTGTGGTATCCAAACCTCAGGAAGACTCTAAACGGTCCAAGAAGAAGTCAAAAACTAAACCAAAACTGGAAACTAACGTAACAGAAATACCAGTTGAACTTGAATTGCCTGTACCTGAACCGGAACTATCTATGGAAGAAATAAAGCCAGAAGAGTCTGCTTTCGAAGAAGTGAAGTCACATAAAAAGAAGAAATCTAAAAAACATAAGATTGACGGTGATGACATTGACAAGGCTTTAAAGGAGATTGAACGTTCTGTAGGTTCTAAAAAGAAACCCAAAGAAAAGGCACCAAAACCTAAAGGCAAACAAGAACAGCTGAAATCAGTCGTAATTGAGTCTAAAGTACCTGAACATGAAATGCACTTGGAATTCACTGCAAAGAAGGTTGATTATGACAGTTCACCGGAAGAAGACGTTGAAAATATTCAACCAATTGAACACGTTGACTGGAACGCTATGTTGGAAGAAGAAGAAGGTGTGACTGAGACCACTTTTGAACCCATCAGTCAATCCGAATCTGACTTAACTATTACCGAAACTGCGTATGTTGCTAACCAAGTAACCATATTGCAGGAAACGACTAATATGTTACTAGAAAAGGAACGAACTGTTGTTGACAGTAGAGTTGAACCTACAATAGAAACAGCTGTCCTTCCTGTGAAGTCTTCTAAAATCATTTCGGAAAGTCCCAGAGGTGAAAAACTGGAAAGCGTAGAAGATAAGAAGCAAATGACGCCTGTCACAAGTCCTGCTAACGAGCAGAATAATAATGATAAATTCTTCTCACCTGATGCGTTAAAGGAAGGGTCGTACAACGTCGTTGAAGAGATAACCCGCTATGAACCTATCACTCAAGATGTTGAAACCCGTACCATATACCTTATAACACATGAGGAGAAGAAATTACCACCTATTAGGACTGTCAAAGTATTTAGTAGTAAGAGTAACTCGTTAGAAGAATCTCAATCTATTGAAGATGACGTAGTTTTAAGTGAACAAACGATAAATAACAAAATCACTGATGAAAAGTCTTCCATTAATGTTAGTGATAATGTTTTAGATAGTAAGGTTATTACAGACAAATTCATTAATCAAGAAAAAATATTAGAATCTGTAAGTAATCTAGCTAAAACAGAAGTTGCTGAACTTGACGATAACAAACCTGATTATGAATCTATACAAAAGTCTGTTGAAACATCTGACATTGTAAAGGATAATACTCTGACGAGTGAAACAACAGAAAGTTCGGGACTGATAACGACTCACACTGTAACAAACGTTGTTACTGAAGTAATTACAAAAGAAACTGTCGATAAATCTATTGACATTGAGTCTACAGTACGAGAATGTTCTGAACAGGAAACAAAAGTGGATAGTCCTATAGAAGAAAGTTGCATTGGACAAACAGAAACAACAACTGATTCTGAAGTCATTGAACTCGTGCCTGAAATTCAAGAACGTCCAGAAGTTGTATCAAATAAACCTGAAAAACCACTAACAGAAGATGATTTCTCCGACATACTGGAAGAAGCCATTTTTGGATCAGTACAGGATCGTAACAGAGCACCAGGTGAAAAGAAAACCAAGGACAAACATTCTAATATTCCCTATCAGGAGTTAGTTAATGAAGTCAAGTCTTACTCAGAGGACTTGGACACCTATAAGTTAGATTATGATTATACTCAATTAATGTTAAGCCAACGAGATTCTAAGACTTCTGAAGGAAGTGAAATCATTATGGGACCGGATGACACTAAACCAGTTTATAATATTGACGTGATTGAACCTCACGAAACCTCTAAATCTGTTGAGGTTGTACCCCAACCAGAGCCTGAACAAGTTTCATCAGTGGGAGAGGAAGCACCAATAGTAAGCTACTATGAAATAAAGGACGCTGAAGTAGTTTTGGCTACACAAGTTACTGAAAATCCAAAACTAGTATCTCAAACCGTACTGGTGACTGATGCACCTCAAATTAAAGTTCAGGACCTATTGTTAGAAACTCTTACTTCTTCTGAGAAATCAACAAAAACTGATATTCAAACAAGTATTGATTTTATAACAACTGAGAGTTCTGTACTTAAACCCGTTGATGAAGTTAATACATCCATAGCAAGTACTCGGACAAACGAAGAAACAAATATTATCTCGGAAACTGAACAATTAGAATTGAAGCCTCAAACATCGGTACCAGAAAAGCAACAAAGCATATCTGCAAATACTGCGAAATCTGCTGATACTACAGAACCTCTTTTAGTATCTTCAATTAATGAGGAAAAGCCTAGAATTAGTTACCATGAAATTAAAGACGCCGAAGTAGTTCTAGCGTCTCATGTTTCTAATAAACCGGCTGAAATAATACCAACTGCAAATACAGAAACAGTTTCTTCTCTGCGTGTCTCTGAAACTGTTGATGAAACTGAAAATGCAAGTGAGGTTTCTCATGTATCAGTAGAATGTCTACCTATTCAGACAGAAAAAGTTATTCCTAACGTTGAAAAGTTTTGTAGGGTATCTCCTGTACAAGAAGAAGCACCTAGAATAAGCTACCATGAAATAAAAGATGCTGAAATTATCTTAGCTTCTCTGTCAAAACCTAGAGAAGAATCTAAGAGCACAATTATTGAACCTGAAAAACCAAAAGTTACTACGTCGAGTCAAGTCCTGTTACCAGGTCCAATAGAGGCTACACCCGCAGACGAAGTCAAAGTCATGAAAGTGGTTGAAGAAGAAAAGCCTGTAATCACTGAAGATAATCTTCTTAAGACTTTTGATACAACTACTATTTTGGCTATCAAAACTACCACTGAACATACTATTGATTTTATTAGCACCGAGAGCTCTACTTTGAAACTTGTTGGTGGACCAATAGCAGACACAGCTACTGAAACAAAACCTGTTCTTGTTGCGGAAAGTAAACCCTCTGAGGTCGAAAAACAACTAAAACCGAATGTCAACATTGAATCATTACGCGAAGAAACACCACGCCATAGTTATCATGAAATCGTTGACGCTGAAAAACGTCTAGCTCTAGCACTTGAGAGTGAGAAATCCCACATACTTGAATCTCTTACTAGACAAGTTGTTGAGGACAAAGCACCAGCAATAGATCAAGTGTCCGAGGTAACAAAAACTGAACATGTGACTACCACAGTAATTGAACATATTAAAAATAAACAAACTGACACATCAATTGACGAAACACTGAAATACACACTAACTGAGCTCACAAGTGAAGCACCAACTCTAAGCAATCAAGAAAAATCTGATGCCGAAAAACTCTTAGGTACTAAAATTGAACCAACTGTTACTACTGTTGCCTCAACGGTTACCATTGCTGAAGAAAATATTAAAAATATTTCTAGAGTTCAAGATATTGTATCTGATGATACGACCAACGTGCCTAAAGCATTGATATTTGAAAAGCCTCTGTTTAATTATCACGAGATTTGTGATGCAGAACATTTGTTGGCTATAATTATAACTAGAAAAATAGGCAAAGAACCTTCTCCGGCTAAAGAAGTAGAAGATAGACAAGAACCAGTTGTTCAAGAAGAAACTAAAGAAGACCAAATTACTACAGGTGTTAATGTCATCGCCGATTCGATTATAGCAACAGAGCAAAGAGTTGAAAATCACGTAAGCCACAATGACACTTCTGTTACTAATGGTGAAATAGAAAATTTGATCATTGTAAATGATCCACAAGTAGCTCCAGAACCTGAAACGACAAGAGA
This sequence comes from Amphipyra berbera, assembly GCA_910594945.2. Classification (NCBI taxonomy): domain Eukaryota; kingdom Metazoa; phylum Arthropoda; class Insecta; order Lepidoptera; family Noctuidae; genus Amphipyra; species Amphipyra berbera. Next base: position 20,041,914 of record OU343126.1, read on the forward strand.
ATCTATTTACGAAGTGCCAAGGTTCAGTTATCACGAACTAAATGATGCTGAAAATTTACTTGCGTCTACACAAATTTCTATTCATGAACTTGAACTATCTGTTGAAGAGATTGATGTTAGTCCAGTAACAGAAACTGTATCGACTAGCATCGTTGAGCCTATTATTATTTTAGAAAAGGTAACTGAAGCCACTGAAGACGTACAAGAAAGACAAAAGTCACCAGACAAAGAAACTGTATTCGAACCGCTACGTCACAGCTATCATGAAATTCAAGATGCTGAAAATGTTCTAGCGTCTATGAAATTCAATGAAGTGGTTCAAACTCCTAAAGAAGAATCTCAAAAGCAAGTAAAAACACAACTTGACGACGTAGTGCCTGAAAAAGTGGAAGAAACATTACTTCAAATCGTGTCTGACAAACACACCTTAACAACTAAAACTGACACAGAACATACTATTGACTTTATTACCAATGAAAGTACTGTCACGAAGCCTATACAAAATATATATAAAGTTGAGGACCTCCCTTCACCACTTGAAAATGCTAATTTAGACAATGTTGCTCTCTCATTTGAAGTCGACGATCTTAGTAATACACCTATAGTAGTAGTTTACGGCAATGTTGAGGACGGAACGCCTACGGTGGAACCTAAAACTCCGGCGTTTGATACTCAACGTAAAGATATTTTCACGACCGAGGTTTCGGAAACGATTGATAAATTGGATAAAATAAAAGTGGACAACGTTCCTAAAATAGAACTTCCAGTCACTCTAGAAGAACCAATTACAATCGAAGACACATTTGAAATAATCGATCACAGTGAAGTTACAGATATTGTTAGTGATATGAATAATACTGAACCCGAAGAAAACGTTTCTGATGCTGAATCTAAAGTAACTCAAACATCAACACCTATTACCGATAGTATTATAGAATTTACTTCTGTTACAACTGACATCATTACGGAACATCGACGGTCTTTAACTCCTAAAACTAGCGACGACCATATGGTAGTCAGAGACCTGATTAAAGAAGCTCTCCAGGAATCAGAAACACCAGCTGCTAAAACTAAACCAGTTTATGAAACTTTCGTAATTGATGACCTCAATGAAAGTCTTGTGCCTGTGGTATTCGGTGATATTAAGGACATCGAAAAATCGATTAAATACAAGAAACAAGAACTATTATTGAAAACTGAAGAACCTGAACCAAAACAACCTATAAGTACTGAGAAAGAAATCACTGACGAAGTTATGGTACTTGAAGGGTCTCTATCTCCCGTAGAAGATATTGAAATTGTTGAAGCAACCGAAGATTTTACTATTCCACATCCAAGTGAATTTGTAGAGTTAGGGCCAACCACTGATCTAGGGCTCGATGCTAAGCCTAACACTATCTCGGCGGAATTCATACAAACGGAAATTTTAGAATCGGTGATAAACTTACCTCAATCAGATATTATTAAAAAACCTGTTATGGATACGCACGAACCTTCGGACATAAATGCGGAACGTATAATTTCAACTGATATTAGGGAAACACAACTAACCAAAAGTGAAACTGTTAGCCGTGTAGAAAAATCTCCTATACATAGCTTGCATGATCTCCTTCCTGAAATTGACTCCATCCCTGAATTTAAACCCTCTTATTCGAACACTGTATTGTATTCAAAATTGTCGGCTGATGCACCCGAGTTCACACCCTCTTACATGTATCAGACTATTACTACTGTGTCTGAAAGTAGATCTGAGGTAGTTGGCGATGCACCTGCACCTATTACTAAGGAAGAAGAAAACATTGAAGTCTTGACGGAAGAGATACCAGTAGTACAACAAATTTCTTATTCATCAATACTGCAAACTAAGAAGGAGAAACCGCAAACCGTTCCACAAACTCTAACACCTGTCGAAAAGATGGTTTCAGAACCAGAAATACCTGCGTCAGAAATTCCTATCGAAGAAATGCATGAAGAACAAGCTGAAACGAAACCTAAGAAAAGTAAAAAGAAAAAGAAGAAGGAAAAGGATGATAAGAAGGAAATACCAGTTGTTAATGCGCCTGAAATTGCGCCAACACCGCTGTCAGTATTACCTGTACCTGAAGTAACTCCAGTTTTACCAGAACCAGTTAATGTATGGGTCAAAGCTGCCGAGGAAGGCAAATCTTACGCTGATGTGGTGGCCGAAGGCTTGGTTCATGAACATAAAGAATTAATACAACTAGTCACAGAGAAGCCAAAAGAAAGGGAAATAGTCCAACCAAGTACAGAGAAACCACAAGAGACCGAAAAAGTGGTAAAGGTAGTACCACCAGTACAAGAAGTGGTAGAGAACATAGAAACAATTTCAGAAAATGATAACACTATTGGATCTTGGGCTAAAATAGTAGCTAAACGATCATCACCCGAGAGAGTACAGAAAGATGAAGTACCACTTGTAGAACCAGCTCACATTTCTGCTAAAATGAATCCTCCAATGATCCTTGTGGATGAATCAGATAGCGAACATCATAAACCTGACGTAGAAGTCGATGCTGAAGGATTTATCACTGTTGACAGAAGTAGAAGATCTAGGTCCAAATCTAGAGAGGCACGTTCACAATCAAGCGTAACACATAAACACGAAACACGTGAAAAATCAGAGAATAGATTTGAAGCATTAACTACCACTCTTAAACCTGATGATGCTGAATCCACACAAAGCCCTTCAGAGGACGAAAAGTCAATAATAAAGCCAAACAGGAAGAGCCGTTCTTCTAAATCTAGGGAAAAGAACATCAAACCTAAAGCTACGGTAGTAGCTCCTAGCACATCCGATGAAGATAAACAACCGCCTAAGAAAGATAAAAAGAAACGATCTTCTAAGTCGAAGGATAAGGCTATTCAACCTGTGGAAGAAAAGCAGTTAGAACCACCGAAAGAAGTTGAAATCGTGGAGCCGCCAAAAGTGGAAGAGAAAAATGAAGAAAAAGTAATCACTTCAGCAATTCAACCTGAATCCAAAAAGAAGAGCAAAAAGAAGAAAAAAGATAAAAAACCTGTTGAATTAACTGAGGTTACTGAGACTTCATCTCCTGTAGAAGTTACTTCCTCTGAACAAGAGATGGTAGCAGTACCTAAAGTGCTAACGAAATCACAGCAAAGGAAGCTCGACACTCCTGTTTCAACCCCCGAATCCATTCAGACACCTATCAAAGATAGAGTTTTCTCAGAGGCTCAGTTCTGGAAATTAGACCCTAGTAGTTTGGATACTTCTGAAATGATATCTATAGAAATACAACACACACCCACGGAAACATTCAATATTGAAATAAAAGATGAAAATATACGGGCTGAAGATTCGCCATTGAAAACTGTTGACCTTTCTAAAAGTGTTGAGCCAATTCAATCTGCTACCCAATTTATCAGTGAAGAAATATCGGCTATTGAAACCCAGAGACAGGAACTTGAGGATACAATTGCTGACGATCAGTCGCTTGAGAGCAAAATGGCTGACTTGCAACGAGAGATTGAAGAAATGTTGTTACCTGAAAACGATTCTTCGTTACTCAGCGACGATTCGCCTAAGGAACTGACTGATACCCAAACTTCAATTGAATATCAGTATGATGAATTACTGGATAACATGACTCCATCACTGGCTAGTCCTGAACCGGATGGTTCAGAACCTAAGTCAGCCGAGGAACCAGTGCCTGAAGAACCATTAGAAGACAAAACCTCTAAACACGATGAAGAACTTGATGATAAACATATAAGCATGAGTATGATTGACTCATTACTGGATGATACCGAACCTTTATCTATGACTGAAACTCATTCTTTAGAGCACTCGGAAGATTTTCTAGTCACTCAAGAAGAAGATATTACTCCTAGAGCTTTTGGAAAACAGGATGTACAAGTAATAACTAATATACCTCTATCAGAAAGGCCTAGTATTGTATCGCAGGAAATTCTGGACAGTTTGATTAAGCAAACGGTGGTTAGCCAAGACACAACTGTTACTGAAATTAAAGATACAACTACTAAAACTGATATAGTACTAGACGAATCGACCGCTGGACCCGAATCTGTAAAGCGAGTGCTTGAAAGGGAAAGTATTATACCACTTACATTAGAAGAATCCGATTTAACAGGTAGAATCGAAAATAAAACACCAAAACAAGTTACCACATTCATTGAATCGGAGAAAATCAACGAAAAGCCGTTATTAAAATCAGAAATAATAACCACCCAAGAAAACAAAACGACACTAAAGAACTCAGTTGTTGCCGAAGTCATTTCTTTTATTGAAACAGAAAAATTACAAGATAAATCAGTTCTGCCGGAAGTAACAGACGAACCATCCAGAGAAGAAAAATTGGAAGACGTATCAAGACACACAGTAGAAAGCATCACTGAAAAGGGAACTGTTACAGCCGATATTGTATCTGATGTCCCACTTTCTAACATTGATACCATTACTAACAATCTCATAAACCTAAAAACGGATACTTTCTGGACGGACAAACACAATGTTGATGATGCGGAATTATTATTAATTAAACGTAAATCTGTAGAAAAAACAATTACACCTGTAGACACTGATGAACCTCACATTGACGAAGGCATTAGCGTCGAGGAAAACATTATCAATGATAATTCTTTCTGGCTTGAAAAACACCTATACCATGACGCTGAATGCCAATATTTCCTTTCATTGGCTAGTAAAACTAAGGCACCCACTGTTGCCACCACGGAAATCGAAATAAAAGATCAAAATGATAAGGATAGAGATCAGGGTGGTAGCTCTGGTCACTCATCTGAAGCCGAGGAGCCAAAAGACTCTTCTGGTTCACCTTATGATCCCGACTACATATCCATGGATCTACCCGGTGGCATGTGTAGTTGGAAAGACAAATCCTCGTACTTGAGCGTCGAAACACCTGTTGTTGATGACGTTTTGGACGTACCTGTCTTTAGGGAGGATATACTAACCACCCTACCTATAGCACCAGCCCCATCCTCGTCCAAACAGGAGCCGGAGCAGACACACCAGAGGACATCAAAGGTGACTGAACCACAGTCGTATTGTACGATTTTTAAATATATACTTTATGTTTGGCATGATATAATTACTAAATTCTTAATTTCACATGTTACGAAGCTCTGTATTGTGATGTATTTAGCCACGCCGCAGCTCGTCTTGTAGTGCCATATTTTGGCGTGCACTGTAAATTATTACAGTAGTATAGTAACGCATTTGATTAGTCATTAATTTTGTATTGTGTGAATTATAATTCTAGTCATCTCTAGTCGGATTTGAATTTTTTTCTAGTCTTTGTCAGTCATCTGATATTTTATTGTAATAAATTTTAAAATGACGTGCATTGTTTTATTTACACGTGATAATAGTTTTATTTTTATTATAATCAGTTGTTTACCCCCGTCAAAATTTGGCTACTACGAGACGATAGACTGTTGCCGCTTAAATAAGAAAAGTTTTTATAGAGTCTGTATTTGGGCTTTGATGAAAATGCAACCCTGAACAAACAAGACTCCAAAGTCTGCAATCTTAGTAATTTACGCAAAGAACTTTGACAAAGTCTGCAAAATTTTATTTGAAAGTTTTGCTAAGGTCAGTCACATTATTTGCTATATTTTGAATTTCAGTAGTTTAGTTGCAAGACCTCTCATTCCAAAAATTAAAATGAATGGTATTTTTTTAATTATTTTACCTGTAATGTTTTGAATGTCTTGTCAAAAGTATTATTGCATCCAGTCATTCTAAAATTAGACCAGAATTGATTATGGATTATCCTCATCCAAGTGTTCCGTACCGAATCCGTTCTATACGCTTATCAGTGTGAATGCCACACGCTTCACCACACTGCTATTGACAATAAAAACTAACAAATGTATGGTTTAGGGGGAATTATTTTTTTGGAGATGTTTTTGTTATACATATACTTCTCATATTGACAATTCGAAAAAATATTCCAAATTAATATTCGTTCATAAAAAAATTCAAACAATTAAGTCCTCCAAAACTGTACTATTATTCAAAATTGAACGAAAATCCCCTTTAACGTTTACCGTCTTGTTGGAATGTTTAATTATTTTCAAAACACATTGTTTCACCTTTAGAATGTGCATTTTTTCTAAATTCACGCGTGTACGGTACAGGACACTTAGTACCCAGACTGACCAGCTTTATTTTATCGATAGCCCAGCAACAGTCCCCGTTTGCAGCAGACTTCTAAAGTTCGCATGTCATGCCAACATGTTGTTATGAACTAATTTGATTTTATATTGTTGTTGTTTTGTGTTCCTAACATAATAGTCCATTGGAATGATCACTTGGACTGTTTTGACCCATTAAATATTTTAGACGATATGGTATCAAAAGTTTTAAATGTACAAGATTCTATATTTGCAATCATACTATTTATTTAGACTTTTCTGGAGATTTAAATATCGATTTGGATAATTACATATAGATATTGGTTGGATAGTAGACATACAGCTTTTAATTCACAGATTTTATTTCCATAAAGAATACTTCGTCCCAAAATAAATTATAACGTAATGTTTACGTGTTAAAGTTAATTTTGCTATTGCGCTCACTCTCCCAAATACCAACCGCACATAAATTTGAGCTTTGTTCGTAATGAATGCCTATATTCATTTCACCGAGTATGCAAACCCCTAATTTATGTTTTGGCTGTCATCCAAAACTATTGGTTCAGAGATGTATTTAATCTTGATTTACTTCGTACGTGAAATGATAATGCTTGTTTTACATTTAGAAATTATTCAGGATGTATCCGTTGATTAAGAATTTTATTATCTCCATCTGTGGGTAACGTCATTTGAACCATATTCTAGAATGAGATATTCCAATCTAGTCATGCGTGCAAATACCGTAGTTTGTTTGCCAAAGTCTAAATACACATAGTATTCACCCCTTTTTATTTGAATTTCGGAAATCCAAATCTTCAATCAAAACAACTTTTATTTACTGAAACTTTTGATTCCATGTCGCTATTGTACAAAAGAGTGATTTGCTAATAAAAGCGTGTGTTCTCAGGATGAATTATCTAACGATATAGAAACTCTGCTAGAAGAAATAAGAGATGTACAAACGCGCTTATCGGACCTGCCTGACGAGAGTCTGGAAGCCATGGAGGAAGGTCTCAGGGTAAGTCCACACTGTATATACGCCATTGATCAGAAATAACAGACCTAAATTCCCACTGACGTAGAAGCTGTTAAATATAGATTTGCTATCTCGTGATACAAATTGGTTTAGAACAGAAGTCAAATGAATTTTCATTCAAAATTTCGAATTTACTGCCTCATAAACAAAACTAGAATTCAGTTAAACAATATCGGGAATTAGAATAAAAGCGGAGCACAATCATCAGCTGTTTATATTGGGCAAGTCGTAGGTGGTGATTAAAGGAAGTACGTTAATGTGACTCTCATAAAAGATAGACAATGCAATTTGTCACTTGCTGCAGCTTAAAATTTTGAGTAACTAATATGCTACAAAATTTCTGATTTCTGAACTACTAACGGCCTGTTTCACAATCTTCAGTTAGTTCTTAATTGAAAGATAAATAATTATGATGGTTTGAAAGCCTCTATAGAAAATCTATCAAACCACCGTATTTATTTCCAAGATAAGAGTTATCCAATGATTATAAAACAGGTCCTAAGCATAGATTAATATTATTTGGTAAAGTCTAGAAAAAACTATGGTGCTATTAAATAGCTGTTTCATAATATTACTCCTGTTTATAGTTATAGCTATAGTTAAACGTTAACTTGTTGCTGTTATCATCACTCTTTTACAATTAGAAACGTGACTGATAGGTGCATACGTTTTTATGAGCGTCAACAAAATTTTCTGTCATCTCCCAACAATGCCGCGGCCTTGACAATGAGTTAGTCCATATATTGTGATGTTTCACCAAATGATGTCACCTGCACGTTACGACATAGAGTTAATAATAATGTTAGTGTTTGGCTTCTCACAGGGCACTAGTAAGTGAACGAACGCAGTGCAGTCGATACGAATTATTCGAATGAAAATTATTTTACGATGGAATCGATTTAATCGATTGTTTTTCGTGAAGTGTTTAGTGATAGTGCTTTTATTTTCGACAGGTATTTTTTTGTTTGTATATGTTTTTATTTTCTTATATTCGGTAGTTTAACGTATTGATTAGCAATTGAACTCGGGGACCAAGTAGAACTGACTTAATGATTCTCATTTAAGGTTTATATCTGGAATAATATTATCAAATTAAATAACTTATTATATTGAAGCTGCTTGTTTATTTTACTTTAAAAATCAAATCGCAAATAGGCAGTACCATTCATTAATCAAAACTTTAAATCTTTCCTTAAGTTTAAATTTTTTTAAAAAACTTTTTACTTTTCATATTAGTCATTTACAGTTGGAACAGTATCCTCAGTCTCTTTTTATAAACCATTCAACCCCATTCTATTATATCCTTCTTATTCAATACCCTTTGGGTTGGGTATTGTGATTCAGTCAACCAGAACCAGTTAGGTACAATCTATTGTTAGGTCCAGAATCAGTCCATTCACTGTGGTCAACTAGGTTTAAATTGAATGACTATTGCCTGACTTCTGACCCGGAAAAATCAGCCTTCAGATTTTATTATTTGCACTGTACTAATATTTTAGTTACAAGTACTACATTTATACAAATAATATTATATTTGTCCATGTAGGTGACATTCACGATAGGTGTTTACTTATTAAGATAATATTAGTTCACTAAGTTCTACGGGTAAGAATACAAATTAAATTGAATTACAATGTGTGGAGTATTTCGTAGTCTTATCGATCTAACCCCACGGTAGGCACTGCACTTGAAATTATGTAGAATCTTTAGAATACCTGCATCCCTTTCTGTTATTATTGTGTCTAGGACATAATTTCACGTGAGCAAAGCCCATTGTACTGCTAGTATTATAAAAAACATTATAACAAAAATAAAACCGACTTCAAATTGTCTATCTCCGAAGTTCTTCATCAGATCTTCACCAAATTTAAATGGGACCACTTCAAAAGAATATTCTTTCAAACAAAAAAAAATATCATTAAAGTCGGTTCACAATCAGCAAAGATATCGCGGAACGAACATACAAAAAAAACACAGTCGAATTGAGAACCTCCTACTTTTTTTGGAAGTCGGTTAAAAATATTACTGTATTTTTATGTCAAAATAGCACATAACATAACATCACGCCTATATTCTCCGAAGGGTAGGGCAGAGGTGTATAGAAACAAGTTTATTTCGCCGTTATGTTTAAGTCCCATGTAATAGGGGGCCAGCTTATTGCCATCAACCGGGCAGAAATCCAAAATCCGGACTGCCACTGAGGAATTCCACACGGAAAAACCCAATAACACTTTGCTCGGCCTGGGGTTCGAACCCAGGACCTTACGATCAGTAGTCGCGCTTGCCACCACTAGTCAACGAGGCAGTTAAATAAATGATCGAAATATACATTTTATTGTAAATGAAGTAACAAACTGGTCTGACGATTTTGACATTACTATGTTGGAAGTATGTCTTGTCTTGTTTACCTTCCCACGCAGTAGTAAGAATATAGTAAACGAGAATTATAAATTACTATGATGACCCACGTGCTATCAGTAATACTAAAAGTACTTACGTATTCAACTCTTAGTTCATTTTAATAAAAAAAATGTGAAATTATTAATTCATTATTGACTGCCTTGTTGGTCTAGTGGTCGCAAGCGCGTCTGCTGAGTATAGGGTCCCAAGTTCGACCCCAGGTCGGAGTTTGGATTTGTGCCCGGTTGATGGCAATAGGCTCGCCATCTATTACATGGGACTTAAACATAATTGACGAAACGAGGGTGTATTAATACACCTCTGCCGTACCCTTTGTGGAATACAAGGCGTGATGTTATATTACGTTTTTTACTAATTTAATTTGATGTAAAGAATCAACTTCTTTGTACTTCATCAGCTAAGTAATGTTGTTTACTATATGGATCTTATACCGTAAATCTTAATCGATATCCAAGAGATTCAATAAAATGCTTAATAATCCAATAATAGGCTATGAAGTGTATACAACAATACAGACTATAAAATCAGCTGACTCGTCCAATTTTAGATATGACGCCATAGTAGCGATCATTTCCAAAAACAATTATTACGAATTCGATGTTAGGTTGCCATTGGCCATATATCTATTCAATGACATCACGTCCTATTAGCCTATTTAGGTACGCAGATCATAAGACTTGCGAGGATAAGCTGTTCTTGCTGCGGTCAATCCGTGGATGGGTGACTGTTCGTTACATATCGAGACCCCTCCGTACCTCGGAGAGCACGATAAACTGTCGGTCCCGGGTGTGCAAATACCCTCGACAGTCGTTACAGGTAGTCAGAAGCCCGAAAGTCTGACAACCGTCTAATCTTAGGATATCGGCGTTGCCCAGGAACTGGGTTGCGAGTGTCTGATGGCAATCCGTCCGATTAAAATACTGGTATTCAGCCGCACCTGGTTAAACAGGAAGCTGACCCCAACATAGTTGGGAATAGGTTAGGAGGAAAAAAAACAATCTTTGTACAGACGTATTGCAGTCCACCTATGTTCTTAAAAAAACCTTGTACATATAAACATCTTCCTCAAATACTCGTTAAGATAATTTTAACTCAGTCGTTAAACTAATATGATCTATAAAATGTCGCATAAAATTTACGAGTTCACTTTATGCTCAAATAGAAAATAGTACGGTAGGCACATACAAGATGGGTGAATCATTCCAGGTGTATTTCTTGTAATTTGCATTACGCTGATGACTGCATACGACCTTTAAGCGTTCTGGTGCAGGAGATTAGTCATGGCATCGAATTTTAAGAATTACCTGATAAGGGAACATACTACGTGACCCATTTTTTTACAATTTTTTACTTCGCTCCCTCCCTCGGTAACCACACGTAGTATATGCCAATACTCACCCCCCACCCCCTCTAGTTTTCAGGTAGTAATATATAAATATGGTTTTAAACGATTTTTGGCAAACAGAAAGATAAAAAAAATGACTCATATGTGCGAGTGTTGCCACCTGTGAGTTCAAAAAGCGCTAAACTCTGCGCGCCAAATTTGAATATAGCTCGAAAAAACTCGAGATTTGTCTAGAAGATATTGACTACGTGACGAAAACCTAAGCCCCCAGCTGACCAAGCGTGGTATTTTGAACCCCCCCCCCCCCCCTGAACGGGTCACGTAGTATGGGTACGTTCCCTAATAGCTTATGACTGATTTTGTTTCCAGTTTTGTTATTTTCCTTAATGTTGAGGTAAATATTGAAATCTATTTCAGTACCTTACAATCTATTTAGGTTATTAAAGCGTATTCGTATTTCATATTACACGTGGTCTGTACCGTTCTGTCTAGCTTTTTCCCATTTATGTTGCGGTCAGCTTCCAGTTTAACCAGATGTGGCTGAATACCAGTTTTTACACTGACCGACTGCTATCAGATCACCGCAACCCAGTTACTGGGCAATGCTGATAATTTAAAATTAGACCGGTTGTTAGGCTTTCGAGGTTCTGACTACCCGTAACGACTGTCATAGGTATTCGTATGACGACCAAGACCGACGGTTTAACGTGCTCTCTGAGGGATGGAGTGGTCTCTATGTGTAAAGAATGGTCACCTATCCACGGACTGACTGTGGCAAGCGTTGCTTAACGTCGCAAATCTTATGATCCGAGCGGTCGTTAATAAGCTTCGTGGTCTGTAGGTACTCCTAGTACGAATTTGCAAATTATGATTACGGCTATTAGTTTTCACGAGCTCACTAATCTCTATCTCTCTTACACAATCGCAAGAAAAAGAGTCAGATATATTGTTCAGTTTAGCGAGCTCACGAAGGTCCTACTAGGGGTATTTAACTGTACTATACATTTTTCTTCCGAACTTCTTTTCGTGTGGTTAATACCTAACCTCGTGTCAGAGCTTAAGCCGCCCATGGGCCTCTGACTTGGCTTCACATGCCATCGAGAAATATATCTCAGACATGCCGGTTTCCTCACGATGTTTTCCTTCACCGTTTTTAAACAAGTGATAATTATACAATACGCACTTGAATCCGAAAAGTCAGAGGTGCGTGCCTTGGGTTCGAACTCGAGACCTATGACTTGGCAGTCTGACGGTCACACCACTAGGCTGTCACTGCTATAAACTACTGTTTCTTCCGATATTCGCATTGCAATAAATAGGTATAATAACTATTGCTATAGTTGTTCTTAATCTGAATTTAAAACAACATTGTCATAGTTTATCTCTACTGACCCCATAGGGGGAAACATTGATGAGTTAAATACATACACATGAATGTATTTCATTTTTATTAGACTATGACATAAGTTGTATGAGCAATGAAATCATTTCCAGCTCACATCACGTTTATATTTAGATTTTTTCTAAGAAACAAAACAATATCGCCACGTTTATTTTTGTTTTATCTCTATCAATTAATGTGTGCGATGCAGTTTAGCGAGATAAAAGGCGACAAAGTTTTCACACCTTACCTGCGTTTCTTGTTGCAAATATTAACTTCATTATTAAGTTGGTTTTTAAAAACGCGGGCTGCAAAATATTAATAGGGTGAATAGGTATTAGAATATTTTTAACATTATTTTAACAAATCATTCTTCTCCCGGGTTGTTAACGTTATAGTATTGTCAGATTGTTTTTGTTCTTGTCTTATTGCTTGACGGCAGCGGTATAGTTTCAGTTTTCATTATCATAATTATAGCATTAAATATCTGCATTCTTAACTTTGGGATGATGCTAATGACGTTCTCAAATTTTGTTAATATTTTTCGAATATTCGCCCAATAATTTGAATAGGTTTTTTCGATCTATTTCCGTCCCACCCCTCCCGCAAACCTTCCCAATTGAGCGCGAAAGAGACACCTGCATCTCGGACTGATTTCTCCTGTGCAATATTAGCGAAATCATACTTTCGTATTTCCCTGTTTCCTTCTTCAAATCTGGACCTATTTTAATATTTTTTTCTGTAATAATTTAAGAAAGACTTTGGTTATGTCTGTATGTTTTTCTTTTATTTTTTATATTCTACAAATTTGTTTGCCAGATGTTTGAAAACGGTGGTAAAACTGGTTGATTATTGTAAAATTTGAACGTTTCTAGTTCTTTTAATAATTAATTTATTGACAAAAACAAAACATAGGGACATAGTGGTGGTAGATATATATCATATTATGATAAAAAATATTTGCTCTAGTAACATTATCCAAGGAGGAAACCGAGGAATATGTTTGTATGCACTAAATGCCGACCGCATTTCCTCTTAATACTATTTTCTTGAGAATCATGAAGAGATTATTTCGTGTAAAGTTTTGACCTTTGCTTGGTATTCGAAGTATCCATTTATTTGCGTTAATGCCCAGCGGTTGGTGCCACCTGCCTTTACATTCAGGGCAGTACACATTTAGAATTTTATTGCTGGTGTTTTCTTCACTATGTTTATCTTCGGTGTTAAAACCCGGCACTAAATTATTGTGTAAAACATTAATGATTGAAGAACACACTTTGTTATTTTGTAGGTCGAATTTCTGTCCTAAACCTAGATAATAGGTGTAAGCTCTCAAATGTTTTAATTTTAAATGACTATTTTCCATCTATGACAAACGATGTAGCTGCAAATTTTCTTTTCCATTTAGTTTCTGTCTTGGTTTTTAATTTTCAAAGCTGACATCTGAATATTGATTTAGGTAATACATTTTCGAAGATCTACACTCTGAATCCATTTTGTAACATAAATAATAACTAGCTCAACTTCATAGCACTTACTCGAATACTTTGAATATTTCAGGAGGGCATCGCAGTTCTAGTCAAGTGCGAAGAAGCAGCCGACATCCTGGAGACGAAGGTCATGGAGTACCGGCAGGAGCAGGAGGTGCAGTCGCTGCTGAAGGACCTGGTGGTTATGAAGACCAGGATCGTGAAGCTGCTGACGCAGGCGCGTGATGGCCTTAACATCATCAAGGTAAGAAAGGTAACTTTTTTGAACATATATTTCTATAAATGGTACTAACTGGTTTGTTGACCATGATTTTCATTAACTTTTTTATATATTTAATATAAAAAATCATTGTAGCATTAACTATTAAACCAACATAAAAATATAGTTTTTTTTAAATACCTTTATATACTAACTTATATACGCACGCACGCTACACCCAAAGTTTAAGTTATGTATAAGATAGTCTGAAAAACCGAATTGAAATATATGTAGAAATACAGGCTCTATTATAAGCTTAATATTATAAGTGCCGATTTCACCAACTTCGACAACTTTTATCTCAGGAATAAATTAGACGTTTTTTCTGCTTTAGTATGGAAATTCTGTCAAAACGTCTAACTTACTCCTTGGATAAACGCTATCCAATGTTGGTAAAATCGGGCGTAAGAATACTAATTTTATTTTGCTTTAGTTATCTCGTACACACTACACGTGTGTCTTGTATCAATCTATTCAGACTCATTACATAACATAACATCACACCTGTATGCCCCGAAGTGTTGGTTGGGCAGAGGTGTATGGTAAAACCCTCATTTCACCCTTATGTAAGTTCCGTGTAAATGGGGGGCGAGCCTATCGCCTTCAACCGAGCACAAATCCAATCTCCGGGCTGTGTGTGTGTGGTATTAGATACTTGTGAAAAATGCAGTTTTAACGTGTGACTAATGATATCATTAGTGTTGTTATATATTGCAACAATTTATCTAGTTAACAACTTTTTTTTAAACATTTAAGTGACGTTGGAATTTAATTTTTCAGGACGCCAAGGTGGAGATGGCTCGTCAAGCGAAGGAGGTTGAAGAACAGAAGGAGAAAATCACCAAACTGGACAGGTGGCTTGAGACCATCAACAATGGCCTCAAGGAATCCACCTTACAGTCAGAAGTTCTCACAGAGGAGGATATTGTTAGATATATTGAAATTTATGAACGCTACATAAGAGAGTACGAGGAGTATGAGATTATACTGAAGTCAATAACTGTGATAAGTCAAGATGAATCTAGTCAGTCTTTGAGGGTGAAGTTGAATGCAATGCAGAAAGCGTTAGAGGAAACGAAGCATCTAGTCATTATAGAGATAGAGAGGTTAAGGCAAGTGCTGTTACATATCAGATCGGCACCAGAAGTTGTTGAAGACGACATCTCACAAACGGATAGGACAATCGACTCAACGTCGATGCCCGAAGAAGTCGTGTCGCCTAGAGAGACTGAAAAGGTACCAAGTGAAAAGGAACCATCAGATAAAGTGCCATCAATTAAACAACCCTCTGTCGAAGAGAGTGTGAAAGTTACAACAATACAAGAAAGTAAACCTAGTCACGAGAAGCCGGAACCGATTGTGAAAGAAACCGTGGCAACCGAAACTCAGACTGGCAAGAGTCTCATGTCGGAGCCACCGTCTATGTCTGACAAGTCTGTAATATGCCAACCTGAGGTCATAACTACACACGACGTGTCTATCACATGCGCTCCTCCTATGGAAATAGCAGTACAAACAAGTGAGCCACATTCCGAAACAAAAGAAATTCTAGAAAATATCCAAGTCAGACAGACGATTTCTGACGGCCATGAAACTATTGAAATTGCCAGTCGACCTGTGATTAGAGAACAAAGATTCGACGAGTCATCGCTGCTCGTTGATGCTAATTACAGAGACGACAACTTCAGAAAAGATTCGCAATTAAACATCACACATAGCCTGCCTCAGTCATTCGAGACAGTTATGGTGGAACCTGATGAGACAACCACAGAAGTTATAGTAGACGCCGATGGTACTAAGAGAATTATTGTAAAGAAGGTTAGAAAGACCCTGGTTACAAGGCAGCAGATACATCAAAGCCAAACACATGAATCTCATATACTATCAGGCGACATTCCACACGATCAGGCGTACTCTCAGATAGCAATAAGGGATGAGAAAGGAGGAACATCGACTACTTTAGAAGATGGCGGAATACAACACATTCAATACCAGACCTTCGGAGGCCAGATAATCTCTAGCGTACCCGGTGGCGAAGTTACTATCCAAGAATTCACATCTAAGCCTGACATGGTTATAACTATGGAGAAAGGAATGAAGCCCGAAGAGATTCTTCTACTAGCTGAGGGTCAGGAACTACCTCAAGTTCAGACATCCACATCAAGTGTAACGGCTGTCGTTCAGCAAGTCACAAAGAGAATAGTGAAAACTCGAAGGCGTATCATCCGACGTGTCGTTATCATTGACGGTAAAGAACATGTAACTGAAGAAATAATTGAAGAACCTGATAATGTGGAAGTCGTTGAAGAGCAAATACCAAGGGTTTCCATTAACGTGCGCGAAAGAGGCGACGTTCCAACCACAGTTGAAGAAGATGATGACGACGGTAGAGGCGATCATCCTGCGCTTCCACCTCGCAAAGATGATGAGTCATCTCGGGATGATAAGTCACGAGTGTCACCTCTCAAACCAACAGATGACAAGCCTGGTGATATACCTAGAGACGACAAACCTGACGATAAGCCTGAAGACGATAAAGATCAAAATGAACCCGTGGCCGCTCCAGAAGAGCTCACCCAGGCCCAACTGCTAGAGAAAATGATGCAGGACTTTATCCAAAAGGAAGGTAGCAGTCATCGTACACATGTCACGAAATCGGAAACAATCATACGCTCCTCTCAAGAACGAGAAAACACCCCAGTTAAAAATGTAACAGTCTCTGAATCTTTCGAAATTCTACCAGACGATGATATACATATTCAAGAACCTGATGAAACTACTTACATTGTACAAGAACCTCACGAAGGTCAGACCACGTTTATAACTGAGGGTACGCAACATTCAACGTTTGAATCTTCTTCAACAAATGTAGCTACTGTTATACAGAAAGTCACCAGAAAGATTACAAGGACAAGAAGGCGTATCATTAAGCACATACAAATTATTGATGGCAAAGAACATGTCACTGAAGAAGTCATAGAAGAACCAGATGATGTAGAAGTCATTGAGGAAGAACCTAGAGTATCACACAGCATGCAAACTGAAGGGGTCAAGACAAAACGTATAAGAATTATCAAACAAGTACAGATCATAGACGGCAAAGAGCATGTTACTGAACAAATCGTCGAAGAACCGGACGATGAATACGTTCCGGATTCGACTATAACTGCTGAAATTAACATGAAATTAGGAAAACCTGATGTATTAGAAGTTATACAAGAGGATGTAAAGGGTGAATTCCCAACGGTTACTAAATCCACGATAGTCACAGTAGTGCCTACACAAAAAGACACTACAATACTTGATTCTACTAAGAGCTTTATTGGCAGTGAGATAGACCATTCTGCTGTCTCCCTATCACCAACAAAGAAACCTGAAGTGAAACAAATCATTCAGACAGTAACTAAAAAACACATTCCCGAACCATTGGAACAAACGACGGATCAACCCGATACTACGATCGAAATCGTCAAAGAAACTTTACAATTTACGGAGCCTGAGGTAACATCCACTATTATAACATCTGAAGAACCTGACGTTTATAAAACCACAAAGGTAACTAAAAATATCACAACTGCATTTACTACTGTGACATCTACAGATACACAAAAGGATACAAGTCTAATTGACGTCACCAAGAGCTTAATTGGTAGTGAAATAGAAAGTTCCTTTACTCCACAAGGACCGAAGAAAGTCAAAGAAGCGCAAGCTCCAGTCGAAGAGGTCGAAACTATCAAATCTACTAGCCCTGACGCAACAGTGATCACGAAACGGGTTACTGTGACTGGACCAACTGAACAATCAAAGACTGTAACAACAATTACAACTTCTGAGACATCAGCTCCTGAATTTACACAAAAGGAAACTGTGACCGTTGTTAGCTCGACTGAACCAGTACCTTCTATGAAACCTAGCAAGGTAGAAGAACTTAAGAAAGTTGATAATGTGCCAACAGATAAGATTCAGGAACCTGATACTGTAATGCAAATGATTCAAGAAACTGTTCAATCTACTGAACCTCAAATAACTGTTACAACAAAAACAACAAAAACGAGCAAAGTTACCGAAGTTGCCAGTCAAAAACCAGATATTACTGAAACCATAACTAAGACTGTAGTAACCGAGATTCCTGAAACCAATGGAATAAAAGATACAAATCTTATAGATATCACAAAGAGCTTGATTGGTAGCGAAATAGACCATTCTGCGATTTCTAAAATTCCGGCTTCGCCTGTCAAACTACAACTAAAGCCAGAAGATATTAAAGAAGTTCCAGTAAAACAAGTTGACGCTCCTAAAAAACTTGAGCCAGTGAAACCAGTTTATGAAAAACCATCAAAGTCAGAAGAATTAAAACCAAAAGTAACGGTAGAAGTAAAATTAACTGAACAAAGTTTACCTACCAAGGATATTCCTTCAAAGCCTAAAGTAACAGAAATCTTAGCTAAACAACCAACAACAACAATTACTGAAACAACAGTTCAAACACAAAAAGACACAGCTGTTCTAGATATTACTAAGAGTTTCATTGGAACTGAGATTGACCATTCTGCTATCCACCAAGTACCAGAACAACCTAAAAAGGCAGATCCCATTCCTGAAAAACCAGAAAAGGAGAAGGCATCTAAAATTTCAGACACAGTAAAGGTCAAATCTGACAAACCAGTTACCACTACAACTGAAGAAGATATATCGGCAACAACAGTTATTCATGAAACTAAACCTATGGTTGAAACAATAGTTTCTAAAACACCTGAAACCGTAACAATTATCAAAGAAACTATTGAATTGGAACCTGAAACTATTGTGACAACTGAAGAAATTTCTGAAGTCATGCCAGAAATAGCACAGGCAATAGAAGTTACCGATGTCACTACTGCAAGTCCTGTAACTGAAATTCCTAAAGATACGGGTCTCGTTGATCTGACAAAGAGCTTTATTGGCAGTGAGATGGAACACACTGTAGTTTCTAAGATACCTGCTGTGCCTGTAAGGAAGGAAGAATTACCTGAAATGGCTGTTGAAGTTACAGAGGAGCCCAAATTACCTGAAATTTCGACACATTTAAAAGAAACTATAGATACTATTCCTGAAGTTGTAACCACGATGAAAGTGACGGAACAACTTGATATCACTACGACCAGAACTTCTGGGGAAAAACCAGACGTGCCTGTGAAAGAACAGAAAATTACAGAAAAAACTAAGGCTTCTCCTGAAAAGCAAATAACAATGAAGCCGAAACTTGAAGACGCCAACGTAGAATTCATTACACAAGAAATTACAGAACAAAAAGGCGTCACACAATTCAACGTTTTAGAATTAACTAAAGAACTATTGGACAAAGAGAGTATTCATGCTGGAACTATCCATTCTCCTATTAAAACTGAAGGAATTCTAACAGAAGTTGTACCAACAAAAATCCCTGAAGATTACTCTCAGACTAGCATCAAACAAGTAACTGAAGTATCTACAGGTACAGCTACACAACCTAAAGATTCCGTACAGCCTGACAACCAACCATCAACAGTATATATAGCTATCAAAGAACAACATTTACCGGAAAAGAAGGAGTCAGAATCGTTGGTTATTGAGCCTCAAGAACCAATCGTAGAGAAACCGGAAATAGCCCAACAAGAACCCATCTTAGTTCCTGAAAAAGACAGACCTATGTCTACAGAAGATAGTTTTCTACAAACTGAAACTGTCAGACAACCAATGATTGGTGTTGTCGAATTGACTAAAGAAGTTATAGTACAAGAGGGATCAGAAAAGTATCAACAAGTTCCTGAAACTATAAAGACCGGACTTGAAAAGATCGTCAGTCATATAACTACTGAAAAAGGACCAACACAGTCTACGATAGAAGTGGAACCATTGAAAGTAGGAACAGTTATTTCTGAATCTGACGTAACCCAAGTTTCTGAGGCACCTGAAATGTCTTACATAAGACAGTACGAGCCCCAAGTCCAAGGTTCTTCTGAAAGTGTCAACAAACTTTTAATGACGTTTGGCCAGCCGGAAAAACAAGATGTTCCATCACAGACAGCCGAGTTTGTTGGTCATGCGCAACCAATGCCAAGTAGAACTGGTACTAAATATGATGTCACCATGCTTCTTCAATCAGAACGCCAAGATGCTGATTTCCAAGGGTTCAAACCCGACACACAAGTAACACAGCCTGATAAACATGATCAAACAGTCGACATTTCACTGTCTTTAACTAAAACTCGGGAACCGAAAAAGGTTGAACCTAAAGTGCAATTTGACCTTAAGGTTGAAGATTTTGAAGCTGAACCGATTGTTGTAAAGAAAGACATTGAAGTGATTCTGCCAAGCGAAGTTAAAATCACCAAGGAAAAGGTTAAAGTTCCAGTGGCTGACGTAGTTGCAGAGCAGCCAAAAACAGAAGTAACGCCAGAATCAGTTAAAGAACCCAAGAAAAGTAAAAAGAAGAAGAAGCATAAGGCTGGTTCAACGACCAGTGAGTCTATTGAAATTGAAACAGACAAGAGTATTGCAGATACCGATAGTTCATCACTCAGTCACTATGTGGAGCTTCCTACATCGCCCCCACGTGAATCTCCTAGACCAACTGAAGAAGTATTAGAACCAGTTGTAGTACAAGTTCTTCCTGAAGAACCAATCATCGAAACAAAAGAACCTTCACCAGTTATTCAAATTAAGTCTCCTGAACCTGTCGTTGAAATACAAGTACCTGAAGAACCTGTTATAGAGGAACCACAAGTACCTGAAAAGGTAAAAACACCCGAAGAACCTGTCATTGAAGTTAAAGAACCTGAATTTGAAGACTCGTATGTTGAATCTGAATCTCTCACTATCTCGGAAGAACGAGGATATGAGGCTGAAGACATTTCTTTAGGACCAGTAGAAACAGCAAAGAAGAAGAAGCATAAGAAACGAAAAACTCATGGAGTAAGTGAGGAGACTGCATATCCTATAATAACTACCACTGAAACTGATGACACGACTGTGACAACACCAGTCGAAATGTTAGAACCTGTCAAGAAGGGTAAAGATAAGAAACGCAAGAAGAAGACTCCTATTGAACCAGCGAAATCACCTTCAGAACCTGAGGTAGAGCCTGAACCAGAAGTGGAACCGGTGCCGGAGGTTAAACCAGAAAGCCCGAAACGTGGAAGTGAAGTGGAAGCTTTGTCACCGAAAGAAGAATCATACCATACAATAAGTGAAACTTCTGATATCACTACAGTTAAAATAGTTGAAGAATGTGTTCAAAGCAGTCCAGAGACAGCGGAGCGGGAAGTAGGGACTATTCTTAAATTCCCCGTTCCTGTGGTCGAGGAAATTGCAACTCAAGAATACTCTATCCAAACATCTCCTGAGGAAACTGAGCCTATTGAAGAAGTACCAAGACCAGAAACATCTGACATTGAACTGCAAACGACCCCCACCTCAATGAGCGAAGTTATAACGCAAACAACGCCAGTGGAAGACAAAGAAGCTCATACACAAACTATTGAAGAAGTTACTACTGTTGTAGAAAAGTTAATGTCAGACACTGAAATACAAACTAGCAGGTCAGAAACTCCCGAACAAATCGTCCAACTAGAAGCTACAACTCAGGTTATTCCGCACGATATTAGCACGCCCGAAGAGAAGTTCTCGCAAACTTCACCAGTCGTTGAAGAAATAGTCGTTGCTGAAGAAAAATCAATAACACCTGAGGTTGTCAGAGAATCAAGGGAAATACAGACTTCTCCGTTACCTGTCATCCAAAAAGACGAGAAGAGTACTGAAATACTTGTAGAGACGACTGAAACAGATATTCAGACGGTTAAGCAAGAGATAACAGAACAAGGCACTTCAACTACACCTGTAAAGGAGAAAGTGTTGACAGAGATGGGCATGCAGACGCCAGAAGTCCCACTTGTCAGTACTTTTACTCAGTCTGATGAACCAGAACCGGAACCTATCAAAGAGGTAGAACCTATACCTGTAGAGGTTCCAGAACTACCTTCACTCGAGATCAAGAAGGAAGTCATCACGGTTGACAGCACACAGCAAACGACACCAAGAGAAGAAGTGGAAGCTCCTAAACTGGAACTTAAAGAGATCCTAACAGTTGATACTTCTCAGCAGACCACTCCTCGAGAGCCTGAGCCAATACCTGAAGTGGCGGAAGTACCTAAAGTGCCATCACCACCAGTAGAACAGGCGCCACCGTCTCCACCCGAACCTGAACCAACACCTGTA
This sequence comes from Amphipyra berbera, assembly GCA_910594945.2. Lineage (NCBI taxonomy): Eukaryota > Metazoa > Arthropoda > Insecta > Lepidoptera > Noctuidae > Amphipyra > Amphipyra berbera. The sequence goes on from OU343126.1 coordinate 20,064,240, forward strand.
CTTGAACCTGTAATAGAACCTGTTGTTGAACCTGTTGTTGAACCAGTTGTTGAACCTGTGGTTGAACCTCCAAGAAAGGAGGTCATAACAGTGGACAGTACACAACAGACTTCTCCGAGAGAACCACCTGTGGAATTGGCTCCTGTGCCCATTCCAGTGCTAGACCTAGAAAGGAGAGAAGTCATCACAATTGACAGCACTCAGCAAACATCTCCTAGGGTCTATTCTGAAGATTCCATTTCCACATCTACGGATGAACCGTATGAAGTCCACTTAAGAGCTCAGATCACCATTCCAGAAGCAACTACTGACTTCATCGAAAGCGAACGTTCTTACGAGGAACCTCCTCAGTCTATTTTGGGAGACAAATACAAACAAAGGAAACGGAAATCTAAGAAGAAAACAGAATCACCTCTCTTACAATCACCTGAGAGTCTATCAGATCTAATAAATACTGAGCTTTCTATGTCTGTTACACCGACTAGTGAAGATGTGTCACTAAGAGACGCATCTTCAATAGATGAGGGTATTTCTCAACTAGCCAGCCCTACAATGTCTAAGCAAACACATCACAAACTAACATACTCTGATGTTGTACAAAGATCAAAATCAAAATCACCTTCTCCCAGTAAGACTATAATACCTCAAAAATCAGAGAAGGCTAGATTACTGGATGCTCTTGAAAAGCGAACACAATCAGTAACAGAGCCACAGAAGATCATACCTGATGACTCCATGACTGTTGCATTATTAGAGCCTTCAGTTGAAAAGTCATACAATCTTGTCATCAATAAAGAATTAGATGAAGTTAAGAATGCTATTGAAAGCAACGATCCAACTAGAACAGAAAGAAGTGTTATTATAGTCATAGAAACCATTTCGATATGGTTAGAAGAAATACAATACAAGATCCAGAGGCAGACTGTGACCGGCGTAAGGTCAACAGAAGAAGCTGAGCGTCTTAAATCACTCAAGAAGCATGTTCAAGACCTAAGGTACATCATTGAAGTGACTGAAGTGAATGAAGAAATCATTACTTTGATCGAAACATTAACGCGTCAAGTGGACGCGGTTAATACTTTGAGCAGTCAAAGCTCGGTCAAAGTACAAGAAGTGGAGAGAGAATGGATCCAATTCTTAGACGACACAGACAAACTTAGCGACGCAGTAGAGTCGGTGAAAAACACATTAGACGATGTCATACTATCGGAAATACCAACGCAACAGAAGTTAGAGACATTAGATAAAATCGAAACGAATAACTTTGATAACTTCGAAACCATCAAGAAAATGTTCAAGAGGTGTCGCAGTCTTATTGAAGCCAACCCTAAAAGGGAGTGTCCATCTAAACTGTACAACGCGGACGATGATACCAAACAAGTGGAAAATGCCATCAATACAGAAAGAGATCGACTCTTACAACTAGCATCTTTGGCTGAAGAATACGAGCAAACTCTACAAGACTTTGGGCAGATTACTGATGTGGCAGAAGCTTTACTCGATGGCAAGATTATTGTCTCAGATTTGGACCATCTACACGAGGAAATACAAAAGCATAGGAAATTCTTTGTAAACCTGAGCCATTGCAGAGCCATCCTTGAATCATTAGAGGATAACCTAGACAGTGAAACAAGGGCGAAGTATTCATCTTTGCACCATTCTCTGCACGATAGAGCCACGGTCATCATCGACAGGGCTGCGAGTCGCGCTCAACAAATGACGCTAGCCGCATCGAGGTGGTCGCTACTTCAACATGGCATGAAGGAGGAGCGGCAATGGCTCGTAGTAGCTCAACAGAGAGTTCCAGACCTGAGCAATGTCACTTCAAGGGATCACGAACAGTACATCAATCTCTATCAGTCCATAAGCCTTGATGTATCACACCATTACGCGAAGATGTTGCGCCTCTTGTCCATTACTGAAAGCTTACAAAACTTGATAGTATGTTCTGGTTTGGAAACCGAGTGTTCTGTAGCACTAGACACATTGTTGAAGTTACAAGAGGACGTAGATTCCAGACTGACGAGACTGACTGCTTTTAAAGAGAACTGGGTGACGTACGACCTTCTTATAGACAGGATTGAAGGATGGATGAAGATTGCCAACAGAGAACTGGAGTTCATCACTCCAGAGAATATAACAACCACTGGAAATCTCAGAAGATTCTGGGAGCTGAAGGCACAACATGAAGTCCACAACAACCTGAAGAATGAATCAGGAGTGCAATTTGAAAAGGCACTTGAAATTCTACCAGTCTCCGACGAAATGGTACAGAGACAATTCTTTTCTAAGATCGAAGACAAATGGGGTGAATTGGCCTCCAAAATCGGCAATATTCACTCAACGGCTATACAGAATATCTCAGACCGCGACGTATCTTCAGGAGAGAAGCTCAACATCCTCGAGGAAGAATTGAGAGAACTCCGTGCATCTCTGGATACCCTCAAAGGCGTGATCAAGAGCGAGGACGAACTGAACCTGTACATTGAAAGACTACAAGTCATGACTGGCCGTATCGACAGGATACAAAATGAATTAGGAAGACTGAGCTTACTACCTACCGCCGAATCGGAACGCCTTGGTGCTTTGTTGACACAGTCAGGCTTACTCGACGACCAGATATCCGAAGAGCTTGAACGCAGTATGTTGTTGAAGGAAAAGATAGTGCAAGTTCAGGCCGGTATTCTAAGATGCCAGAAGAGTCAACGCCGAGCTCGCTTGACGTTGGAAGAGTGTGAAGCTGCTGAAAGACTAGGAAGTGATGTGGTGGAGCGGGCTTCGGAGAACTGTGATAAGCTGTTTGAAGAGCTGGCCTCGCAGTGGCGTGATATCCTGGCGTTGAGGCAGGCGCTGCACACGCTGCCGACCAGTCTGCGTGTCGTCGTGTCGCCTACTGGTGTCGAGAGAGACATCTCTGCTTTGCAGGTAATTATTTAATTGATTCGATATAATATCTTTACAAAACTTATCTTCGAATTAAAGTAGCCGTTTCATAAAATTTGTGCAACGTATCACATAGTTAAGATATAGTTTCCGTCCAAGCGATAATTTGTATTTATGATGTAAGTTACTTACACACCTTTTCCAATCATCTAACCAATCTTTAAACTTGCAGGAAACACACGCGGAATTAGAAGCAGCTTGCAGCGACTTAAGCAGTCGTCTTCGCGCCAAACTACAGCTTTGGCGTCGGTTCGAACGTCAGTTAGAACTAGTGCAGGGTGCTGTGAGAGAGGCCGACTATATGGTCGAGCTTCTGACTGTACAGGGACAAGTGGACTACGATAGGCTGCTGAAGGCTACCGAGAAACTTGAGGTGAGTGACAATTAAGTCTCATTTATTCGGTAAATTGTGTAATGTATAAGTTAACTGATCATAGCGGGACATAGCAAGCATTCAAAATCAATCATTCACTAGAATATTCTGAGGCTTTAAACACAGAAGCAGAACTACTATTGTTCAATCGGATCAGTTTAATAATCTTCATTGTTCCATTCTCTAATGGTCCACTTTTTCAACAGACCCTGAGCGAGTCGCTCTCCCGTCGTAGCGGCGAGTTGGTAGGCGAACTGACAGCTGCCGCGGCACCTCTGGAGGCTTCCACCGAGCCTTCCGTCGCGGCCAGCTTAAGAAGAGAGCTGGACGACGCTGCTACAGCGTATGAACATACGTGTACCAATCTGAACCAACTGTGCGACAAGTAAGTACCTGCTGGAACTGTTTAGCTTTAGATAATATTTATGACCGTTTCTTATCCATGGAACAAGGTAACTGTGCAAGGTAGAGAGGATTTTCGAACTCCAATAAATGCCCCTCTTTCACACCTCTTAATATGTTTAATACATCTTGGGTATTAAACATGGGGACACGATTGTCAGCGTATTTTATGCCTTCCTAAACTTACAGAACATTTTTCGGGTACTTTCAATAATTTGTGCCTCGGAGAGCACGTTAAACTGTCGGTCCCTGGTGTCATACGAATACCTATGACAGTCGTTACGAGTAGTCAGAAGCCCGAAAGTTTGACAACCGGTCTAACTTTAGAGTATCAACATTACCCAGCAACTGATTTGCGGAAGTCTGACGGCAGTCGCTCCGTGTAAAATACTGGTATTCAGCCGCATCTGGTTAGACTGGAAGCTGACTCCAACATAGTTGGGGAAAGGTCAGGCAGATACCACTTCCAATCACTCAGAGGATAAATTATTTTTAATAGGTAGGCAAATAATGCTTACCAGTGAGATTACGTGGTCAAAAACCGCAAAGCTGCCTCATTTCCTTCATTTTTCCAAAATCTACCAACAATATCTAAACTACCCTCTTTTCCCCAGATACCACAAAGCCGTAGAGCTATGGAAGCGTTACCGCGACGCTGCAGCCGCTGTTCGTGCCTTCGCCGACTTCCAGGAGGCGAGGCTGCACGCACTGCGGCCCGACGACGCGCCCAACACTGCCCAAGTAAGTTTCAGTATAGATTTATAATGAATGTGTGACTAAGAACCAAGCCACATCTGATGGAAGATACGTCGCCGATCTTCCGTACACATAATTCCATATAAACATCTCACACCGTACACATTTGACCGGAGATGCGTTACTAAAATTCCTCGAGTAAATTACGCAACGGAAGATCGGAGACGTATCTTCCGACAGATGTGGTTTGGTCCTAATATTTCTTTGACGATGTGGACCTGTTAAAGTTCCCGGATGTTTTTAACATATTCTACTTTACAGCGGTATTTTATCGGATTTGTAGGATAATATAGGTGTTAATTGTGTTCCAGTCGATGCAAATTTTAAATCAGATGTAAAGGAATAACGGGTATAGGGAATTTACGTGCGAATTTGACGATAGAGGCCTAGCACGAACGCATCGTTAAACGTATCGCTAATGTAAGCAAATTTTAAATCGAAAATACAACTGTCCTATAACATTTTAGTTTATTTTTTTACAACATGCACAATTTATTTATTTATTTAGGGACTACAACAGCAGTGTAATAATAAGTAAACATAGGTTAGAACTTAATAATAGAGGTAACAAACACACTACTCACAACGTTATCCACATATTACTAAACAGATCTACTAGTTGTTAGAAAGAACGATATAAAAATAAACTGAATAATAATAATAATAAATTTATTTGTGAGAATATTGTTGTTACATAGGTGTTACACATAAATTGATGTCTATAATATTCTGCTGTTTCCAGCGTACAAATATTTCAAAGAATTAAAATAAACAGTTTTAGAGCAATATATCATAACTAAACCATACAATGTCTAGGATAAGGAAAACGTTAAATATTATAGAATCCAATGTCAAGGGTTATAATTTATAATGTCAAGAATAATTAAATATAATGCAAAAAAATAAATAATTAAAAGAATTACATTAATTCCATTCAATTATTAGGAGCGCAAGGTGGGATGTCGTCTGATTTAAATTTTGACTCAAATTTTTCATTTAAAAACTCATTTGTTGAGTAATAACCCTTATGCAATAGGAAGTTTATTTATTTATTTTTAAAAATATAATATATATATAATATATAGTTAAATAATTTATTTTTAAATGTCATGAAGTTAAGGCTTTTAAAAACATTAGGTAATTTATTATAAATAGTAATTGCCATACAGTAAACATTATTAGAAAATAGTTTAATTCTTTGTTGGGCTACATATAATTTGTGGATATTACGACTTTTTCTTATTACAACATCATTATGTACTTGAAATAAAGCTTTGTTTTGATGTACAAAGATACAGAGTTCGAATATATATAAAGATGGGAGTGGTAATATTTTAAATTGTTTAAAAAGTGGGACACAGCTTTGTAATGTGGGCTTTAGTTATTGACCGAATTCATTTTTTTTGGGCTCGGAATGCTTTAATAGTATCAACAGAATTGCCCCATATTATGATGCCGTAGCGGAGAATTGATGCTACGTAACCATGATAAGCATAAAGTGCTGCATTGATACCAGCTACGCGAGTTATTCTGTATAAAACAAATACAAATCTTTGCAGTTTAGTGAATAAAAGTAAACATTAGGTACTTAATTATTAGGGTTCTGTTCACTTAAAATAGTAACAATTTTTTTTAAATATAGTCTTGCTGAAAAACATGATATCAGTTGAGCTAAACTATCTATTGTAGGTGTCAACTAATCGATGCAGCGGTGAGCGTACGCCTCTTAGTTGGTTCTACAAAAAGTAGTTGCAAACAAGTGTCTCGAGCGAGCCTCTTGACCATGTATTGTATTTTACCAATACAATTTGTATCATACATAGATATGAAAAAGTTTTCAATTTAATTAAATAGTTTGTACAATACGAGTATTTGACCATCGATAAGTTTACGTTAGTAACTCAACAGCATTGGCGCTAGAATCGTGGACGAGATTCGTCTCACGAATTACTTAGACATTTGACCGTATCTGGTTAGGACTGGAAGCTGACCAAATCAAATTACAATACTGAGTACATCCTCGCCGAAAAAGTCGCATAGAATCTCTACTCCGCCTTGACTGGTTAGCGTTATGCAAATAAGTGATTAGCATGAACACGACCTATCAGGTCATTGTAATGGTGCGTATTGATAAACCGCTGGGACATCACAACGAAAAATGTTACTGACTTATTAAACGTTCTAGCGTAGTTGTCTGGTAGCCATTGGTAAATGATAAATGATTTTTATGTCTATAAATAATTATATGTTACACACTTTTACAAGTCAATGTAATGTTTTCTTAAGACTAGATAGCGTCGGCATTTTCTACATATATATACATTTATATACACATATATATATATAGATACATTTGATAGTTCCGGTATGCAAAATGGGTCTGGTATATAACATATAATCAAGATAGCAAAGGACCCATTACATACATATAGAACAAGTGTGTCTATTCAAAAATAGGTGTTTCATTAACAATTGTAAACATAGGTAAGGTTACTTACTGCTCATCACTCACACTCAACAGCATGATCATTTGTACCCTATAATCTGACCCACTCTTTAACAAATGTGACTGAAATTTCAACTAGATCTGTCTAATAGCACTGCCGTGAAACTCAAACATACAAACGGACAAACAGACAAAAATTTTAAAAACGTGTTTTTTGACATCAGTAACGTTCTTAGGATGCGTTGCATTTACTTTTTTCCAAAAAAAATTAATGTACTTGCAGTTTTAGCATCGTTACGATTTTATTATATGCTACAGCTATGTATAATGTTCTGCCTAGCCTTTTCCCAACTATGCTGAGGTCAGCTTCCAGTCCAACCAGATTGCGGCTGAATACCAGTATTTAACACGGAGCGACTACCCAGTTACAGGGCAATGCCGATATCCTAAGGTTAGACCGGTTGTCAGACTTTCGGTCTTCGGACTTCCCGTCACGAGTGTCATACAGCTATGTACAGTACGTTCATTTAATATGCTGGTAATGAAAACCACTAACTAAATACCTATTGTTGCGGTTTTTAAGACTGTATCGACCATTTATTTATTTATTTATTTGCATCAGACACAACGATCCATAAGTTAGTTAATAAGTACACTTAAAATAATGTTAGTAGAAAATCACTTAGTCAGAAACGAATACACACCCACACAATACTATTTTAACTAGGTTGTAGGCAATATAAAATTTAAATTAGTACAATCATTTTTGTCAAATAAAATATAAAAAGTAGAAAGTCCGTAATAAAATTTAAAAATAAAATAATTTAATTACAATAATAATCAACAATTAATAAAAATAAAAATTCGTTAAAATCAATACCTACATAATCAACATTAAAAATAAATAAATTAATATGTTATAAAAATATAAATTATAAACTATGGCTATAATTTATGGCTGGCTTCAGTGTTAATTTTACCCGGATAAAATTAGTACCAGAACCTTATTTTTCGCAGATCATAAGCATTTTTTTAATAAATTTTTTTAAAGAGCTAGCATTAACCTATTTTTAGACGGTAGCCGCTATGTACCTACTGTTATTCGCCAACCGTTAAGTACTCACCTTAAAGACACCCATCCCAAAGATCAATAAAGTAAAGCGCAAACAAGCATCGAACTCACGACCATGACTCACGCGAACTGACCGCACCTAACTCGCCTTTATGAATTAAGGTCGATGCTCTCACTTCGCGAACATTTCAGTAGTAAAATACAATCACGCTATGTCTCGAGGGGTTGGGCAGACATATAAACATGTTGCACTTTTCCAAATGAATGGTGAAATTTCCATCAGTTTTTATCTTATTTCGCAGTAGGTACTAACCTAGCGGTTCAATGCTTGCTTTCCATGCAGGAGGGTCTGAGTTCGATCCCGGCCCATACCTCTGACTTTTTAGTTAGTCATGGGAATTGAATTTGTGTGCGAAGTTTCAGGAGAATCGGTTAAGCAGAAGTAGTTGTAAAATCTGTCGCAAGATTTGAATCAAACAAACAAATATACGAGGTGAAACTAATTAAAACCGCTTAAAAATGGTTTTTATTTTATGAGGTAGGTAACTGATTGGATAGCGACCAAACTACATAGGTATTTTTTGAGGATTTTAGCTTGGGCCAGCACTTAAATTTTGTTTTAAAAATGGACATGGCCATTTAACTTCTAACCTATTGACCATAAAGTGAGCTTAATCAGCAAAAAGCCTTATTTGCAGAACAGACGCTTTTTTGTCTAATTTATAATACAATTAGCCAGTGGGCGTGGTGGACATGCGTCCATTTCTTGTTTAAACATAGAGGTCTGTGCACTTAGCACATACTTTTTATAAATCTATTTACATCACAAAGAATTCTTCTCTGTTATAATATATTCTAAAGTAAGTACCGTTAAAATTAAATCAGTTAGTACTTATAGAAAAAAATTCAAGTGCTTGTGTGTCGGTATTATATTTAAAGCCTTGGATTCACTACGCTCCGGGACAAAATGTTCCCTAACATGAGGCGCAACATTGAGTGTACGTGACGCTGCAACTAGGGTTGCCATCTCTCGAAAGGACCAACGCGGTAGAATTTAAGAAAGCTGGGGGGGTTGCTATCTGGCGGATTAGTGCGCGTGCGGCATGGCGAGCGAGTAGCGACTTGCTAGCGACGCCGGATACGCATAATTTTTGAAAAACCGGAGAAATTATTGTACCCCGGGAGGTCGGGAGGTCTACCATTATTACCGGAGTCTCCCAGGCAATCCGGGAGGGTTGGGAACTGCACACTACCCGTAACATTGCGCGCAACATTGTGCAGCATTTCTACGTGACGCGGGACATGTTGTAAGCCGCCGCTTCAAGAACGGGCGCAGGTGTTTGCGAGCGAATTGTTCCACGACATTGTCTCCGGGACATTCACGTAGATGTCCCGCGTCAAGTCCCTCGACATGTGGCTCCATCTATCCCTTAGTGAATGCGAGGCTTTATATTTACTTCACAAAGAATCTTCTCTGTTATAATATACCTACTAGCGTCCCGGCCCGGCTTTGCACGGGTGGAAATTTTTCCCGTTTTTGCAACATTTTTCATTTATGCTCCGCTCCTATTGGTTGTAGCGTGATGTTATATAGCCTATAACCTTCCTCGATAAATGGACTATCCAACACAAACATATTTTTTCAATTCCAACCAGTAGTTCCTGAGATTAGCGCGTTCAAACAAACAAACTCTTCAGCTTTATAATATTAGAATAGATTCTGAAATAAGTAAGTACCGTTAAATTTAAATCAGTAGGTAAAGAAAAAAATTGAAATGCTTGTACATCGGTATTATATTCAAAACCTTGAACTCTTTTAACAAGAAATAAGTAAATAAGTATCTTCCCAAACGAATGAAAATAATATAAATTTCGATTCAATCATTGGTCTGTCTTAACTATATATGAAAAATTGATTCAAACATTAGCCTATTTTTACTACATATGTACATACACGATATTTAGATTAGACTAATTGCAAAAATGCCCGATAAGTATCTTCATTGAGATTCCACATGAAAGCTAAACAATCGATATTCGCACGGCACATCACTGTCGAGTGATGGGGTACACGACCGGGCGAACTTGACGCGCATATCGACAGTTGTCAGCGGTTGCCAAATATGACAGCGATTTATTACGATGGACGCAGTGATGTCATGCTTTTGTGTGAGTGCGATAGTGCATCCATGTTTTGTAAGTGCTGTGAAGTGCGATCATTTATTTATATCTTGTGCATTAGGATTCCGTGCTTAAAGAAATCCTCATGGTAATATTTGTTTGTTTATTTGACTTAATATTTTTTGTTTTTTTTTTGCGCGTTTTAGCAAGCATTAAAATAAAAAGAGAAGCTTAGCATTTATTTTGGCATCTCTTATACATTTTAAATAGGAGCCAATGAAAAAAATTTAATTACGAAAAATATACCGTGGCAGTATGTTTATTTTCAAATAGATCTCATTTATAATTAGCAAATTAATTTCACACTCTACCAAGATCTTTTTCTTAACTATGTATGTACCTAGGTACACAGACAAGATGAATACTCATTGTTTTCCATATCAACAAGAGATAAATAAGTAATTGAATTCTGGGAAAGTATCAATGATGCCTATCATAGCTAATTATGACAACAGCATAATGACCTGAGTTCACACGGATCGGGTTACAACAACATTAACAACAGTTTACGAGACAGTTACCTAAACTGTGTGATGTTGTGGGTTTTTAGAGACAGTCGTTTTCTTAAGAATCGGCAAATATAATTGTTCTTACTTCATATATATTATGTATTTTAATTCCATATGTCCAAAATCCATGGGCTATAAAGTTGCGGTTCAAGCGGCTTCTTAAGTGGATCTTATGAATATTGATAGTCTAAAATAATTTTGCGCCTAAAAGAAACGGCTATTATTTAAAGCCGTAACAACAATGTCTATCTATTGGAGTACCTATGTATTTATATATTTTTTTATATCATTAATCTGTGCTAATAAGAGAAGTCTATAAATATCCCAATAGATAGACATTGTTGTTACGGCTTTAATTAATAGCCGTTTCTTTTAGGCACATAATTATTTTAGACTGCCAATATTCATAGTATCCACCTACCTAAGAAGCCGCTTGAACCGCAATGAACAATTTACGTACATTGTTTAAATTATCAGTGCAATTTCAAAAACGTCTAAACTAATAAACACTACCTAGGTTTTATTAACATGTAGGTATGTATATTACGTAGGTAGGCACACTGAGTGAACCAACGGTGTATGAACCGCTAAAATTACGTGAAACAGTTAACTAAATCGTGGAAAGCGAATTTTTGAGATTTTTGGTAAAGACTATGAGAATAGAGGACCTAGAAAGATACTAAAAATGGCTGCCAAATTTTACGTAGCATTGAAAGACTCGTTAGTTAATTAGGTACCTACCCTGTTTACATTAATAATTTGCTTTGTCTGATTTTAATTAAATAAACGTTAAGTAAAATTATTTTTCAACTGCCTCGTTGGTCTAGTGGTGACAAGCGCGACTGCTGATAGTGAGGTCCTGGGTTGATCCCCAGGTCGGGCAAAGTGTTATTAGGTTTTTCCGTGTGGAAATCCACAGTAGCAACCCAGAGTTGGATTTGTTCCCGGTTGATGTCAATAGGTTTGCCCCCTATTACCTACATGGGACTTAAAACATACTAACGGCGAAGTGAGGGTGTTACTATACACCTCTGCCTAACCCTTCGGGGAACACGCGTGATGTTAGGTATGTAAAATCATTTAAATCACTGTCAATATCATTACACATTTTGTTTCATAGTAAAGGTAGGTATTCATATAATTCTTAAGATAGTTATCACCTCGTCGCGTGATAAAAACTAATCCAATGACACCTAATTTATTGAAAGCACTCTAAAGTTTTAAGTTAAAACAACTTGTAAGTAACAAACTCTGATTGAAATTTGTAGAAACTACAATACAATACCTATTTAACTTTCATACAAAGTTTTTCTTTACAAAATGCGCCAAAAATTTTATTTTATCGACTGTAAATTCGTCAGTGGATCGTGTTATTGTAATGAGGCGCCATCGTAGCCCATTTCGTAGTGCAAAAACAATGATAAGACAAGTTAATAATGAAGTGAAACTTTATGAACATTCACAATAAAATCGCGCTGATAACGTGAGTGATAATGCGTTCAGCCAACCGCGAGCCAGTCGCTTCGCGGGCGTCCACATCGAAGGACGTCTGCCCCAAACGCGCGAAAACAAACGAACAAACTCGAAACATAACTCGAATAATCGAAAACCCCAAATCCGAAGTGTTAAAATCGATAACGTCCAAGGTTACACACTCGACGAGTGAAACAATGTTAAAGTCGTCGACTGTGCATAATTTCATTTGATCATTAGGCGATAAAAGCAGCAACTGCATACAATGTCGACCTTGGAACGCGGCCGTGACTCCATTGTGAGCGATGTTCCAAATTTGTAAAATTTGAATTCCGCATTCAAATTGAATTTAACAGTGATGCCACTGCTGAAGCAGTTGGTCAGTGAAATGGCGGGAGTCGTATGTTTATTTTAGAAATAAATATTAACGAACAAAATAGAGCTAGAACACAAATATTTCTTTAAAAAATAACACTACCCTCAAATATAAATAATGTAATTAACATTAATAATATTTATTTTAATAACGCACGGGTTTAACCAATGGGTCAACATTCGATTATTAATTATTATTTTTAATCTGTTTATCGATAGTGAGAACATCAACACAATAATGAGGTAATTTATTGACTAACGATATAATTAAGTGTATTTAACGAAGTAGTGCAGTGTTAAATCATTCATTGGTGCCATGGTATTGTCAAATGTGAGACATGATCGTGTTTTTATAAAGTTGTGATAAGAGATATGTGTTAGCGGATCACAGTGTGATTTATCTACAAAAATATGTCACTTCAGGAGGTAAGATTATATCAATCTGTGTTAAGTACCCTCCGTACTTGATTTTATTTGTGTCTTATCTAAAAATATTGAGATTTTATGCGACTTCCGTACCAAATCTATGTGCTTATATTTCCAGCTCTATTTGTATAAGTAAAAGATGTTCTTATTCTCGTCATTCTCATTGATCGATTACTTTTTTCATAGCAATCAATCAATGAATATTGTACGTTGAAGAGTATACATGGTCCCTACCATAAATTAATAAATATTCACATTAGAATCGTTAATAGGCTTAACAGACAATTCCATTTTCATATTTCCCTAAATTATATCTTTGAATGACTTATCATCCTCCTACCCTTATAGGTACTAATTTATATGTGGTCGGTACATAACATACCATAACATCACGCCTGTATTCCCCGAAGGATAGGGCAGAAGTGTATAGTAACACCCTCATTTCACCGTTATGTTTAAGTCCCATGTAATAGGGGGCGAGCCTATTGCCATCAACTGAGCACAAATCCCAACTCGGGGCTGCTACTAAGCAAGTGGTCTAGTGGTGGCAAGCGTGAGGTTCGATTCCCAGGTCGGGCAAAGTGTTACTGGGTTTTTCCGTGTGGAATTCCTATTACTATTGATGTGATTCGAATTAGTGGTATTCAAATTGGTACGCTAAATGGAATGCTACAAAATTTTATATCCCAGAGGCTAAAGTCAAAGCGTCATACAGTCTAGTCTGTAAATAAAATTTTAATCAGCGACTGGCAAGCACAGTTTAAATGCAAAGTTCATTGTAATCTGTGCAAATAGCAAACGGTGAGATCATCAGCGATCAAGCCAGAGGAAATACGCGACAAAAATAAACGTTGCTAATATTTTAGCTATTTTTCCGTGTAGCTATCTGCTATTATAATAGAACTAAAACTACCTATAGGACTAGAGAGGAAGTGCCAAAGGGGACCGATAGTTCCGCTGAAAGACAGAGATGGGGCTATGCGATTTAGGTGGCTCTGTCTCGTTCTAGCGAAGGGTCAATTGTGACATGTCATAATATTTCGCAATTTGGTCTCGAGATTTTTTTAATGGTACAATATACATACCTACTTACATAATATATATAATTAGACATAATTTTTCTTCGTCCTAATGAAGGTATCGTTAGATGCTGCTTGACAACCAAAATTTTTTTTTTAAATATCGTTAGCCCACTCTAGGATTTCTCCTGTATCGTGGGTGCGTTTACAAACACAAATCTTCATACGCACAAACAGCCAGACCCGGAACAACTATCTGTAGGAAAGAAAAGAAAGAAAGAAAATTTATTTATTCAGCCAAGAACACTGACAGCATAAATAAAATAAACAAAGAAAGATAGGCTGTAGGCCATACAACTATCTGTTCCGTGCGGGAATCGAAACCACGACCCGTAGCGCAGAAGCTGATCGCTCAGCCACTGCACTAAAAGGTGTCGTCAATGCAGCATCAAAATGTTTCCCAAATTTTTTTTTTTTTTATACCGTCACTCGTGATAATTTCAATCGAAACAATACCGTCATTATTGAGATTAGGCCAAATCGATAATATACGTTTGGAAATATACTATATGGAGCTATTCGTACTGTTATTTATAAATGTGACGCTGTAATCTCTTAAGTCACGAGCTTATACCTACAAGTTGCGTCATAACTAACTGGGTTAAGGAACTCAATAGTGCATAAAAAGTGACAGGTCTAACCTGAACCTCACCACTACTAGCATCTATTAGGTACTATAATGCGTTTTTACACTTAATCTGAGCAACTAAAGTATTATTTTAAAACTGCTTCATTGGTTTAGTGGTGGCAAGCGCGACTGCTGATCGTGAGGACCTGGTTTTGGTCCCTAGGTCGAGCAGTGTTATTGGGTTTTTCAGTGTAGAACTCCTCAGTAGCAGCCTGGAGTTTGGATTTGTGTCCGGTTACGGCAATAGGCTCGCCCCCTAATACATGGGAATTAAACATAACGGCGAAATGAGGGAAATATACTGCAATTTTATAATATGTAGCCCAAATGTATTACAGTATCATACAACATTACTGTTAACCCATAGGGAATAACTGTCTTACTGACTCTTCCACAATGTCTGGACAACTGGAATTCTACCACAATATCTGGACTTTAAAAGATACAATGATCTCTGAGTTTGTTTTGACTTTTCTTCTCAGAGCTAGTCACATAGGAAATTCCGTCACCATCTAGTCTTAAAAAAACATTACATTGACTTGTAAGTGTCTAACTGCGTTGTAAAGTGTGTGAAAACAGAAATAAAAATCATTTATCATTTATGAAATCATTTATTTATCATTTTTCAAATCATTTATCATTTGTCAAATCATTTATCAAATTTACTTCACACGAGTATTTCAGTATTTTTTCGTTGTTTATTTTTTTTAAATCTCGCTTTACACTCTGACGGGCAAAACAGAAATAATTTACCCATCATTTGGGTTAATTAGGCTAAGTTTGGTTAATTTGTCAGAGCCGACACACAAGGTCGTGGCTGTGTGGCTTCAAATTACATCTGCAGTAGTAATTAGCAAGTTTTTGTGGTCGTAGACGAGCAAGGGGCGAAGTTTGTTGAAAAAATAATTGAATTTAAATGTTTTTTTTTTAATTGCGCTGGCAACATGACAAGAAAATGTGTGAAATGTCTGCTAATTTTCCGTTAAGTATGAAATAAGTTAAATTGTTCGTTCATTACCAACTCAGACTATCGTAGTTCTATTGTAGGTACATAGGTAGTTAGGTACCTACATAGGCTTCTACTAAGTTGCGATTTTAGTTTTTTTTTTTTGTTATCTTAAAATAAATATAATTATTAAGTTCGCATAAGTTTTATGGCATCTAACTCTTCTATATAAAATTATGCCAAGTATGACAAAATTTCCAATAATAACTACGTTTGGAAGGCGAATTGTTGATTACAATTGATATATTATGCCTATTATCCTGTTTTAATCTACTAGGAAAATGATAAATAGTTAATCTAATATTAAATACACGCGTGGCAACATACTGGCTGTCTAAACTATCCAAAATGAAGTTTTCAAAGTCAAACAAATAAAACTTAATTAAAAACAAACATTAGTAGCGATGCCGTTGTGATTATCGTACTGTTAACTTGTCAAGGGCGAACTCTCCTAGTCTTGGAACTAACAACGGTCTAGACGCGGCAGAAGAAAGTGGCACAGATTATGTAAGGGTACATCGCGATTATTGCGTGACCATTGCACTTCAGTTGTTGAACGTTGAAATTGTTAGTAAATTGATTGGTGGTTTAGCATCGAGTGAAGAATGAATCAATTGCTGGTTGTTTTGTTCGGTGAAATTTTTTATACAGGGTGTAAACGAAATCATGTAATTCCTTCAAACCTCGTGATGTACTGCTGACATAGATTAACCCTGAAAGGGATACTTTTGGATTCAATGAAAAAAAATAACGTGAGGCATTTAGGCGCCCCGAGCGAATTGCGCGGCTGTCGCTCGGCGCGCGTTCTAATAACTCGGGGCACTAAAATTCCCCAATTTAAGAACACATGTTTACTTCTTGTTTTTTTTAAGTACATCACGAGGTTTAAAGGAAATACATGGATTTCTTTTATACTGTGTATAAGTTATCGTTTTTCAATAAATCGATATTCACTGATACCTTGAGATAAGTCCTACGTGTTGTAATATTTATAGAACTCCTTTGCATCACTCATGTTCTGAAGGTTAGGTATTCAATTTGAGCTTAGTATTCAAACTAAAATTGTGTGCCTAACAAAATATTTTAGAAGGATTTCGTAATATTTATTTTTGTAACATGTATATTGATATATCACGTCTATGACACATTTGACAAAACAGAGTTAGTTACTATTTTAGCCAAAGTAATTTTGTACTACGTATTTTGTAGTAGGTTAAACGCGATAACACTTTAGTTACAAAAATATTTAATATATTAAGCATTTCCGCATTAGATAAGGTTTCTATACTTACTAGGTATTGGCGGTATAGCATGGTGCGAGTGACATTAGACGCATTTTACAATCATGACTTAATATTTCAATTGCACACTAAATATTACAGTCGTAAAATACGGAAGCAGTAATAACATAAAATAACATCACGACTGTATTCCCAGAAGGGTAGGGCAGTGGTAATAGTAACACCCTCATTTCGCCGAACTCCGGGCTGCTACTGAGGGATTTCACACGGAAAAATCCAATAACACTTTGCCCAGCCAGGGGATTGAACCCAGGACCTCACGATCAGCAGTTGCGCTTGCCACCACTAGACCAACGAGGCAGTTCCCTGCCAAAATATTATTGTACAAAAAAATCAAATAGGTACCTTCTGACAGCTGTCACCCGCACCATGCTACACCGCAAATAGTGTAGGTACCCTAGTTAATATTTTCCTAATTAAATACATTTTATCACTGACGCATGTACCTACAATATTTCGACAACCGATTGTTAGTTGTTAATTTCGCGTTCTACCTCTATTTGTTTGTGCTCAATGTAGGTCGATTTTACCATTTTGAATAGTTAGCACAATTAGACATGTATGTTGAAATGAAGGTGCTGTAGGTACCTATTGAGAGTTGAACTGCTAACAAAAGCGCTGATTTACCATTTTCAAGAACAAACATGTTATGAACTGGCTTTGTCTTGCAAATAAGGTATTGTTTGTAACAAAAATTATGTAATATGAAGCATACAAAAAAATCTGTGAATAATTGAATATTCTGTAATAGAGATTAGGAATTTTCGAATAACTACGTAACCACAATAACTAATTCTCTTTGATTGAGACTATAACCACAAATATTATAAAATTGAAATCATTGCTTCTCTAATATCAGTATTTTTAAATTACTGAGGTGATTCATAAATGCTGACCATATTAAGCTGCGCGATTCTTCTGCCTACGCGCAACGCAATCCAATCAGCTGAATCCGGCGCCCCGAACACTGCCGAATCATATTTCAAATAGTCTGATAGATGACGTAAAATGCGCGAAAAGTAACGCTTCGCCATTGGTTAGTGATGCGTTCTTATTTTGAAATTTATTACTTAATAAACAGCGATCTTCTGAAGGCCGTTTCTAAAATTGTTGGCCTGTAGGTATTTAAACTAAAATAAATACAGCGATGAGTAATAAAAGGCTGCAAGAAAGCAATGCTAAAAGAGAATACGTAAAGGCACGTAACTTGGCAAAAGTAGAAAGAGAATTCCTCTCCTTTCTTTCTTTCTTCTAAAAAGACATCTTTAAAAATAAATTACCGCAATAAAACCATAGAATAATGACAAGCAATAAAAGTGACCATATTTTTGTTGCACTAAGTGTACATGAGAGCAGTGGTGGCCCAGTGGTAACGGCCCCGACTTACGAGTTGTATGTCGTGGGTTTGAACCCAGCCAGGCGCATTACTTTGTGTAATTTATTTCATCACCACTGCTCTCAAAACGGTGAAGGAAAACATCGTGAGGAAACTGGCATGTCCTAGAACCAAAAATTCGAAGACGTGACATCTACCAACCCGCACTGGGCCCGCGTGGTGGATTACGGCCCATTCCCTCTCACAGAGAGGAGGCCTGTATCTTAGCAGTGGGAACATTATAGGCTGATGATGATGAAGTGTACAAGCGAACTTACTCTCACTGCGCCAAAACCATTTTACATTAAAAAAGTTGCAAAATTAGTATTTAACTCTTCTATCTTGGAAGATCGTTTAGTGCCTGACGAAACCAAGAGTCATCCTTCAACATGTGCCAACCATGTTCTAATTATTAAAATGGACTATTACCTATTATATATTCTCTGCTATTACATAGTTCGTAGACAAGAAGCCAGCAACAACCACCTGTGCTCTCTTTTCATGTATGTAATTGGTATTCGTGATTATAAACCGTGCCAACGTGATCTGTCAGTACGAAGAAAAGTTAAGATTTCTCCGTACCGTATGGGGAAGATGCGTACGATCAATATGTATCGTCTTAAGTTGTTATAAAAACTTAATCACTACAAGTTGCATTGCTTAAAACGGTTTATTTATCACTACGCCACTTTGTATAAAAAAGTTGCCATCCATGTATGGATAGTTATCCATCACTGATCCATGACTGATGATTATATCCAGCACTGTTCTAGATTAGACTAAATATTAGTTAATATTTAGTCTAATCACAGTGCTGGATATGTTTTGATGTCATAGTTAAAATAAATGAAATGAAATTAATTGTAATTATATCGTCAGTGGAAAGGTAAAAAGTCTAAAGCGCCAATATACCTACTTTACAGTAGAGAGATTAAAAGTTATTTGTAAGAAAATAAACATAGTTATTTTACTTTTCATAGTTATATTAAATAGATAATTAAATTATCTATTTAATATGTATACTCTAATAAAAATAACTATGTTTATTTTCTTAAAAAAATACTTTGAATCTCTCTACTGTAAAGTAGGTATATTGGCGCTTTAGTCTTTTTACCTTTCCACTGACGATATGATACCTACCGATAAAAAATATCTTATACGGAATGTAAGATTAATTATCCAATTACAGTTTAAACTGCAAAAATATTACTTATGGTTAACTTAAAGTAAGTCATAAAAACCAGTTAAGTACCTAAATAAACCTACATTCGTTCAGAAATTCTCAGAAACAACGCATTTTATCTGTACAGTTGCGACATCATTACTTAGCAACATTAAAGGTACTACATAAGATTTAACTTAAGATAACAAGAGCTTAAGTACACTTAATTGTAGTTCATTGCAAGGTTTAAACTTTAGACAGTAAATATAAATAAAATAATTAATTTCTGTATTGCAAGAGACGTGTACCAATCGCGTGGATCATACTATTTGTGAAATTAAACTGCGCTTGCTGCGGTCAGCTTGTGGATGGGTGACCGTTCGTTACACATCGACAGCCTCGGAGAGCACGTAAAACAGTCGGGCCCGAAAGTCTAACAACTGGTCTAATCTTACGATATCGGCATTGCCCAGTAACTGGATTGCGGAGGTCTATTGGCAGTCGCTTCGTGTAAAATACTGGTATTCAGCCGCATCTGGTTAGACTAGAAGCTGCCCCAATATAGTTGGGAAAAGCTAGGCAGAATTATTGCAAGAGCCTTATGCCTTAGCGCGAATTCAAACCATATTTCAGTCAACCGGACTGCGTAATTGCATCCATAAACTCAACAAAAGGATGCAAAACTGAAGTAATTTAGCTATAAACATGAGGATTATCGGTGTGCATATAAATGATGAATTAATTAGTTAACTTAAACAAGTCTTGCTCCGAAACCGGTTTTATGGATGCCATCATCGCTCAGTTAATTAAAACTGCGATGCATTGTCGTATATCCGGCAGCAACATGTTAAAGGGAAACACCGACACATTTTATTTGTGGAACATATTTATTATCTATACTGTATACAAATAATTGCCTCGTTGGTCTAGTGGTGGCAAGCGCGACTGCTGATCGTGAGGTCCTGGATTCTATCCTCAGTTCGGGCAAAGCGTTATTGGGTTTTTCCGTGTAGAATTCCTCAGTAGCAGCCCGGTGTTTGGATTTGTGCCCAGCTGATGGCAATAGGCTCGCCCCCTATTACATGGGACTAAATACATAACTGCGAAATGATGGTGTTACTATACACCTCTGCCCAACTCTTCGGGGAATACAGGAGTCATGTTATGTCTATACAAATAAATAAAATTAAAGTGTCTGTTTGTATTGTCAAAATAACAGCTATTTAATAAATGCATATGAAAGTATATACGATACTTATAACAAAAAAACATTTTTTAAATTTATTGTCTGCCTGTATGTTTGTTTGTTCTGGCTAATCTCCGAAACGGCTGGACCGATTTTAACGGCACTTTCACTGGCGGATAGCTGATATTATAAGGAGTAACATAGTCTACTTTTATTTTAGAAAAAGAATATAAATAAAATAAAGGTTTTAATATTTATGCGCGGACCCCTAGCGCATAAATATTAAAACCTATCCGACGTCTACGTAGACGAAACAGGCACAGCTAGTTAACAATATTAATAATAATGTTTCCGTGAAAGTTATCGAGTTATTTCTCGAAGAAAATAAGGAAGCAATCAATTGATCGTATTTTCTAATCCTACTTAGTACATTATTGTTGCGCATACCCACTCCAATCCAATGCATCAATCCAGTCCTACTTCTATCTAATAATCAATCTATTGTGTTCAGTACACTTACTTAAATTACTGTCTTCTACATTACCCCTTTCCAATAATTTTGATAGGAGTAATCTTAGCGTTATGGATGAAACTTTACCTACAGTAGAACACTAAGCTTCTTTGATAGATTCAGCTGATAGCTGGATGGGTCACGAGATGTGTTTATAAAGTTTTGTTGTGGCACTAACTTTATTCTTATTATACACCCTCATTTCTCCGTTAAGTCCCATGTAATAGGGGGCGAGCCTATTGCCATCAAACGGGCACAAATACAGTCTCCGTGCTACTAATGAGGAATTCACACGGAAAACCCAATAACACTTTGTCCGACTTGGGGATCGAACCCAAGACCTCACAATCAGCAGTCACGCTTGCCACCACTAGATCAACGAGGCAGTTACAAAAACTGAACAAAAACGGAAGATCGGCGACGTATCTTCCGTCAGATGTGGCTTGGCCCTAAAATCTCTATAAATATTACCTACTACAACAAAAACCTTTTCCAATCACACCGTTCATTCAGCCCTCATCAAGCTGTCTCCCTCCCAGACCTCTCGCCAGAAACGCCCTAAGCCGAGGACCGAGTCCCATTAGGGGTCGCCCTTAGTGTTGTTGTTGCTAGCTAGTCATGATGTTAGTAGTAGCAGTTGTTAGCTTAAGTATTTTACTTTCGTCTCCATTGGTTAGAGACCCTTCAGGTCTCGCCGATAACTGCCCGGTTACGTAGAAACGGTCCGCAAGACCATATACAAGCAGTCGAATAGAAAAATAAAAAAACTGTTCCAATCTATTTTTTTCTTTAGTCTATGGTAAAAACAGCGGAACGTCTTAATTGCGGCCCGTACGATAGGGCGCCCTTGCGTTGTATTTAACAAAGTTTGCGGCCCCACCGGCTTGCCGCACGGGTAATCAATCAATATCACTTACACCTGCAGAAACCATCAGCTATTAACTTTATAGTTTTACCTAGAAGGTGGAATGGGGGATGAGTTAATAAGAAACAGATATATGAAGATAAAATATCAAATATTCTTCTTATTTTCGTGTGATTAGTGACTAACCTGGTGTCAAAGTTTATGCCGCCCATAGGCCTCTGACTTGGCTTCACATGCCGTCGAAAAATATCTCTCAGGCATGCCGGTTTCCTCACGATGTTTTCCTTAACCATTTTTAAGCAAGTGATAATTTTATACAATACGCACATGAATCCGAAAAGTCAGATGTGCGTGCCTTGGGTTCGAACTCGAGCGAGACCTATGACTTAGCAGTCCGACGGTCACACGACTAGGCTATCACTGCTTTCGAATTCAGTAATATCAATAATGATAAATATAATAATTACAAAAGCTTTAAGACCATTGCCCTAAGTTTTTTTCAATACAAATATAACCCTCGCATGTCTGCGTTGTTTCAACCTGACTACCATTAGGCGGATTGGCTGCACATGCTGAAGGCGCGCCCGTTTTATTAATATATCGTGATACTCTTAAACGTAATTTAGGGCGAACGATTAGTCATTAGTAATGACTAACAGCGATGATTAAAAGTGGTGGTATTTTTAGCTTAACTTTTAGTTTGCGGTTTGGTTAAAAATATTTAGCGGGCAGTCCCTTTGCAGCACCGTTTAATTATGGTCTTCTTCTTATTTTCGTGTGGTTAGTGACTAACCTGGTGTCAGAGTTTATGCCGCCCATGGGCCTCTGACTTGGCTTCACATTCTGTCAAGAAATATCTCTAAGGCATGCCGGTTTCCTCAAGATGTTTTCCTTAACCGAGTTCGAACCCAAGGCACGCATCTTTGATTTTTCGGATTCATGTGCGTATTGTATAATTATCACTTGCTTAAAAACGGTGAATGAAAACATCGTGAGGAAACCAGCATGCCTGTGAGATATTTCTCGACAACATGTAAAGCTAAGTCAGAGGCCCATGGGCGGCATAAACTCTGACACCAGGTTAGTTACTAACCACACGAAAAGAAGAAGATGGGTCAAAATTAGTTTTTGAATCAATTTCTGTACCATGTTCGGCAATAGAAAATGCTATCATTGGTAAATAAAACGATTAGTTTTTGGACATAGGAACCGGGCATTCATGAATGGGTTCTCTTGGATGGATACCTCCTTCCATGCATCAATTTCCACTTTTTAGATATCCGACAACATTCACTAATATTTTGTTTGTAAAGTTGCGCTGTCTCTTTTCTCTTTCTCTCTCCCTATAAATAAACAAATTCTCTATCTAATATTCAGGCAATATATTGCTATTTGTATGATGAGGCCCGCTATCAGTCGGATGTCGAGAGAATTGTCGGTTTGATGAGAATTTATTGCAAGATGTCACCCGTTAATGTTATATTGTGCATACGAAAATGTACTTAGGTATAATGTACTGTAGTTGTTAACCTTCATAACACCCCGTAGATGTGTTTTTATGCTTATGGAACAATACCTAATCACTGTTTGGCAGAGAGATCGTCTACTTTATTCAACTAATATACTATTGACTTTAAAACATCGTAAGGAATCCAGCATGCCTGAGAGATATTTCTCGACGTCATGTGAAGCCAAGTCATAGGCCCATGGGCGGCATAAACTCTAACACCAGGTTAGTCACTAACCACACGAAAAGAAGACAATGACTTTTTGTTTTTTTTTAACTTTTTCACACACTTGTATTTCTCTTGTATCGTGGGTGCGTTTACAGACACAAATCTTCACATACACAAACGCTCAGACCCGGAACAACTATTTGTTGGCCACACAAATATTTGATCCGTGAGGGAATCCAACCCACGACCCGTAGCGCAGAAGTCAATCGCTCAGCCACTGCACCAAACGTGTCGTCACTATATCGAAACAATTCGTTTTTACAAGTTCGTTCAGTACGGGGCAGCTGCAACACTGCCGTAGTATTTACACGATTCACGATCACACTTCGACGAACACTTTCGGCAACATATCTGGCAATAGTAAAAGTGATCTTTGTTGCCCGTTGCGTCATGTTCATTATTACTTTCATACTTTCACTACGGTATTTGGATGCCGAACGTGAGAATTTTCGTAATGATGGCCGAAATTATGCGTCTATGCCACATAAGAATATAATTGATATGTGCCGGAATTTGTATGAATTATTATCGCGACGTGCATATACAGGTTGTAAAAGAATTCATGTAATTCCTTTAAACCTCGTGATGTACTGTTGACATACTCGTAGATTAAATCTGTACGGGATACTTTTGGAATCAATAAAAAAAATACAATAAGTAAACATGTGTACTTAACGTGAGGTATTTTAGCGCCGCGGACTCCCCCCGGGGCGCTAAAATGCCTTACGTTAAGAACACATGTTTACTTCTTGTAATGTATTTTTTATTGAATCCAAAAGTATCCCTTTCAGGGTTAATCTATGTCAGCGGTACATCACGAGTTTGAAGGAATTACATGAATTCCTTTACACCCTGTAGGTATATCAAATTAGTACTATCATCGATTTGATTTGAGAATTTAGTAGAACTGTCTCGTTTTTCTAGTGGTGGCAAGAGCGATTGCTGATTGTGAGATCCTGGGTTCGATCTCCAGGTCAGGCAGTGTTATTGAGTTTGTCCGTGTAGAATTCGTCAGTAGCAGCCCGGAGTTTGGATTAGTGCCTGGCTGATGGCAATAGGCTCGCCCCCTATTACATGGGACGGCGAAATGAGGGTGATGTTATGTTAGTTTAAAAAGTACACCGTGCAGCAACGAGCTAAGGGGTGTCCTGCGTAAGCGACGAATGAGACGCGACGAACGCGACAAACGCGATCAAGACAACGGCATTCGGCAATGGCATTACTAGCGGCCTATGTAGCGAGACGCAACGTAACGCGTGGTTGTTCCACGTCGTGTCGCGTCGCGTCGCACCGCGTCGCGTTTGTCGCTTACGCAGGACAGACCGTCAGTAGTAACAGCACGACACTGTGTTGCAGTTGCCCCGTATTGAATGAACTTGTCAAAATAATAAGAAATGTATTGCAAATCAGTTCTTTTGCTACATAATACACCTCTGCTCAACCCTTCGGGGAATATAGGCGTGATGTTATGTTAGTTTTAAAAAGTGCACCATGCGGTAACGGGTTAGTCTCACAGCCAACTTTCATATTTTACTATAACAGCGATGTACTAGCTAGATTCGTATTCACTTTACGACGATATTTAATAACATGAAAGGCATAGGCACCTATTAATTACTTAGGTATACATTAATGGTTGTCCGCGCCCGTTTCCCGGAAGGGACAAATATTTACCGTTTCAACGACTGGTCATAAAACAGATAGGTACAGAAGTCAATCTACATACAAGTGCGATCGAGCAACGCACACATAGACACTGCTCACGGACACGATATCTCGGACTGTTTGGGACTAGAGTGCGAGTGAGTGCGAGCGCGAGTGCCATGCGCTTGAGAGAGATAGATAATAATAATAACTTTATTCATCAAAAGACATTGTAGTACATGATGACAATTTACTGGATCGTTTAGTATAAAGTGTACAGACTACAATAAAATGGTGGGTGAGGTGCTGTATTCCTAGCTGGGTTAACAGATAACCTGTGTTAAGGAGTACAGTGCAGTACAGTATAGATATATATATAGATAGAGCGACCGCCGAGCGTATGTATGAAAAG
Organism: Amphipyra berbera; assembly: GCA_910594945.2. Lineage (NCBI taxonomy): Eukaryota > Metazoa > Arthropoda > Insecta > Lepidoptera > Noctuidae > Amphipyra > Amphipyra berbera. The sequence goes on from OU343126.1 coordinate 20,090,101, forward strand.
TGAAGTACATACATGTGATTGACTTCTGTACCTATCTGTTTTGTGGCCTGGTGACCACACTTCGCGATTTCCTTACATTAATACTCTTTATTATTGACTGTTGCCATCCGTGTCGTACCTACAATGTGCGATAAATATGTCAACTCTATTGTTAGAACAATGACTGTAATTAAATTGTTTTGATGTCAGTTTGAAACGAAATCTACTTTCCTTAGCAAGTTTTATGTGTACCTACCTATATTTTTAAATGCGTCATTGTTTGACGCAGTTTAAGGTTTAAGATCGAACTCAGGACCTCACGATTAGCAGTCGCGCTTACCAGCACTAGATCAACGAGGCAGCCCCTTGTATGGTATAACATCACGCCTGTATTCCCCGAAGGGTTGGGCAGAGATGTATAGTAACACCCTCATTTAGCCACTAGGTATGTTAAAGTCCCATGTAATAGGGGGCGAGCCTATTGCCATCAACCGGGCACAAATCCATTATTTTTCCAATTATATTGTATACATTTTACATAATCGTTAAAAACATAACATGTAAATGTATGTACTTGATACAATTGCATATATTAAGTACAATATATCTCGTAGACACTACAATGACATAATACGATAGCATTATGCCCTAGACATTATATTTTACATAAAATATGTACCTATGTATAGGTACATACCAATATATTACAATCACATTCGTTTTCAGAGGTTAAGCCTAGCGTATCGATAAAAGGTGTATCGAAATATAGTTACGTGTAATCATGTACTTAGTTATGTTTTTATTACAATACTATCAAGTAGGTATTATGATAACATTGTTTTCTCTTAATAAGGGAAGCGTATGGGGTCGGGCCTCGGAGAGTACGTTAAGCCGTCGGTCCCGGGTGTCATACGAATACCTATGACAGTCGTTACGGGAAGTCAGAAGTCCGAATGTCTGACAACTTTTCTAACCTTAGGATATCGGTATTGCCCAGGGTTGCGGAGTTCTGATGGCAGTCGCTCCGTGTAAAATACTGGTATTTAGCCACATCTGGTTAGACTGGAAGCTGATCTGAAATCTGAACAGAACATGTAGAGAGCATTCTATTTAGCGCGCCAATCTGAATAACACCACTTCAAATCACACGAATAGCATCCCCATTCTTATAACTTTGGTGACATTGAAACCGGTGCTATTCAAATAGGTGCGCTAAATGGAACGCCACGTTTGTAGTCCCACCATAAGAAAAAGTGTCAAAAGTCTTTTATGTTGCCCTTACTACTATTCCCTTGTATCGTAGATGCGTTTACAGACACAAATCTTCACATGCAAGCTGAAGGCCATATAAATATTTGCTCCGTGCGGGAATCGAACCTGCGACCCGTAGTGCAGAAAGCCACTGCGTTTCGTTAAAACGCGTGTTGTTATCTGAGTACTACTGCGGCTACAGGTACCTAGGTACTGCTGAAATATAGGCCTCCAAGCAAGTGAGATCTGTGGCACAAAACAGATAGGTACAGAAGTCAATCTACATACAAGTGCGCTCGAGCAACGCACATAGAGACACTGCTCACGGACACGATATCTCGGACTGTTTGGGACTAGTGTGCGAGTGAGTGCCAGCGCGAGTGCCATGCGCTTGAGAGATAGATATTAGATAGAGCGACCGCCGAGCGTAGGTATGAAAAGTGAAGTACATACATGTGATTGACTTCTGTACCTACTTATCTGTTTTGTGTCTGTGGTATTAATACATCGGAAATCATTCGCCTAATTTAACACATGATTGTTTCAAATCTCTTATTTCTTCATCATTGATTCACGCTAACACATTCTCAGTATCAGCACAAAATTCTCCAGATTCCGCCATAATAATTACAATACACAGACTGCATAGTTAATTCGGCTCGACAGCAGCGCGTGCGCATCGCATTCCTGCGCGTTAGATCATATCCGTAAAGCATCTGCGATGTTTCACGGTAGTGATCGAAATAGATGCTTTTAGTATATTTACTCTTTAATATAGATAATCAGTTGATCCGGTTGAGGAATATAGATTTAAACATTGCTGAACATCATAACATAACCATTTTCACGCCTGTATTCCCCGTAGGGTTGGGCAGAAGTGTTTAGTAACATCCTCATTTCACCAAAAGGCACAAATCCAAACTCCGAGCTGCTACTGAAGAATTCCACACGGAAAAACCCACTAACACTGCCCGACCTGGGGATCGAACCCCGGACCTCACAATCAGCAGTCACGCTTGCCACCACTAAACCAATGAGGCAGTTACACTTCTTCTCCCTGCCCTTATCCCACACTAGGTGGGGTCGGCACAACATGTATCTTATAAATCCATGTTGTTAGAGGGTTTGGCTTATTGTTTTATGACCGGCCGCCTGCCTGACATCAACCCTCCTTGGGAATACTCGTTGCGCGTTCGCGCGGTTGACCCAATGTGCTTGCTGATATTATGCACTGGGTCCCCAAATTGATATGCTTGTCAATCTTATTGAGGCAGTTACACTATTAATTTGTTTTTAAACTGGTACAAAACGGAAAACACATAAAATACAAGTTTTACGATTATAAAACATAATATTTACGGTGACGACAAAAATATCTAGTACAAGGTTGTACACACGATTACACAACACGTTATCGCTTCCTCGTTGATAGACTGATTTCTTTAAATAACCAGTATTTTTTCAATGTTACACATATTTATGGATATTTTTACGTAAATTTTCCATCCAAGGGCTACAAGACGAGACGACGAGTGACGTCATTGCTAAACTTAAAGTTGGTTGGCGTTATTTTTACACGCTTTATATTAGCTTCACTTGTAACTAACTAACTAGCAATGTAATCAAATCTTGGAAGTCAATTTTAACCTACTTCTAATTGTCGTATCGAAATGAAACTTTGTATTTATATGTAGTTCAGATGACAATACTATAAATTGGTATCTTGGAGCTGATCTGATGATGGAGTCAGGAGGTGGATAACGGAACTCTTCAGTGGCTACTAGCAAACCCCTTGAGTTTCGGGTCATATGATTCCTTTTTATTTAATATATTGCATAAAAAGCTACATGGAAATAAACCAACGGGTCCAATATATACAGTAATTTCTCTTTGTCAAGTCACATTACCGACAGGAAGCCGTCCGGATACCGTCCGGAAGCGGTATTGGGCCCGTTTCATTTTCTACCGGTAGTTACTCTCTTATCCCGGGATTTTCTCGCAGAAAAGTTTTGTATATTTTAATTTTTCGATAGAAATTCAAACTATGTACCTATATCAACAATAACAATGTTGCTTGCTATAATACCACATTTTGACTTACACACTTTTTCTTTCGGACTTGGCGCACACATGCCCATTAAACATACTATTAAAGACACTCGAATTTGCAAACTAAAAAAAAATATATTTAATTCAGTGACTAATCTCTCCTCCAATCTAACCTTAGGATATCGGCATTGCCCAGTAACTGGGTTGCGGAGCTCTGATGGCAGTCGCTCCGTATAAAATACTGGTATTCAGCCGCATCTGGTTAGACTGCTGTGCTGACCAATTCAGTGACCAATACATACATACATACATAAACTCACGCCTTTTTCCCATGGGGGTACGCAGAAATTATAGAACGCTAGATGCGATGCTAGAGTATGGAAGGATCGTAATCTTTCCATACTCTTTTCGCTTCATCCACATTCATACATCATGTCATACACGCACGCCGGTTGAGAGTACTACGCGGTATTACTACGGTAAATATTCAGTGACCAATCTATACTTCTCTACTAATATTATAAAGAGGAAAGATTTGTATTTTTGTATGTAACGAATAAACTTAAAAACTACTGGACCGATTACAAAAATTCTTTTGCCGTTAGAAAGCTACATTATCACTGAGTAACATAGGCTATATTTATTACTGGAATAAAACTTCTTACGCGGGCGGAGCCGTGAGGACACAGCTAGTCATACATAATATTCAAAAAGTATATAAGTTACCCATTATTGAACGAAAAATTCGCATGTTTTGCTTGATCAAATATTAATTGAAACGTCAAAACGCTCCCATGCACACTAAAATGATATGCTTACTCGGACGCAACGTCTTGATAGTTTCATTTCATGAATACAATGGCGCGGCTGTCGGCTGTCTGCCGGAATGCATTACACGGTCTATTAGACAACTCTCTAACGAACTAATTCCGACTGTACGAGTAGTTTCCGTTCAATATGTCATTTGCGAACGATAAGCGGTGAATGACATGCGAAATTTACGAAATTTTATTAGTTATTAGCTGTGTCCTCACGGCTCCGCCCGCGTAAGAAGTTTTATTTCAGTAATAAGTATAGCCTATGTTACTCAGTGATAATGTAGCTTTCCAACGGCAAAAGAATTTTTGATATCGGTCCAGTAGTTTTTAAGTTTATTCGTTACATACAAAAATACAAATCTTTCCTCTTTATAATATTAGTATAGACTAATGATATTTTAGGTTGAAATAATAAAAATAACTAAATAGAACTCTAAAAAATGCACAACCGTGTTTATTTGCAACTTGACACATTGATTCGACAAAGCAAAGAACAAAAGGGAAGAAAAATATGTTGCCAACATAAAATGCTAAATTATGTAGCAGAAAACCAACATGATAATATTTTTGGTTCCGTTCTCAAATCCCAACAGTTACAGTATTTTAATTGGTTGAAGGTAAAGTGATACGAGCAAACGCGGACAACCATAAATTTAAAATATCGGATTCCATCTGTAAATGGGTTCTGTAGATTAGGGGCTAAGACTGTCACATTTTGCCTCGTTGGTCAAGCGATCCTGATGATCTCAAGGTCCTTAGTTCGATCCCCAGGTCGGGCAACGTGTTATTGGATTTTTTTGTGAGGAATTCCTTAGTAGCAGTTCGGAGTTTGAATTTGTGCTCGGTTGATGGCAATAGGCTCGCCCTCTATTACATGGGACTGAAACATAACGGCGAAATGAGGGTGTTACTATACACCTCTGCCCAACCCTTCGGGGAATACAGGTGTTATGTTATGTTATGTGTGGGTCCATCATGTGTCATCCTTAAATGTCATGTCATCAGCCCCTCCTGAGCAAAATTAATTAAGAATTTTTCCGAAAGGTTTATGCCTAATATGGGTCTGCCACAGTAGGTAAAAATTTTACAAACAGATTAGAAACACGTGACTGATAAAACGTTTTCAACGTACGAGAATACCTAAGAGAATCTCAAGCATATTATCGTAACACCAACACGATAGTACGACAAAACACACAGATTTTCCTCGCGTTCACATAGATAAAGGTATATTGTTTAAACAATATGATAACCCTTCATCTTACCAAATTATTTTTACCTACTCTAAAATTCGCCGCGATTTTTTCTCCGAATTACATTTACGTTTATTCAATGCAAGTATCAAAACTGTTCATGCATGCTAGTTAGCTGTATGGACAGGACGTTTGCACCAAAAGTCTTCTGAACTTTTTAAGGGTTCACCCACATTTGTCAGAGAGACAGCGTGAGACCCCACGCGATAGCACGAGACCGCACGCGATAGCACTCACGCTGTCTTTCTCGCTCTATTAAATGATGTTTCTGAGCGACAAAAAAGGATAAAGCATGAAAAACCCTAAAACTGTTGATAGGTATAGTCCGCGTGCAAATGCTAGTCAACCTCTTAAGGTATGGGAGGGGCAGGAGGGGAGGTGTGTGAGACAAGACAAAGAAAACTGGAAAAAGTGCACCTATTGTCTCGCAATCGCCCCCTGCCGCTTTTATACCTCAGGAGGTAACTACCACTTATGAGCGGAATATACCACCCATTGTGCAATAGACGAATTATTAGAACCAATGAAGCATTGAGCAAGCAGATCACGTGGTCCAACAGCGATACTCGTCCTATGAACTGACACATACTAATGCGCTAATTATGTATATTGAACACCGAATAATTCCACTCGGAATATTTTAAAGTGAATTTTAGTAGCTGTAAGGCACTTGTCGATGTGAAAGATTATTACATCTGAGTCCACGACGCTTTTCATAGAGCTCTCATGCCATGCCGACATATTGCTAGTGGACCCTCCAGGATGGTCCTCGGCATTGCTTTTGCACTAAGAGTGAACCCTCGAGGAGGATTCTTGGCATTCGGTTTGAAACCGTGTCTTAACACCTTACTGCGTAGTAAAATAATTTTCACATTTTATGACGGTGTATTTGCTTAGAAAAACCTACATTTAAAATGAGCCCTCCACCCGGCATTGCGAATTTGAACGTGTTAAAAATGCATTCAGTTACTACGGGAGTGACCAAGAAGCATTTTGAAAATTAAAAGATACTGCTATCATAAACTCCAAATTGCATTCTCCTAGATGACGAGTTGATAGAATGCCAGTGCTGAAATGACTTACCGCAGGTTGATAAACAAATGCAATTTCACTGTCCTCGTTAATTGCAACGGAAACTAGAAATTAGTACTCGCAGTATAGTACCTACTTATAGTAGTAGTGGTGGGCTTTACAATTGTACCAAACGCGTATAGGAGCTGCAAGTTTAAACATCACTGGAACCAGCAATATATTTTGTATCTGCTTACTGTTTAGTAATGTTCTAAACGTTCCTATTTTTCATCTAATACGCAAGTCTCTTTTACAAATTGTCTAAAATATTTAGTCCTAATTTTCTATGGTACACTTTGGAATGTATTGGAATACTATCTAACATTTTTGATGTGTAACATCTAATGCGGCGATACGGGTGTGAGAGCCATTGTTGCGTGGCGATGCTCGCGATGGCAGACCTTCACAATACCAGGTTCACACGATTCGATTCTAGCTGACGAACTGACTTGATCAACAAAATTTGAAACGTATTTGTTGCTTCAATTTGACTGAAAGTCTATTCAGATGGTTCAAATCGCATGAGATTTAGCAGTTGATCAACTAGAATCGAATCGTGTGAACCTGGTGTAGGTAATTCGTCAGCTCTCTTCGGTTTGATTCGGCCAGTTTTTTTTACAATATGAGGTTTGATGTTCACATCTTTCAGGCGTATCGCCCCGGTTTATTTATTTTTTATTAATAATTATATTTCTTCCACAGGCATGTCTAGAACAAGAGGCTCGTGTGGCAGAACTCCGCTCGCTGGCCGCTCGTGTGGCTGCCGACACCGGCTCCCGCGCGCTGCAGGCCGACGCCGACGCGCTGGCTCGCCGGCTGCAGCTGGTGGCCGGCGCTGTGCAGGCTCTAGCAGACCTGGGAGAAGCCAGGCAGATAGCCAGGGCGAAAGCACAGCATGCGAAGGAGAAGCTGTGCGATATGAGACAGGTTGGTTTGACTTTTGTTTGAATTAACTCTGAGAAATATAGTGGCCGGCGGTCTGTAACTCGAAGTAGCGTTACTGGCGTAAGATGACTGACCCAGAAGACACTAACTTGAATGCTCAGCGTTGTTCTATGAGCGTTAAATGCTGATTTGAAGTCCAAATGATTGCAATATGCTTAAGATTTTATGAAATAACTAGCTGTTCCCCCTCGCCTGTACCCGTGAAATTTATTTAACTACAGCGCCATCCATCGGACCCCAATATAGCTACGAACCATTGTCTCAACAAAACAAATATATTGTGTAAATATGACTTCAATCGGTGAAGTCGTTCTCGAGTTATGGCGTGACCAAGGGAAATAGGGATTCATTTATAACTTTATTGTTGATAGAGCCATTCATGCAATTTATAATGCGTTATATTATGTCAAGATTAATTGTAAACTTATCTGCAACAGACATAAAATGATTAGGTTCACAATTTTAATTGTAATTCGCAGTAGCGTGACGATGTCGTGATGGATGGCTCACCGATAGACCCGCGATAGCTCGATAGGTCAAGTAATATACCGTTACAGTTATCTCTGCCAAAGTATTAATTATAATTTACTGAGCAACGAAACAATATTCTTTGCATTTTATTCTTTTGATATCGGCTAATAACTTACTGACAGCCAGAAGTTCTCCTAACTTCACAGTAGGACAAGAAGGGACCTTTTTCTTAAATTGTTTAAAAAATAAATTGAATATAAACCTGCACCATAACTACAAAAATACACTTGCAATCTCTATAGCTTTGTTTTTGACATTTCAACAATGCCCATTGCACCGTATATTTTTTTCAATCCGTCTTCTCATCAACTATGCACCACGAATATTGTTGTATTGTAAAATCAGTTCTGCCTAGCCTTTTCCCAACTATGTTGGGGTCAGCTTCCAGTCTAACCAGATGCGGCTGAATACCAGTATTTTACAACCATCAGACCTCCGCAACCCAATTACTGGGCAATGCCGATATCCTAAGGTTAGACCGGTTGTCAGACTATCGGGCTTCTGACTACCCGTAACGACTGTCAAAGGTATTCGTATGATACCCGGGACCGACTGCTTAACGTGCTCTCCGAAGCACGTATTGTAAAAAACAAAGCTATCGCAACTGCGAGTGTGTTACGTCATTAGGGTGCTAAGGCCGATACAATGACAACCGTTATTCTCATCTATATAATACAGCATTTCCTAAACCGATTGCATTCAGTCCATATTCGCTATCAGCTCGATCTAACGGATAAAGACGTATGCCTTGTGAATTTATTATGAGTATAACGGCAGTATTGATTGCCCTGCACTTTGTACCGCATTTCATAACACTTCTATCAGGAATAGATTTATTGATTTATTATTCGATGCTCTAGTTAAAATTGTTGAATCGGAGTCACTTTTTGTAATGTAAATGACGATATTTCCAACTTGACGAAAAGCTATAAGATGCAAGAAGACAAAAGAACAGATGGCTTAATAAATCAAGAAGGCTTATGTCCAGTTGTAGGCATCATTAGACCTATAGAAAGGTAATATCAAAGGTACCTATAAAATCATTCAAGTTGGCTAACCAAATCCAGATGGCTTAGAATAATAGACAGTCGATAAAAATGATTTCGATGATAACATGAGACTTGAAGGTTACTGACCGTAAAATATTCAAGTGGTCGCAATCTTATTGATAAATTGTAGCCACCAGAAATCAATTGTCACGCACAATTGGCTAGATTCACATTCTATTGATCAAGAGATAATAATACAATAATTTGCAATCCGTTTTGTTTGTAACATTTTTGTTGAAGTTTTCACAGGTCTAGTTCATCAACCTCTGGATTGTTGACGCTAATAAATTGAAGTACCAATATTAAATTGTATTTTTTCTTTACAGGATCTAACTCCCGTGCACGAAGATAGCGAAATAGTGGAAGACAAACTTATCGCCCTTCGTGACAACCTTATAGCTCTCGGAAAGAGTGAAGCAGACATCGCCCCAGCTAAGGCTGAGCTCCCAGACATTGATCGAGACGTTTCAGATGAACACTCGATAGTGAGGATCCTAGAATTATGGCAGGCCATGTTCAGAGATACCTTCCTCCACTACCATCGGTTATCAACCGCGCTAGTCAGATCTGGAGACGCCGCTACAGCGCTAAGACTATGGCACGAATATTTAATAGATCTGCAATCGTTCTTATCTGGCTCAGTACCGGCTGACTACGAGAACCTCACAGAGCATCGTCGCCTGTGCAGAGTACACAGGAATCTACTGACGTCACAGAGATCAGTCCTCATGAACGAGAACAGAGAAACAAGGAATAGAGACTTAGCTGACAAGTTCGATACGCTGACGAACCTACACAATGAGACATTAGCAAGAATCGTTGAAAGACACGATGAAGTATGCACTAGGATCGCAGCGTGGGATGACTACAGAGAAATTTACACGGAGTTGCTCAGGTGGCTTAAGGAAATGGAACGAGAGAAGGAAAAGCTTCAACTTAGATACGTACACATTAAGAGGATACAAAAAATCCTATCTAAAATACAGAATCTCTCAGACAAGGTCCCTGATGGCAGGAGACAATCTGACAAATTGCTCGGAGACCTGAAGAAAGTTCTCGAATTCACTGAAGAAGCCTACGGAGCATCCGTCAGGATGGAATACGCTGGCATTGTAAAGAGAGTTGACAACCTACAAGCCAGCCTCGACACATGGAGAGATTTCCTAAACAGGATACTTGGTTTAATCAATGAATATGAAAATCTGTCGAACAATGAACTTCACAAACTATACTCAAAGACTCAGGATGATATAATATCTTATTCTGATGAAGATAGGTTATCAAGGCCACAACTTAAGAAGGCAATTGACAGGTACTCAGACCTTAGAACAAAGATTGTGAAGACTGAAACCCAAATTGAAACTCTAAGCGTCATTCAAGAACAACTGAAGGAATGTCTGAGTCCACAGGACATAAGGATAGTTAACCAAAGGGTATGGCAACTGAGACAACAGCGAGCAGACCTTGAACATCAGCTTTCTATCATCATCCACCGACTACAGGAAAGATTAGAAGTCTACACAATATTCGATTCACGTCTGACACGATTTGTTGAATGGATCAATACACTTGAAACACGACTCGAGGCCTCAAGCCAAAGCACTGAAATCGGAGCCATCGACCCTCAAGATTTAATCAGAAGGATAAACTCTGAAGTTCAAGCCGAAACCGCCTTGAAAGAACGAGAATTCGAATGGCTTACTGAAACTGGTTCCTCTCTAGTCGAATTATCTAAGAAAGATGAAAAATCTTACAGTAAAAATACATCTAAACAACTTAAGGACATATACGAACGTTGGCATAAAATGCAAGAAACTGGAAGATCAAGAATAGCTAAAATTAATGAACTCCTAGAAATGATATCCCAACTAGAAGAACGGCTTACTGAAATTAGGTTAAAACTACATTCCATAGAATCTAACTTATCTACATCTGTTATATTAGAGCACCTAACGACTAGGGCTGTTGACGAGAAATTCAAAGAACGGGATGACATTCACAAGGGCATAGAAAACGAGAGTGGAGAAGTAGGAGAGACCCTGAACCTCTGCGAGCTCGTGTTCAACGATCCTGACGTTCTCAAAGGCAACTTCGACCTCCGCAACCTTCACACCGGCGTCGACATCGTCGAAAAGAAATGGAAGAACATCTGTGATATGTCGGAACAACGGAAGAACGCACTCAAAGAAATCCGCAAATCCGCTGAGTTAGCAAACTCGTTGCTACCAAAAGTTGAGAAGAAACTTGACTCTATTGAAAGGAGAGTGGAGAAGATTGAGACTAGGAAGCAACGCGGTGAGCCGGAAGACGAGAGTGTTTCTAAAGCTGTGATAAAAGATTTGGAGAGTTTAGAAGGAGATATCAAGCGGTTAGAAGATTCCTACAGCAGGATAGCTTCTGCCCGAGGGGTAGAACTTCGTGGGGTAGGTGCAGATGATGCTGCAAGACTTCGCGCGTCAGTGCGTCGTTGGCAGCAGCTGCGCGGGCGTGTGGACGCAGCGGGAGCGGACGCTCATCGTCAGTTCGTGGGAGCGCACGGCAAGGCTGTGGTGGCGTTAGCTGAAGCTGACGTAAGACTGACACGAGCGCTACACCTCGCGCCCACGCCGCTCGACAAAGTCACCACTTTGAAGGAACTTGATGTAAGTACCTCGCATTTTACGTAGGCAAACACACATTTATATAAAATCTGACATTAATCTGACATTTTTTTCTAACCATCATCATCTTCCTGCCCTGGGACCAGGGCAGGAAGATGATGATGATTAGAAAAAAATATCACTGAAGCTACACCTCTTCATAAAATTAACATCATGCCAGTGAATAAATAATAATGGGCAATCTCAGTATAATGTCATCAAATTAAAGATAGGTATTGCTTCCAACCGGTTGATCGAATCGGATTTTTTTATTTTTTTTTATTTGTTACTAGGCCTGCGTTTGGCCGCCATCTCGCCTGATGGCGGCCAAACGCAGGCCTAGTAATTATTATTATTTATTTATTTACCAACACTTACAACTATCATTACATTATGCAAATCCGTGGTCCCCATTTTACTACACCTGAAAAGACAACACATTTGAAGTACATGCTACTAAAATATTTATGTATTTAAATTGTATCCCATTATTTATTCCCAGGGGGTTGAACAAGAACTCATGGAATGTCAAGCACTAGTGGAAGATGCGGACCGCCTCGCCGCCGCAGTGTCCACTGTGTCGGGAGTGTCGGATATGGTGGCGGAGTACCGCGCGCTCTTCGCCGACGTACGAACAAGACTAGACCTCGCACGCGCTGAGGTCGTCGGAGACGTGGATTCTGCTGTTCAGGTAAGGATTATGACGAATTTCTAAATAATAGCTGGTAAATGGAGAATCGCGTTTCCCCGAACGTCAACCTCGTTCTGGAACGTTACATTTTGGGGACAATCAATGTCAAGCAGTTGACTGCGTTAACCTGAAATTCAAAACCTACGTCAACTAACATGACTATTATCTTTATAACACAGGTGGATACCCTCAAGTGGGAAACGGACGCTGCCCTCCAAGTAGACACCCTCACGTCTAAGGAAACCTATAGAGCTGAACTAGCGACCGCCGTCAAAGAAACATCGGAAGCCTTAGAGGCGCTCCGAATGTCCCTCCAGACACAACCCAACGAGAAGGCGAGCAGTGACGAACTAGCCACCGCCGCCAAAGATATAGCCAAAGCTGGTGCCAAACCTGGACAAACATTAGAGCTGGCCAAACATTTGTCTGAACTACTCCTCACTGAATGTGATGCTACAGAAGATGAAGCCATGCTCAAAGAAGTAGAATCTCTATCTCTGACATACGAAGACCTATTAAGCCAGGCGAAAAAACGGGAACTCCAAATCAACAACTTGAGGTGAGTTTTTAAGAGAAGTCGGAATGCACGCAATTATGGATCTTATAAGTCTGTACTTATGTGCGATTTTGGCATCTGGTATATTTTTAGTACCTATACGATTTGAACCTAACGATTTTCTTTGGACATTTCATGTAGATGACAGTGTATAAAAATGCTAAATGATTTAGTGTGATGACGTTTTTTATGCTGACAACTTCAGACTTTCTGTGTCTTGGAATCTGCTTTTCAAAATTTCTGTCAATGAAACCTAAGAGCTATTTTCCTTCTAAACTTTTTCATAGTCCTAACAAAAGGGTGTTATATATTTGAATTGGTTTTCTAAAAAAATGCTACGGGCCTTCCAACTGCTCGCTAATTGAATTTGCAAATGTGTAAATTCTATCAAAAATTAAATCATTTCCGACTTGTTTTATACCTACGCACATTTGACATGATTAGTCTTGCACGATTGCTTGTTCTTCTTGAATCCTTGTTAATCTAGACTTGAATTTACTTTGAAACAAAGCCTTCGAATGTCCAAAGACTTAGGTCTTTTTTAGGTTTTCAGTAAAATTTTGCGAATGCATCAGAATGCTGCCCTCTATTATTCTTCCTTGCATATTTGAGATGTTCCCTGCAGACTTCATCCTTGCAATATCATCTTTTTTAATTACTGTCGAGTACAGCTCCTTAGCATTGATGTCATTATATGAAATGTCCCTGTATTTAAGTCTTTAATGTTGTTTTTTTATGATTGTTATATGGTAGCACTATAGCACTGATTGGCAACTGGTGACGGGGCTTAAAGCTGTTATCGAACAGTAGATACTGTATCGTTGACATAACAGTTGGCAACACACACACAAAAATATAAATATGAATAAAAGGACCAAAATATTTTCAATGAAAACCTGAAAATAATTAGTGTCTCATTTAAGTAAAATTTGTGTGGCTGACTGTACATGATTTTCTTACAACTTAAACAGTATATGTGTATCACTGAACCGATTATATGTCTCTGAAATAAGATTTTAAAGTCAGTAGTTGTACATAAAATAAAATACTGATTGTTCTATGTTATACTCAAAATGCCGTGGAGTGCACAGACTAGATGATAAAATATAGATACGCCATGTTACATTTTACCTATTGTAATATTAAAATGTGTTTCCTTTCGAAATTAATCAATGCATTTTTTTAAATAATAGAGATTTGAATTAGATCCCTCCAAGGCCCCTTTTTGTACACAAAATTCTATTTTAATCCTTCCAACTTATCTAAAAGTAAGATTAGAATTTTTACCAAAATTTCTGGTACACTTTCAACTAAACATGACAACCTTAGCACTCTATGTAACACGCCGTAAGGCATATTTCACACTGGCGTATCAGTTTTATCCCGGGTCGTGACACGTGTGTAACAGCTTCCTAACCGGCATGCTCTAAACACATGCGTTTTTGGTCCTTTAGGTTGCCCCACTCAGCGTCGTACGCGCTCACGTGCGAACAGTGAGTACTGCTTACCTAATATTTGTAGTTTTATACTCGTTTCGTTTCTGCTACATTTGTTTTTTTTTAATACGTAGGTATTTAATTGATATTAGAGGTATACTAAAAGTATGTTGTTTTAGTTGGTATCCGTAGTCAGACAGTGTTTTGTATAGATTTAATAACAGTAGTTTTAGTTTAGGTACATCAGTAGATTGGAGGACAGCTAATTTAATTAGAAATAACAAAAGTTTCAGTTGTAGTGTAGTTATATTTATTTAATTAAATACTTTTTCGTTTTTGTATTTAATTTTATACCTGCCTACTTGAAGGAATAGCACGAAGGCTATTCTGAAGATCTTGTTTATGGAAAAGAAACTTACACAAAACAAATTCCAACCAAGAAAACGAATAAATTTTTTAAGAAGTCTGTCTATGGGATGTCTAAAAAAGAAGCATTATACTCTTTAACTTGTGATCACTACCTACTAACAGTTTGAATCAAGTGACCTGTCTGTTTTATTTCATAATCATTGACATAGTGTGGCAGAAATGCATGCGATGTAGCATGTTATATTAATCAGTAGAATTGTAGTTATTGAAATAATTTAATAATTACACTTATTATTTATTGTTGTATATGCACTGCACTTTACACAGATTTTTATTAGCTTTATATTTTGGGTTTTTTTGTGTAGTTATGTTTGTTTGTTTTATTTAATTATATTTTATAGATATAGTATTTATTTTAGTTTATTCTGTTTTTTTTTAATTTAATTCCTTTGCATGCTATCTAGAAGTCAGTCGTAATTTTTTTAAGAAGTGTTTAAAACCGATTTTTTAATCGTTAGATAACTTTTATCTAAGATATAAATATGGCCGTTTGACATATTTTCTATAGAAAAGTTGTCAAAACGTCACATATTCCCCAGATAAAAAATATCTGACGATTGAAAAATCGGCTCTTATACAATTGATTAATTCAGTATTAAATGGCCAAAACTAATACTTGACTTCCAGATAACATCCAGTATAATTCAAAATTAATACAGATAACTTATGTAAAAGTATAATTTCGCTTAATCCATAGCCGAGTGTCTTAATATGACACTTATTTTTCGTTTTTTTTTTAACTTTGTTTCATTTATGGTCCTAAGTGACACTTTAGACCTATTTTTGGTCCTAAGCGATGCTTATGGCTGTAGACCCAAATATCACGGTGTCTCTCCTAACAGTGACTCGGGTCGTATTACGTGCCCGTTGTGCTCGGAGCGCAACTGGAAGCAGCTGGACAACGACCTCTGGCGGCTGGAGCAGTGGCTGCAGTTCGCTGAGGCCACGGACGACGCGCGCACTGGGCCGCCCGAGCAGTATGACGCGTTAGAAGATGTCATACAGGTAGGTCGATGACAATTGTTAAAGAATATTGGAGATTTTATTACGATTTATCACAGTGTACTGTAGGTATTTTCCAATATAGATCCTTTTTTTTGTTTTTTTATTGAAGATATTTGCTTTAAAAGTTCTTAAGTGATTAAATATAAAAATAAGTCAAAATTTGGTAGCAAGAATTTCTGAATTATATCCTGTTTAGTTAGAAATACAAGTGAAACTTATAAAGTAACATATAGATGTGTCAATAGGTTTTGAAATGTCTATTTGCAACGCAGGACCACCGTGAATTCCTCCTGGATCTGGACTCACACAAATCGATCGTGGTATCACTGAACGTGGTGGGCACGCACGTAGCAGCACACGCACGCTCGGCCGCCGCCGCGGAGAGAGTGCGAGCGCGCCTGGCCGCCGCCAACAAGCGGTGGGACACCGCGTGCAGGCAGGCGCACGACTGGCAGGCGCTACTGCAGCGAGCGCTGCTGCACAACCGACAGTTCCACGACATTGTCGTCGAGCTGGTGGCGAGATTAGCAGCAGCTGAAAGAACAGTCCGCGCACGCGAACCGCTCCGCCTGGGTCGTGCGCCCGCCGAGTTGCAGCGCGACTTCCGGCGGTTTGCTGAGCTGCGTGACGAGTTACGGCGTGCCGAGCCCCGCGTGCTGGCGCTACACGAAGCGGCCACGCTGCTCGCACCGGGCGCGGCGCCGCACACGCGGCTGGCGGAGCTGCGCCTGCGCCTGCAGTCGCTGCGCAAGCTGTGCTCGGTGTACGCGCTCAAGCTGGGCGCAGCACTCGCCAAGCGGCCGGCCGGCAGCACGCACGCGCTGGCCGCCGCCGCCGCCACGCTCGCGCCACAGGTACTACACGACACCACACTCACCATTAACTGGAACAGCTTTAGTACACAAAGGCATACGCGATGATTACTCTAATGACCATAACATTCTAATTGTTGATCCTTCAATAAAAGAAGCGGAAAAATGTATAGCCGTTGACGCCATTCCACCATTGTGTACTAAAGCAGTAAATTAACCACCCCAATACAACCACGAATAAGACAGTTTTACATAAAATAATAAGGAGTAATCAAAATCAGAAAATACCCATATAAAATATTAATTATTTTGCCTCACACCACGCTTCACCTGCCACGAGCACAGTAAGACGGCAGACACAAGCAAGCTTAGATTATATTAGAACACGAGTAACAGTTAACAGGTTTACTGACAACCCCTTACTTACATAGGACATAGAAAACTTCAAATAGATTTATTGAGAAATTTTGATGATAATAATATAGGTAGTTTTATCCTTATTTGATTTTACAATGCAGACACTTCACTGACACCTTATACAGGGTGGATACTAAATTAGTCCTTCAGATACACAAAGTATTGTGTACCGAAAATATAATTGAAAAAAAAACTTTAAACATAAAATTCAAATGTTTCTGAAATAGGATACGTATGGAACCTATTTATATTACTGACAATTTTGAAACCAACCTGTTTCGAAATAAAAGTTAGAAATAAGTACATACAAGATTTTTGCATCAACATGTTCCGAAGTTAATAATAACAATATTCCGTGCAGTGTTTGCCTTACACAGTAGGTTACCTAAGTACCACGATGTAGTTGCTTCGCACCGTATGTTGACGTGTTTTGTCGTTCGTAGCTAATGGAGGAGGACGAGGAAGAACTTTCGAGCTTGCAACTGCCGCCGCTCGACGAGTCACAGTAAGTACACTTGCATAGAAAAGAAATAGTGATTATACACTTTTGTGAGACTTGTAATTGCTTAAGCAGTTTTTGCGTTACATATTTGGCGTATCATAAAATTTTAATTATGCCATAGAAAATTATATTTTTACACCCTGTATACACCATGTGATATCGGAAAATTGCTAACCGGACTCCAAGATGGGCCCATAAAGCAGTTTTTGAGTTACATAATTTGACTTATCACAAAATTTTAATTATGCCATAGAAAATTATATTTTTACACCCTGTATGTCACCATGTGATATCGATTTTTGGTTGCAGCCCTACAGCCTATAATGAATAATGTTTAACTATAATAAATTTAATGCGGATATTGCATATTGCAATATAAAATGCAAATTATGTACAGATTTTCAGTTTATATTGTCATGCTTATTGTATCAGTTCTCAAAAGTGTATTGTTACTAAAAAGACTAGATAGTTTCAATGCCTAATCACCTCTTATTTTGCATAACAAAAATGTTCAATGTAGTCTAGTTTTATCTACCTATTAATTTTATTTTCTGATTAAGTTAAATATATTACTTCTTTAAGATTCTATTTTAACGACTTTTTCTTGTCTTTTTTTCTTGAATCATACTTCCTTATACATAAATAGATCTGTTCAAAAAACTATTTTGCAGTTGATATTTATCATTTTTTTTAAATTTTAATGACTAACATAATGTCTATTGTATGTTCGTTTCAAAGGACAACGTTTTTATTCTGATGTTATGGCTCGAAGGACCATAATTTTTTTATGTGAAACATCAAGTTTCTACGGTATAATATAGGTACATATTTATGATAGCGATTAAAATGCTAAACGTCAACTGCAAAAGACCCTTCAGAAGTTGTTGACCGCGTAGGTACTAATAAACGATGTTTCCCCAGACCGATAGTGGATGAAGAAGAGGACTCAACCGAGGAAGGCGCGCTGTTCGGCATGGCGCGCGGGCTGCGCTTCGTGTGCCGCGTGGCGCGCGCGTCGCTGCCGTTCCAGGCGCTGCTGCTGCTGCTGCTGGGCGCGGCCGCGCTGGCGCCGCACGCCAGCTCCGAGTGCCGCGCGCGCCCGCTGGCGCTGGACCCCGTGCTGCGCTACCCCGACGGGCCGCCGCCGCTCTGAGCGCCCCGATCTACGCCCCACCACGCCCCACCACGCCCCACCACCCTCGACATGACCCTACCTATATAATATATCGAATTAATGTATCCTATCGAAAATCCCCTCTAATTTTCGATAGTGTCGATGGTTGTAGAGCGTGACGTCACGGGGGCAGTACCGCCCGCGCCATCAAACACATTCCATCGAGCCGCCCCGCGCCCCGACATAATATATCATTCGCATCAGCGCTACGTTACTTAATTATTAGCTAGTAAGGACTGTTTATAAAACGTCGAAAATAAAGCCTTTGCATTGATTCAACTTGTGCTTTTATTTACATAATTATACTTCAATTACATTTACATTCAATGTACACGTCCTATGAAAATTATGAAACTTGTTTACTCACAGCTCAAACACGTACCTACTCGTAGGTATATACATTCTAAGATTTATCGACAAATCTTAGTAGTAACTAGCGACCTGCCCCAGCTTCGCACGGGTGCAATGTAGATACTAATGTGGGGCATATAAAACTTCCTCTTGAATCACTATCTATTGCTTAAAACTGCATTAAAATCTGTTGCGTAGTTTAAAAGATCTAAGCGTACAGACAGCGGGAGCGTCTTTGTTTTATACTATGTAAAGAAGATTTACAATTCCCTGAATACGTTATTTTTTACAAATTATTCATAATGGCCCACAAACAAGATTCGGTGGAATCCACGCTAAGTAACAACCCGAATGCCGTTACTAATTCTAAGATTAGCCGACAAATCTTGCAATGTAACCTTGTTTTGGTCCTTTTAGTAACACACACCACAATGTCGACTAAATTCACAGAACTCCTCAAAGCTTCTTGGTTTCGTCTGAAACAAATTACACATAATCGTATACTTACCTAATTATTTGCTCATTAGAGTATTGTAATAATTTAAAGCCGCCTTTAATAACGATGTTGACTCACCAAGACTGAAAGCCAACAGGGTGCAAAATCCACCTTTTCCAAACTCACCTGTAAGGGGCGCATTCTACCGTTGTCTAACGAAGCTCTGACGACCAATAGGTTTCAGGATAACCATCCAAGCGATTGAACACTTACATTTCATGCAGAAAGGCCCAAGTTCAATCACGGCCCGCACTTCTGACTTTTCAAATTCATGTGCAGATAAACGGCAGAGGAGATCATCGTGAGGACTACACACCTGCAGTTCTCAATGGTTTGTGTAGTCCAACTCGCATCAGGCCAGCGTGGTGGATTAAGGCTTTAACCCTTCTCATTCTGAGAAGAGGCCCATGTCCAGCAGTGGGACAGTGGGCCTGCTAAAAACCTCAAACTAATGACAGTCACACCTCCACAAGGGGCGAGAGTAGTTGGCTCTGCACTTATCTACCTAGTAATAACTATTCGCACTGCCTCCAACTACTACCTGAAATGGCTTATATTCAGTTATAGTACGAAACTTGACCGCTGACTTGAAATTACTTTAAGCGATTTTGGACCTTACTCCTGAGACAATACGTACGCGCAAACAATCCCCACTACTCCACCGAGCGCTCAAGATTCATGCTGGCAGGTATACACACTTCGGTTATTCATCTCTCTCTCTCACGAGCGATACTAGAATAACTCATGCAGTGATGAAGAGATCAGCCAGTCAGCAAGGTTGGTATCGAGGCTGACTTACATAGAAGGACCATCACGCCTGTATTCTCCGAAGAGTTAGGCAGAGGTGTATAGTAACACCCTCATTTCCCTGTCACGTTTAAGCCTCATGTAATAGGGGGCGAGCGAGCCATCAACCGGGCACAAAGCCAAACTCCAGGCTGCTACTGAGGAATTCCACACGGAAAACCCCAATAACACTTTGCCCGACCTGAGGATCGAACTCACGAATAGTAATCACGCTTCCCACCACAAGACCAACGAAGCAGTTATTATGTGAATGACTTACTAATAAGACAAGTAAGGGTAGCTGGTGCGTGCTTTGACGTATCGATGTGACCGTTTCGTGCGCCGATGTGTCCAGTTGGCGCAGTAGCTGTTTCCCGCGGTTGCGCCCGCGCTTGTGCTCGAGCATCCGATAATATCCTCTGTACTTGAACTGGGACGCTGTTGGACAAAAATGGTTATGGAATAGCAGTACTTTGTTGTTAGCACCGAATTTGACGACAACTGTGATGAAAAAAATAATTATTAGTATAGCCTTTTCCTTACTATGTTGAGGTTGGCCACCAGTCTAACCTGAGATCCTACCTGACTTCGGCAACCCTGGACGATACCGATATTCCAAAGTAAGATCTGTTTGCAGACTTTCAGGAATCTAACTACCCTTAACGACTGTTATGCGCATGACATCTGGGACGGCCAGTTTAACGACAACTCCGAGGCACAAGATGAGGTGAGACGACGAAGATAAAAAAAACTACGTTTAAAAAAACCGACTTCAAAAACTAAAAAGTATAAAGACTAAGACTTCTGAAACTGTAAAGGTATTAAGTTTGCATAAGAGGTGTATTCAATTAAATCTTTATTAAGTTATTTTATAATTTTTAGTTTTTGAAGTCGGTTTTTTTTATTTTTTACTTTTTAGTGTCTTTAATAGGTTGTTCTGTAAACTACAGTCGGATTTTTCTAGATTATATCAGGTAGAATAATTACATCATCCACGTAAACTAAAATGTTCATAAAAAAATTAAAATGTTCATGAAATGAAAACTACTCGGCCAAATTATGTTAATTTTTTATGGGACCAAATGGCAACTATTCCGCATCAAACTAAAGAAGAATCACGTAAATCGGATCATAAATCTCAGCGTAATCAGTGTACATACATAAAAAACCTATCTAATATAGAACCTCCTCCTTTTTGAAGTCGGTTAAAAATGTATTTCACAAAAAAGAAATACTTTGGTATGACATTGAAATAGTAAAATCAAGTGTTATTTACTTAAAAAATACTATCACGAACAATAACGATAATACTGTTTATGTTGAACAGCTGTTCGATCATGTTGAACAACTGTTCAAACAGAATATTACGAAGTACGAGTATAGAAAGTGATAGTTACTGTTTCAACTGAACATTATAACTTGTAAATCTTGATTGGGTTGAAATATGTTTGCGGGTGACCCCCCGATTGGATGGTGGATGTTGCCGGGTACAAGCGCTTCCAGATCGCGAAACCAAAATTAGTTTTACGAGTTAAAAATTACAGAATGTATACATTGGATTTGATTTCTATGAAATTAGATACACCGAATTTCTAGACCGTATTTTATTTTTTATAGCATACAATAGGAAACCGAACATGACATTTAAATCCATTGTAATTACAGTAGATCTGGAAGCACTGCCGGGTAGGTACCCACCTAAATGAAGTTTTAGTTCCCTTTCAATAATCCTCTTGAATAAGTGGTGTCTGTTACAGTAAGTAGGTACCTAGTATTACGGGGAGCCTGCCGTTTTGCCGAAAAGATTTTGACAAAATTTCACTACCCAAACAAATTTTAGCAACCTTTTTTTATACCAATGCAATATTTGGAATGATTTTACTACGCACATTTTCATTTGGTAAAATTTTTACATGGCAGAATATTACGAAAGGTAATGTTATTAAGGCATTTGGTCTTTAATCAAATGATTTATTACAGCAAACAATCTTTAGACAATAAACATTTAGTCAAATTATATTTTGTTATGACAAAAAATATAAAGACGCTTATATCTTTTTTAAATCGAAACAGCTAGGTTAGGTTAGAACTGTGATTACACAACGGAAACATATTTTTGAATGTAAAACCAGAAACTACTAAATTATTTTATTTTTAACCCCCGACGCAAAAAGAGGGATGTTATAAGTTTGACCGCTATGTGTGTCTGTCTGTCTGTCTGTCTGTCTGTGGCACTGTAGCTCTTAAATGGGTGAACCGATTTCAGTGCGGTTTTTTTTATTTGAAGGCTGGTTTTCTAGCGAGTGATCTTAGACATGTTTTATTAAAATCGGTTCAGCCATTTCAAGGTTATCAGCTGTTTTGTTAGCTGCGGTAGGGTTCTTAGACGCATAATGTGTATTACTTTACTTTCAAGCATACGTGTGAAATAAAATTTGCAACACTCATGTATGCTATATAACTATGCAAGATTATGAAATTCTTGGTCTGATGCTGCAGCCAGGAGAACCAGTGCACTAGTACACTCTTGAAAAATAATAGCAGATATGTCGCGTTTGGATTCGTTTTGATCAGTATTTGATTCTACATACAATGCAATGGTGTAAGGAGAAACACAAAATAATTAGTCAATTACTATGTTATGTATATATAGAAGTTAACAATAAACATATGAATAATTGTACACGTTAAACAAAGAATGCGAGTTCACACTGAAATCTTAATTTATGAAATATATATTTACTTAACAATTTACGTGCTTTTTTGCCAAAAGTAAGTTTAATTTTTTTAACTTAATACTAAGTTTAAAATAAAAATTTAATAAAAATTTTAAAAAACCCCCGACGCAAAAATACGAACTTTTAAAAAGTCAAAAATAATAGTATCGTTGAGCCATCAAATTCGATTGAGTAACACCTATATATTTTAATTACAGAAATTGATGGATGGCACGATAAGGTTTGCTCGTTGAAATGGCGATATAATATCACGTCGGGGTACCGCTAAGTAAATTAGCTAGCTAGTAAATTAATAGATGGTCAATTAAATGAAGGGTCTGACTTACTTTAGCGGTACCCCGACGCGATATTATATCGCCATTTCAACGAGCAAACCTTATCGTGCCATCCATCAATTTCTGTAATTAAAATATATAGGTGTTACTCAATCGAATTTGATGGCTCAACGATACTATTATTTTTGACTTTTTAAAAGTTCGTTTTTTTGCGTCGGGGGTTTTTTTAAATTTTTATTTAATTTTTTGCGTAATAATGTTATACCAACTGAAATATTTGACTACATAAAAATTGGTAAAAGTACTAGTTGGTTAGTTACTGTTTAAACGTTCACTTGCCAAACATTAGGTTTGCGTTACAATTATTTGTGAAGAGATTTTTTGCTAAGTAATAATTTGGCAAATGAAATCATGCGAAAAATTGTTTGGGAAGTGATAATTTGTCAATTTCTTTTCGATGAAACATAGGTAACCCAGTATTACGACTTATTATTTGCACCTCGATAATATTGGTGTTTATTATGAATTTATACGAATTATGCGACCCGGTCAATCTGTCTTTGTGTCTTTATATTATTATATATTATGATTCCGGCTTCATCCACTTTGGATCCCATATATAGGTATAGGTCGTCGTCCATTATCCGCCTCAGCACCAGACCAACACCGCCTCGCCTAGCTCAGTTACTGAAAAACGGACTTAAAGCTGTGTGGCGCACACTATATTTTAGATTTGTAAGTGAAAATAGTCGCGAGGATCAAGTCTACTAGTCCACTCTTGCTAGTTGGATTGTGTGCTGGTCTAGTGCTGAGACGTTTAAATGGACGACGAGCTTATAGGTCGCATAATTCGTATAAAGTCGGAAACACGAAGATTGCCGAGTGCCGAGGCGTATAACTTACACCGTAGTACTGTACCTTCATGTTAAAGTACTAGAAATGACCTACCTTCTTTCAGACTACGATGGTTTAGCTACGCCATTAACAAAAGTACCTAAGGTAAATAACCTGCGTGGTAACTAAACAGCTTCGGATTAACGCGTTGTGGAAACCGTCTTCCTCCGTTTATTGCCAAACTTGATGATACTGGCAATATCTCTGATTACGACAATAATAGCGGTCATTGAGACGGCCATGTTCAGCATTGGTCGTTTACGATAACGGGCTAGTACCTGGGCAGATGATCGGACGGTGAGGTTCCCGAGCAGAACCCCCCGGCCCGTACCAGTGCAGTCCCCCCGCAGTACCGCCTCCCGAGCACTCGTGCGCAGCAGTTGTGTCAGCACCACAATTAGAATCTGAAATAAATTGACATATCAGTCTCGTAATACCAAGGTTCCTGCATAGTAGGGCTTGAAATCTTGGATTCTCTTCCGAAATCAGTTCGATCAATCATTAAGCAGTGATAGCCTAGTGGTGTGACCGTCGGACTGCCAAGTCATTCGAACACTAGGCACGCACCTCTGACTTTTCGGATTCATGTGCGTATTTATAACATTATAATTATCACTTGCTTAAAAACAGTGATGGAAAACGTCGTGAGGAAACCGGCATGCCTGAGAGATATTTCTCGACGGCATGTGAAGCCAAGTCAGAGGCCTATAGTCTGACACCAGGTTAGTCACTAACCACACGAAAAGAAGAAGAAGTTCGATCAATTACTTATTTGGAACACGTAAAACGTCATAGTTTGCTACTTACCTGTTCCAAGTTTATATTAATAATCAGGAGCCAAAGTGTTGGGATTAATCTATTTAAAAAGTAGAGAGAATCAACAGCTGTTAACTGATTAGGGTGATACGACCAACAAATGGCATAAATAGCAGCCAACGTACCATCTATACTAATATTATAAAGTTGAAGAGTTTGTTTGTTTGAACGCGCTAATCTCAGGAACTACTGGTTGAAATAAAAACAATATTTTTGTGTTGGATAGTCCATTTATCGAGGAAGGTTATAGGCTATATAACATCACGCTACGACCAATAAGAGCGGAGCATAAATGAAAAATGTTGCAAAAACGGGAAAAATTTCCACCCGTGCGAAGCTGGGACGGGCCGCTAGTATTATTATATAATCGCGAATAAAGCCAAATCAAGTGGGTTTATTTTGCCTTCCCTACCAAATTGAATTCTATTCCGATGAAAAAGAACAATTCCTACTGTTTGCAGGCCCGGATCTAGAGGGGGGCGGGGGCACTTGCCACGGGCGGCGAAGATTAGGGGGTGGCCCGTCACCAGCCAGTCTCGCTGTTTATACTATGCTGGACCCGGTTATATTATGAATAAACCTTTAAAATTATTTATAATTTTATTACTATAAAAAACTACACTGGCCTGCAAAAATAAGTATCACACTTTAAAAGTAAATATCATTAAAAGTGTAGAACTTATTTTTGCAGGCCAGTATATTTTGAAAAAGTTTTAGTATTTTATTTGTTGACCTTTTCCTAAAGGACGCAAAACAGGTACTCTGCAGCCCCCCTTTAAAAATGTAGATCCGGGGCTGACTGTTTAATAAAGATTAGCCAAGTCAAGCATAAGCTTAATATGTAGTTAGAATGATATGTACCTGGAACAAGAAGACGAGCATGTTGAAGCACTGCAATGCCAGCAGTGCTCTCGTGAGCGGCGCGCGCACCGCCTCCACACACCCGCGCGTGTGTAGCGACGCGGACAGCAGCGGGGACGCTTCCGACCACACCTCGCGCCATTCAGACTGGACATAAATACACTGCCACGTAAACCACAGGCGTTTCTGGGTTTCAGAAGTTATATAATATTCAATGTCATTTGAAAAAACATTAAAAAATGCTCCAAAAAAGAATAACAAATCATGTTACGGGGAGTTTATTTTTTTTTAAATGATTTTTTGGTCCTTTTATACATACAATACCAGTGAAGCCTAGCGGATGAACGCTTGCCTTCTATGCAGGAGGGTTTGATTTCGATCCCGGCCCGTACCTCGGACTTTTCAAATCTATGTGCGGATCAAAATTTGATTATCACTTGCGTTTACGGTGAAGGAAAAACATAGTGAGGAAACCTGCACACCTGAGAGGGCTCCATATAGTTCTCGGTGGTGAGTCTGCCAACCCGCACCAGGCCAGCGTGGTGGATTCTGACTAGAGGCCCGTGCCCAGCAATGGGACAGTAATGGGCTAATTATGTATGTATGTTTATCCATAGGATAAGAGACCAACATTTTTGCGCCGAGATGCGCTGAAAGCCAAGCTTTCAGGTACCTACTGCGCTAGTTCGTCAAAACTATTAAAGTAAGTATGTGGCGACATCTACCTCGCCACATGCGAACTAAGCAGCACGACGACGATCTAGCAGTATAGAGCGACAAGTAATAAAAACTCTCAGAAATGACGTCACAAATCCTGCATCACGATATCAAGATTTGACACGCCGAAAGTATATAATTATTTATTTATTTATTTCAAGTATAACATGGACAACATTACAGTTAACACTAATGCGTTGTACCGATAAAATATAAACAATTATAAAATAGAATAAAAAATACACCAAACAAAGTATAAAAACAAAATTAACGTAAAAGCATTAGGAATAAAATAATAACATTTATCTGTCATCCATCATCTCGCAAGAACTTAAACATTCACGACACACATCTATCCATCTCGTCGAAAACAAATCGCACTTACAACACACAACATAACATACAACTTCCTAACATCAACCGTTGGGCATAAGCACAAAACAAATAGGCACAGAAGTCAATCTACATACAAGTTCGCTCGAGCAACGCACACATAAACACTGCTCACGGACACGATATCTCGGACTGTTTGGGACTAGAGTGCGAGTGAGTGCGAGCGCGAGTGCCATGTACTTGAGAGAGATAGATAATAATAATAACTTTATTCATCAAAAGACATTGTAGTACATGATGACAATTTACAGGATCGTTTAGTATAAAGTGTACAGAGTACAATAAAATGGTGGGTGAGGTGCTGTATTCCTAGCTAGGTTAACAGATAACCTGTGTTAAGGAGTACAGTGCAGTACAGTACAGATATATATATAGATAGAGCGACCGCCGAGCGTAGGCATGAAAAGTGAAGTACATACATGTGATTGACTTCTGTACCTATCTGTTTTGTGGCATACAACCCGCCTGGTTGGGGGACCCTCCCTTTTCGTTGTAGGAACACATACCTCATTCCTACATAAATACATTTTACAACGAATTAGAATCAGAACTATCTAGCTGTTACCCACCTGTTGCAAGGGGTCATGGTAGCACGGTGCCAACACGCGCGGCGTGCAGCACGAGTACGGGGACACAGGCGGCAAGACCTTGCCGTCCGCACCCGCTAGTCTAGAGAATAATGAAGATGGATGATTAAGACATCTACAGAAATCCAATACCACAACTGTTTTCAAAGTAGGATGCGTGTTGGGACGTTTCCATAGAACGTTAAATTTTTATGAAGAATCTTTTCTCTTGGCTCAACACGACACGTCAAAATCTGGTAACGACTCTGACCGCCATATATGTATATGAACTGTTTACTGCGACACTAGTAGCGCTAACAACCAAGCCATATCTGTTGGAAGATACGTCGCCGATCTTCCGCCGGTACACATAATTCCATATAAACATCTCAAACGTTACTAAAATTCCTCGAGTAAATTACGCGACGGAAGATCGGCGACGTATCTTCTATTAGATGTGGCTTGGCCCTAACCGACTTGTTTGACTTGCCGCAAGCTGCATGTGAAGGTTT
Organism: Amphipyra berbera; assembly: GCA_910594945.2. Lineage (NCBI taxonomy): Eukaryota > Metazoa > Arthropoda > Insecta > Lepidoptera > Noctuidae > Amphipyra > Amphipyra berbera. The sequence goes on from OU343126.1 coordinate 20,118,113, forward strand.
AAGGAAACTTTCTTCCAGTGTTAACGAGTAAGCAAGCACTTGCTTCAATAACTTAACCATAAATACTTATTTAGCAGTTCAAAACTAACAGTAGGTATGCCCCTAACTATTGCTCAAAGTATCTTGAACAGTGTTTGAATATGTGAAGCAGCATGATTGCCTATTCATTCGTGTGTTAGTTTCATCTAAGAAGTAGATGAGCCTGAACAGTTTCAAGCTAAGAAAAGTTCGACTTAAGTTCCGGCTACATGCAGCGACTTGCATGCGCAAACGGCTTGTGCAAACGTTTGCACAAACGGGATTGTCGGTATTTCTGCACGGTACGGTATACGTTTTGCAGTCATAACTTGTGCAAAATAAAATTGAGCGTGTAACTGAACTATTGTATATAGCCAACAAAAACAATATCTTGAATATAATAAAAATAACAACATAACATCACGCCTGTATTCCCCGATGGGTTGGGCAGAGGTGTATAGTAACATCCTCATTTCGCCATTATGTTCAAGTCCCATGTAATAGGGGGCGAGCCTATTGCCATCAACCGGTCACAAATCCAAATACCAGACTGCTACTAAGGAATTCCACACGAAAAAACCCAATAACACTGCCCGACCTGGGGATCGAACCCAAGACTTCACGATCAACAGTCGCGCTTGCCACCACTAGACCAAAGAGGCAGTTAATAAAAATATAGAGTAAATAACTCACTTCATAACGAGCTCTGAACCCTCGTTCAGAAAGTCCATGTTGATCCAAGGTATTTCGTGCCAATCAGACGGCTTATCTGCACCGCAACAACTTAGCTCCACCTGATTTACAGAAAATACCGATAGCAATGCACAAGCCGTGAGAAAAACAATCGGTAGGTAGTTGTAGATTCTACAAAATTACAAATACCCTCTATTCTTAAGCAATGAATACATTTTTTTATGTACCTTCCTACACAGTCAAAATTCGTAACAAAACTACAGATACCCTCTATTTTTAAATAATCTATATCTATACTTCTATACTAATATTATAAAGAGGAAAGATTTGTATTTTTATATTTTTGTATGTAACGAATAAACTTAAAAAATACTGGACCGATTTCAAAAATTCTTTTGCCGTTAGAAAGGTACATTATCACTGAGTAACATAGGCTATGGGCGGTGCCGTGAGGACACAGCTAGTTTATTATAATCACACACTTTTATCATACGTAAGAAATTATTAATGTACCTGCATTGTGTCCAAAAGCGCTTTCCACGTCGGCTCTGTGAGGTACTGAGAGATCCCGATACGTAATGATGAAGACAGCTCCTTCATTAAAGCCTGTAATAATCACAGATTAATGATATATGTCGCAATAATCATTCATGCTTACCGATCTTTGCCGACTGATCGACACCATAGATCATAGAGTATAGTAATACATTGCCACAGACTAAAGGCTTATGCTATCTCTGTTTTCTTCTTCTCCCTGCCCTTATCCCACACTAGGTGGGGTCGGCACAACATGTATTTCATAAATCCATGTTGTTAGAGGTTTTGGCTTATTGTTTTATGACCGGCCGCCTGCCTGACATCAACCTATCATGATATGTGTTTTCATTGTAGAGAAAGACAAAGACAGAACGAGACTCGCTTCGAGGAACTATCCTTGTGTATATCAGCCTTTAGGGATAGGATATTGATCAACACAGACTGATCCGTGTGTTTCGCGGAAAAGAATAAGACACCCATTTCCCACCAGATGTCGTATACAGCCATCAAGGGACTACGTAAAGAGGAAGGGCTGTATCATCCTCATATTTGCTAATAACGACAAACTTCGATCATCAAGTGTGGTGATGATAGCAGTTTCCCCTTTGGGCATTCATCATTGGAAGGTTATTGGGTGGCCCATGTTTCGCAGTGAACGTTTACTGGCGGATATGATGATGACGATATTATAGGGACTGAAACATCTAATCGTTGGCAAGTGGGGCCAATCAGGGCCGAAGCCAGGAGTTTTGTTCGGGGGGGTTGAACCTAGGGTTGCCAACCCTCCCTGGAATCCAGGATTCTTCCGGAATCTGCCGCCAAATTTTGAAGGTCTTCTGGCTTCCCCCATTGATTGTTCTAGAGTTTTTATCGCAATGTTTGTGGTATCGGCGATAGAATTGCTGTTGACAAATGGCGCCTAATCACCTCACAATCAACAGACCAATATTTTTCCGTCTCGGAATATCTTACAGAGTTGGTAACTCTAGTTGAACCCTAAACAAGAAAATCAATTACAATAACGAGTACCTATATATACATTTTAAAAGTAATGTAATTGTCTGAGGTTGTACCCCCCTCCCCCTGGCTACGGACTTGGGGCTAATGTATAATAATTAGTATTTCATTACTCATTGGTCTGTGGTCAGGACTTCATTGTTCTCTCACTATCCTAAATCATTGTATTGTATCCACTGAAATTGTTAAAGATATCATTTTTAAAAGAGTAACCATGGAGTTTCTTGCCGGTTCTTCTCCATAGGAAACAACTAATTGAAACCGTGCATGTAAATTCGACTTTTCATAAGCACCTGTTTTGGTTTATGTGAAATAAAAAAAATGATTTTGATTTTTTGATTTTGAACGCTTCAATGTTCATTATTGGCCATACACCTGCAACCTACACTACCACCCATATTCTAAGACGTTCCTCCAAAACTTACTCGACTCGACTCCACCTCGACTCAGCCTTTCTCACTACCATCGGTAGTTATAGTTGACATAACCGTCCTCGACTCGAAATTTTTCCTCAGTCGAGGTAAGGAATCATCTGTCAAACTCAAGGTACCTCGCAACCTACCTTAAGGAAGGAAGTGTCAAAGTTCGCATGTAACAAAAATGAATTTTGAAGACTTTATCGAATATGCTTACGATAATAATTACAACTATTTATCGCGGCGTTATTTGCGCTATGCAGATAATTCAAATTATGACGTAATGACTCCGTCGAGGAACCTCAAAGTTTACTAGAAATTGCGACTAAGAATACAATTTTGAAGGTGTTTTCGAGGCCGTTCTGAGTCGAGTAAGTTTTGGAGGAACGTCTTAGAATATGGGTGTAATACTTGACCCACATGACGTAATCATTACACCTACTTTGAGGGTCCCTCTACACGCAGCATACACCAGCATCCCATTAGCTGCGACTATGGTCCCGCTGACCATCCACACGCTGCTGACGAGGGTCGCCCGCTTCCAGTGCGGACACTTGAGTAAGAGAGCGATGAGTCGCAGGCCGCCCGTGTAGTGTAGCTTCATGCCGTATGCTTGGAACAGGATCAATCCGTAGAGAAGCAGGACCGTCACCTACATTGTAGTATACCTATGAGCTCGCATGTTTGTTCTTTAGGAGGAAATGCGGTCGGCATTTAGTCCATACAAACGTATTCCTCAGTTTCCTCCTTGGATAATGTCACTAGAGCAAATATTTTATACCATATGATATATATCTACCACTACTATGTCCCTATGTTTTGTTTTTGTCAATAAATTAATTATTAAAAGAACTAGATACGTTTAAATTTTACTAAAATCGATCGTTTTTACCACCGCTTTCAAACATCTGGCAAACAAATTCGACGAATATAAAAAATAAAAGAAAAACATACAGACATAACCAAAGTCTTTCTTAAATTATTACAGAAAATAATATTAAAATCGGTCCAGATTTGAAGAAGGAAACAGGCAAATACGTAAGTATGATTTCGCTAATATTGCACAGGAGAAATCAGTCCGAGATGCAGGTGTCTCTTTCGCGCTCAATTGGGAAGGTTTGCGGGAGGGGTGGGACAGAAATAGATCGCAAAAATCTATTCAAATTATTAATATTTTGCAGCCCGTGTTTCCTCTTAAGAGCAACAGAAAACTCTGATATCAATATTGGTTATCCAAAATGTTAAGCAACAATACCGGGTGAAAAAATCATGTAATTCCTTCAAACCTCGTGACGTACTGCTGACATAGATTAACCCTACACGGGATACTTTTGTACTCAATAAAAAAAAATACAAGAAGTAAACATGTGTTTTTAAAGTGAGGCATTTTAGCGCCCCGAATTAAATGACCGCGTGGCGAGCGATAGCCTCGCAATTCTCTCGGGGCGCTAAAATGCCTCACCTTAAGAACAAATGTTTACTTCTTGTAATTTTTTTTATTGAATACAAAAGTATCCCGTGTAGGGTTAATCTATGTTAGCAGTACATCACGAGGTTCGAAGGAATTACATGATTTCGCTTACACCCTGTATAAGATTATAATGTGGCGTGAAGCATCTCTTGCCAGATTTCTGTAGGAGTTGGTACTATTCTGTTTCGAATTTACGTCACCTCCCGCCGCGCTCCCCATACCGCGCCTTAGACGATACTTGCTCAGCACAATAGCGTCGCTGCCTTTGGTACCTATGATCTAACGATCTGTGATGTAACGATCTACCTTGGGACAGACGAGTACCTGCGTTGCTGGTCTAGTTGTCACAAATGCGACTGCTGAGTATGGGGTCCTGGGTTCGATCCCCAGGTCGGGCAAAGTGTATTGGGTTTTTACATTAGGAATGTCTCAGTAGCAGCCCGGAGTTTGGACTTGTGCCCGGTTAATGGCAATAGCCTAGACCCCTATAAACATAACTGGCGAAACGAGGGTGTACTAAAACACCTCTAGCGATCCCTTTGGGGAGTACAATGTGTGATGTTATGTTATGTGGGTAGTATGCACAATGATTGCAGGGTATATTACAGATTGCTTTCGTGTCTCGTTCACCAGATCTAGCACAAGCATACGAGCAAAATGTTGCTCTTCTTTGAGATATTCAGTTTACCTAAATTGCTATCTCTAGCGGGGTGTCCTGCGTAAGCGACCAACGCGACGCGACGAACGCGACAAACGCGATCAAAACAACGGCATTCCCTACTAGCGGCCTATGTAGCGAGACGCGACGTAACGTGTATTTGTTCCACGTCGCGGCATCGTGTCGCGTCGCGTCGCGTTTGTCTCTTACGCAGGACACCCCGTAAGCCTTTTCTAAACATGTAGTTCTTACCGTACTGAAGCAGCACCTTACCTTATGTATATGCTTGAGAAGCATCATAACCCTGAGACTGGTGTTGTAGCAGAATATGACCATACTCAACGAGACAACAAGCTGGGCGATCAGCAACGCGCGCAGCACTCCCGCTAGCCGCGCGCGCCCGTCTCTAGTGAATGTGAACACACCCCACGCCATCCAACATTTTGTTTGAGCATGCTAGCTGCGTCTGTGACGAAAGATTTAAATAAGGAACACGTAAATGATCTTAAAGAAGGAACCATAACCGTCCCTACGTTGCAAATAAACACGAGTGGGATGCTTATTTGTAATTAATGAAATGTGGGCAATCACCGCAATTTGTGTGCCTGCGATGACCGTGAACATGAACCTTTCCATATAATACTGTCGGAACATGTTATCCTTAAACTTTAATTCTTTGATTTTAGTGATTAGAACCTTTAAGACTTGAAGTTTAAGTAAATGTTTATTAACCTAAATCTACTACAGTACAACACAACTAAGAAGAGTAAAAAGTCGCATCAGCAAACTTGAGCGAACAGCCAACGGCAGTCGCCACTTCCGCGCCATTCACACTTATTGCGTCAGCGTAAAAATATTTTTTTACTGCAGTAGTAGTAGTCTAGAAGTCGCACTCAATTCGGAAGTGATCGGTTTTACGAAGTATGCCAACGACTTCTTAGCTGAGTTGTACTATACTCTTCTTACTATTGTTTCATGTTGAATCAGGAGCTTATTTCTCTATACTGTTACGAGGGACACAACAAAATCAAACAAGCGTGAAACTGGAGTGCATCGTAATATATCCCTAACTAACGTGGCTCAGAGCTGACAACACTCACGTGCTCACAGATAACGGATCACGCATTGAACATATCGGCAAGTTTCACATTATTTTATTTATTTTCCTTGATTTCCTTTTAGCGCTAAATGCACTAGTAAATTAAATTGTCCAAGTTATTGCAACAAGTGGTCGCTTACTGCAGGGGTGACCACAGTTGAAAATCGGCTGCAGAAGCCAAATTGCGCAATATAACTTACTACCTAGTGGATTTCGCGCTATAGATATTTATTATTATGTATGTAACTAGATAGGTATCAAAACATATACTCTTAATATTTACCTGTGAAATAACAACATCACACTGCAATCACAAATTCGCACACAATATCACACGGTCGGTCTTAACCGTCCGGCTTTAGTAGTTGAAATTCAAATGATAAAATACAAAATAATAGTTTCGAGCTTGAGATAAACGGCTACTACACTCTTTATTTTATTTTACAGCCAAAATAGTATGCTATGTTATAATTTACCGATTTCTGACAATAATTCAGATAAAGTGACCATAGACTTAGGATTTTTCGCTACGCTCAAATGACACATGGTTGACACACATTGACAGTTGCGTCCGTCGTTATAATCATAAACAAAGGACCGTTTTGAACAAAGAGTATAGTAACATATAGGGTTTTGAACAAATACTTATTATTCTGAGCAAACACCTAAGTTATAATAGGTCTTTGGTACTCCTGTAGTTTATAGGAGATCAGAAGGGGGCGGTCTAAGTGGCTCCGGATGATGAGACTTATCTATTTTAAAGCTTATTATGAATGGATACTTTTTTCTATGGGTGCTAAAAAATCTATCCATGGAGAAAAAAGTTATTCGCTAAAGTGAATTTAAGGATATTATTATCGTCGTTTATTCATTTATATGTACATATTATTTACATTTTTAAATATTTCTATAAAAAATTAAGGATATATATAAGGATATTATTATTATATTGTTCTTTTGCACGCGTTTGAGCCAGAACAGTTCAAACACATGGTATTTATTTTATAACTGCGTGTAAATGAGATAGGTAGCTAGACACTTCACGCTCCAGACGCATCACGATAAAAGCAAGGCGCTAAAGGGGACCGAGGGGTCTGAGGGAGGGGCACACATTTCACGCGCATAACAAGCGCAAACTTCGGATCTTCTAAAGAAGTGAAGTTCGTGCTGGTTATACGCGTCATCTTCAGTCACTTGGACCAAGGCCCATACAAAAATACCCGATTTCTTTTAATTAATAAAAATATCTATGATTACGCTTGTTGGGGAACATAATAACAGAATCATGGTGCTGTCCATTAATTTACTAGCGAAATTGCAACTCAGTCTCTAAAGCCCTTATTCTTTATTTTTAGCTGGATTCGAGGAGCAATATTGAGGCAATATTTTCGCGCAACTTGTCAATATTGCCCTAATATTGACGAATAATACGACCATATTTATTGCCAACATTGGCGACCACGTATTGTCGTAAAATGTTGATCGTTTATCAGCTCTTTGAGACAAATGCATAAACAAAAGAAGACTATCTACCTATAACAAAAGAGTATTTTGTTATTTAGTTGCTCAGTATGGTCTCCAATAAAGTCACCCAAAGTCCGTTTCGCCGACAACCGAGTCAACAAAGCGCAATCCCTCTTATACTCACCCCTAAGGACACGACGTTACCATGCGTTGTTAAATCAATATTATAATAAAAATCAGAATCTAAATCAAAGCTGAACAATCATAAAAATTACTTATTGGCCGCATACAACATTAACAAATTCACAAAAAAAAAGAAAACCGAAAAGGCGGGAAACCTTTCAAAAATTAATTGTGTCATTCTATTGTTTTCTCCGGAAAGCGGTTTATATTGTCAATGAATTAAAAAATATTAAATTTATTTTTATTTATTGGGTCAGTAAAGCTCTTTGATAAAGCTACTGTTTAGTTAATTATTGTAGTTTAGTGATGTCGGAAGGAGAAGAGCAAGTAGAAGTAAAAGAAGAAAAAGCAATAGTAAAGAAGAAACGGCCTAAGGTTGCTTGGAGCGATGACTTGAGTCACGATTCAGAGGAAGACAGAGGTAATAATTATTAAGATATTATTACCATGACGTTAAAGTTCTGCGAAGTGCCATTTAAAGTTGAGAGAACTAACATTTTATTTGACTGAACTTTGGAAACTTTCTACTTTAGTTGTCACTTTGAAATAGCTAGGTAGGTAGAACACTTTTTAAATACCATGTAAGGGCGCGTTTCCACTATGTCGTGACGATAAATTTATCGTTGGACGACTGTCGTCTCTAGCTGTTCCCATTATAACGACAGTTTGTCGTCAACATTTTTTATCGTTTAGCGACTATCGTATCTAGCTGTTCCCATTGGATCGCAACGATATTTTATCGTTTCACGACAGTCGCTTTGTCGTTTGCAAATCAGTAACAAGCTACGACGAGACGATGCTCGTAACAACGACACATCACGATGTCGTGACGATAAATTTATCGTTGAACGACTGTCGTGCTAGCCGTTCCCATTGACTCGACAATCTGTCGTCACTGCAAAAACAAGTCGTGAACGACAGTGTATGGTGTCGTCTTATATGTGAACACCGCAATTTAAATATACAAGGTTAGTCGGAAAGGGGTACTAAGCCGCGGACCACCTAAAGTATCACTGATGACTAATTTAAAGCAAGTGTTAAAATGTCAAAATTCGATAATTTTTATTTGCATGCAAAAAGATTTTTATTTTATTTTGTTTCCAAAAAGAAACATACCTGCTTTAGTTATGAATTCAGAAAATTAATTTTCTAATCCGTGACCCCAAATATGACCTAAATTGTAAAAACAGCTGATCATAGCTATGGACAGATAGATTTTAGAATATTTTTTACGAAATCTTTGAAAAGCTATTTCTCTTAAACTATCGAGTTTTGGGGAAAGTTGTAGAACAAAAGTTATCCTTTATTATGGGTACTTTAACATCCTTTCGGCTTAGTACCCCTTTTCCGACTAACCTTGTATAAGCCACGACACTTAAAACTACACGACTATCTGTCGTCACGACAAAGTGGGAACGCGGCCTAACGGGGTGAATAGGAAGGGATGCCGAAGTGAATCGGGACGAAGCTTTAAAATGGATTTTAACGTTGAAATAATATACTTTGTTGCCCACAAGGACACTTAATCGTCAATTATAATACAGTAAACACATTAGAGTCCTTTTTGGCAACAAACTATATTATTTCAACGTTATAATCCCTTTTAAAGTTTCGTCCCCATTCACCCCTGCAGCCCTATTTACCCCATTTTACGGTATACTCTTTTAACGGATTAGATCGACAGAGTCGATCCACACACACATAATACCTCCATCGATATTCCAGAACGCGAACGGCTTGCTCAGATCGAGCGCGAGCTAGCCGAAACACCAGTCAAACCAATATACGAGCCCGAAGAGTTGGAGAAGCTATTGGGCTTCATTATGAAAATGACCACACTCTATGACCTTCGTCCTGAGGACTGGAAGGAGACACAAAAGCAGGCCGTCGAAAACTGGATCCTAGAGCCAAAACTCTTGATCCTCTGCATGTGTTTCAAAGGAGATGACCTGGAAGTCAACTACCAAATTCCTATCGAGCCTATATATGATTTGATGTACTTCGTAAGGCCTCCAGACTACGTTTTTAAGGTCGAGACGTTTCATGAAGACGTTGTGTTCGGGACCTTCATCGATTCTATAGAGTCTAATACGATGACTTTGCTGGAGTGTATGTACGCTCCATATTTCTTTGCGGTGAACACGTGGCCTGACAGTAAGTAGTTATTGATATAGCTCTGTTTAGATAGAAAGAGTTTGTTGTTTATTTGTTTTTCGAAAAAGCGTTGCCATATATTGCAGCGAAGCTTTTGTTTAATACGTAGGTATATACCATAAAGCCCTGTTTATGGAGAGGCGGAGTTTAGTAAGAAGCGTGATTCGGGGCCTAAATCAGTCGATACAAACTTGACACGATGTATTAGGTCCCCCACCTATGAAATCAGCGTTTTGTATGGAGAATTTTAAAGAAGTTGCATTTTTCATACTAACATTTTCTTAATTTATTTAACAACTATGAACACTAATGTTTTAAAACTTTTATGCACTAATGTTTAAAAACTAAGATAACGTATGCCACTTAGATTATGCGACAAAAATAAGTTTTGGCTAAGTTAAAACAAAAATAGTGGTCATTTCTGCTAACAAAAAGAGGAGTCATTTTAAGGTATTTTTTATGTTTAGAAAACTATAAGTAATAAGGTTTTTTTACTATTGGTAGTTGTCTATGATGGTCATTATTCGATATAATATCAAGCAATTGATATATATTTTAAACCATAGAAGTGACGAGGTTCTCTAATTGTGAGAAAAAAACGCCAATTTCATAGGTAAGGACCTAATATTAGATCGTTTAAGGAGTATGTAATTACAGTAAACTGCGGAAAAATCAGCGGGGCGCGCGGCGGTTCCCATGTCTTCATAAACGACGCCCAATAGTTCCAGTTCCTATACTACAGGCATGCACAGACCGCGGACCGCAGGCCGCATGCGGCCGCTTCCGGCTGTGGTTCTGTCCATGGTTGGGAGCGAGACTGCGTGGGAAGCCATCGCCTCCTTTTGTGAGGGGGTGATGGCGACCAAAGAGGAAGCGGAGAGGGAGAGGGAGCGGTGTGCTCTTCTCCCTTCCCGCGCCAGACGCACCGGGCGCCGGAGGGCGCGTGTACGCGATGATCTCCAGCCACCCTAGTGTGTGGCCTGCGGGCGGCGGGTTTGGGGACTCGCCGCCCGACCAGTAACAGGCCCGAGAAGGCGGCGCGCCGTGTTCCGTCCGCGCTTCTCAGGAGGACGTGGGGCAAGGCCCCACAGAGGAGAGGTCCGCCATGGGTTGGCGGACCGGGACCTGCCGGGGTTGCGGTGCATGCTTTTGCGAATCCCGCGACCCTGGCCGTACGGTCAGGAGAAGGAACACCGTTGGTTTTTAGCCGGTAAGAGTCCGGCAGACCCCCTCGCCTTCCCCGGGCGAGGGACATCCATGAGGATTTTCCAACGAAAAAAAAAAAAAAAAAAAAAAAAAGGCCGCATGCGACCCGTCGTCAATATATACGTGCGGCCCGCCCGCGAATTAAACTCTTATGCGTTCGTAGGAAAATAGGTACTACAATATTTTAACAATAGGGACCAACTTTAAGATCACTGAATATGTGATTTAATTATTTTTTTAAATGCCCTGCCTACGTTTTTTTTTCATTAAACTTAATTCCAACTTTTTTGGTTATTTTTAATTATGTTGGCCCGCTTTTAGTTCATAGTCTACCCGAGTGGCCCCTAGTTCTGATAAGTCTGGGCATCCCTTTTTTTATCGTAGGAACATCCTCATAGATATCCCTCGCCCGGGGAAGGCGAGGGGGTCTGCCGGACTCTTACCGGCTAAAAACCAACGGTGTTCCTCCTCTTGACATCCGGCTGGGGTCGCGGGATTCGCAAAAGCATGCACTGCAACCCCAGCAAAGTCTGGGCATCCCTGCTATACACATACAAACTTAATTTATAGCCAATTATAAATATAAATTTAACTTTTACTATAATAATCAATCCTTCCTTTTTCTCCAGGCGTCAAAAGCGAGTTCTGCACCCAAATTCACACATTCCTCGCTAAACTAACCGATATGTACTACAAAATGTTGGGTTTGACCGTCTTATACATACCTCGAGAGGGTCAACAGATGTCGTTTGAGCAGGCTAGTGCTGACCGAGAGCTGGTGAAGAGACTCGAAGGCGTGGTGGTCTACTGGACCCATCAGATGAAGTCATGTTTGGAAGACCAGGCGTTTGTGGCTTCTCAAAAGGAGTTACTGTGTCCTAGTGATGAATATGACTTCTGGATTTATAGACGTAAGTATAAATAAACTTCTTGTAGTTTGACTATAACTTGTGTTTTCTTCTTCTTCTCTTGTGTTGGCTGGTAGATCTACGAGAATGGGTCATGTCGTGGTGAAAAGATTAGTTGATCTTTCCACCTTTAGACATTTTACTAGTACCTATGATGGTTTGACATAACGTTATTTCACTTTTGCAGTTCTTCTCACAAAGGCATTTTAAAATTCAGATGTTTATTTATTTATTTAAACTTCATGTACAATTGGTGGTACATAAGGCGGACTTAATGCCAATGGCATTCTCTACCAGTCAACCTTTGGGTCAAAAATTAAGCACTTCGAAAAAGGTATAAAAAAAGAATTTAAAACAAATATTGAAAAGGTAAATAAAAATGATGTTCTATAGTTCTATCATTTTGCTAGATTGCCCTTCTGATATGGAACGAAGTGGTAGAAAATACCTCATCATTTTTTGTTAAAAAAGTATAAATAAATATACCTTCCTTCAGAGTATACCATCCTGACAAATTCCAAGGGTAATGTACCTAGGTTCTAAACAAACAGCGAAATCAGCTTTGATTGAGCATCTTTTGAGTCAGAATTAACGGGCTTATACTGTCTACACAAATTACAGACGAAAACCTGAACGCCTTACTCTATCAGCTCAAGAACCCAGCAGTAAAGCAAATAACCAAGATCCTTGTCACCACTCACTCCACATTCATCCAGCAGTTCCAAGCTCTCTGCGAAGACGTCATCCAGAAGATTGAAGACGCAACTTCCAATATAGAGTACCTACAGATCATCAAGCAACCTTGCGCTATCCTAGAATGCGTGGTTGACCCTGATGAGATATCCAAACATATTCCCCATATTATTAACCTATTCAGGTTCATATGGATGGAGTCTCCTAACTATAATTCGGAGAGTAAGATCACCAATTTGTTCAAAGCCCTAAGCAATCAGGTCATTATTCTATGCCGGAGTTACATCAAGTTGGATGAACTCTTCGATGGTAAAACATTAAAGGCGTTGGGAGAGTTCAGCAAGTGTATCGACTGTTGCAAGAAATATAGGGAGATTTATGACGTGATGGCAGAGGCACACAATGAGGTGAATCCTAATAGCTGGGAGCTCGATACAGGGTCAATCTTCAACTATATCGACTCGTTCATCCAGAGGTGTTTCGATATGCTGGATGTTTGCAACTGCATGATAATTTTTGGGAGGTAAGTTTTAGCTCTATGTCCAATGTATTCTCTATATCGAACAGTAAGATAAGCTATAGTTTTAATGGCCGACACAATAAATCTCAGGATTAACGAGCTAGAAAACATAAAGAAGCCATGCTTCGCCGGCGCTCGGGGGGAACAGTTTGAGGCTAAGTGCCAGAAGATAGAAAACATGTTCTACACGGCACTGAAGGAGGTGAAGGGGGTTGGTAGCACTATCCTCGACGTGCAGGCGCCTTCGTGGTACGACGATATACTCGCCTTCAGGACCGTCATCAAAGATATTGAGGTGAGAGGAATGTCTAATAATACATAAGGGCCATTCAAGTATTCCGTAACCAGAATTTTAGTAATTTTTGACCCCCCCCCCCCCCTGTCAGCAAAAGTAAGCAAAGCTTTTACCCCCCCTCCTATGCTTACGTAAACATTGGTTATATTTTTTTAAACTGATCAGGTTTCTATATCGTTATTCATGAGCAGCAGTTTTTAAGTCCAGAAAAATAAGTAAATAAATAAAAATTGCTGACGTAATCATCATCTAGACACCCCCGTCGCCCGTGTCATCAAAAAGTAAGCTAAGCAAAGACCCACCCCCTCACTCCCCTTTCGTCTTACGTAATACTTGAATGGCCGCCCCATAAAGTTTCTGAAAACGGGAAAATCTAGATGCTTCTTATTTCACTATATAAAAAAAAGTATATTTGTCTCAGTTCACAGAAACAAGGGAAAGCCATTAGTAGGTACCTACATTACTTGTTGGTGTTGAAATGTCTTCGCGTTCCTTCCACTCATTTCACTAACATAAAACTAAAATGATAAGTAGCCGTACCTACTTATCATATTTTTTTTCGTGTAGGTAGATACTTATATTTCTCCCGCACACTAAGAAACTTTCAACAACACCAATGAACTAACCTAAAGAGGTCCCACGGCCCGTAACCTGACAGGCTGCGCCGGACGTTGTCACGCCTGTCGAGGCCTGTCGTGGCCCGTGTTGAGCAACTTTGAACCTACCGACTTCCGAGGGATCGGACGGGCGACGACAGGCCATCGTAGGGCTCATCGGACGCGACGTTCCCACGGTCTACCGGCCCAGCTAGTAACGGCCTGGTCTGTCAAAAAAACAGGTGGTGGGACCGCAGCTTCATAGCGCACATGCAAAAAGAGGGCGGCGCTTCAACACACATACATCTAGTTCACACAAGCCGGCAGCGGCCGCACCACGATCCTATTGTGTTAGTGAGACAATTGGTAAAAAACACTTACCCATTGCGTCGTTAGACCAGCCGATTCAATAATTGATATGTATAGGTCTACCAGAATCTGATGGCAAATAGGGAAATTACATTTTTTTGTGGGTAACACAAGGGTAATTTGAATAAAAAGTCTTGATACTTGTAATTTTTTTTCTTTAATTTCTTCTTCATCTTCTTCCTGCCTTTATCCCACACTAGATGGGGTCGGCACAACATGTATTTCATAAATCCATGTTGTTAGAGGTTTTGACTTATTGTTTTATGTGACCCAATGTGCTTGCTGATATTATGCACTGGGTCCCAAAATGATATGCTGACATATCTTTTTTGCAATTTTATTGTAATGGAAAAGGAAACCTTGTTAAAATAAGTATGTTTATTAAAAATGTTTGAACAAGAAAACATTAATCAGAACTGGAAAATGTATCAACTACAGTCATACTGGTTTTGACAAGTGACATGTTGACATTGCCATATGAAAACCACTATTAGTTATTCATTTTTAATGCCATGAGATTCTGGTTGACCTATACTAAGCAAGCAATGGCTTTTGTTTCTTTAAAGTGAAGCTGATGCAGCGTGATATTCGACTAAAGACAGAAACTGACATCAAACTATGTTAGGCTAGATGGTTTCGCACGACCACGCCCCCTTCCAAAATACCTATCTATTTCTGTGATTTGTATTTGTTAACGGTTTTATCTACTCGTGTCTCGAAGCCCTTAGTCAGTTCGACTCGCTACCTCACCACGTGATCAACTCATGATTAAGTCCGTTTGAATCTGAAACAAGCACCCCTGAAAACACAATCTTATGGTTGATAAGGATTGATAATATAATATACAATATGAAACATAATTAATACACATCCTGAAAGTAGTTTGTTCAGAATCGTTTACTGAATCGACTTTAGCCTTTTTTATAGTTTTTTTTTTTATAAACATGTTTTTTTACTAATTAGTCGTTTAATTGACATAACGAAAATTGAGCCTTCATAAGACTGAATTTTTAATGAAGTTAACAATGAAAAAGTAATAAGTACTATTTTCTTAAATAAACAATATTTAAGCACATAAAAATAAAATTTCAGTGTACGTATTATGATTATAACATAATATTCTAATTGGGGTGTTTGAGTGTGTGCGTTAATTACGTTACATGTTGTATAAATACAAGAACAAAAAATGGTAAAGTTCCTTAGGGTAGGTAATTAGGAACATGGAAATATTGAGAAAATTACAAATTACTATTAAAGCAGGCAATATTTTTTACTCTGGCAACATTACATTTCATTGCATTACACATTCTAGGATTATTACGTTGCCAGAGCAAAAAATATTGCCTGGTTTAGTAGAAATTCGTAATTTTCGTATTCCTAAGTTTTTGTCAAAAGTTTAATGAAACAAATGACTGAATACTAAAAATTTCCATTGCTTTCTAGATAATAATAGAGAACCTAGTGGAAACTGTGTTTGAGGGAGTCAACCACGTGGAAGAGGCCGTTATTGCGCTGTACTCCCTCAACAACTACTCCAAACGGGAGAATCTCAAACGAGTCTTCAAAAGAAAGACAGCCGAGGTAAACACTGTTTAATATACTAGACAAATAAGACCATAAAAATAACAAGGAAGGGGCTCGTGGCTAACAACCGCGCGGATCATTCGATTTGCGAGGTTAAGCTGCGCTTGCCGCGGTCAGTCCGTGGATGGGTGACCGTTCGTTACACATCGAGACCCCTCCGTGCCTCGGAGAACACGTCAAACAGTCGGTCCCGGGTGTCATACGGATACCTATGGCAGTCGTTACGGGAAGTCAGAAGTCCGAAAGGTCTAATCTTAAGATATTGCCATTGCCCAGGAACTGGGTTGTGGAGGTCTAATGGCAGTCGCTCCGTGTAAAATACTGGTATTCAGCCGCATCTGGTTAAACTGGAAGCTGACCCCAAGATATTTGGGAAAAAGCTAGACAGAACATAGACAAAATAAGACCCACTTTAATAAGCAACATGTTTGCTTACAGCAGGGTAATCAAGATGTGCTGGTTTAAAAGATTTTCATGCCTTTTTATATTTTAATCTAGGCGTAACATGATTGAAATCTGAATAGGTTCTGACAAGTAAGAACGCTACTAGACATATCCGTTAAATTTGTTAGGTACGGTTAGGTAAAGAAAAAAGAACTATTCTCGATGGTGTGTAGTCTGCCAACCCGCCCCAGGTCAACGTTGGTGGACTAAGGTATAGGTAACCCCTTCTCATTCTAATAAGAGACCCGTGCCCAGCAGTGGGCCAGAAATGGGCTGATAATATTACTTTCTTTTTTAAATATGTCTATTACTTTTCTTTTTAGGGTTCCGTACCAAAATGGTAAAAAAGGAACCCTTATGGTGCGAAATCGTCTGTCTGTCTGTCAGTCTTTGTCTGTTAAAATATTTTTTTGTTTTCATTTATACCCCATTGTTTTTGATTTATAAGGAAAAGATTCTGAAAAATGCCACTCCCCCTTTTCTCCGAAGTTTGCAAAGCAACTGGAATAGAGTTGAATTTTAATTGTGAAAATGGAATAAAATAGTTCCTCCAAAGGTACGGTACCCTCGGTGCGCGAGTACAACTCGCACTTGGCCGGTTTTTTCAAATTGGTTCGGGTTAAACTATACACGAGAATATAATCATGTCATGTTGACGCTCAGGTGTGGGCGATGTTCAGCGAGGAGGTGCAGGAGTCGAAGAAAGATATGGTGTCCACGCGGGGCCACTACCCGGCTGACCTGCCGCCCTTTGCGGGCCGCGCCCTGATCCTCAAGATGAGAAAGAACAGGCTCATGTATCTTAAGAACGTAAGTCATTTAATATTTTGGTCCGGCTACACGCAGCGACTTGCATGCACAAACGGTTTGCACATAGAAGGCAATGTAAGCGTACCACACTTTAATGCATTTGCACTGATATAACTAACTCTGTGTTAGGATTGACATCTTCAATGTCAACCAGAGACCTGTCGCGACGCATGCAGCATTCAAACTCTAAACTACATGCGTCGCCACAGGTCTCTGGTTGACACTAAAGATGTCAATCCAAGCACAGAGTTATATTAGTACAAATGCATTGATGTTTGGCGCGCATAAATTGCCTTCTATGCGGAATCTAATAAGAGGTAATCTAAGGTGTGAGTGTACCCCTAATGGGACCAACAATGTTAAACGATTTGTTTCTTAACAGATAATGACAGAAGCATCTGTATGGCTGCTGCCATGCAGCAACTCCGAAGACGTGATTATGCACGTGAACAGACTCATGGGAGCCATAGATGTCGCCATAAGAGAACTCTGGTTATCCTGGACGGTAAGAACCATAGGCTGGTTCACAGCGAGACTGTGTACTTACAGAGGCCTTTAATACTGATAGACTTTTGACAAGTTGGTTATCTATCTATAGCTCTTCTAAAAAATAATTAAGACGATCTTAAATATCACACGGTGGACGGAATTTAAAATAAGAACACACTTGTTTTATCGCCAAATACTCAAACGCTACCGTAAAATGGGGTGAATAGGGATGCAGGGGTGAATCAGAGCGAAACTTTAAAAATTATTTCAACATTGAAATAATATGTTTGTTGCCAACAAGGACATTTAATCGTTAGTACAGTAAACACGTTAGAGTCCTTTTTGGCCACAAACTATATTATTTCAATGTTAAAATACCTTTTAAAGTTTCGTCCCGATTCACCTCTGCATCCCTATTCACCCCGTTATATGGTACTCAATTTTAAGTTTCCGTAATTACGTGATTTCGCTGTCACTAGACAGCACGAAACTAACGTCAACTTAAAATGAAGTAGCGTTTGAGTATTTGACTATTAATGTCATGTCCCGAGCTGCAATAAAGTAGTTCGGGACATATATTCCGCAGCTCCAAAGACCTCTGTATGGAGGTAATAAGTATTAGCAAGACTACTAATACATGAAATTACATGTCACGCCTAAGCAAAAATATTAATGTTAATTTGTAACAGCACAACTTGGATGAAAAATGTGGTGCGGGACTTAACAGGACTCTGATGCGGAGGAGCGTCGAGAACCTCGGTCTCTTAGAATGTAACATCGATGTGTAAGTATATAAGTATAATCAGCCCATCACTGTCCCACGGCTGGGCCTCTTCTCAGAATGAGAAGGGGCCTTACTCCACGCTGGCCTGGAGCGGGTTAGCGCCTACACACACCATCGACAACCTTTTGCGGCCCTCTCAGGTGTGCAGGTTTCCTTACGATGTAGAGGAGTTTTATAAACCACTAGGATTTAGGAAATATATGTATATTACAAAATTATTTAGATTTTACAAAATGTGTGTACTTATTTATCGTCGCTTAAGTTCTAACACCGCGTAACTCAAAATAGTTAACTTTTTAGGAGAGCAATAAATAGAAATTTTTCTACTTATCATATAATTGTTTTTAATCTACAATATTCTATTTTATTTTGGTTTATTCGACGGAGCACTTTCGCGACACGATCCAGTATGGAACTCACCTGATTTACACACTGTTTTAGTTGTTTAATAGCTTAATGGAAAAAATATTACATACACGGTGAATTTTGTTTTTGAAATAACGCGTTGCTGTTGGATCTAACCGTTGATTGTGATTAATCAAACGATGCGTTATTAGATTCCTTATCGAATGACGTGCGTACTCAAAACTATATTTTTTCGAGTTACGCGGTGTTAGAACTTAAGCGACGTTATGTATTACAAAATAATTTACATTTTACAAAATGTATGTAGCTACCTAATTGACAATAATGATGTTGATTAATTTTAGAAATATTCTGGACCTGTGCCATGAAGCTCATTACTGGGAGAACTTGGGTATGGACATACCGATGCATGCTTCGCAGGTAAGTAACAACGTTATAAGTAATGTCGGACTGAAGGTCTATTTTCGGCCAAAGCCGAAGCCAGAGCCGATTGTTCGGCTCTTTCCACAACCAGAATCAAGACGATGGTTTGATCGACTCGGAAATGGATGAAAAACACTTCCATTAGACTGGAGATGTTAGATTCAATAGGTATACAATGTAAGTCGGAATTGAAAAGATCCGAAAGTATATTAAAGTACCCATGATGAATAACTTTTTTCTCTGCAAGTTTTCCTAACAGTCAAGTTTTAAAGAATCTGTTCCAAGATTTCATTAAAAAATACCCTAAAATCTATCCATCGTCAGTTGTACTCACATTTTAAGTCATATTGTGGGGTGTGGATTTTCATAAATGAACAAAAAAATTAAATCAAATTCCTCCTGCTCGGAAGGCAAGCGTTCAGCCGCTATCATTGTTATCTCCTAGCCTTTTCCTGATCACTTATTAAAAGATCGTGAACATCAAACCAGGTTTACGTGAAGAGTAAAACAATCTTCTACGTTTACGAGAGCGTGTTGGCTGTAGTAAAAGGATACAACAAGATTCTGGACTCGCTGTCTGATGAGGAAAGACTGCTGTTCAAGCCTTTGACCACGGTAAGTTGAATCTTGTATATTTTTCGCTAGCTTTTGAAGTAAGATCGGTCGGACATTATTGTTTCTTTTGTTGTAAATTTATTCGGAAAGGGGATACTAAGCCGAAATAGTGTAAAAGTACTCATAATAATGGCTAACTTTTGTTCTACAACTTCCCCAAAAGTCATTAGTTTAAGAGAAATAGCTGTTCAAAGATTTAATAAAAAATACGCTAAATTATATCTATCCTCAGCTATGATCAGCTGTGTTTACATTTTAGGTCATATTTGGAGTCACGGATTAGAAGCTCCATTTTCTGAATACGTAACTAAAGCAGGGATGAAGAAATTTTGAAAAAACTAAAATAAAAATCATTTTAGTTATGATTTTTATCGAATTTAAAATTTTAGCACTTTCTTTAAAACAATCATCAGTGATACATTAAGTGGCCCGTGGCTTAGTGTATCCCCTTTTCGACTAACCTTGTATATATGTAATGTATTCTATGTTTCTATAGCTGCTCGACTGCTCACGAGCACTTTAGTGAACTTAGAGCCAGTATATGGTTGGAGAGCTGGAAAATAATCATGATGGCTGACCACTATCTATCATATGCCTGGATACAAATCCTAGTTTTTGATTTATTCGCGGATAAATGAAAAATTATCCTGTCGGAATGTTTGAAGTTTTGTCAGAAGAATTTATGAATGTCTTCTTGTTTTGATGGTGTCGTTGGGCTCGGTTCTATTTAAAGTTGAAATAAATATATAAATACAGCACTTGGTAGGATTTATCTAGATATCAACACGATACTTACATGACACGCTAAGCAAGAGAAACTACAATAATATCACATGATTAATTGGGAAATCGGTAGAATTATCAGATCATAATGATTATGTAAAATATTAGTTTTCAACAAGTAATGTACAGAGGCATGGTAACTGTCAGCAAATTACCAGTGAACGCAAATAAAATATGGCCCCAACGCAGTTTGCGCCTTGGTAGGCGGGGTTTACCGTTTGTGCCTCGAACGAGTTTACGGTAAATTAGACTCAAACAATCAAGGAATAAAATCGACATTTAATAGCATTGTCTTTTGAGGGATGGGTATTCTTCCATATTTAGTTTGTCTTCACTGCAAACAAATAATTGAGCATGCACAATTTTGCCAATATATTATATATTATCATTATTTTAAAAACAATCAAAATCATTTTACTTCCCAATCTAATTCTAATTTTAAATGCTCTATATTGGTCAAGATTTTTAAATCTTCTACAAAATAATCCTTTAAAAAAAACTTACAATAAATGACCCTAATTCCCATCATTCAATACCATTAAATATTAAATAAACAATTTCAGCCTTAAAAAAAATATTATAAATTAGCTAACATACCTAATTATAAATTAAACAAAACTATTGCAAACACAAATCTAAATGATCATTCATATCAACTTGTTCGACCATTTTCATACAGCAAGGGCAAGGCGTCTTCGTGCCTGTTGCATTCAGTGTCAAGGACTCGTCAAAAATGTCATCATCATCATCAATGACTATAGTAGTATTGTTAACATAGCTTGTACTGGCTCCTTCATCAGGTATTGTAGTATTGCTATCAAAGAACACTAGGCACTCGTCCAGATGTTCCTCAACTGGTTTGTCGAATTTCTTACCACAGCAAGGACACATTTGGCCAAAGACTTGCTCTGTGCTTGGTCCTGGCACAGGTGTGATGGTAGCTCCCTCTGAGATTTCGTTGTCTTCTTTTTTTTCACTTGGCATATAATCTCCTCTGTCTCTTGTAATGAAACTGATAGTATTTCTCCTTCTATCGCGTGGTTTGTCAGTGTTATTAGAGGTTTTTGTTGAGTTTCGTGTTCTATCTTCATCTATTTCTTCAACTAATGATGACACTTTATCAATATCCACTGATTGTAATAAACCTTGTGATACAATCTTTCTTTTCCCTTTATCTGTATTTATGTAACTAGTATTTACATTAAAGTTAATCAAATCTACAACATTATTATTAGTGCTATCTGGTTTACCTCTAAATGGAGATATTGGTGGTATTACACCAATAACTTCTTTCAGTTTCGCTCTGTCTGAATCTGTTCGACTAGTTTGGCTTATGTCTTGAATACTTTCAACACTATCCTTACTTAGCTTTTCAATGATATCCTTATTCAAACATTCATCTAAATGCCTATTGATTTCTTCATTACTAAACTTAACATGACATATGGGACAATCAACTAATTCCACTTTAACATTAACTGCGACTAGCTTAGTATTATTATTTGATTTAGTTAAGTTATAATCATCACCATACAGGTCTTTTAATACTGATGTGGCATTAAAGTAGTCATCTATCTTCTTCATTTTGGTAGGTGGACATTCTAGGGTGGGTTCAGCTTTGTGTTTATTAGGATTGAAAGCTCCAACTTCTTTGAAAATACTTTTCACTAGACTAGGTTTCCTAACAAATGGACTATTATCCACCATTTTAACAGGCGCCTTGTTAACTATGGTTGGTATTTGTTTAGTAGCCCATATATTTCTAACAGTTGCCGTCACATCTACACTGTTAGATCTTCTTTTACCAGTATTTAAAGTGTGTCCAGTCCCAGTGAAAATCGGTGTTGGCTTTGAAGGAGGTGTAGGTGCAGTGGGATTGAATACAACTTCTTTTTTGGAAACAACAAGAGTACTTGAATTATTTGTCTTGGTTTTAGTATTGGCCTTAACAATTACATTACTAGAATCTTTTAATACCGGTTTTATCGGATTATTACTATTAGGGACATTGTTTATAGTTTTGTTGTTGGTTATATACTTAGTGATGTCTGCAGTTGGTTTAGCAGTAGTATTTGTTTTCTTGCCTTTAGATTTTTGTAGTTTTTCTGGTTCCTTTATTTTGCTAAAGGTACCTCCACACCTTTTGTTGTGGTCATTCCACCAGTAGTCAGTGGGCCCTGGTGCCTTATTCATGGGGCGTCGAACTATACCAAAGTGAGGTCGCCTTGTCTGGCAGGGGCCATTGCAACGCCACCAGTGCGTCTGGTATAGATTCACCTAAAAATGTTATAATATGGACGTTAATATATGAGTAAGTGGATTATGTATGTGAACATAATTATTATCTCTTCAACTTTAAAGTGTTAGTTCATTATTTTGAGTAAGCAAGTTTTTTTTATATAAGTAGAAATTGGTTGCTACTCTTGTCCTACTTCAAAAATCAAGCAGTATCTGTAGGATACAGTTAGCCCAATGTTTTTGTGTTAATAAAATGATTATTTGATTATATTAAAGTACTGGACAAGGCAAGTTTTTTCATGTTCCTCTTTAAAGATACACGCGCCATGGGAAGGTTCAAAAAATTACATTTTGGAACTACAATAATACATAGAGATTATTATCTCTTTATTTGATTTTCAATATCTCTGTAATAATATTAAACCGCCTCGTTGGTCTAATGATGGCAAGTGTGACTGCTGATTGTGAGGTCCTGTGTTCCATCCCCAAGGTGGGTGTTATTGGGTTTTATCGTGTGGAATTCCTCATTAGCAGCCTGGTTTGGATTTGTGCCTGGTTGATGGCAATAGGCTCGCCCCCTATTACATGGGAATTAAACATAACGGCGAAATGAGGTACACCTCTGCCTAACCCTTCGGGAATACAGGCGTGATGTTATGCTAACAATAAAATATATTTACCTCATCGATAAAATTATGGTATACACTAATGTTTAGGCCAGCAGACCTGTTGATTCTGTGCATATGTGCCTTGAAGTTGGGTCCATGACCGTCTCTGTCCTGGTCCCTATTTGACACGAAGAGGAATGCATGTATCATTTCGTGAAGCAGAGTCTCAATAAGGTCTTTGCGTGGCCGTAGTTTTAGCAGTGGTTCACTCAGTGCTATGTCACAGAGGCCACCTCGGCCTTCATAACTGAAAATAAAGCATTTTATTACGTTATTATAACGGTTGTTGCAAAGGACAGTAGTATAAATACACACTGATATTCAACAGTATATACAACATGTAACATAACAAATGCAAAACCTTGAAAGTAGTTTGTAATGTGTAAGTTTTTTAATTGAAATAAAGAAAATTTATCCTTATGTTAACGAACATTAGACTGAATTTTAAATGCAGTTAATATTGAAAAAGTATTACTATTTAAGAAGCTGCTCCCGTTTTATGGCCGTCTCCCTCTAACTTAATGGCTTTTTTAAAGATTTAAAGATTTTTGTTATCTATTACAAGTTCAGTGTATCCACCTTCGGAGTGTCATCACAAATATTTAAACAATAATTTTATTTCCATACATGATTTATATAGAAAGAAGACAAATTTTCTTTCTCCTCCTCTTTCTAGGCAACAAATCAAGACGAATATATGTTTCAAATATAATTATAATGTTATTCGGAAGGATGTTTACTGAAGATATTTTTCAATATCACCTAAAATTTTTAAAAAAGGCTTAAAGTTAGAGCAAGAAGACTGAAATGGGAACAGCCTCTGAAAAAATAAACAATGTTTAAGCACATAAAAGAAAATTTTCAGTGGTATGTATTATGAGTACAACTGAATAATCTAATTGGAATATTTGCATTATTCCTTTTACTAGTCATACCTAGGTACCTATAGGAGCTGACTTCGTTGGGGAAATGCTAAGCAGAAGCCAGTTGCACTGTTGCACAATATTTTTGCATAAAGAACACTTAACTAGAACACATTTATTGCAATTTAAAAGGAAAAGATAGTGCCTTCAAATTTTCTATAATAGATATCTTCACTGCGGCTGCAAAATCTGCGATGTTGTTTATTTTTTTTAAATCTGTCGTTGATGCTATTTTATAATAGTTCTCAAGCCACCTGCACCAGTAAAATCTGTTTTCTAATCATTTATTTGGTTAAGAAGATAGCAAAATAAATTATTAGAAAATGTATTTTACAGTTTTATTTTCATAAATATGAGTGCTGTGTGTCGCGGTTTCGATTAGTCTCCGACACACCACAGCTATGTACTTACACACTCATGACTCTGTTGACTCACAGGCCACCGAAGCCTTGCCTCATTCGTGGTAGCACAGTGTGCTAGCACACTCAGTAAAAAGAGAGCCTCGCACGATCCTCATTTAAAAAAGTGTGCTACCCATGACTCAGTGACATCTATTAGCAATCCTACTTTTAACCAAATCTTATGTCTACGACAAAATAAACTTACGAGCACACACCAGCAGAAGAATACATTCTTTTACTCCACCTAACGACAGCTCTGTTTGCCAATTTTGCCCAGAAAAACATCGTATCAAAATGTATGAACAAAGAATGCACATTTGGCGTTGGGTCAATCAGTTCTAACTCAGGATCGCCTAGATTCATCTTTATTGCTAATATTTGTACGACGTTGAATGATAGTTATTCAAGGAAAATCACCAGCAATCATTATTGTTGGACATTTTGGACAGACATTTCAAAAAATTCAAATTTGATTCGTCTCTATTTTGCAAGTTTGGTTTGACTTTGACGTTTCGTAGACAGGTAGACAGATGCGTTTCATTTCATCTTAATTTATAATTGTCAAAGATTACACATCAATGATACGATGTTTATTTTATTTTAGGAACTTAATTAGTAAGTAGATATTCCAAAATAATATTTTTGATAAGTTTTTTTGTACTACTCGTTTCAAATGCTGTTAGGATATGACCTTTTAGAATGGAGCGCCGTCTTTTGACACCACAATCATTTTACACTGTCACGTAATGCAGTTCCAAAATGTCATACCTAACAGTATTTTAACAGATATACAGTCAGTTTTATTATATTGACCAATCACTATTTAAATATAGATAGGTAAATGTGTAAATTGAAATGTAATTTGTTATTTCTTGCTCGTGAGGTCATTTCCGCGCGCAAAATATAAGATTGCCAAGTAATAATCAAAACAACTATGTGGTAAGATTTTCATTTCCAGGCTTGTGAGAAAAAAGTACAACCAGGAATTACGAAACTAACTTGGACTTCTACAATGTCCGATGCGTATATTGCAGACTGTGTGGTGCAAATTGGAGAAGTGAGTAAATTATATTATTGCCATGAGAACATGAAACTGTTATTAGGACTTATATGTAGTTATTAATTAATTAATTTTCTTTATTCATTTTCTGTAGGTATACCTACATAGGTAATTAAATAATTTTAACTTTTTAAATATACTCAAAGATTAAAATATTTGTCCATATTTAAAATAGTAGCCCACTATCATCGGCCACAGAGTATAAGCCACCGGTGGTCAAGGCCCCAGAGAGCAGCTTACAATATGCGCCTTGTCCAGGAGTAGCGCTTTCTGTGTCAAGCCCTTGATCCAGCTGCCCAACGGAAGCGTCAACAGATGTTGACTCCTGGCCATTTAACTATTGGCCATAACAACTATCGGCACAATCACCGCAGGGGCAACATCCCACATGTCAACAACCTCGTGTGCCAAGACAAGATATTATTTAATTTATTTATTCCTCTCAAGTTTCACGAGATTCCTGGCATGCGGGACAGTGGTATCAAAGTATCAATGTTAATTGTGCTGTGCTCTGTTCGCTCCATTACCAGTATGTAGGTATTATATCAAGCTTATTGACTATAATACTTACCTAATATATTTCCAGCTTCAAGATTTCTTAACTACGTACAAAAACTGCAATATGAATTTAGTAAAAATAATGGAAAAGATATGCGACACTCCATTCGTCGAATTTGATATTTATAACGTATTCGACATTAAAGATCTTCGAGATAAAATGCGAAACATGGAAAACGCAGCTATGGAGGCTGTCCTAGAAATGTACAGAGTGATAGTAGTTTATCTCATTATCGTCTACGAGGGCTTTGAAGCCTTTATAACACAGGTATCTATATTTATTAAATTGCACGAAATAAAACTCTCCTTATCTCAGGGGCGACCGCACAGGGGACAACAGGGGCCGAAATGCGGGGTTGAAATTTTAAAGTGGGGTTAATATGTCAAGTGGGATACCTATCATATGAAAGGGCTCCATTTGCACCTTGTAAAATATATTTAAATTTTAATTTATGCCGCATAGTTTTAGATTTATGAGAAAAAAATACCATTCCCCTTTGTCTCCGAAGTTTGCAAAACGAAAAATCTGGAATGAATAGAGTTGATGGAAGTTTATGTAAATACCTATTATAGGAAAAATAAAATGATCTCTATAACTAGCACAGTTTTTTAGAAATCAGCAACATTATTTTACAAACTAAATTAGTGATGAGGTTCCAAAAAAAAATAGTTTTGAAAATAGAATAAAATATTTCCTCCAACGGTACGGAATCCTCGGTGCGCGAGTATGGCTCGCACTCGCGTTGTAAAAATGCATTTTTTTCTAACCCCGGTCACTCACATGCGCGCAAACATTCGTACATTATACAAATGTTTTCCATTTTGTATGGAAAATTTACGCATACTCATTGCGAATGTCAGTCTCACACTTGTGGGTTCACGTAGGTATTCGTGCGAATGTGAGTGACCCGCATAAGTTTCTTGTGCCTTTATTTACCTAAATAGACGTAATTTTATTTATCGTAATTTATTTAAGATGGCAGAACATTGGATTAAATACGTTAGAAGATTTGATCAACTTTTAGAAGATGCTTTTAGACTAGCCATCAAGTCAACTATGCGAAACATGTATAAGTGTGTACATGGAGATGGTAAATATTTAAATACCTACCTAAAAATTTACATGTACCTATTAAGCTGTAAGTAACAAAATTTAATAAGTAGTACCTAAGATTAAATTTAATATGTGTAGGACCTAAGATTAAATTTAATAATATAAATTTTGACGGATCTTGTGGCAAAATAGTTGCCTGGTAAAAATTTTGATGGATGTTTTTATTTAACTGCCTCGTTGGTCTAGTGGTGGCAAGCGCGACTGCTGTCCGTGAGGTCCTGGGTTCGATTCCCAGGTCAGGCAGTGTCATTGGGTATTTTCGGTGTAGAATTCCTAAGTAGCAGCCCAAAGTTTGGATTTGTGCCCGGTTGACAGCAATTATAGTCTCGCCACCTATTACATGGGACTTAAACATAACGGCGAAATGAGGGTGTTACTTTACACCTCTGCACAACCCTTCGGGGAATACAGGAGTAATCTTATTTAATGTAAATTATGAACATCTTTGAGATTTAATTTTGTTTTTTATAAACGTCTAGGTACTAAATATTGAATTGCATTGCCTTAAAAGAAATGACTCTTCTACCTTAAGAAGTAATACAGTTTTTTAACCAAACGAGGTTATTACGAGTTTTTATACTCTGAATTCACAACTTTAACTTTGATCCATCCCCTTCAGGTACAATGGCGCCATCACCTCTAATAAAAATGAATCTCTACCTATCCGGTCAAAACATAAGATACATACCAACAGAGCATGAAATCAAGGAAACATTTACGACTGTTCTAGAAGAAATAATATATCTTATGAGTAAAGTACCTCGTCTATATGAGAAGTTTGCTTTGCCTGCAAGCGGATTGAGAAAGTTCCACGTCGCTTTGATGATGGACCAGGATTGTAATAAGCTGCAAGTCCTGATTTCTGATGGTGAATTTATTTTCAGTTTTAACTGGATGAGTTAACACAAAAAATAATTAAAACCATACATACATACATACATAAACTCACGCCTTTTTCCCATGGGGGTAGGCAGAAACTATAGAACGCCACATGCTACGACTCTTACATACCCCTTTCGCTTCATCTACATTCATACATCTTGTCATACACGCACGCCGGTTGAGAGTACTACGCACCTGACCTTTGTGAAGAACATCACCAATAACATCGATGTATGAATGAATTAAAACCATATATTTTTTTATTACAATACAACAACTCGAGGGGCTCAAGGTTAAGCTGCGCTTGCCGCGGTCATTCCGTGGATGGGTTCGTTACACATCGAGACCTCCCAGTGCCTCGGACAGCACGTTAAATTGTCGGTCCCGGGTGTCATACGAATACCTATGACAATCGTTACGGGTAGTCAGAAGCCCGAAAGTCTGTCAACCGGTCTAACCTTAAGATATCGGCATTGCCCAGTAACTGGGTTGCGGAAGTCTGATGGTAGTCGCTCCGTGTAAAATACTGGTATTTAGCCGCATCTGGTTAGACTGGAAGCTGACTCCAAACATAGTTGGGACAAGAGGTTAGGAGGAATATATGTATGTCGTAGGATAATCGGAAAAATCATATCTTTGCGATAATCCTAGGACGATTGCAAAGGACCAGATATTTGGAATCGAAGACAGATTTTCGTAATCATCCTAGCTATTTTCAAGATCATTGCAAAAATCCAGTTTTATCTTAGGTAAGTCGCGAATAGGTACCGCTCACGTTATGAGCGCTGATTGGCTGATATGATCGTTATCACGCTTCTTTGTGAAGACTTGAAGAGCCATATTCTGACCATCAAGAATAAAGATAATATTATAAATGGATTCTTGCCAATCAGCGTTCATGTTTCCAATCCACCTAAGCAAACTTGTATTTTTGCAATGATACTGAAAATAGCGCGAATGATTGCAAAAACCTGTTTTCGATTCCAAATATGATCCTTTACAATCGTGCTTTTTTTTGTTTTTTTAATGTGGGGCAATCCTCATGGATGTCCTTCGCCCGGGGTAGGCGAGGGGGTCTGCCGGACTCTTACCGGCTAAAAACCCACGGTGTTCCTCCTCGTGACCGTCGGCTGGGGT
The DNA here is from genome assembly GCA_910594945.2 of Amphipyra berbera. Taxonomy (NCBI): domain Eukaryota; kingdom Metazoa; phylum Arthropoda; class Insecta; order Lepidoptera; family Noctuidae; genus Amphipyra; species Amphipyra berbera. The sequence continues at coordinate 20,147,689 of OU343126.1, forward strand.
CGCGGGATTCGCCTAAGCATGCACCGCAACTCCGGCAGGTCTTAGTCCACCAACTGCTGGTGGACCTCTCCACTGTGGGGCCCACCCCACGACCTCCTGAGAGGCGCGGGGAGCACCCCACATCACCGGCGCTCCAGAACACATGGCACGCCGTGACTACCCCGGGGACCAAACAAGCACATGGGCGCCAGACTACCCCGTGTCTGAGCACCCTTGGTTCCACTGCGACGGGTCAGGTTAGTGGCCCCGTCGCCTACCTTTTTTCGGCCGCAGAGGATAGAGAGCGGCCAACGACATACCGACACACCTCTCCCCCTGCGGCCCCACCGCGTCAGCCATCTGACGGTGGCGACCCCGTTAAGGCCGCGGAAGGTAGAGCGAGCGGCGCACCGTAATACCGGCACACCTCTCCCGCCGCGGCCTCCACCCTTCAGCCGCGATACCTCCCATGAGACATCGCGGCTCGCCTCAGTTGCGACGTCGCCTAGGCGACACCGCAACCTACTTGGCCGCTACGTCAAGGGCTTCCAGGCCCAAACCCCGACGAGCAGCCCCTCCTCGGGTTCCTCTTCGCTTCACTGTGGGGATCTACGCCACGGCTACTGAGCCCCCCCGCAACGACAATGCGGGAACCCACCGGGAGGGTTTGCAATCGTCCTAGGATTATTGCAAGGGGCCATTCATGTATTACGTAAGCAGAATTTTAGTAATTTTTGACCCACCCCCTCCTCCTTGTCAGCAAAAGTAAGCAAAGCTTTTACCCCCCCTCCTATGCTTACGTAAACATTAGTATACATATTTTTTAAATCTGTTCATGTTTCTTTATTGTTATTATGAGCAGCAGTTTTTAAGTCTAGAAAAATAAGTAAATAAATAAAAATTGCTGACGTGATCATCATCTAGACACCCACGTCCCCCATATCATCGAAAATAAGCTAAGCAAAGACCCCCTCACCCCCCTTTCATGCTTACGTAATACTTGAATGGCTCCAAAGATTCGATTTTTCCGATTCTCCTACGACATACAAACATCAAATTCATCCTGTTTACAGAATAACACGATTATAATTTACAGAAATTGAATACAACATCAGACTACTAGACGAACACCTGTTAATGTGGCATCCTTACATGCATATCTGGAAAGTGGACAAAAAGCAGTTTCTGGAGACTTATCGATTAGAAAAGCATACTGCGGCAGAATTTGATGCTCTTATAATTAACTACAGCAACCTTGCTAATTCTATTCAAGTTCAAGAAACAATAAACCAGGTATGTTTTACATTCTTGGAGCTAACAGATTTTCAATGCTTAGTATCAAATCTGGGTGTAATATTAGATGTTTAATAAATTAAGTAGGTAGGTGGTATGTGTACTTAACTTTACTTGAATGGCAATTCTACAAATTTGGATATCTTCAGCAATTAGGTTCTTTATATCACCAGGACTGAAGATAACATATAAGACTACTCGGCTGCCCCAAACTTAACCCAGTAAAGGCTTTAGATAAAATTAGGAGAGCGCAAAAACATAAAGGAGATAGCCCTCCTAATCTTGTTGTGTTAATGGAAATACCCCTCCTAATCTTGTTGTGTTAATGGAGATACCCCCCCCCCTAGTCTTGTTGTGTTAATGGAGATACCCCTCCCTAGTCTTGTTGTGTTAATCGAGATAGCCCTCCTAATCATGCTGTGTTAATGGAGAATGGAGATAACCCTCTTATTCTGTTAATGGAGATAGCCCTCCTATAGTAGAATAGTAGAATTATTAATTCACTGAACTAAACTGACAGGCGCTAATGTCGAACAATAATGCACTTTTATCAAACAACAATGGTACGACCTGTCAATTTACTCCAGTGAATAAATAATCCTACTATAATCTTGTTCTGTAAATGCAACAACTTCATTACTATTATCAAACTTTTTACACGTACAACCACTGGACTAGCTGTACTCGCAGAAAGCCATCAACGCTCTAAGGGTCCATACTTACAACAATGTATTTTTCAACAAACTTGCTCATAAAGTGCGTCTTATTGGAACGTTTTTAGGTTCGTAATTTAGCTTATTGCGGACCACGGATTAATGATATTTGTCTACGATTGCGGACTAGAGTGCGCGCAAGATAAGTCTGCGCGCGGACAAAATCGGAACTAATCATGGTCCACCAAAATGTTGCCGTTTTATTAATTTTGTCACTAGATCTCCCTGATTTTAGGAATAAAAGAAAATATAATAGTAAAGATTATAGTAGACCTCATCAGACGATAATTAATCATAATGCATTCTTATTCATTCACGGCACAATTATAAGCTTAGTTCTTTTTTTAAGCAAATTAAGTAAAAATACTAATTAGTTTAATTGGTAGGTAGTCAATTTTAACGTATGTTTAGCTCAATTAAAAGATAATAAACCGCAGAAGAGGGCTGCCCAATTTTAATGCTCACGAATATATAAAATACCTTCCCATCGCACAGGTTTCATTTCTAACTCCTTCGCTGTCTCAGCAATTAAACTTTGGAACGTGCTCCCCCTTGATATTAAAAAAGCTCCTAGTTAATTCTCCTTCAAACGCAAAGTTAGGAAACACTACTTGAAGTCGCTGCACTCCTAATCATCTAATTTAGTCTTCGTCATAATTGCATTAAGTTTTTCATAACGTTTTGTAATTGATATATATATATATATATATATATTATAATATCTACATATTTTATTATTTGTATATATGTATTTTATGTAATTTATATTTAACATTTGATTTCCTGATATATTCAGTCCAAAATTGTCAACTCATCTTTTTCCTGTACCTACGTATTTTGATGCTTTTCTTTTTAACCCTATGGTTGACTGGTAGAGAATGATGCCTTATGGCATTAAGTCCGCCTTATGTACCACAATAGTGCATAGAAGTATAAATAAATAAATAAATATATCACTTTTCCTTAAAAAGTAGTACTTTGTATTTTTGCGATCGTGGCAACATTTAGTACGCCCAAGATAAAGCGCAGAGTTATCTTGCGCGCACTCTAGTCCGGTAAAATGTACCACAGATTAATGATATGTCTACGAATTTTACTTTACATTTTTTTTTCAATCTTAGCAAAGCGTTTTTATGTCTAAATAAACTAAACTTTTTTAATAAAAAAAGAAAAAATAAACTGTGTTAATTAAAATAATTATGATAAATGATAATAAACATTTAATTTTATCAAAGTATTCGTAATTCACAATAAGTTATGTTATAAATACGAAAATATTCGCTGTATTATATTTTTAATATTGGCTGTATGTCGATGTTGTTCGTGCCCTTGCTTCAAACAGCGCGCGCATCGCTGTCGCGGCACGAAAAGAAAAAGAAACTCAAGAAACTTGCACGCCATTTTCCATAAATATTTGTTAACGTTTTCGCTGTGTGGTTGATTATTATCAAAAATGTCGACTTTAAGTAGGGAAGAAGAGGATAATGTAGATTTGACGCCGCCGGAAATACTAATCAAGGCACGAAGCGCATGTGATAGCCACCAAAATCTAGAGAGAAATACCTAGCGGCTTACGAAAGTCTTTCACTAATTGCTTCAATAATTAAAAGTTAATAACAACACAAGTCTGTTTTTTTCCTTGCAAGTATGTTGTAAAACGTCGTATGATACGCGTGTCCGGTGTGTCACGCCGGTGTGCATTGATAATTACAGTCTGGGCTCACTTATCGCACTCGCCTGCGGTTCACGCGCACAATACTCGACCGTAATGACCAACATAACACACTTACATCATAATGTACTATAGGATGCCTCGTTACTGCAGCGCGTCGGAAATGATTGCGGACACTGACACTGATGGCGTTGCAGAGATTAGGCGTACGGGCCAAGCCACGGAAGATACGTCGCCGATCTTCTGCCGCTACACATAATTCCATATAAATTTCTCACACCGTACATATTTGGCCAAAGATGCGGTAATAAAATTCCTAGAGTAAATTACGCAACGGAAGATCGGCGACGTATCCTGGCCCTAAGTGCGTCGCGTCGCTGTTGCAGAGAGTGCGTGGTAGCTCGAATATGCTTACTTATCTAAATTATAATTTATGAGCTTGGAGCTTCACCAATAAAACATCCAACCAAAATGAAGTGGGAATTCATATTCTTTTAGATTCATTTCATAACCCTGAACTCGAGTGAGTTGAAGAAATCTATCATATCACACTGTATCATTTGGCAAACCAAGCTGGGAGAATTGTTGAGAACCATCACAGAGGCTGACATTGACGTCGTTTATTATTACGTTGAAAAGAGTAGCGAGCAAGCTATGAAGGTGCGTATTAAAATGTAGGATACAATACTATGAAATAATAGCATATTTATTGCCAACGAGTGTGTCCTCATAATTAATAATTAACTATACATTTATAATTATATTGTAAGTCATCAGTGAATGTGGATGAAGCGAAAGGGGTATGTAAGAGTCGTAGCATGTGGCGTTATATAGTTTCTGCCTACCCCCATGGGAAAAAGGCGTGAGTTTATGTATGTATGTATGTATGTAAGTCATCATCCTCCTGCCCTTATCCCAACTTGGGTATTTGGTGTCGGCGCAGTATATCTCATATCATACTGCACATGTTTCGGCTATATTTTATGACCGGCCGCCCGCCTGACGTGAACCCTCCTTGGGAATGCTTTTGCTGATGGCAAGCACCACCTCCGATCTTATTCCATCTCGGGCTTGCGGGTGCTGCATGCTTGTCAATCTTATTGCCGACAACTAAGCAGACTATATTCTTCTTGGTGGAGTATACTTGATGTCAATATTCTGTATCGCTCCTGTCCCGCAAGAGGAGTCGTTTCTGGCGCTCCCGTATCCCCTATATTGTAAGTAGTTATTTAAATTTAGTTTTGCGTGCAAAACAATCGGCCCTCATATTTCTTTTATAACCACTATAACCTGAAAAGTTCCTCCACTTTAAATAAAACATTCGAAAATACTGTGTGAAAGCTGAAAGGGTAAGATCTAATCAACCAGTTCACACCAGTCTTCTACTCCAATTCGCACATTATTTGTTGCGAATAATTATTATCGTATTCATTAAAAGTTAAAACCCCAGTGTTGTTCCAAAATATCTAACCCCCATTTTCGTATATTTTCGTGGAAGGAGTCTAAGGAAAATTAACATTTATTGTAGAAAATTAAAAAATTACGAATAAAAAAGTCATCGTTACCTAAAGACAAAGGAGTAGGTACCTAGTCTATCCTCGTGACTAACCATAAAATATCACTAAGTTTCACGGATTCATCGGAAATGTGCCGAAAAACTTATTTTTAACAGATTTTTTGGATTTTACCTAAAAGTACCTACGTCCATAACATAAAAAGAAAAAAGAGAATAATTCAAAAATTACATTCTAAACTACATAATAAAATTCATTTAGTGATAGTAAAAGAGCAAAACTTCTAACCTTGGGATATCGGCATTGCCCAGCAACTGGGTTGCGGAGGTCTGATGGCAGTCGCTTCATGTAAAATACTGGTATTCAGCCGCATCTGGTTAGACTGGAAGCTGACTCCAACATAGTTAGGAAAAGGCTAGGAGGCAGAAAAGAGCAAAACTTCGATGCCTCCAGAAAAGAAGTACCTAAGTACCTACCTATAAGCATGGAAATAATAACCAATTCCATTTTACAGGACCCACTGGATTTGAAGGAGCTCCAGGAGAGTATTGACACTTACGATCGTCTAATATCGGAACTGAACCAGACGGAACAAACCTTTCCTCCTATAACTGATCAAATGACGGTATTAGGTAAAAAATATTGCGTTTTGATAAAAATATAAAGGTGCATCAACACTGCAAACACTGCAAAAAAAAATTGTAGCACAGTTTTTTTAGAAAACAGCAAAAATATTTTGCTAACAAAAGTTGTGCGATTCAAAAAAAACTTTTAATTTTAAAAATGAAAAAAGATATCCTCTAACTCTAACGGTGTGGAACCCTCGGTGCGCGAGTACGACTCGCACTTGACTTGAGTTCTTGGAGAAATCAATAGATACTTGAAACTGAAGCTGAGTTTTGCTTATACTTTATTCATAATATTTTAATTTCAGCAAAATTCGAAGTTGAACTAAGCTCTGATATGATTGATCGTCATGCGAACATACCTGTTCTTTGGGCAGACTATTTAAGTGTCCTGGAGGAAGCAAAAAAGAAACTTGAAAATAACAAAGAAAAATTCAAAACTGGGTTATTGGATCAAGCAGAAGTAAGTTATTGTTTTATTGAAAAATTACGTTTTAGGCCGCCATTACACTTATAAGTTGCTTCTGTAAAATTTATGTAAGTAACTTATGACAATTAATTCGACTTTACAAATCAAGTGGGAAAACCTTACAGGTGTAAACCCGGCCTATTATATTTTCTTGCTTATACAGGGTTACTGGTAACTCGACGTATTCCTTGCAGGACGTCATAGTAGGGTTAAAATGCAACAAATTAAGCCACCAAATGTTCTACCGAAATTCAGTAGTTTTTGAGTTTTTTTATATTTTTTAAAATATCCCATTTTCAACCATTTGAAGCCTATTTAAAAATAATGTACGGCGCGAATGTATTGTTTAAGTTTTTATCATAGCTGACGCCATAGCAGATCTACGTTAATAATTAAAAGTTCAAACATACCAAACACAATGTGTTTGTATGATGTCAGATGTCATCTGCAAATATGGTTGAATCTGGAATTTTTCAATAAAAACCTAAAATAATTAATACTAATTACTACTATAATTAATATCTCAAAAACTACTGAACTTCGATAGAACATTTGGTGGCTTAATTTGTTGCATTGCAACCCTACTATAATGTCCTGCAAGGAATACGTCGAGTTACCAGTAACCCTGTAGACTTTTTATTATGATCGTAAGAATGAATCGTCCCAAGAAAGTACAGTACCCGGCAGTAAATATTGCACATCGAGCTTTAGAAAGAGATATTGGCTAGCTTCGGCTTTATAGAGTGTCGTCTCTGTCACTCATGACTATGTGACGTTTTGTCGCTTCGTGCGACAGAGATGACGCTCTATAAAGCCGACGCTAGCCAATATCTCTTTCTAAATACTGTCCCTGATCCCCCGTGCTTGCCCTCCACAGCCGCGGAACTGGTCGTCTTTTCTGACTTCGCAATCACACCATTAACTCAGCCCTCATCGAGCTGTCTCCCTCCCAGTCCTCTTGCAAGCTACGCCCTAAGCCGAGGTCCGAGTCCCATTAGGGGTCGCCCTTAGTGCTGTTGTTGCTAGCTAGTCATGTTAGAAGTAGTAGTTAGCTTAAGTTAAGTATTTTACTCTCGTCCCCATTAGTTGAAGATCCTCAGGTCTCGCCAATAACTGCCCGGTTACGTAGAAACAGTCCGCAAGACCATCTACAAGCAGTCGAATAGAAAAATAAAACTCTTTCTTAAGGTCGATGTGTAATATTTACTGCCGGATACTGTAGGTAGTGTGTAACCAGATTCCTTTCATCATCTCCCCCTCCACTTTGCCCCAGGTGTTCAAAGAAGCAGCTAAGGAATTTTGCGATGAATTCTATAAGACCGCTCCTATTAGCTCCGAAGTGACCGCCAAGGACGCCCTGGCGCAGTTGAAATCTTTTAGAGATCAAGTTAATGCTTTACGAGCGCAGGAACAACAGATACGCGATGGTCTTGCTGTGTTTAATTTAACGTAAATAGGTTTTCTATTTAGACCTTAGACTAGTGATTCCCAAAGTGGTCTATATCGACCCCCAGGAGTCGACGGCGACCTAAAACGGGTCTATGTGGCTAAAAATAATAATTGGCGGTATGTAAGATATAAATGGGGGTTTACGATACTGGCTCTCATTTAACCAGGTAGTGACTTTAATTTTGACTTTCTATTAATGGAATAACCCATTTACAATGTTGCTTAGTTTTTACCTGGAAAAGTAACAAACAGACCGACGACGATAGTACTATTGTAGGTACTGTCGTAGGTTTACTAAATGTATAAAACTTAACGTGTATTTTTTTATTGTTTTTTCACCCTAAGATAGAAAGAAAATTATTTATTCTGGACAGGCAGATACAGAAACAAAAACAATATTTAAAAAAAAGAAGTCAGGATATAAATTTAGACTACCTGCACGAGGCCAAAAAGGGCACCTATCTCAGCAAAATGCTGAGACATTAAAAAAAACCAAAATGTCACAACACTGGTTTGCAGATTGGACCATAGTGATGCCTCTACACCTTACTACAGTTAGAAATCAGTCAAAAACATATTTGAAGTCGATGAATTTGCAAAAAATGCAATATTAGCTAAGCAGGGGGTCTAGCCAACTGCCGGGGTTGCGGTGCATGCTTTTGCAAATCCCGCGACCCCGGCCGTACGGTCAGGGGAAGGAACACCGTTGGTTTTTAGCTGGTAAGAGTTGCGCAGACCCCCTCGCCTTCCCCGGGCGAGGGACATCCATGAGGATTTTCCAAGGCAAAAAAAGGGGGTCTAGCCAAAACCGAAAAACATGCCAAGTGGTCTACGAGACATAAAAGTTTGGGGACCTCTGCCTTAGACCAATAAAAAAGATTTAGTCTTTTCAATAAAAGACTAGAATGTGCGGCGGTATATCTAGATGCATTCAAACGAAAGTAATCCCATGTCCATCCCAGGTACAGTTACCAGATGTTAGGATTTGTCCTGACATGTCAGGATTTTTAGGTACCTACTGGTCAGAATTCCGGTCGGACTTTGAAAGTCAGGATTTTTGTTTATTTAATGAAATTGAAGTCTTATAAAATTAGGTATTTACTGCTTACCAATAAAATGTAGAGAAGGGCGCAGCAGATAATTAAATATTCTTGTAACGGTACTTACATGAAAAATTAAATAGTTTACTTACCCAAAAAAATTTTTTTATGCGTCGTTGCTCTATTAGCTACAGGTGCGGCTGCGAGCGCGGGAACCTGGGTTTTATTCCCAGGCTTAATAGTGTTATTGGAGTCTTGTTATGTATGACAGTCTTAGTAAGTACCTACTAACTTGGAATTTTGCCTGATAAATGGACTGTGTGATGTCGGTGGTATTCACTTTCACTGAATAGGCTTGCCCTTTGGAACTGAATACCGTGAACGATGGAATTTTACCCACATTTCACCATTACAGCATCACATCTCTGCCTATCTCTCCGAGGAGAGCATGCGATACGTGAAATAATATTTATTAATTTTATAATTATTTATTATTTTACAGTACACCAGTGAATCTGGATCTTCAGAAAATGGAGAAGGAGCTAGAGAAGTTGGAGGAAGTTTGGGGATTGGTAAATCAATGGGAGGAGTCCTGGGAAAAATATAAAACTCAAACGTTCTGGGAAATGGAGACCGATGTGATGGAAGAGAATGTTATGTTCTTGTTCAGGTAAGGCTGCTGGGGCTTGTAGAAAAGGAAAGGATTTATTAGACAATGTTTTAGGAAATAACCATAATACACTTAAATTAATTACTATGCTATACAGGTAGGTTTGCCATCCGTCCGAGCTACCCCGGATTTGTCTTAGTTTGGGATGGCGTCCGGGGGCGTCCGGAGAGGTTCTCAAATAGTGACCAGATGAAACCCGGACGTCGTTCGCGTTGGCATTTTCGTTCGTTTTATATTTTGGCTATAGGTACATATCAAATGAAAATTACTTAGGAAAATTTTATATTTTCAAGGACGTCCGGTGATAAATCCCAATTTCAACCAAATGTTCGGTTATTTAAATCTTTGTCCGGTGTTAGCAGTTTAGGTGAAGGCAACCCTATATACAGGGTGTAAACGAAATCATATAATTCCTTCAAATCTCGTGATTTACTGCTGACGTAGATTAACCTTGAGTGGGATACTACTGGAATCGTTAAAAAACATTACAAGATGTAAACATGTGTTCTTAATGTGAGGCATTTTAGCGCCCCGAGTTAAAAGACCGCGCGGCGAGCGAGGTCGCGCAATTTGCTCGGGACGCTAAAATGCCTCACGTTAAGAACAAGATGTTTACTTTTTGTAATTTTTTTTATTGAATCCAAAAGTATCCCGTTCAGGGTTAATCTATGTCAGTAGTAGGGAGGTTTGAAGGAATTAAAAGATTTCGTTTACACCCTGTCTAGGCACCTATTCATTGATTTTATCATCTTTTCAGAAATTTTAACCGACTTTCACGTCAGTTAAAGGAGAAGAATTGGGATATTATAGAAACAACTAGAGTTAAGGTTGATGCATTTAGACGAACACTACCTTTAATCGGACATTTGAAGAATCCGTGCATGAGGGAACGTCACTGGGACAGAATAAAGACGCTTATGGCTGTGTAAGTTACTGATAAAAGGAATTAAATAATAGGTACTATAGTCAGCAGCAAAAAGGAGGGGCTCATGGCTAATTACCAACCACGCGGATCATATGATTTGCGAGGTTAAACTGCGCTTGCCGCGGTCAGTCTGTCGTTACACATCGGGACCCCTCCGTGTCTCTAAGAGCACGTTAAACAGTCGGTCCCGGGTGTCATACGAATACCTATGACAGTCGTTACGGGTAGTCAGTAGCCCGAAAAGTCTGACAACCGGTTTAACCTTAAAATATCGGCATTGCCCAGTAACTGGCTTTTGGAGGTCTGATGGCAGTCACTCCGTGTAAAATACTGGTATTCAGCCGCATCTGGTTACACTGGAAGCTGAACCCAACATAGTTGCGAAAAGGCTAAGTAGAACATAGTCAGCAGCAAAAAGATGTAAGGTACTTTAGGGTAATTACGAACATGGGAATATTCCGAAAATAACGAATTTCTACTAAATCAGGCAATATTTTTTGATCTGGCAACGTAATAATGCTAGAATGTGTAATACAATATAATGTAATGTTGCCAGAACAAAAAATATTGTAGAAATTCGTAATTTTTGGAATATTCCCATGTTCGTAATTACCCTAAAGCACTATACATTGTACACCTATGGCCGATTCATATAATTTACAGAACTTTATTGGTTAAAATTTCGACTCTTGTATCTTTACTAATAATTAAGCACAGATCTCGTAGCTTTGCATAGTAGACCCTCCCATATATTAGGTCCCCACCTATCAAATTGGCATTTTTTTCTCCCAAATAGAGAACCTCGTCACTTCTATGATTAAAAATATTCATCAACTACCAATAGTATAAAAAAATTATTACTTATAGTTTTCTAAACATAAAAATTTCCTTAAAAATGACTCCTCTTTTTGTTAGCAGAAATGACCACTATTTTTGTTTTAACTTAGCCACAACTTATTTTTGTCGCATAATCTAAGTGGCATACGTCATCTTAGTTTTTAAACATTAGTGCACAAAAGTTATAAAACATTAGTGTTCATAGTTGTTAAATAAATTAAGAAAATGTTAGTATAAAAAATGCAAATTCATTAAAATTCTCCATACAAAACGCTGATTTCATAGGTGGGGACCTAATATATGGAAGTAGCTATCACAGGTAAAATTAGCTTATGTGTTTATTTATACCCAGTCTGGCAATAAAAATTCCTTCTACCATTGGTAAGAAAAACGATTCGTTTTTGTTTATATAGGAACCGGGCATTAGAGATATGAATAAAGTAATTTTAGAGGTAAACTTATTGTTTGAAATATGTACCTACTTAGATGTAATGCGTCGAATAAATGTCTACTTACATACCTACAACTGGTGTGTAAAATTTAAGCTTCCATTTTTGTTGTCAAAATTACTTCGACAAATAAATAATTAATTGCTGTAATCAAATTGTAATTTGTATTTTAATGTGGCGTTTAGTTATTTGCATATCTTTGTTAGCTTAAGTTGTAAAATATTAATTTATTAAAGTAACAAGCACAAAATATTGTACGGTAATTATATTTCATCATACCCCGTTTGCCCCTTATCCGCTAGGTACTGTCCTTAATACTCTGACGTGTTAAAACCATCACTGTTCCGGTGAGAGATATCTAGTGACGCGGCTATGCAGGTCGTAAAGCGGCCGTCACATTCTCACAACAGAACAATTATGATTTTAACACATCATAATACGCCATCTGGTTTATAAATAGAGATTTTGACCAAAATTCTGAAGACTTCAAGTTGGAAGAGATAATGCGGCTGAACTTCCAAGCTTATGCTGAAGACATAGCAGAGATATCTAATGCTGCTACCATGGAACTAAATATTGAGAACGGTCTCAAAGCTATCAGGGAGGTGTGGGCGACCACGACGTATGCGATGCAACATCACAAGGGAGACATGTATAAGATTAAGACTGTAGATGAAGTTATGCAGGTTTGTTCCGAACAAGAATTATTTTTTATCCCTACTTCTTTACTAAATGGTAATTAAATTACTTATTACTTAACCAATAAAAGTGATTGTTCAGTTGCATAGTGTGGGGGGTCAAATGTGGACCCGGGCGGCGCAGATTTAGGGGGCGGCGGTCATAGTCATCAGATCAGCAAACTGTATTGTCATCGGGACTACATAGGTACTTTTAATGCAAAATTTCAAGTCAATGGGACAAGTGGAAGTTTTTCGAAATAGAATAGCAATATTAATGATTATAGAAAGACGTTTTATCAGAGTATCACAGAATTTTCACCGATTTTTTGCTTAGAGCTCTGCCTCATTAGTGCGTTGCGTTGCGTCGTCGCAGCGTCAACGGTGCGTCGTTTTCCATGTATTTTAAATGACATGCCACATTAAAGCGTTGCGTCGTCGCACGCGACGTTTCAACGGATCGGTGGACGAGAGACGAAGCGGGGGGAGGGTGATGCGCTGCGCTGTCAGAGCTCCGGTGCGACGACGGACAGTGTTCCACTGCTAGAGGGGCGGACGAGAGACGAAGCGGGGGGAGGGTGATGCGCTGCGCTGTCGGGGCTCCGGTGCGACGACGGACAGTGTTCCACTGCTAGAGGGGCGGACGAGAGACGAAGCGGGGGGAGGGTGATGCGCTGCGCTGTCAGAGCTCCGATGCGACGACGGACAGTGTTCCACTGCTAGAGGGGCGGACGAGAGACGAAGCGGGGGGAGGGTGATGCGCTGCGCTGTCGGGGCTCCGGTGCGACGACGGACAGTGTTCCACTGCTAGAGGTGCGTGCGTCGCGTCGTCCTCTTGCGCTGCGACGTCATGCGTCGTCCCAGCGCGTCGCAACGCAGGTGTGGCATACAATGCGTTGATCCGTTGCGACGACGCAACGCAACGCACTATTGAGGCATCGCCCTTTGTTGCGAAAATAGAGTTGTGGCAAACTATTAAGTAATCTGTGGTTGAGGGGCGGCAAATTTAGGGTTGGCCCCGGGTGGAAGAAATACACGCTATGCCACTTGGATTGTTGTTTTTTAATTTATTTTTCTCAATCACCACAAGGGGTACCCCCCTAATGAAACCAATTTTTAATTGCTTAGTTTCTTGAGGATCATCAAGTCCAACTCTCTTCGATGAAATCGACGAAATATGTTGAGCCGTTCATAAAAGAAGTAGATTATTGGGAGAAATCATTGGGATATGTAGCAGAGTGTATTGAAGTAAGTAATTGATGTTTCCTGTCTATTAACTGCGAAATAATTTATTTCCGTATGGATTGAGGAACCACTTCAGACTTGAAAAGGAAAAATATAAATCTATAGGTACCTACATAAGTAAGAGCTAGAATTTCCATGAAAGTATTCGGCGAATTGAGGAGCCACACCAAAAGTATTGTATCTTTTTGAATATCAGCATAACTGACTCTAGATTTTTAGTAGGTACCCTACACAATTACTACCTACTAAATGATACAAAATATTCAAAAATATTCATTGAATACTTTCTGTATTTTTCCAGGTGGCTCCTCAGTTCAGATGTATAGTTTGAGGACCGAATTTTAAATTGATATAACTTTTCATATAAGTACTTATTTTATTACATAGTATGCTGGCTCTGCCCATAGACTATGTTACTTAGTGATAATGTAGCTTTCTAACGGCAAAATATTTTTTGAAATCGGACCAGTAGTTTTTAAGTTTATTCGTTACATATAAAAATCCACAAATACAAATCTTTCCTCTTTATAATATTAGTATAAGATTTCCAGATTATTTGATCACCTACTAAATAATGTTTCCTATTCAAATCTGAAGTAGCTCCTCAATCCATACGGACATAATAATTATGCCTAATAATATTCTAGGTTTAAAAGATGATGTAGTGACAAAAATTGAAAGGAGTATGCTTAGGTGGTTTGGCCATGTTGAGAGAATGAGTGAACGGCGATTAACAAAAGAAATTTATAAGGCGGATGTTAATGGAAACGCTGGTAGAGGACGTCCTAGAAGGACATACATCGATGTTATTGGTGATGTTCTTCACAAAGGTCAGATGCGTAGTACTCTCAACCGGCGTGCGTGTATGACAAGATGTATGAATGTGGATGAAGCGAAAGGGGTATGTAAGAGTCGTAGCATGTGGCGTTCTATAGTTTCTGCCTACCCCCATGGGAAAAAGGCGTGAGTTTATGTATGTATGTAATATTCTAGGAGTAATTATAATTAATAATTTTCCGGTACTTACCTAATAGATCGGTTTACAAGTTCAACGGCGATACCTTTATCTAGAAACTATATTTAGTGGTGAAGACATAAGAAAGCAATTGCCTGAAGAAGTTTTAACATTTGATGCATTGTGTGCTGATTGGACCGAAGTCACCTTTAGGTTAGTTCTGCAATAATAAAATAGAAAACTGTCTCATTTCACTGTAAAAATAAGGAAGTATATAGTAAGTATAAGTATATATAGCTATAACAGTACCTACCTAGGTAGTATTTAATATATATTCCTCTTCAGGAGTACCTATGTGCGAAGTGCGAGCGTACATTTTTTTTTTCGTTGGAAAATCCTCATGGAAGCCCGGTAAAGGCGAGGGGGTCTGCCGGACTCTTACCGGCTAAAAACCAACGGTGCTCCTTCTCCTGACCGTTCGGCCAGAGCCGCGGGATTCGCAAAGCATGTACCGCAACCCCGGCAGGTCCCGGTCCGCCGACCCTCGGCGGACCTCTCCTCCTGAGAAGCGCGCACGGAACACAGCGCGCCGCCTTCTCGGGCCTGTTACTGGTCGGGCGGCGGGTCCCCTAACCCACCGCCCGCAGGCCACAAACTAGGGTGGCTGGAGATGGTGGCGTGCCCTGCGCTGGGTTGCGCAAGTCGTTCCCCCCACTTAGTCACTAGGATCTGGCGGAGCTCGCTCCGCTCAGGCGTCTCCTCGCGCTGACGATATTTCAGCGCGAGGGCTCTTGCCTCCAGATCCCAGGATACGGATCCGGCTAAGAGGCTCGCCGCCTCAAAGGAGATCGTACGGTATCCCCTTATCACCCTGACGGCCATCGCCCGTTGCAGTCTCCGCAGGATAGCGGCGTTACGGGCCGTCAGGGTGTCCGCCCAAATTGGCAACCCGTAAAGGGCCATGGACCGTACGATCCCCGCGTAGAGCCTCCGGCAGGAGGTGCTGGGTCCTCCTAGATTGGGCAGCAGCCGTGACAGAGCAGCCGCGGCGCCCATCAGTTTCGGCATAAGCTGCCGAAAATGGGGCCCAAAGTTCCACCAGCTATCGAGGACGAGTCCTAAATACTTCATCGTCGACTTGATACCGATGCGAACCCCTCCTACCACGATGTGGGATCCCGAGGGTGGTCCCCTCCGGGGCCCGTGAAAATACAGGGCCTCGGACTTCTGCGGGGCCACTTCGAGACCCAGCCGCCGGATCCTCGCAACGACTTGCGCAACCCCAGCTGTGGCCAGTATGGCCGCCTGTCGGTGCGTTTCTCCCCGCGCCGTCACCAACGTGTCATCAGCGTAACAAGTCACGCTGACTCCGGGGAGGAACGCACCGCGCAGCACCCAATCGTACCCGATGTTCCACAGGAACGGCCCCAGGACCGAACCCTGTGGGACACCGCACGACATCTCTCGCCGACCCCATCCTTCCTGACCCGGGTAGATGACGGCCCTCTCTGTGAGATAGGCCCCTACAATGCGGCGGAGGTAGGTCGGCACCCGATGGTATTCGAGTGCCGCCCTAATGCAACTCCAGGGCAAGGTATTAAAAGCGTTGGCGATGTCGAGAGACACCGCCAAGACGACCTCGCACTGGGCAATTGCTTCTTCCGCCTGAGCCCTCACGCGCATGATTGCGTCCACGGTGGAGCGCCCTCGGCGGAAACCAAACTGGTTCTCCGCCAGATCCAGCCGCACCCCAGTCATGTGCGTGACGAGGCGGTCTGCAATTATTCTCTCAAAGAGCTTGCCCACCTCGTCCAGCAACACGATGGGGCGGTACGCAGATGGTGAGTCTGCGGGGCGCCCCTCCTTCCTGAACAGGACCAGCTTGCCGGTTTTCCACCGGAGAGGAAACTGGCCCCGCTCGCAACATGTGCTAAAGAGCCTCACCAGTCGGGGCCCGAGAGCCCTGAGAGCCAGGACCCACGCACGGACTGGTATACCGTCGGGGCCCGGGGCGGTGTTCTTGGCTTGAAGCCTCCGCACCGCCGCTCCCAGCTCCACCCGGGTCACTTCGGGCACGTCGTCGTCGTCGTCGTCTTCGTCCGCGTCAGGCGCCATGTAAGGCGGACATACATACCTACTTAATTTTTAAAGACTAACTGCCTCGTTGGTGTAGTTAAGGCAAGCGCGACTGCTGATCGTGAGGCCCTGGGTTCCATCCCCAGGTCGGGAAAAGTGTTATTGGGTTCTTCCGTGTGGAACTCCTCAGTAACAACTCGGAGTTAGGATTTGTGCCCGGTTGATGGCAATAGCCGCCTATTACATGGATCAAAGCCTTTGGCCAGACTGCAAACGCGGGCGCGAGGCGGGCGCGGTGCGGCGAGTTCAAACAGAAGAACTTCATTTGAGTGTCCATAGCGGGCACGCGAGCGCGGGAAGCGGCGCGGGGAGCGCGCGGGTAGCTCACGTTATAGCTCGTTCATACAAGTGGCCGCAGTGAGAGCGCGGGCGGCAAGCGACAACCCGCGCGGGAGCGGGGGATCTCAAACTAGTTCGAGCTGACCACGCGCGTTGTTGTGATTGGTCTTCAAAATTAAATATTGAAGAATAAATAAGTGCTATTCAAGCACGATCTGCACTGTGGATGTCGAAACATCGTTTTTAGTAAAAATATTCTAGTAAAAATAAGTCTTCTTCATCCATATTATATTTTGACAAACACTGGACACGACAACGCTCAGAACGAAGCCGCGCTCCACTGCGGACAGGCAAATCGCGCGCGTACCCGCACCCGCGCCGCTCCCCGCACCCGCGCCGCTCCCCGCACCCGCGCCGCTCCCCGCACCGCGCTGCCACTCTGGCCAAGCACTTAAACATAACGGAGGGTTTTACTATACATCTCTGCCCGACCCTTCGGGGAATACAGGCGTGATGTTATGTTATTAACTGAAAACCAATACAAAATGGTAAAAATATGTTTTTCTCGACAGCATGCATGCAGGCAAAAATGCAATACAAGCCTGCCTGTACAAGCCAGCGCCATACCTATTTAATAAATTGAATCAAATGGTGGATAACTTGGACCATATCCTCCGAGCTCTTGAGAAATATCTAGAAACCAAGCGTCAACTGTTCCCGAGATTTTACTTTATATCCAATGATGACTTGCTGGAAATTCTTGGCAATTCAAAGAAGCCATCGATGATTCAAGTTCATTTGAAGAAACTGTTTGATAATGTGACCAGAATTAGGATTGAGAAGGTACTACAATATATCCATATTGTATCTACTACATACAGTGATACCTCAGAACAATAGGTACACTAGGTACGAATAAAATAACTTTGCCCCTCTTGAAGTGAGGAACAGAACCGCCTAAAGCCTGGTTTCAGAGCGAATTTATAACAAAAGGTTCCGAGAGTGATACATTGATCAACGCCCGAACGACCATAGGTACCTACATTTAACAGGTCTTAACAAATATCAAATTTGTAACACATTACAAAGGTCTCACATAATACAAACTTAATACCGTAAAACCTTACAACTTTACCTATTGATCTAACTTTGCCCAGCAGGGTATTTTTACAAAAATTGAAAAATATGAAAATATTTTGTAGTTGTGTGTATAATTTAATCTGTGGTAGAAAATACCCTGCTGGGCAAAGTTAGATCAATAGGCAAAGTTGTAAGGTTCTACGGTACAAATGACAACTCGTTGTCTGGGTCGAGTTGTCGGTAATAAGTTGTCAGGATCGAATTGTCTCGCGGTCGAGTTGTCATATTGTAGACAAGTCCCGTGACACTGTCACGAAGTTACGGTGCGTTGAAATGTTATAAATATGGACCCACCTTTAAACAATCTTAAAGTCATATGAAACCGGTCCAGGGCCCGTCGTACTATAGAGTTCAGTGTAAACTATCATTGTTCCGTTGCGCGAGAGTTGGGTATATGTTCCTTGCCCGAAGGTATTGGCGCTATTCAACCTGTATAGCGCTACTCCTTTCGTGCAATCACAGGTAGTCGGTGCAGACAAGTGTCAAACCTTTTCTTTATGTGTACCTACCGAACCGCATGACAACACGGGGCTACTTTAGCCGCGCCGATCAGTACCGAGTCGTACTCACTTGTCTGTATCGAAAACCCGCTTCTTCATGCAACCACCCTAACAGCTTATTACTGCATAAGCTGAGTTATTGAAAAAACGTGTTTAAAAATATTTTGAATTCTGCCAATGTATTTACTTTTACCTAACACGTTAAATTTGTCAATGAAGAAAACGTGATAAATAAATAAATAGGTAAGTACATGTTTAATAAATAAATAACAATAGAATAATTATGCTAGGTAACCATTATATTTTTATGTTTAGATAAATATCACGTAATATGGTTTGAGAGTTGTAATTGATTTGCAAAATTAATTGATATGATAACAATTATATTTTTATGTTTAAATAAATATCACAATATGGTTTGAGAGTTGTAATCGATTTGCAAATGTATTTTTTTATTTTTTTTATTATTGGCAATATTTCTAATGGTCATTAAAAAAAGCGAAAACTATAAAGCGTAGACTCTGTCTACGCTATAAAGTAAACTATAACGTTAAAATATTAAGTAGGTATATTAATGGGCACGCTCATGTTATGCCACTATCAGATTTAGTAGTTTACTTCTTTATTTGAAAAAGATTTTCTAAAAACATTATTGCAACTATAGAATATACCTACTTACAGTGAATAATGAAAAAAGAAACCATGCTTTTTTAAATATTTTAACACTTTACCACAATTTATTCTATTTATTACCATTTTGTAGCGTCCCCGGGTGCCCCCTAAAACCCTAAACACACTTTCAAGAGTTTCAATTGTTTCAAATCTTCCTTCCACTAAAATCTGTAATCAGTTCAGAAATCAGATTCTATTGAGATATCCAATCGAAATCGAATAAGTGTCATTCATTTAGCATTTCCGTTCAACACGGCAGCTTGTCAAATGGTTGCGAATGAATTCGTTTGTCAAAGTTTGAAACTTGTTTGAAACATTATTTAATTTTTTTGCCATGTTTTTCGGTTTATGTAAATCATTATTATATGCATCATAGCTGAAGACCGCTATAGTTTTATGTTTAACTATTAAAACATTGATCACAATGGAAGAAATCTTGGATAAATGTCACTTTGTACCTATGAGTACGATGGTAAATAGTCTATTTTATTTGTATTATTAGAAGAATGCCTACAGTTAGTACTCTTTGATCATCATCACAATACATTTTATATCCTAAATTAGTTATAACATGGAAGTAAATAAATGTAACCTCTAACTCAAAGCCAAAACTTCATGGCGACTATAAACAGAGGTGTCTGTTTGTAACGCAAAAAACATTAGTTTTAACCTAAGCCAGCAACCTGAATGCAATTTTTATATCCATGTATTATTTGAAATTGATTCCATATCCATACCTATCTCAACATTTAGTACAATACGACCGACGTATCTTGGCGAGTCTGAAGTGAGCGCCAAATTACTGCGCAGCCAATAATAACTGGTTTATTCATGATTTGTATAGTATTATTGGCTGCGCAGCAAGATACATCGGCCGTATTGTACTTACAGTAATTTAATTTTGAATCATAAATGGTGAACATTTTAGTCAGAAAAGTTTATTTTGCTAATAACTTATACAGTACTATAGCAACTAAACATTTTATGATAACTTTTTATAAACATTTTTAGACAAAAGTGATTGAATTAATGGAGACAAAGCAGAACCTCGACCCTATTAAAGTATATTGCAAAAGAAACTTGTTGAAACTCCAACAGGGTGGAACAAATGTAAAGTACCAGGATGGTGACCTTAGGACTTTCAAGTCTGTCTACAGGATAGCTTGCTGTAAAGCTATATACTCACATAATTGGAACAAGCTGCTGTATTTGCTAAAGAAGTGCCCGCCATGGGAACATAATTGGAAAGATGTTAATGAAGCCGCCTTGTATGTTAGAGTGAGTATTTCTCATTATAAATCTAAAGGTCTGATAATATAAACTACCCAAACTGACCTAAAATGGTATTAATAGTATTGCGCTGTATATACCATTTTTCCATCTCAATGTACATGCTTACTTCTGTAAATAAGAATTTGCATATTTAAGATTGAAATGTAGCCTGATGTTAAATCAAGATTAAAAACAATATTTTTGTAGTAGCTGATAATCTGCTAAGAACCTAGGTTACAATAGGTTAACCCATTGACCTCCACAGTCACAAATAGATGATGGGCCAAATTTTGTTCAGCACGCTGCGGTCTTTGTATTCTAGTCATGATCCTGGCCATGTAGGCTCATCTATTTGTGACTGTGGCAATCAAAAGGAAAAAACTTTATACTAAACATTTTATGACTTTCGATATTAGGACTATAAATAGTATGCCAACCAGTATGCAGCTTATAACATTAGACAAATATACCCATTTCTGCAAAGAAATGTATAGAACTGCCTTGTTGGTCTAGTGGCTGCAAGCGCGACTGCTGAGCATGGGGTCCTGGGTTCGATCCCCAGGTCGGGCAAAGTGTTATTGAGTTTTTCCATTACGAATTTCTTATTAGCAGCCCAGAGTCTTGATTTGTGCCCGGTTAGTAGCAATAGGCTCTTCCCCTATTAAATGGGGTTTAATCATAACTGGCGAAACGAGGGTGCACTAAAAACACTGAACCCTTCGGGGAATGCAAGGTGCTATGTTGTTATAAATGTATAGAAAAAAAAACTTTGCTTCCAGCAGTGACTCAACACAGTATAATGCATTTATGAACCTTAACGGTCAATCAAGATGAGCTGTAATGCCATTTGAAGAAATAGTTCAAAAGATAGTCATGCTTTGGTGGGCCACTTTTATCTAGTGTTGTATGAAATGGAGTATAGGAACCCCTTTATGTAGATTTGGTGTAATCTTGGGATATCGGCATTGCCCTGTAACTGGGTTGTTGTGGAGGTCTGGCAGCATTCGCTCCATGTAAAATACTGGTATTCAGCTGCATCTGGTTAGACTGGATGCTGACCCCATCATAGTTGGGAAAAGCTAGGCAGAACATATAGTTGCTATCCGTTTCTCTCATTTTAATAATTATTACAACAAAATATGGTAGACAGATATAAACAGAAGACAAAAAAATGGTTCTTTTATGTTTTTTCCAAAAAAAAAATGTAGTTTAAAACCCATTATTTTCAGGCTCTAGTTATTCTCCTGATGTACCACCCCAGTTCTCAAGCCAAAGGATTATTAAATGACTACCTGCACTTAGTCTGGTCATGTCGCTCTGATGAAGTCAAGAAAGCAGTTCTGAAGATCATGTTGACTTTACCTGAGAAGATACATGGAGTTACATATGGCAGATATGTTGATTCTAGTAAACCGTAATGTTTGACAACTAAGTATTAGGAACTGATCTGAGAATATTTAAGAAGAGCCATAATGGTGTGTCGCCATTTTCGCGCGTGGACGAAGCAAGCATACCGTGAAAGGCTTGAGAACAGTTCACATGCCATATGGCGGTGTGTTTATTGAAAATGTTGATGAATTTTTTAGAATCCTGTAATATTTTTATTGGGCATAATATAATTATGTAAGTCTGAACCGTTTATACCTGTTGGAAATAAGAAATTGTTTTATATTTGTACCAAATTAATGTTTTAAATAAGACTTATTAAATATATTCGACAAAATGTAAATATTTTTTTGACCTATATTAAGTTTTTATTACACTCCATTTATGATATAACCAGTTTCTAGAATGTGCTATAAAGTGAATACTATGGTCTTATTCTGACCGTCTACCTCTTGTCATCAGCTTGGTAACTACTGTACATACGTCGTGTCCAAAACTGACGAACACGTTCACGAAACTGCTGCACAAAGCATGCGTGAAAGACCCGTGTGCGTGCCGCAGCCAGGCGCGGTCGCAGCCAAAGATTTTGAGGGGGGAAGGGGGGTCATATTAATAGTAAAATAAATTGAGCACATTAGAATTTATTGCACAATTTTTTATTTCGTAAATTGTCTATTTTTAGGAGGTTTGTCAATTTGACGTGTACGATTTTGTGGGGGTCACGACCCCTACGACCCCCCCCCCCCCCCCTCGGGCCGCCACTGGCCGCAGCTGTCTCGTGAGCCTGTTTAACTGGTCTTGTCACAGCTATTGGTGAAGATTCTGTTGTGTACGGACTAAACTTAATTAAAAATATTATAAAAGAAAGAGACCGATAATTTTTAGAGCTGACAAACTAGTTTACTTTTTAAACGTCACCATGTTTTAGGCGGCATATGCTGAGATGTCATCTAAATCTGATTGGAAAAGTTTAACCTAATTTGACCGCTCTAATATTCTTCTATCTCTTTCTGCTAGTAAAGGATAGCAATATTGTTACTTACATTGAGTCGGTAACTGCCTCGTTGGTCGAGCTGTGGCAAGCGTGACTGCTGATCGTGAGGTCGTGGGCTCGATCCCCAGATCGGGCAGTGTTATTGGGATTTTCCTTGTGGAATTCCCCAGTAGCAGCCCGGAGTAACGCACAAAATGACAGATCAATAGATAATTCCGCCTAGTATCGACGCAAGTTTGTTCTCAATGTCTTAGATTGACAGTTGGCTAAAAAATACTTTCCAGAACAATGTTGGTCTACCAGTGGCTAAGGCCATGATGTCTGAAGACGGGGAATGCGTTGAGTGGAAGTATAACTTGGTGCTGGACGGGCCCGCTGAAGTGTGGCTGCTCGGACTTGAGCGTACCATGAAGATCGTGCTTAGAGATGTAAGATGTTGAAAATTTTAGTAGTATGTTTTTATTATGCTGTATCTTACCATTTGCAGGACATAGTACTTGGTAGATAGTTTTTCTATTCGTCTACTTGTAGATGGCCTTGCGGACCGTTTCTACGTTACCGGGCACTTATTGGCGAGACCTGAAGGGTCTCCAACCAATGGGGACGAGTAAAATACTAAGCTAACTCCTACTACTAACATCACTACTAGTAACAACAGCACTAAGGGTGACCCCTAATGGGACTCGGAGCTCGGCTTAGGGCGTTGCTGGCGGGAGGAATGGGAGGGAGACAGCTTGATGAGGGCTGAATTAACGGTGTGATTGGTACAGTAGATGCAAGGGTGGTAGGTAATTTACAAAGTGCCTATCTAAATAATACTTATACCCCCTCCCCTTCCCCCATGGAAGACATACAAATCTGAACTAAAACTACATGTACTGTAATTGGTTTTCTAGCAAATGATATTGACGCGATTAGCATTAAGAAAGTGTCGCTATCAGAGGGAACTGTGGATCAACGATTGGCCAGGTCAATTAGGGATCACTTCTAGTAAGGTAAGAAGCTTCTGTGTAATAAATGGTAATGATAGTGCTTTAGGGTGATTACGAACGTGGGAATATTCCGAAAATTACGAATTACTACTAAACCAGCCAATATTTTTTGTTCTGGCAATTAGGTTATCAGAGCTAAAAATATTGCCTGATTTATTAGAAGTTCGTAATTTTCAGAATATTCCCATGTTCGTAATTACTACCCTAAACCACTATAACCAAAACTTACTTTATGCTCTATACGGTACTACTCTATATACTCTTAGTAACGGTGTGGTTCTAAGTCACTTTTTGAGTCTGTTCCCAGGGACAAGGGCGACGCTCGTGTGCATACACACCGATTGGCTAGCAAGTCATACGCTTTGTCTCGCACCTGCGCAACTATACTTGCCGTTACCTGTACCTGTTGTTCCATTTGTGTATATAATCCGATTACCTAACCTTTTGAACGGTAAGCTATAGATGTAAGATCATTTCCCTCCACGCTACATTACAAATTCATCATAGGTACCTACTTTTTTGACTATCGACGTTGTTGGCAGTCCGAGCACATTATTGTCTGACGACTATAGCTGTTGATAGCGTTCAAAAGGCTAAAGAATGGGATTGAAAATTGTGGCGCTTCAATTGTCGTCGTTATTTGCATCTTGCTCACACACATTCTCTGTGAGCGAAAGGCAGAAAGTTAATCCACCATTTTCCGTCCCATTCTTGTAATCGTGTTGTAGTTATATTTAAATAAATAATTGTAGGTACTCGCGCTGAGCTGCATTTTGATGACCAACTCCTAATTTTCTTTCCAAAACACTAGATCCAATGGACCTCCGACTGCACGCGCACCCTCTGCCGCTGCGAAATCATGAAGGAGAAGAAACCCTTAAAGAAACTGCGCAAGAAACAGAATCAGATTCTGGTCACTCTTCAGATGATGTCTCGCAAAGAGATCAGCAAGATCCTGCGCGCCAAAGTCAACGCGCTGTGTGTGATTGAGATACATTCTAGGGATACGGTTGACAGGATGTATAAGATGGGTGAGGGCTTGCCTACGATTATCACTATCACCCATGGGCGAAGCCAGGATTTTGTCCAGGGTGGGGTAAACTCAGTCAGTAAATATTTGTCTTTTCAATAAATCTGGAAGTGCAAAATGGGCTTATAGGGTTTTTTAAATATATTTTTTAGTATCGTGGGTGCGTTTACAGACACAAATCTTCACACGCACAAACATCCAGGCCCGGAACAACCATCTGTAGGCCATAAAAATATTTGTTCCGTGCGGGAATCGAACCTACGACCCGTAGCGCAGAAGCCGATCGCTCAGTCACTGCACCAAACGTGTCGTCAAACCCATTTTGCCCCATAACCTTATTTTTGAGGTCTTAATAAGTATAGACGGAGTCGGGCATTGGTCTGCCTATTTTGGGTAATTGTTCTGTAGAAATGGGTGGCAAGTTGACTGAATCTGCCTTTACCTTTTCTTTCCTGTGCCAGGGTGAGGAAACCGCCCCATCTGCCTTACCCTGAATGCGCCTATGCTATCACCTACGACTTACTGAGAAGTTTTAAATATGAATTTACCGCTACCTTACTAATTCTATGAGCTGAAGACATTGGCGTTTAACGCTTACGAGGCGTCCTGCGTAAGTGACAATCGCGACACGAAGCGATGCTGAGAGCGCATAGGACGCGATCAGAACAACGGCATTTCCTACTGGAGGCTTATGTAGCAAGACGAGATGTAACTCTTACTTGTTTCCCGTCGTGTCGCGTCGCGTCCCACCGCGTCGCGTTTGTCGCTTACGCAGGACACCCCGTTATAGTCTGTGCGCAAGTGCTAGTCATCTCCTGAAGTATGAGACCGGCAGGAGACCTGCGAAACGGTAGATACGCTCTGTCAGTTTGCTTTGTCTTGTCTACCGCGCGCACCCGCCTCCTGTCGCTCACATACCTCAGGAGGTGACTGAACTTGCGCGCGGACTATAACAGATAATCCTGTAGGGCTCCGGTTGGAATATGGACGCTGCTATCAACGCTGTAATTTAAATTTTGGATAGGACCACAACTATCATAGGAACTATCATAACGATAGAGATCTCTGTTTTACCGCGTTCGTTTCATTTTTATTTTTTATGGTTTCTATAATTTCTAGGTTGTATGAACGTATCCGCCTTCGAGTGGTTCTCCCAACTAAAGTTCTACTGGGATCGCGAGCGCGAAGACTGCTACATCAAACAGACAAACACCAGCTCCATTTACACATATGAGTACATCGGCAACTCCGGACGCCTCGTCATCACGCCGCTTACTGACAGGTGACCAAGAGTTTTTATAGAGATCCTCTAACTTGAATTGGTTTTACCTGCCTAGCTTTTTCCCAACTATCTTGAGGTCAGCTTCCAGTCACACGGTGCGACTGCCATCAGACCTCCACAACCCAGTTCCTGGGAAATGCCAATATCCTAAGGTTAGACCAGTTGTCAGACTTTCGGACGTCTGACTTCCCGTAACGACTGCCATAGGTATTCGTATGACACCTGGGACCGACTGTTTAACGTGCTTTTCGAGACACGGAGGCTGAATTGGTACGGGGTAAAAACAAATAAAGATATTTTATCGAAACTACTTGTACGCCACAAAGCTATCGAATATGATATTCTTTGCATTCGATTCTGTATTAGGAAGAGTTTCACTACTCTCTTTACCTTAGTACTTATTATTTTATCGAGTACTAGCGACCCATTGCAATTTGATGACAAATTTCAGAAGTGATTTCTTACCGAATAGCACAGCTGAAACAACAAATGCCTCTGATCAACGCGGCCACGGGAGACTCTTGGTCGCTTGGGTGACCATGTGAAATGACTTACGCCCTTAAGTACAACGAGTAGCGTGTGCATAATTTATGTGAAAAGGTTCTTTTAATGCTTGTGTCCATAAGGCTGACATTTGTTTAATATAAATGGTTTAGGAATATACTAGTTGGCTAACCTGGAACTAAAGTGGTCTATGATACAAAATAAACATTTTCAGATAACAAACGAAAAATCCACTTTAGAAATTTAAAATTTAAAAATATTAAATAAATTCTAAAGTGGTATTTTAATGATAACCTTATTTTGATGACGCAATGACACATATACCACTTTTGCCCGGATTTATTTATCGTTTTTATGTTCAAAGATGCTCATTGATGGATTTAGCCAAAAATGTTACATATACCATTTTAGTTCCAGGTTAGCCAGTTGATCCATGTCTACAAAAATATCTATTGACTAACAGATGTTACATAACTCTAACAACGGCACTGCACCTGTTCCGCGGCGGGAGTCCTCAAGGCCCCGCCGGTACCGGCAAGACTGAGACCGTTAAGGACCTGGGCAGAGCACTAGCAAGATGGGTGGTCGTCACCAACTGCTCCGACGGACTTGACTACAAGTCTATGGCCAAGTGTTTTGCTGGTACGGTGCGTTCAATCCACGATGACATTTTCCACCCCTTTTTATGGTCTGTAGCAGCGTGGTGCAAATGCACACATCTTTTATCTTATACAAGATGACCCCCGGTGAACTTCGTACCTTTTCGTAATTTTTATTTTTTTTCCTAATTACCTTCTTTTTAAACCACCCCAGTTTTGAGGCGAAGCAAAGAAAAAATAATTATTGAAATCGGTCGAGCCATATTCGAGTTTTTGCGAGACTAACGCACGACAAATGACTTTTATATCTTTTCATAGTATAAGCAAAGTCGCTCCCGCTGTCTGTACGTTTAGATCTTTTAAACTACGCAACGGATTTAAATGCAGTTTTCGGCAATAGATAGAGTGATTCAAGAGGAAGGTTTATATGCCCCACATTAGTATCTACATTGCACCCGTGCGAAGCCGGGGCGGGTCGCTAGTATTATATAAATTAGTGTGCACACATTTAACTATTGTGTGGCTATAGAACTAACAAAACAGCAATTTATAATACACACTTTTACACTGTAGCGATTTAGACAAAGAGTGGGGCGCGTCTTTGTGGATTGTAGGTACTATCTGTAATTGAATCTTTAGGCTGACCGCACACGCGCCACTAAGTTGCTCGAGACACAGTTAATCGCCATTGGTTTTTGGCTGTAGGCCATTCACCAAACTGTGACTGCAGCTGCAATTAACACCCATATTCTAAGACGTTCCTCCAAAACATACTCGACTCGACTCCACCTCGACTTGACATAAACGTCCTCGACTCGAGATTTTTCCTCAGTCGAGGTAAGGAATCATCTGTCAAACTCAAGGTACCTCGGAACCTACCTTAAGGAAGGAAGTGTTAAAGTTCGTATGCAACAAAAATGATTTTTTAAGACTATCGACTATGCTTACGATGATCCTTACAAGTATTTATCGCGGCGTTATTTGCGCGATGCAGTTAATTCAAATTATGACGTAATGACTCCGTCGAGGAATCTCAAAGTTCACTCGAAATTGCGACTAAGAATACAATTTTGAAGGTAGTTTCGAGGCCGTTCTGAGTCGAATATGAGTCGAGTAAGTTTTGGAGGAACGTCTTAGAATATGGGTGTAAATAGTGATCAACTTTGTTTCCAGCAAGTTAGTGATCCATGTCCGGCCAGCCTTAGGAATATGTTTTATGTACCTACCTTAGATTCATCTATTTAGAATCCGTGATACTTCATTATAATCATCATCATTCTCTTCACATAGACTTATCCAGGGTATAATACTTATTACTGCGCCAGATATTCTCTTCATCTGATAGCTAATGCCGGGTGACGCATCAGTAAGTGCATCCGACGCTATCGGGTTCATGCATTTTATATGAACGCTTGCACACTCGACTTACGTGTCCCATGTACTATGACACGACACAATGTGTATTGATACGAACTAGCGTTATGTCATAACGCTAGTTTGTATCCGGCATAAGCCACGTCGCTTTCTCAACACTAACATTTATCATAGTCACAGCCGCGTTGAAATTCATTGGTTCATACTTAGAACCTTCAATGCGGTCATTATTTGTACATGTCGGTCGTTATTGGTAAAATAATGTTAAAAACGTGACGTAGGTTATTAGCTATCTTGAGAAGAGAAATCTTGTATTTCCGGTAAGGTTCGGCAGAGGTGTGTTATAGCACCCTCATTTCGCCGTTATGTTAGTCTCATGTAATAGGGGGCGAGCCTATTGCCATCAACTAGGTACGAATCCAAATTCCGGGCTGCTTCTGAAGAATTCCACACGGAAAAACCCAATAACACTGCCCGACCTGGGGATGGAATCCAGGACCTCACGATCAGCAGTCGCGCTTGCTACCACTAGACCAACGAGGCAGTGGGAAGAGAAAATCTTGTTTTATTCGTTTACGAGCGACGGTATGGGCTCCAATATGCACCTTATAATGGGACGTAAAACTGGGGAACTAATGGCACCATCACCGCAAGCCCCAAGCAATTTCATTGGATAATATA
Source organism: Amphipyra berbera (assembly GCA_910594945.2). Taxonomy (NCBI): domain Eukaryota; kingdom Metazoa; phylum Arthropoda; class Insecta; order Lepidoptera; family Noctuidae; genus Amphipyra; species Amphipyra berbera. The sequence goes on from OU343126.1 coordinate 20,177,043, forward strand.
TGTTTGACGTCATTGATAATGATGATTTAACTCGTTCTGATTGGTTTTGATGAGGTCTTACGGTGGTGGTGCCATCTGCTTTCGTTATGTGTATTATCTTCTATTATACAGGTATAATAACTGCCTCGTCGATCTAGTGGTGTTAAGCGCGACTGCTGATCGAGGTCCTGGGTTCGATCCCCAAGTCGGACAAAGTGTTATTGGGTTTTTCCGTTTGGAATACCTCAGTAATGGCCCGGACTTTGGATTTGTGCCCGGTTGATGGCACTTGACTCGCCCCCTGTTACATGGGAATTAAAAATAACGGTAAAATGACAGTGTTACTATACACCTCTGCCCAACCCTTAGGGAAATACAAACGTGATGTTATGCTTTATCCAGGTATCGCGCAAAGTGGCTGCTGGGGTTGCTTTGACGAGTTCAACCGCATCAACATAGAAGTGTTGTCGGTGGTGGCGCAGCAGATCTTGGCGGTACTGCAAGCACTGTCGCTGTTCCTGAAGAGTTTTGTTTTTGAAGGCTGCGAGATCAAGCTGGATCCCAACTGCGGCATCTTTATTACTATGAACCCTGGGTGAGGGCAGGTGTTCAATTGACCTGATAGTTATAATCACTAAGAACTGTTATAGTGTCTATACACGGTGTAAACGAAATCATGAAATTCCTTCAAACGTCGTGATGTACTGCTGACATAGATTAACACTGCAAGGGATACATTTGGATTCAATAAAAAAATAATTACTAAAAGTAAACAAGTGTTCTTAACGTGAGGCATTTTAGCGCCCCGAGTTGAATGCGCGGCGAGCGATAGTCATGCATTTCGCTCTGGGCGCTAACATGCCTCACGTTAAGAACACATGTTTACTTTTTGTATTTTTTTTTATCCAAATGTATCCCGTGCAGGGTTAATCTATGTCAGCAGTACATCACGACGTTTGAAGGAATTTCATGATTTCGTTTACACCGTGTATAGTGTCTATTATCTGTCGTTGTTAAGCTTTTTCCCAACTATGTTGGGGTCAGCTTCCAGTCTAACCAGATGCGGCTGAATACCAGTATTTTACACGGAGCGACTGCCATCAGACCACCGCAACCCAGTTACTGGGCAATGCCGAAAACCTAAGGTAAGACTGATTGTCAGACTTTCGAGCTTCTGACTTCCCGTAACGACTGTCATAAGTATTCCGTGACTGTTTAACGTGCTTTCCGAGGCACGGACGGGTCTCGAAGTGAACGAACAGTCATCTATCCACAGACTGCCCGCGGCAAGTGCAGCTTAACCTCGCAAATCGTATGATCCGCGCGGTTGGTAATTAGCCACGAGCCCCTCCTCCTACTAGGTGCTAAAACAATCCGCTTACTTACAATGTGCGCATGAGTTGCTTGCGCACAATTTCCATATTCAGCATATGCAGTTTATAATGTAAATAACTGAATAGCAGTGAGCGTAGTAGGGTAACCGTCAGACTGCCAAGTCATAGGTCTCAAGTTCGAACCCAAGGCACGCACCTCTGACTTTGAAACATTGTGAGGAAACCGGCATGCCTGAGAGATAGTTCTCGACGGCATGTGAAGTCAAGTCAGAGGCCCATGGGCGGCATAAACTGTGACACCAGGTTAGTCACTAACCATACGAAAAGAAGAAGAAGATTGTAAATAATCGAAATGCTGCCTTAGTTCTAGAGTTGCTCTAGACTCCTGGACAATAACACTTGATTTACTGTTACCATAGTTACGCGGGTCGAACAGAGTTGCCAGACAACTTGAAGTCCATGTTCCGTCCGATTGCCATGTGCGTGCCAGACTCACTCATCATCGCAGAGAATACGCTCTTCTCTGATGGATTCACCGTTTATAAGCTCAATGCTAAGAAGGTACAGCTCTCTTCTGTTTCTATATTAAATTAGGGTTCTTATTTAACGTTGTCATGTTATTATCATTCTTGGAACTTACGATATGGGCCTGTGCTGATGTGGATTCGCAAAGGAGGACAACCTCCAACCTCTATGGAAGTTGATCAGGATCAGGATTGCACTTGGATTTTAACTACCCTTTGCACAGCAAACCTCCCTCAACCTTTATTTAAATATAAAAAAATCAGAGGAGTTCCAGACTTAGCATTCATGTGTGAATCAGAATTTGATTATCACTTGTTTGCGATACCTGAGAGGGCTTCTAAAAGTTTTCGATGGTGCGTATAAATCGCCCACCTGCGTCTGGCCAGATCATTCTGAGATGAGGCCCGTGCCCAGCAGTGAGACAGTAATGTATACCTACCAGCAAGTTATACCAGACATGACGTTGGTCATTTCTTCAGTTAATACCTCGCGCATATTTCAGGTATTCACCCTATATCAGCTGGCGATGCAACAGCTTTCTAAACAAGATCACTATGATTTTGGGCTGCGGTCTATGGTCGCATTACTTAGGTATGCCGGCGTCAAGAGGAGGGCTTACCCTAATTTGCCTGAACAAGAGGTAAGATGAAGAAACTCGAAGTCATAAATAAACTAGTTAGATAGGACATGCGTGAATGATAATGGAAGAGGAATACGTGTTGTGCCGACCCCACCTAGTGTGGGATAAGGGCAGGGAGATGGTGAGACGCGGCTGAAAAGTGGTAGGCAGCGGGGCCACTAACCTGACCCGTCGCAGGCGGACCAAGGGTGCCCACACACAGACACGGGGTAGTCTGTCGCCCATGTGCTTATTTGGTCCCCGGGGTGGTCACGGCGTGCCGTGTGTTCTGGAGCGCCGGTCATGTGGGGAGAGGCTACTGAGGAGAGGTCCACCAGCAGTTGGTGGACCAAGACCTGCCGGGGTTGCGGTGTGTGCTTAGGCGAATCCCGCGACCCCGGCCGACGGTCAAAAGGAGGAACACCGTGGGCTTTTAGCTTGCTTACCCCGGGCGAGGGGGGCATCCATGAGGATTTTCCCACGATAAAAAAAAGGAGATGATGAGACAGGACAAGCGTCATAATAAAATTATGAATGCTATCTATTTACGTACCACGAACAAATCGCGGACGTTCTCAGAAAAGGCCAGGTTGGTAGCACCCTAAACCAACGAGCATGCATGAGAAGGTTAATGAATGTAGATGAAGAGAAAGGGGTGTGTCAGGATCAGAGTACGTGGAAATCTATAGTCTCTGCCTACCCTAATGGGAATCAGGCGTGATTGTGTATGTATGTATGTATCTATTTTTTGATTGCATGCCAGGATTTATTATCGTCTGAGGGATTCTGTTCTTTGATTTTTATACGAATGGTCACCCTTCCGTTTGCCAAGCATTATCTATGATTTGCGGATATACAGGTGTAAACGAAATCATGTTATTCCTTCAAACCTCGTGATGTACTGCTGAAATAGACGAGACAAAATTGGATTTAATATATATATCATATTTCTTTTTTTGTGAGATATTTCTCGACGGCATGTGAAGCCAAGTCAGAGGCCCATGGACGGCATAAACTGTGACACCAGGTTAGTCACTAAACACACGAAAAAAAAGAGAGGCATTGTAGCGTCCCGAGTTAAAAAAAATCACGTTTGTTATATGGGAGCCCCCTTAAATATTTGTTTTATTTTAATTATTTATTTTTAAAGTGAATATATAATTAAATATTCTGTGAATATTTCAAGCTTCTACCTGTTGCCGTTATCAATATCGAGCAAAGGCGAGCAAAAAAATCACGTTTGTTGTATGGGAGCCCCCTTAAATATTTATTTTATTCTGTTTTTTAGTATTTTCAATGACCGCGCGGCCAGCGATAGCCGCGATATTCACTCGGGGCGCTAAAATACCAATTTTGCCCCGTCTATGCCAGCAGTACAACCATATGTATCCCGTGCATAGTTAATCTATGTCTCCAGTATATCACGAGGTTTGAAGGAATTACATGATTTCCTTTACACTCTGTATATAGCTTATAAGATTTTATTATTGGAGTTCTACTCATCCTTCTCAAGGATTCAGCATAATTTTTCTCTAGATGGTGATCCTAGCAATGCGCGACATGAACGTAGCCCGTTTGACCGCTAAGGACGTCCCTCTCTTTGACGGCATCATGCAGGACATCTTCCCTGAAGTAGAGATCCCCACCCTGGACTATGATATGCTGGAGACGGCTATCACTGCTGAAATGAGGATAGCCGGCTTGCAACCCATTAAGGCGGCCCTGCATAAAGTTATACAGACTTATGAGACGAAGGTAGGCTATTTTCTACAGTTATCTAACATTTATGAGTTATTTTCAGTATTTTTTTGACCCGCTCCCTCGGGACCGCAGACAGTAAAATTACTCTTAAAATGTATACACTCGTTATTGTAATCGATTTTCTTGTTCAGGGTTCATCCTTCCCGAACAAAATTCCTGGCTACGGCCATGGGTATATGTATAAACAACTTTGCTTTTGTGTGAAAGTAAAACAATGAAATATAAAACCACTTTACTAAACTGACTAACTTGAATTTCGGGCCCACCGCCCACTTCCACCGCACCTTAAATCTAAGATCCTAACAAAACCCATGTCGATCAGAACTCACGACACTCTAGTATCCTTCTCGGCGACACCAACACTGCCAAGTCTGTATCGTGGAAGATGCTGGCGCTGACCCTGACTCGTCTGCACAATGAGAATCAGCCTGGGTTCGAAGTTGTGCAGACCTACCCCATGAACCCCAAAGCGTTGACCCTGGGAGAACTGTACGGGGAGTATAACTTGGCTACTGGAGAATGGAAGGATGGAGTTCTGTCGGCTAGTATGAGGAGCGTTTGTCAAGGTAATATGGTATTTTTAGTAAATTTGCCTTTCTACCTTGGATTTTGATTCGGTGGTTTGTGTTTTTTTTTTTTTTTAAATAACGTTGCCCCACACTAGGATTTCTCCTGTATCGTGGGTGCGTTTACAGACACAAATCTTCACATGCACAAACATCCAGACCCGGAACAACTATCTGTAGGCCATACAAATATTTGTTCCGTGCGGGAATCGAACCCACGACCCGTAGCACAGGAGCAGATCGCTCAGCCACTGAACCAAACGTGTCGTCAAAGATAGAATCCCTTATGCCCGGTTCCTATGGTCAAAAACGAGCCGTTTTGCTTATTAATGGTAGCATTTTTTATTGTCAAACTGGCCATATAAATGAACTCGCAAGCAAATTTTATATGTGATAGCTACTCCCATATGGGAGGGTCTACTATGCAAAGTTATGCGGTCTTTGCTTCATTATTGGTAAAGATACAAGTATCTTAATTTTAACCAATAACGCTCGGTAAATCATAGGAACCGGCCATTAGACCACTTAGTCAACGACAGGTCGACATGGCAACTGGGTATGAGGTGAGTCGATTCAGAACACGTCGCCCCGCCCGCCGCCCGCCCCCCGCCCTCCGCACTGCGCCCGTCGTCTTCATCTTAGCGCTGCACGACTCCGCATCGAACGCGTTTATCAATTTTGATCTCGCTTACGTTGTTGCTTGTAGTTATGTATTGAAAATGACTAGAAAATTGCCATGTCGACCTGTCGTTGACATGTGGTCTAAGGGATTCTATCTTGCAGTGATAACCAATAATTCACGAGGAAAACTTGCTTATTAAAAACAAAAGAAAGTTTGTGGTAATTAACGCTGCTTAAATTGTATTCAGACCGATTAATTATGCGAGCAGTTATTAAGGAATACTTTTGTTGTGGTATTATTAAGAAATTATTATACTTTTGTTATTTGTTTTGTGGTAATAATTATGCGCGTACGCAAAAGGTGCGCGTGTTGCCCCGTAGAGCGTTTTAAGCCAAATAAAACTACGATGACTATGACTCTTCAAAAAATTAGAGCCCATTTCTCGTGTAACCCGTTAGTAGTCTATAGACTACGACTGGAAGAAGTCGAACAAAGCTGGTTGCTAAGCCTGGCCGCGAAATTCTAATTTTTAAAATTATACGTAACATATTCCAAAAACATTAAAAAATCGCGGGTCCACTAAACGGAACGACTTTTAAATCTTTATCAGTGTCTGCGAAGTTTCTTTGTTTTACCTTTGGCAACATGTCTTAGGCTAAATTCACACCGAAATAGCAGAGCAGTGGCTGGCAGTTTTACTGTCAAACCATTTTCGACTTTGTCTCTATCATTAAAATGCATAGTATCGGTTAAAAGAATTCCATAAGTCGCGCGACGCCGCGATCGGCTGCGCACATTGTCTTGACGTTTTGACGTCGTCTACGCTTGCCGACCTAGGGGCTGCCGGCCGTTACCACTTCGGTGTGAATTGAGATACACTATACTCACTTAGTCCTAACCTTTCTTTCATAAGCTATATTGTAAACTGGGTTTGATGGTTCCCTACAGATGAGTCTCCAGAGATGAAGTGGATAATATTTGACGGTCCCGTCGACGCTATATGGATAGAGAATCTTAACTCCGTCATGGATGATAACAAACTGCTCACTTTGGTGAACAGTGAGAGGATATCTATGCCAGCGCAGGTGTGTCATACGTTGACTTTTTTACGCGCCCCGTACCCATAGAATCCTTTAGCTCTCAAGTGTGTGTGGTTCGCGAGATAACAAAACGTGAGGGAATGACTCGAATCAACCGCATGGCGCGTTTAGACCGGTCGAGCACGTGCGTCGCGACTGTTTTATTGGTGTGCTGGATACAGCAATTCCCATAATTTCATTGAAGGTGCTATAATCTAGGATTTAGATTGTCATTATAGCAGTGATAGCCTAGTGGTGTGACCGTCGGACTCCCAAGTCATAGATCTCGAGTTCCAATCCAAGGCACGCACTTCTGACTTTTAGGATTCATGTGCGTATTGAATAATGATCACTGCTTAAAAACGGTGAAGGAAAACATCGTGAGGAAACCGGCATACCTGAGAGATATTTCTCGACGGCATGTGAAGCCAAGTCAGAGGCCCATGGGCGGCATGAACTCTGACACCAGGTTAGTCACTAACCACACGAAAGGAAGAAAATTGTCATTTCATCGTAACGAACCTGGTCATCCCACATACATTCAGAACATCTAGAAGATAGCTGATAAGGACACGATTAGTCTACTCTGTGATTACAAAGCCTGAGTGGAAACTGAAGAATTTAGGCGTTTTTACATTTATCCAGGTGACACTGCTGATCGAGACCCTGGACCTGTCGGTGGCGTCGCCAGCCACGGTGTCACGTAACGGCATGGTATACAATGATTATAAGGACTGGGGCTGGTGGCCTTTCGTCAACTCTTGGCTTGAAACTATAGATTATGCTGAGTACAGGGAGATGGTGAGTGCGAAATTTGTTTATAGTGATACCGTTAAGCTAGTGTTCTTCAACATTATTTTTAAATACATATATTTGATCAAATTGTAGCGCGTAGTTATATACAAGGTTAGTCGGAAAGGGGGTACTAAGCCGAAAACTTTTGTTCTACAACTTTCCCCAAAATTCGTTAGTTTACGAGAAATAGCTTTTCAAAGATTTCGTAAAAAATATGCTAAAATCTATTTGTCCATAGCTATGATCAGCTGTTTTTACAATTTAGGTCATATTTGGGGTCACGAATTAGAAAATTAATTTTCTGAATTCATAACTAAAGCAGGTATGATATTTTATGAAAAAACTAAAAAAAATATCTTTTTCATGCAAATAAAAATTATCGATATGTGAAATTTTTACAATTGCTTTATAATAGTCATCAGTGATATTTTAGGTGGCCCGCGGCTTAGTACCCCTTTCCGACTAACCTTGTATAAATTTCAAGCCTTTTTTATGTGAAACATCTATACGGGGTATGAGAGCTGTTGCGTGGCGACACTCGCGATGGCAGACGCATGACGGCAAACTCGTCGTCTCTTTTCGATTTGATTCGGCCAGTTTTTTTTTCACGAAATGAGTTTCTATGTTTCACGTCTGCCAGGAGTCCCGCGACTTCATTTTTTTATCAATAACTTCAACCAACCTTGAAAGCATGAAGCAATCTGGACCTCGGACAATGACACATAATATTTACTTCTGACACACGCTAAGGTTGGTGTTCACCAGCTTTAATTCTCTAGTTAAAACGTTTTTTCGAATAATGTAGGTACCTACTTACTACAATTTTAGATAAACTGTTGTTTAAACAGTGAATTAAATTAATTAAGTGTGAAATTTAATTATTATTTAAAAAGTTTTACGCCACTCATTGGAGTTAGCGCAGACCAACGAGTGGCGACGAAGCGGATAATTTAATAGCAATTAGAATTCAACTTAATTTTCTACTACTTACGAGAATATTAGAATAGCGAAATAAAATCACACTCACGACGTTAAGAGGCCTTTTCAGTTTCACAGCCGTCCCGCTCTAACTTTTTTAAAGATTTAAAGAGATTTTATGTTTGTACCTAGTCTGGCCATAAATACTGTTACAATTAAAAATAAGAAAGATATTACATTTGAATTTGGAATCTGTCATTTTTATACGATTGTTCATTGAGTTTTCTAATTTTTGCGCCAATACATTGTACAATATTTTGCGGTATTAAAATGGAGTGGGGTGATAAAGAGAACCGAATCGCTGTGATTGCATTACACAAAGTTGGTATGGAGCCAAATGCAATTTTTAAAACTCTCCATACGCTTGGTATTAGTAAAATGTTTGTGTATCGGGCTATTAATAGGTACAATGAGACCTCTGTTTGTGACAGAAAAATATCTGGCCGTCCACGTAGTGTTCGTACGAAAAAGGTGGTCAAAGCAGTAGGGAAAGAATTCGAAGAAATCCTGTCCGAAAGCAAAAGATTTTATCTCGGGAGATGAAGATAGCACCCAGAACCATGTCGCGTATTTTAAAAGATGACTTAGGACTTGCAGCCTATAAGAGACGCACTGGTCATTTTTTAACTGATAATTTAAAAAAGAATAGGGTGGTAAAATCGAAACAACTACTGAAGCGGTACGCAAAGGGAGGTCACAGAAAATTTTGGTTTACGGATGAGAAAATCTTTACAGTTGAGCAACATTTTAACAAACAAAATGACCGTATTTATGCTCAAAGCTCTAAGGAAACTTCCCAATTAGTCGCCAGAGTGCAACGTGGGCATTATCCGACTTCAGTGATGGTTTGGTGGGGTGTTAGCTATGAAGGAGTGACTGAGCCATATTTTTGTGAAAAAGGTATCAAAACATCGGCACAAGTGTATCAAGATACCATTCTTGAGAAGGTAGTTAAGCCCCTTAATAACAACATGTTTAATAACCAAGTATGGTCCTTCCAACAAGACTCGGCGCCGGGTCATAAAGCTCGGTCCACGCAGTCTTGGTTGGAAGTGAACGTTTCGGACTTCATCAGAGCTGAAGACTGGCCGTCGTCTAGTCCCGATCTTAATACGCTGGATTATGATTTATGGTCAGTTTTAGAGAGTACGGCTTGCTCTAAACGCCATGATAATTTGGAGCCCCTAAAACAATCCATACGATTGGCAGTGAAGAATTTTCCCATGGAAAGAGTGCGTGCTTCTATTGATAACTGGCCTCAACGTTTAAAGGACTGTATTGCAGCCAATGGAGACCACTTCGAATAAGCTTTTTATATTTTAAATTGTTTTATATTTATGTATTAAACTAACACACTGTAAAAGGAGGTAATAAATATTATTTGCAATAAAATTTTTTTTTCTTAGTTACAATATTTTTCACATCGAGACCCCTCCGTGCCTCGGAGAGCACGTTAAGCCGTCGGTCCCGGGTGTCATACGAATACCTATGACAGTCGTTACGGGTAGTCAGAAGCCCGAAAGTCTGACAAACGGTTTAACCTTAGGATATCGGCATTGCCCAGTTACTGGGTTGCGGAGGTCTGATGGCAGTCGCTCCGTGTAAAATACTGGTATTCAGCCGCATCTGGTTAGACTGGAAGCTGACCCCAACATAATTGGGAAAAGGCTAAGAGGAAGAGTTACAATATTTATGGCAAGACTAGGTATATTGAAAAATGTAATCTATAGAAGTTCATCGTGTCTTCTGAGAGTCATTACAAATTTTTAAACAATGGTTTTATTTCCATAGGTACATGATTTTATAGACAAATACTTAAACAAAAGACATACATTTTCTTTCTCCTTCTCTTTTTAGGCAACAAAACAAGACGAAAATATATTTCAAATATTTATAATGTTATCCTGACGGGTGTTTATAGAATACATTTTTCAATGTTGCCTAAAATCACTTTATTAAATCTTTATAAAAGACCTTAAGTTAGAGTGAGACGGCTGAGAAACTGGAACGGCCTCTTAATTGAGACGTGCCGGCCATGACCGTAACTGATGTGTAAGGCCGACGTCCTACAACTTCTTCAAAACTATATTTTTTGACGTGACTGATCGGCAACTCGACGGCGACGATCTTCCATCAAAAAGGCAATAAGTATGACATACTCAGCTCCGGCGGTACTTCCTGTCGATCCTGACGCCGGTGCTGGAGCTGAAGCGGCTGCAGCTGACGGAGGGGCCCAGCGTGCGCGGCCAGGAGCTGACGGGCGTGCGCTGCCTGTGCCGCCTGCTGGGCCTGCTGCCCGAGCCGCCGCCCGCCGTGCCCGACGAGGGGAACGACCTCGAGGGGCTGGCCAAGATGAGATTCCTTTTTGCGTTAGTTTTGACCCTCAAATATAAACACTACTGGCGACGATTTGGTTCTGGACGAACTAAACTGAAAGTACTAATATACAAGGTTAGTCGGAAAGGGGGTACTAAACCGCGGGCCACTTAAAGTATCACTGATGAGTGATGACTATTCTAAAGCAAGTGTTAAAATTTCAAAATTTCAAAATTCGATAATTTTTATTTGCATGCAAAAAGATTATTATGACCTGACAGATAAATTTTAGCATATTTTTTACGAAATCTTTGAAAAGCTATTTCTCTTAGGCCCGATTTTACCAACGTCGAATAGCGTTTATCCAAAGAATAAATTTGACATTTTGACAGCTTTTCTATAGAAATTCTGTCAAAACGTCTAACTTATTCCTTGGATAAACACTATCCGACGTTGGTAAAATCGGGCCTTAAACTATCAAGTTTTGGGGAAAGTTGTAGAACAAAAGTTATCCCTTATTATGGATACTTTAACACCCTTTCGGCTTAGTACCCCCTTTCCGACTAACATTGTATAAAGGAAAGCAGTATTTTTTTAATTAAACAAGAAAGCCATGAATACCATTCTCACAATTAGGGATAAACTAGAACATCTAAGTAGGTTTATACAGGGTGGCGCATAAGTCATGAAGGGGTTGCAACTAATTTTAACTTTGTTAATTATTATTAATTAATTTGAATTGTTATCATAATTATAATAAAATAGAACTCATGGATATATTTTAGAGTTAAATATTATCGCCTTGTTGGTCTAGTGGTCGCAAGCGCGACTGCTGAGCATGGGGTCCCGGATTCGATCCCCAGGTCGGGCCAAGTGTTATTGGGTTTTTCCATTAGGAATTTATCCGTAGCAGCCCGGAGTCTGGATTTGTGTGAAATAAAAAAAAAATGAAAAATACATTTACATTACAATTAATTCTTAAGGCTCAGTTGCACCAACTAACTATAACTGTTAACTTGCCATATTTATGTCAAATTTCTACTGATTTGACAAATTTTGGTATGGTTACGGTTACAGTTACTTGGTGCAACTCAGCCTTATACTTTTCTTATATTTATCTAGAGATTGACTAATATCTAAATTTGTAGTTTTAGTTTTAGCCAGCATGTTGTATTATTGCCTAAAAAATATTTAACTTAAAAAATCCTTTGTCATGCCGCGCCACCCGCAGGCCTTAACTGGATACCTGCCGGGGTCGCGGTGCATGCAACAGCGAATCCCGTGACCCCGGCCTTAGGTCAGAAGGAGGGACACCGTTAGATTTTAGCCGGTAAGAGTCCGGCAGACCCCCTTGCCTTCCCCGGGCGAGGGACATCACATCAAAAAAAAGCCTTAACTGGATCCCGCATCCAGTAGGTAGGTATCCAGCGCTTTATTTGAATACCAATCGTTTAGACTTTAGAACACCAATTATTGTTGTACAGTATGATATGGTCAGTGTGCTCGACCTTGGAGGAAGAGCCCCGTCGCAAGCTGGACAACTGGATCCGAGAACACGAAGGCATCTTCCCGCTCAAAGACACCGTGTACGATTACTATGTGGACGAGAGACTACACCAGTTCAGGCTCTGGGAGGACAGACTGCCTGACAACTGGAGGTTTAACCCCACGTTAGTATACGTATCCTAATAATTATGAAATTTAAATTACTTTTAATTCTAACTTACACAATATCAACTTTAAGCACCAGTGAACTAAGTTGATTTCAGAATGACAAAACTATAGAAACGGTCATAAATTGTGTTGTGTGCTTTACAAAAATGACAGTTGGATTGAAATTCGTCTAGCCATTACCACACTGGACGAGTGGACGTACAGTGCGCGCCAAATAACTAGAACCAAGATGGTGTCGACTGCCAAACTTGAGGAGTTTACTAGTAGCTACTGAAGAGTTCCAGTATACACCTCTTAGTTCCATCATCAGACCCTGAACACCAAATGGAATCTATTGGACTCATCAAAACGAATCATATGACCCAAAGCTCACATAGATCACGCAGTCGACGCCATCTTTGACGCGCACTGTACTACGCATTAGACTTATATCGGTCAGCCATAAAAGAGAACTGCGTGTTATATCATATCATATTTGCCACCTCCAGCGCTGGTTTCCACATGATCCTGGTCCCAACAGTGGAGTTCATCCGCGTGCAGATGGTCGCGCTGGACATGCTGAAGGCGGGCTTCGGCGTACTGGTGGGGGGGCCCACCGGCACCGGCAAGACGTACCTCATACAGGGAACCCTCGCCAACCTCGACCCCACCAAGTACGTGATGTAATGCTAGGTGTTTAGTAAGTAATACTGGGTGTATCAGTGCTGCGTGTGTTATGTATACCAAAATCGGCAGCTGAAATTTCAACCAATGTACAATAAACTAACGCCACCTGAAAGGATAGTACCTTAAATATTACATACATACATAAACTTACGCCTTTTTCCCATCGGAGTAGGCAGAAACTATAGAACGCCACATGCTACGATCCTTACATACTCCTCTCGCTTCATCCACATTCATACACCTTGTCATACACGTACGCCGGTTGAGAGTACTAGGCACCTGTCCTTTGTGAAGAATATCATCATCAAATATTCAAGGTAGCAATTTTTACTCAAAGGAGACGTTATTTTTATTTTAAAAACAAGAAAAACAGCTTTCATTAATTAAATAGTGCTATCTCTGTCACTTTAAGGCGAAGTGACATTGACAGCACGATATTCAACGGCAACTTAAAATTGAGTAATGTAACGTTTGTGGATTTGGCTAACACCCTTATTCTAAGACGTTCCTCCATAACTTACTCGACTTATACTCGACTCAGGACGGCCTCGAAAACATCTTAATTATATTCTTAGTCGCAATTTCAAGTGTACTTTGAGGTTCCTCGACTGAGGGGTCCTCAAATGAGTCGAGGTAGAGTGGAGTCATTACGTCATAATTTTGTTTATTTGCATCGCGCAAATAACGCCGCGATAAATAGTTGTAAGGATTATCGTAAGCATATTCGATAAAGTCTTCAAAATTCATTTTTTGTTACATACGAACTTTGTCACTTCCTTCCTTAAGGTAGGTTCCGAGGTAGAATAGAATAGAATATACTTTATTGTACACCAAAATTGTAACACAGGTACAGGTACCTTGAGTTTAGTTTTTTTCGAGGAAAAATTTCGATATGAGGACGTTCATGTCAACTATAACTACCGATGGTAGTGAGAAAGGCTGAGTCGAGGTGGAGTCGGGTCGAGTAAGTTTTGGAGCAACGTCTTAAAATATGGGTGTAAGTGTTATAAAGGGCCAGGTCAAATACCTTCATTATTGAATTTATTGTGTACCTCAGGCTGGTTTTAGAGTCACGCTGACCGTCCGCGCTGACAGCCGAAACGTATGACTTCCCCGTCAGCGCTGACCACCGCACGCGCTGATTATTCTAAAACGCTTCAAGACACGCAAAGCTCGTGGTCCGCGACGCTTACTAACTGCGCTGGCGAAAGCGGCACTCTGCCCTGCCAATCCAATACACTGTAACTTTTGAAAACCACATTTGAGATTTTTGACAATATACAAGGCTAGTCAGAAAGGGGGTACTAAGCCGCGGGCCACCTAAAGTATAACTGATGACTATTTTAAAGCAAGTGTTAAAATTTCAAAATACGATAATTATTATTTGCATGAAAAAAGATTTTTATTTTAGTTTTTTCAAAAAAGAAACATTCCTGCTTTAGTTATGAATTCAGAAAATTAAGTTTCTAATCCGTGACTCCAAATATGACCTAAATAGTAAACATAGCTGATTATACCTATGGACTCGTAGATTTTAGCATATATTTTACGAAATCTTTGAAAAGCTATTTCTCTTAAACTATCGAGTTTTGGGGAATGTTGTAGAACAAAAGTTATCCCTTATTATAGGTACTTTAACACCCTTTCGGCTTAGTACCCCCTTTCCGACTAACCTTGTATATTTATTTATTTAAACTTCATGTACAATTGGTGGTACATAAGGCGGACTTAATGCCAATGGCATTCTCTACCAGTCAACCTTTGGGTCAAAAATTAAGCACTTCGAAAAAGGTACAAAAAAATATATGTTTTGTTTAATATATGTTTTTCCAGCTTGTTTAAACCTTAATTTGAACGTAATACAGTGTTTTCTAGTCTGCCTTATCTTGCAAAATATACATTGAAATGAAAAAAATGTTGGTCAGGGGTACTAAATTAAAGAAATGGATTGGGCGTTGTTAAGGTAAAATACTGTAAGTCGAGTTACAGTCTTTTGGTTTGGCACGGCAGCACTGTAAAACCAGTGTTAGCATATCGTTAGGTGAAGACAGGCATGATGGCTGTGTTTAAGATCTTTGTAGTTTATTCGTTGCATCACAGGTACAGCACCCAGGTCATCAACATGTCAGCTCAGACCACGGCGGCTAACGTACAGGACATCATTGAGTCGAGGCTCGAGAAAAGAACTAAAGGGAACTATGTGCCCGCTGGAGGTGAGGCTGTGATTGTTAGTCAGGATTACTGGTAGACGGACAGTTTCATAGGTTAAAAAGTAAACCTCAAGGCTGAGCTAATTCAGTAAACCGGCATGGAGTAGATGAGACTGTGTTTACGTTGTGTAATTTCCACAAACAGATTGGCCTCCCGCTCTCTTTGTTATCTTGAAAGATGAATAAGGATGCGCAAGCGCCATTCCTTTTGCCGAGTGTTGGTACCGTTAACATTTGTACTAGTAGAGCTCTTTGCTGTACTAGCAGAGCTCTTTGCTGTACTAGCAGAGCTCTTTGCTGTACTAGCAGAGCTCTTTGTTGTACGTTGTAGAGGACTTTGTAAGAGAATTCGTCCGGGTTTTTTTTCTATTCGACTGCTTGTAGATGGTCTTGCGGACCATTTCTACGTAACTGGGCAGTTATTGGCGAGACCAGAAGGGTCTCCAACTAATGGGGACCAGAATAAAATACTTAACCTAAGCTAACTACTACTACTACTAACATCATGACTACTAGCAACAACAGCGCTAAGGACGACCCCTAATGGGACTCGGACCTCGGCTTAGGGCTTTGCTGGCGAGAGGACTGGGTTGTTGGACAGCTTGATGAGAGCTGAATTAACGGTATGACAAATTCGTCCGGGGAAATACTACCAGTATTTCTTCCACCAGACAGCATTGCTGTGTTCTGGTTTGAAGTAGATATAGCGTTATTAAAATTTTGCTAATGTTAATCACGAATGGAATGAACTACCAACAGAAGTAGGTACCAACACTACCAAACGGGAATTGTTAAATTATATTTTTATTCGATAGCGATAATTTTATTTATCGAATAGAAGTCTTAATTTTTTTATCGATAAATTTATCGTTTAATGGTTATATTTGCCAATACTAGTTTGAAGGGTAGGGATGCTCTAGGGTTGGCAATGCACCAGCAATCTTCTTGGTGCTATAGGTGCTTAAAGGCGGCATTTACCGGCCTGTTTGCCAACCCGTTGAATAAAATAAAAGTTCGATGTGTGCTTTCCAGGCAAGAAAATGATAGCATTCATGGACGACATCAACATGCCAGTGCGTGACTACTATGGGTCTCAGCCGCCGTTGGAGCTTATAAGACTGTGGCACGATTACGGTTACTGGTTCGATCGGGCCAAGCAGTGGCGAAAGAATGTCAAGGTACCATCTCATTAATTTTTTTTAGGAAGCGCTCTTTTTTCAGTAATATAAAATTGCAGCAGTGATAGCCTAGCGGTTGAACGCTTACCTTCCATACAGGAAGGTCCGAGTTCGATCCCGGCCCGTACCTCTGACTTTTCGAATTCATGTGCGAGTCAGAATTTGATTAGATTATCACTTTTGTTAACGGTGAAGGAAAAACATCGTGAAGAGAGAGGGCTCCATAAAGTTCTCGATGATGTGTAGTATACCAACCCGCACCAGGCCAGCGTGGTGGATTAAGGCCTTAACCCTTCTCATTTTGAGAAGAGGCCCGTGCTCAGCAGTGGGACAGTAATGGGCAAATTATGTATGGTATAATTTTTTTAAAGATTTTTTTAATTTTGTTACGGGTATGGTATAATTAATATTTATTTGTCATTTCGCCAACTAGGCGTGCAAATTTATAATAACATCTTATAAATAATTAATTTGTAAAAATGTCTTTAAGATTCAGCTTAAAATTACTCTTAAAATATAACATAGTTAGGTATCTCTATTCTCGAATAGCTCATGCCGACACCGCACCGTACGTACGTAACGTACCGTGGTGCAGATTAGCCCGTCAACAAGGTTGATAGCGGGGTTGACTGCACAGGGGGCATCGGACGTCAGTTGTTTGAGTTGAATTATACGTATTTCTATGTGGAAGTTGTGTTAAGTGTATAATGCTTAAAGGTAATTACGAACATGAGAAAATTCCGAAAATTACGAATTTCTACTAAACCAGGCAATATTTTTTGCTCTGACAACAATACATTACACATTCTAGCATTATTACGTTGCCAGAGCAAAAAATATTGCCTGGTTTAGTAGAAATTCGTAATTTTCGGAATATGTCCAGGTTGTAATGACCGTATATAACTGTGCAGAACATGGTGCTGTGTGCGGCAGCGGGCCCGCCGGGCGGCGCGCGCTCCCCGCTGCCGGCGCGGCTGCTGTCTCGGTTCCACTCGTTCTACCTGCTGCCGCCCACGCAGCAGCAGCTCGTCAAGATCTTTGGCACCATGCTGGGGCAGCATTTGCAGGAGTTCGACGAGGAGACCAAGACTGTCGGTGAGGAGACTAGTTGCACGTACTTTTAGGTTAGGTACTTATGTACCAAAAGCTGAAGGCTTTAGCTCGTGAAAGATGGCAAAAAACTAAATAATCAAGTAGCCAGACATAATACTTCCGTTAGGCCGACTGGCGCAACATCGTTAGCCCATGGTTACCCAAATAAATCTCTGTCACAGCCATACAAATGATACAAACTTCACTTTTGACCTGGACTAAACGAATGTTGCGCAAGTGGACTTTATTTGGTTATTCCGAGTCTAACAGACGTTTACGAATAGCCTAAAATCGTCATAAATTCTGTGGCATATGTATAAAGGTCGAAGAAGTCCTCCTTTGACGCGCGAATAAAAACCAAAACGTAAACCATTATTATTATTATTATACGTAACCAACCGTATTTGTAACTTTAATTTAATAATGTATTTTTAATGTATTTCATTTAACTTTCATAGTGACTATTGTACAGTCACGTGTAATAATATACAAGGTTAGCCGGAAAGGGGGTACTAAGCCGAAAGGGTGTTAAAGTATCCATAATAAGGGATAACTTTTGTTCTACAACTTTCCCCAAAACTCGATAGTTTAAGAGAAATAGCTTTTCAAAGATTTCGTGAAAAATATGCTAAAATCTATCTGTCCATAGCTATAATCAGCTGTTTTTACAATTGAGGTCATATTTGGGGTCATGGATTAGAAAATTAATTTTCTGAATTCATAACTAAAGCAGGTAACATTTTTTTTGAAAAAACAAAAGTAAAAATCTTTTTGCATGGAAATAAAAATTATCGAATTTTGAAATTTTAACACTTGCTTTAAAATAGTCATCAGTGATACTTTAGGTGGCCCGCGGCTTAGTACCCCCTTTCCGACTAACCTTGTATATACACATAGCGAACTTAAAAAGCTAATTTCTTTAAGAGAATAGATTGTAATTAAGAACAATTCGAAACCATAATTCGTATGTATTTGTAGAAACTAATATGTGTGTAATATTTCGTAATTCTAATAGATATTTTAGAAGCAAATCGCTTTTGAATTTCTCTATGTGTATACATATTATTACACGTGACTGTACGCCCTATGGGCGGGACATAGCTGAGATCAATTTAATTATTTAAGACCTGTATTATGTACCTACCTATGATCCACAATAAAGATAATATTGATTGATTGATTGATTGATAAACCGTAAACAATCATAATTATATATACAATATAATTGGTATATACAGGTAAAATCGTGTTGATAGCAACAATAGACATGTTCAACTGCATAGTAGCCAAACTACTGCCCACACCCAGCAAGATGCACTACCTGTTCAACTTGAGAGACATGTCCAAGATATTCCAGGTAAGTAAGGGATTACAAAGGTTTACTTGAAACACATTGAACGAGGTGAATGAAATTGATTTTGAAATAATATAAGGCCGTTCTCAAGGCGAGGTTAAGCTGTGCTTGCCGCGGTCAGTCCGTAGATGGGTGACCGTTCGTTACGCATCGAGACCCCTCCGTGCCTCGGAGAGCACGTTAAACAATCGGTCCCGGGTGTCATACGAATACCTATGACAGTCGTTACGGGAAGTCATGGAAGCCCGAAAGTCTGACAACTGGTCTAACCTTAGGATATCGGCATTGCCCAGTAACTGGGTTGCGGTGGTCTGATTGCAGTCGCTCCGCGTAAAATACTGGTATTCAGCCGCATATGGTTAGACTGGAAGCTGACCCCAACAGTTGGGAAAAGGCTAGGCAGAATGAACGCTTTGAACAATAATTATGACAAAATCGCTTAATTCACAGGGTCTTCTTCGCAGCAACAAAGACTACACTAATACGAAGGCGCGGTTCCTGCGCCTGTGGGTACACGAGTGCTTCAGAGTCTTCTGTGACAGACTCACTGAAGAAAAGTGAGTCCGTTTCTTTATTCTACGATATTCGTGTCTGCTTTTAAATAGTGGCCGCTTAGCTAATAGGAACTTTTATGACCAATAATAAAAGAACATGCCTGATTGACCGATATACAGTGGAATCCGTTTATTACGACTTCGCTTATAAACATCAGCCGTTTATAGCGATTTAGGGCGCGTGCCTACTATGGCATGACGATTAATTTATTGTTGGTCGACTGTCATATCTAGCTGTTCCCATTGGATCTCGACGACATTTTATCGTTTCAAGGCAGTCGCCTTATCGTTTGCAGAGAATCTGCGCCACTGTCGCTTATAAAGCCGGCCACTCACGCGCCTGCGGCAGGCCAACCTAGGGCGATGAGGTGGGGAGGACCCTAGATTGCCTCCTTGATTGTAATGTGTATAGGCATATATATACCGATCTTTTGATTTTTCGATAATACTGGTGCCATTCTCAACGCGTGTGTTTATACCCGAACACTGAAAGGCAGGCATGTGTGTAGAGACAATTCCGATAGAGCCGCGAGCGCCGCGCGGCGTGCGGCGTGCGGCGTGCGGCGTGCGGCCTAGTGCGTGTGAGTAGCCCGCTTACGACGATCGTTTAGTACGACCAAGTATCGCCGTCCCTTTGTTGTCGTTATAAGCGGACTCCACTCTACATTTACAACGCACAGTCTAAACCGCTGGAACTAGAATCTTGACATTTTATGTTTTTTTTACATAAATTATATGTTTTACGGTTTTACGTAAATCAATCCCTGCGGCAAAGAGGGGTGGTTAAGAATAAATTGAAAACAATAAAACTGTATACACGAGCACAGACAATAAAAAAAAACTGAATTACCTTTATCATTGCTCGCCGCCAAAATGAATTTTTGTATCGTATGATATTCGGTGAGTGCTGCCTATTCGTCGATTTCCCTGCCGTATACTATAAAACGCAGGAGATGCGGAGATGCGAACAGGTGGTCTGATATGCCTATGATGGGTTTGTACAATCCGTTGTCTGTTGTCGCGTCAAGTGACATCGTACTCTACTGTGCGTCTCTGAATTGTACGATTAATAAGTGTTTCTGCCTTAATGGTCTAGTGCTCGCAAGCGCGACTGCTGAGCATAGGGTCTTAGGTTTAATCCCCAAGTCGGGCAAAGTGTTATTGGGTTTTTTCATTAGGAATTTCTCAGTAGCGGCCCGGAGTCTGGATTTGTGTCCAGTTAAAGGCAATAGGCTCGCGTTCTATTACATGGGACTTAAACATAACTGGCGAAACGAGGGTGTACCTTAAACACCTCTGCCTCTGTCTAACCCTTCAGGGAATACAAGGCGTGATGTTATGTTTAATAAGTGTTTTTCTCTTGTATCGGCACTCGGTATACTAGATTAACACCCGTATGCACAAACATTACTAGAAGGCCTCACAGTGCTCGAACGCACTACGTAGAATATGGGTTTGGGATTGGTCGCCTTTATGATGCGAGATTAAAGGCAGCCAATCACAGAGTCGTCTTCAACGCAGTGCGTTCGAGCACACTGTGAGGCCTTCTAGTAATGTTTGTATATACAGCTGTAAGGGATGATTTCCACCAAACGGCTCGCATGGCATCGGATCGGAAAGGATACGAACGGATGCGGCGACAGCCGATCGCGTCCGGCAGGATGTCGACGCATACGATCGGCTCCGGACCGTCGCTTGCGAACGTATCCGTTTCTGCGCCTAGTCAAATAGTTTCATTCCCACCGTGTTGACAGCCGAAAGGATCCGTTCGGATACGACGACAGGCGAACTTTCGCTTTCGACAGCATACTTTCGGCTACGATCGCGTGTCGCGGAAGACGCCCGCGGTCAAGCTAATGTGCGCGGCTTGGTAATATAGACTTTAAATATTGTGTACACGATTAAATATCGTTTAAAGATTGTAAAATCCGTTCCGATGCGATGCGATGCGAGCCGTTTGGTGGAAATCATCCTTAAATTATGCCGTGTTAAAAAGATTATCCAGTAGGGCTGACTACCCAGGGTGCTCCAGGTGTACTTCAGCGTCGTCCCTTATAGAGACACTTTTAATTATTTTTTTTTATTTTTTTTTGGCGCCTCTTTAATAAGCAATATCGGTCCAGGGACCGCGACTGGTTCATGAACCACGTGAGTGAGATGCTGGGCAAGCACTTCGAGCTGACGTTCCATGCGCTATGCCCTTCCAAGAGCCCGCCGCTGTTTGGGCACTTCCTCAACCCTTACGATGTCTATGACGACATGAATGATCCGGAAGTGCTGCGAAAGTAAGTGTAGGAATCGTTAGACTTAAAATTTGTATTTTGCAGACCAGGTCTAAGATGGAGCACAGGAAACCAAGTAACAGAGATATAGAGTATTTCACTTATACTCCTCTGGCTTTCACATAGGTACCATGTAACGGGGTGAATAGGGATGCATGGGGGAATCGGGACGAAACTTTAAAGGATTTTAACGTTGAAATAATATAGTTTGTTGCCAACAAGGACACTTCATCGTATATTTTTCTCTTTATTTATTTATAGGGTGGTTTACGCATAGCGTGTGTCAGTCCCATCATATCCTAAACAATTGTACTTTCACAAGACATGACATGAGCTATGAATTTGAACAAATCCTTTGCAACGTCGCCATTTGGTTGGGATAGAATTGTATGGTACATGCCTACATCAGTTTTGTTCAAATTCAGGTATCTTACTAAATTATTTCTACTAGACTCATATTGGACACATTCCATCAATAGATGTAGTAGGTCCTCAACAACTCCACATTCCTCACAATTGGATGAAGCTATTTTTTCATCATGAAGGCATACTTTTTGCATGGAATGTGTCCAGATCTGAGTCTAAGAGCGCTAATACTAAGATGGCGGGTGCTGTGCGGGAGGCGGGGCGTCCCCCTCACATGACGAGGCTCGTACCCCGATTGCCATGTCGACCTGTCGAGGACTGTACATACTTCAATTTGAGGGTGTACGCTAGCCAGGTGGACCGCATTATAGGTCCTATTACCAAGCATGATCGAGACTTTGTGTTTCTCGATAGAAACTTAGTAAAGTTTAATTAATAACGTCCCTGTTTAGATATATAACAAGCCAAATGGAAGAGTACAACAGCAGTCCAGGCGTCGTGAAGATGGACCTGGTGTTGTTCAAAGATGCTATAGAACACATCTGTCGAATCGTGCGCGTCATCTCACAGCCTAGAGGCCACTTGCTGTGTGTTGGTATTGGTACGTATTATATCATACGTGGTGTTATTTTTTTGGGTAATGTGACAAAGAAGATATGATTGTCGTAGAAACAATCATCGAAACTCCAAAATAATTCTAAATTAAATGAACATAATAATTTTAAACAAATAAGGGAAGAGCTACGTCTCATCCGCGAAGAAAAACATTTAGACAAACACGCCAGACTGCACTTTGCCTTTGCTATTATCACTTCTAAATCCAAGTACACCTACTTTCTGTTAATTATAGGCGGTTCTGGACGGACATGTTTGACACGAATAGCGACATACATCTGCGAGTACATCTCGTATTTGGTCGTCGTCACCAAGACGTATGGCGTCAAGGACTTTAGGGAGGATCTGAAGGTAACTCATCATAACTACCATGCTAAACAACGGCCGACCGACCACAGATGGAACATGGGACATTTTTCAAAATTTTGACCTGGTCGCGTTTGAACCTAAGCGCAGACAGGATCTAAGATGGAGCACACGAATCCAAAAACAGGGATTTAGAGGGACTCTCTTATACCCCTCTGGCTCTTACTTACGCACGACGGAACACTAATATGCGAGGGTGGTAGCTAGCCAGTCGGACTGTATAGATCCTACAGTCATGAGCACTAACACGTATAGACTTAGCGTAATCTAAAGTGAAAATAAACACATTAAAATATATAGCATATACATTATTATATATATGAGCTATACAAATAAATAAAAAAGTGTCTGTTTGTGATGTCAGAATAACAGCTTTTTACAAAATACATTTGAAAGTATAGGTATATACGGTACAGAAAACAAACATTTTTTTAAAAGTTTTTGTATGTCTCTCTGTTTATCTGTCTGTCTGTCTGTTTGTTCAGACTGATTTTAACGGGACTTTGACTGGCAAATAGCTGATGTTATAAGGAGCAACTTAGGCTACTTTTATTTTATAAAAATAATTAGGGTTCCGCGCAAAAAATAATAAAACCCATTCGACTTCTACGCAGACGGAAGTCGCGGGCACAGCTAGTCTTCTTTACATAGTATAAAACAACTTCGCTCCCGCTGTCTGTCTGTCCCTATGTATGCTTAGATCTTTAAAACTACGCAACGGATTTTGATGCGGTTTTTTTAAATACATTTAGTAATTCAAGAGGAAGGTTTATATGCCCCACATTAGTATCTACATTGCACCCGTGCAAAGCCGGGGCGGGTCGCTAGTAAAATATAATCTACGTAGAATCTGCGAATACACACGAAATACTTGGCATGTAATAGTAGTTTATGAAACTGTTGCATAATAGGAGTTATTATTTACCCTTTTTTATGTTTTATAATCAGGTTCTATACACGGGTTGCGGCGTGGACCAGAAGAAGACCACGTTCATATTCTCGGACACGCAGATCGCGGAGGAGACCTTCACGGAGATCATTAATAACTTGCTGAGCAGTGGAGAAATAACCAACCTCTACAAACCTGATGAGTTTGAAGATGTATGTAAAGTACTACGATACGTTATGCGCTTCGGTAATCTTCGTGTTTCCGAATTTGTACGAGTTACGCGACCTGGAATCTTTCATACTGGTTCTGATGAGTATGAGTACTTGCGGTGGTGCTGCCATCTGCTTTCATTTTGTGTAGGACCTCAGGTTGCTTTTGTTTAGACTGGAAGCCACGCCAACATAGTTTGAAGAGGGTAAGGATGAAAGGTCGGGAAATATAAGCAAGCAACAGTCAGCTTTACTAAACCTTCAACGTCTCCAACCTTTGGAGAAATAAATTTAGGTACCTATATCCTTTGTCTCATTTTTTGAAGTCGTAGAACAAAATTAGCTATAAAGACCATAATAAAGTGTTACTATTAAAAATGAACAAAATTGTATATTATTTTAAATAAAGTATACAAAGAACACATGTTTAAAAATAAATAAAATCAATGAAATAATACAGGAGCTACACGCTTTCAAAGTTCATGGAGGGGGAATTTTCTGTCCTTGTCGTGCGAAACTGATATTGCACGTAGTGATGTCAAGTTCTATCAAGTTTTTGGGAATGATGTCATAATATTAGTAGCGTTGTCTCTCTCTAGTGAACAATTTTACAAATAGCTTAAAACTTGGACATTTAAAAAATTCATTGGTTTTTTACTGTTGCATTTTTTTTAAACAGATAAAAACAGCTCTGGAGAAGCCGATGAAAGCCGCCGGCCTGATGCAGACCCACGAAGTTCTATACTTGTTCCTGGTAGACAGAGTTAGACAGAATCTACACATAGTGCTCTGTTTCAGTCCTATTGGAGAAGAGTTCAGGTATTGGTGCAGATTCTGTTGCGTACCAACGAAATTAAACAAAAAGTATTTTTTTGTTTATTCATTAAACATACATATAAACATTTAAAAAAACAACTAAAAATAAAAATAAATCGGGCCTTTGACCCAGCGGCCTAACGAGAGCCTCATCAGATGTTTGTCGAGGCTCTTGGCTGTTAAGCCATTGGCCGTAACGACTATCGGCACAACAACTGCTGAGTCAACTTCCACCATGTCGACAACCTCGTGTTCCAAATCTTCACACTTAATTGAAGGGCACAGGGAAAGAAGGGGCTCATCAACAATTAACACAAATTGAATTAAACGCTAATTTATACTAAAAATCTACATGGTGTGTATGGATACTCATTTTTAACGATGTTATTTACATGTTTTGGACATTACGTAGTCCAACTACCTATTTTTGAGGATTCCGTTTTAATTGACCTATTCAATCAAAAGTTAAACAGACTTTTCTGGCCTAAGCCAGAAATGAACAGAGCAAAAAGGGGTTGATTGTAATTATTTATTTATTTATTTTATTGGTTCACCAACAATTGTTCACACTGGTTTTATACAAAAGACATCATGCAATAAATTACTTTACAACAATCACTTATAGGTAAACACTACATGCTTATGAAATATAATATATAATGAGCTCCTTCTTTCCTTTTTGGAAAAGTAAATGTAGGCAAATGGTTTTGAAAGAATAATAAGCAATATTTCTGTTAAATTCAATGTATATTTCAGTATGTATTAGTTATGTGGAACATTTGTAAAATATTCTTGAGCTTCAGGGGAACAGAACTTCTTCAATTCCTGTAGGTCTTTATATTTTTCGTCTGAAATAGGCAGTTCTGCCTCATAGCGTAGACCAGGTAATAGGAACTCTTGGTTCTGGAGATTTCTCAGACTTTTATTTCGCCCTGCTATTGATGCTTCTTCCCATGGACCATTGTATGTTGTACGGAATAATATTTTCTTATTTGATCGTTCTAAACAAATTCACACACGCACTAAAAATTACGCCTTGACGTTTAACTTTTATCTGTCACATTATGTTATTTATTTCAAGATGGCGGGGGTATGGGCGCGGTCTTGTTTTGTAAACGTAAAATGTGCTCCTTTTAACTCTGATTGGGATGCAATGAGCACCTTTTAAGCTAGTTCGATACGAAATGAGCTCTTTTTATTCCTTGACGTGTTTTTTAATATTATTACAAAATTAGAGGATTACAAAGCAATGGGCCCTTTTTAGTTTGTTTTGAATATGTCATATCAAAGGCCTGTTCAAAATCTATCAAGTGCGATCATTTGTTTGATTTCGTATAAATTGTCGATGAGCCCCTTTTTTCCCTGTGCCCTTCAATTTCTTCATCCCTCTCGGCTTTCACAAGGATCTTAACTAAAAATATGGTTATTTATTATTAACAGGCTAAACCAGAAAGAGATGGAATTTTTTTAGAGCTCTCAAACTAATTAACATGTTGAACATCGCCGTGTTTTTAGGCAACCGGCATTTACCTATGTTGGTGTTTCTAACTCGGTTTGGAAATTTTAGTTCACTCTAATTTGACAGTATACAGTGATCGTGAGGTCTTGGGTTCGATCCCCAGGTTGCCCAAAATGTTATGAGATTTTCCTTGTGGAATTCGTCAGTAGCAGCCCGGTGTTTAGATTTGTGCCTGATTAATGGCCTGGGAATCGAACCCAGGTCCTCACGATCAGCAGTCGTGCTTGCCACCACTAGACCAACGAGGCAATTTTAATTGAATTTTACTCGTCCAAATTAGCCATTTTGTAGGTTAATTTCATTTTCATTGTTTCAATTTTGAAGCAATGAAAATAAAAAGGACTACTAATGGATGAATACATTGACATCACATTAGGAACCGCATCCGCCAGTACCCGGCGCTGATCAACGCGACCACCACCAACTGGTTCCTGGAGTGGCCGCGAGAGGCGCTGCTGGAGGTCGCTTACAAGTTCCTGCAAGGAGTCGAACTGCTCGCCTCCATCACTGGGCCTAGGGTAATGATCATCTTGTAAATAAAATCACTCTTTCAATTTAGGAAATGATATATCGTATTCTATACGGCGAACTGATGTGTTACTCTCGAAAATAATTTCAATGTCAATCCAATGGAGAAGCACACTGGGGAACTAATGGCGCCACCATCGACTGTACCAATGCAATTTCATTGGTTAGTTTGTTTGATATTATTGCCAATGTTAATTTAACCCGTTCTGATTGGTTGTAATTGGTACAAACAGAGCTGCTGCCATCTGCTTTCGTTTTGCGTGTGCCTCCCCATTCCAATTTTGTTTAATTTAGTAAATATCCGCTAATCCCTTCAAAATATTACAAAATGTGGCGCTAGTGAGGCTTCAATCTGACATAATTACAATACTGAACGATCGGAATTATATTGGAGAGGGGGCTGAACGCAAAAGTTCACAAATCGATTCCCTACTGCTACTATCTTCCTTGCGAGGTTTTCATAAGACTACTTTTGAATTCTCTGACAGTGTACAAATTCATAGGCTTTTTTTTTACCCGAGTGCCAAAGAAAGGTTATATTTTTTAATTAAATACGACTGAACCCAACATAGTCGAGATAAAGTCGGAATCGTGTTGAGTGACATTACTTTTAACTTGTCGTCTCCCCACCAGGTTCGTAGGATGGAGTCTCTGATAGAGAGTCGCGAGGACACTCTGCGCGCGTCTGTGGCTTCCATCATGTCGCTCATACACTCCTCCGTCGGGAAGTACTCCGTTAAGATGTGGCAGGAGATGCGGAGGACCAACTACGTCACGCCCACCAACTATCTGGAGCTGGTGGCTGGGTACAAGGAGTAAGTAATCACTTATAGAGAGTCGCGAGGACAATTAAAATAATAAAAAAATAAAAAAAAAACCTGCACCAATACAGGTGCTTATGAAAAGTCGAATTTAGATGCACGGTTCCAATTAGTCGTTTCCTATGAAGAAGAGCCGGCAAGAAACTCCATTGTTACTGTTTTAAAAATAATATCTTTAACAATTTCAGTGGATTTAGGATAGTGAGAGAATAATAATTGATTATGCAGATGTTTGTTACTCTGATTTATCCCAAGAACTTCTGAACAAATTGGATCGTCTCCTAAACAATTGCATACGTTTTATTTTCGGACTTCGTAAATATGATCACATTTCTCATTACCGTTCTCAGCTTAAATGGCTGCCTATCCGCCAGAGACGATCCCTCAGATCTCTCTGTATGCTCTTCTCCATTATGAACGATTCATGTGCTCCTGATTATCTGAAAATATATTTTCAAGTGTTGGGCAATTCTCACAATCGCAACCTTCGTGCTTCTGAAAATTTACTTCTTGAAATACCTTCCCATCGCACAGGTTTCATTTCTAACTCCTTCGCTGTCTCAGCAATTAAACTTTGGAACGTGCTCCCCCTTGATATTAAAAAAGCTCCTAGTTAATTCTCCTTCAAACGCAAAGTTAGGAAACACTACTTGAAGTCGCTGCACTCCTAATCATCTAATTTAGTCTTCGTCATAATTGCATTAAGTTTTTCATAACGTTTTGTAATTGATATATATATATATATATATATTATAATATCTACATATTTTATTATTTGTATATATGTATTTTATGTAATTTATATTTAACTTTTGATTTCCTGATATATTCAGTCCAAAATTGTCAACTCATCTTTTTCCTGTACCTACGTATTTTGATGCTTTTCTTTTTAACCCTAAGGTTGACTGGTAGAGAATGCCTTATGGCATTAAGTCCGCCTTATGTACCACAATAGTGCATAGAAGTATAAATAAATAAATAAATAAATAATAATGAAGTCCTGACCACAGACCAATGAGTATTGTAGCACTAAAAGACTTGAGTACAAAAATTCGGCAAGTTGTTGTCTAGATGTGGGGGAGCTTATGTATTCTAAGTGTAGGTAGATATCGAGGAAAGAATCAAACAACCGTCTAAAACAAAGGCTTGTTTATTACTGCACAACCGTGGTGGCGCGCGCGCCTTGCACCACGCGCTATACATGTAGGTAAATACATCACAGAACACCTTCCAACCATCTGGAGTCGATGGGATATGTATTAAATATGCTACTGATGGACAAGTTAGGGATATTGTCAGGGATACTGCAAATCCTACATAACAGTCCGAAATACGGGCGCCACTACACAATAAAACCACAGTGTACCTACAAATACAGGTCTTAACAAATGTCAAAATATGTAACAGTTGTCAAAGGGTTGTCACATAAAACAAAGTACACGAGCTTTATCAAACAAACGTCCAAATTAATTAACATTTGAAGGGATCAGGGGAAGAACCACTTTTGTCACCTAATGAACAAACTGAGATATTAGAAATTAAAAGATAATATCTTAATAAAATAGTGTCATTTATACCCAGGGCACGGTCTGGACATTGCACGTTTTTTCCCTGTATCGATATTTTAAAAACATGAAAGCTCGGAGACTATGGATGTTATCGCCCTGTTGTTTTTGACAGAACATAGCGACAGGTATAACCATTCAGACTGCATTGCCAGTTGAAAAAAAATAAAAATGTGACAAAAGTTGTTCTTCCCCTGATGCCTTCATTTTATAATCGTATTAATATTATTTACATAAGGAGTCGCTTAAATGGGACTTAAACGTGTTCCAGGAGCACCATAAGATAATATTGATAATCGTCATTGACTACCAGGATGTTGAAATCCAAACGTTACGAGATCGCGCTGCAGGCCAACAAGCTGCGCAACGGACTCGGCAAGGTGGAAGAGACCACCACCCTCGTGGGGCAGATGTCCCAGGAGCTGGCCGAGGCACAGGTACCCGACGCTATACATCCATGTTTCGCCTCTTATATTAAATCAATATTCTTTCGATTATTTCACTTGCAATATAGACGGGTAAGCATTATTTAAAACTATTTTAAATTTCAATTACGTAGCAATAGTAGTTTCTGAAATAAGCAGCTGTGACAGACAGACAGACAGACGGAGTCGCACCATAAGGGTTCCTTATTGACCATTTTGGTACGGAACCCTAAAAATTAACTAATTACGTTTGTAAACACGTAAATAAGTCTCGGCAACGTAACACTTTACGTCACCATATTGCTGACATTTTTTGTTTGTAAGTATTCTCTACCCATACAGGGTGTAAATGAAATCATGTAATTCTTTCAAATCTCGTGATGTACCTAGCTACTGCTAACATAGATTAACTTTGCAAGGGATACTTTTGAATTCAATAACAAAAAAAATACAAAATGTAAACATGTATTGTTAACGTGAGGCATTTTAGCGCCCCGAGTTAAATGACCGCGCGGCGAGCGATAACCGCGCAATTCGCTAAAATGCCTTATGTTAAATCACAATGTTTACACACACATGTTTACTTCTTGTAATTTTTTTTTATTCAATCCTAAAGTATCCCGTGCAGGGTTAATCTATGTCAGCAGTACATCACAAGGTTTGAAGGGTTTACATGAATTCGTTTACACCCTGTATATACCAGACACAAAGAGCATCGCAACTTTGAAAAAAAACGGCGGCTGGTTGACTGCGACGAAAGGTTCTATCCCCTTTAGCATTTATCTATCTATATATATAAAAGGAGAAGCTGACTGACTGACTGACTGATCTATCAACGCACAGCCTAAACGGCTGGGGTTAGAAACTTGAAATTTTGACAGTAGGTTCATTTTGTGACGTAAACACCCACTAAAAAGGGATTTCTCGAAATTCAACCCTTAAGGGGGTGAAAAAAAATCACGCAAGCGAAGCTGCGGGCAAAAGCTAGTCTATACATTTAGAATGCTTTGTCCTGAATGACTGACTGACGGATCAACGCACAGCCTAAGCCGCTGATTGTAGAGACCTGAAACTTGGAGAGTGTGTTCTTTGTATGACGTAGGCATCCGATAAGAAAGGATTTTCCGAAATGCTACCCCTAAGGGGGTGAAAAAAGGGGCAAAGTTTGTATGGGACAACATGATTCCTTGGTCCAATCTACTTCAAATTTTGCATAAACCTTTTTTAACAGCATTGATGCAAGACGTGTTTCGTATTTTATTTAAATTCATCCCCTAACGGGGTTAAAAAGGGGAAGAAAATTATTTCTCATAGTTTTCTTTTAGTTTGTCTTATAAGTTTAATTTAGTGTGTATTGTTTTTCACATTTTTTTTACATTTATAAATTTGTCTGTGTCCATTTTTAAAAATGGGAGCAGAGTTGGCTAACATCAATTGGAAATTAATAATCCTTAAATTTTGGCAGCGTGTACCTTTTATAACGTAGGCATCCACTAAGGAAGGATTTTTCAAAATTCCTCCCCTAAGCGGGTGAAAAAAATCACACAAGCGAAGCTGTGGGCAAAAGCTAGTTATTATATATAATTATATTATTATACTCCTGCTTATAGGTCCAAGTCGACCTATACACAGAACAATGTATAGAATACATGGGCGTGATCAACGTTCAGCAACGCAACGCCGACGAACAACAGCGCAGCGTCGCAGCCAGGAGTAAGAAGACCATGGAGGAGGAGGTCCAGTGCAAGAAGTTAGCTGATGCCGCCTTGAGGGACCTGGCTAGTGCCATGCCGGCGCTGGAAGAGGCTATCAAGGTAGGGATCGGAGCACTGCCGGGCTTGCGGTGCATGCTGACGCGAGTCCCGCGACCCCGGCCGAACGGTCAGGGGAAGGAACACCGTGGGTTTTTAGCCGGTAAGAATCCGGCAGACCCCCTTGCCTTCCCCGGGCGAGGGACATCCATGAGGATTTTCCAACGAGAAAAAAAAAGGGATCGGAACTCAGGAGTTATTGATACATGAAGGATGGTTGTCATCTGTCTGTTCCACTGATATTGAGTTAAATAAGTACCTACCTACTTTGCGTGCCGTTCGGTTGGAGCATTCCTCCTACCACTCGATCAAAATGCTTTTAGGATATGATTTTTTTAGAACGAAGCGCCGTTTGACGTCAAATGACAGCTGTCAGCAATACTATCGAGGTTATTTATTTTTGCATTGTATTTATTTATGGTATTTTGTGACCAAAATGAGTGCTAAAAGACGAGATGTGCTTATCAGTCGTGCTCGGTAAATGTTTATGAGAGTGTGGAGGAACGAGGTATGGTGTACCTCCAACGAGGCGGGAGGATCCTCCTACCAGGCGGGTCTTATGCCTGGTGGGCTACTGCCAAACGGTTGATATTGGGAAGTTGTATATGTACTATTTGCGTGTCAAATCTCGATATCGCGATGCATGATTCAGTGACATCATATTTGGGAGTTGTCATTTTGTCGCTGTAGTCTGCAACACATCGTCGTGCTGCGTAATACGCATGTGATGTGGTAGATGCCGCCACAAGAGTAAATTATTAGTTTGAAAGAGAAAGAGACTAGTGAAAAATATTTAAAAACAAATTACTTAGGTACCTACTGATTGCTTTTCTGACACTACACATAATCAGTGCCGCGTAGTTCCAAAAGAGCATTCGGAACTGACAACACTTGTTCTAATCCCAAAGCACGTTAATCCTAAATTTCAAATGGCTGGAAGGTACAGCTCCTGATTTGATGATTTCCCTGCAGGCCTTGGATTCACTGAACAAGAAGGACATCACTGAGGTGAAGTCTTACGCCAAGCCGCCGATCAAGGTCGAGATGGTTTTGGAAGCTGTGCTCATATTGCTGCAGGTAAAACACCCCGTGTGGGGACGGGTTAGAATATAAAACTTCCACACCGCACGCTGAGAATAGACGCGTGTGGTAAGATTCAATGAAACCCAGCACACTTGGTGATAGGATCTATACGGTCCACCTGGCTAGCTACCACCTGAACATTAAAGTTCGGCGTCAAGCAGTTTACTGTGTTCCGTCGTGTGTATGTGAGAGCCAGAGGGGTATAGGGGAATCCCTCTATATCTCTGTTCCTTGGCTTCGTGTGCTCCATCTTAGACCCTGTTTGGGCTTA
Source organism: Amphipyra berbera (assembly GCA_910594945.2). Taxonomy (NCBI): domain Eukaryota; kingdom Metazoa; phylum Arthropoda; class Insecta; order Lepidoptera; family Noctuidae; genus Amphipyra; species Amphipyra berbera. Next base: position 20,209,911 of record OU343126.1, read on the forward strand.
TCGTCAGGTGAGACTAGGGCCAAACGCGAACAAGTCAAGAATAAAAAATTAAAATTCTAATTAAATTTATCATAATCAGGCCATCACACTCCCAAAAGTTGGGCACGGGCTCTTCTCATAATGAGAAGGGGGTTGAGCCTTTAGTCTACTACGCTGGCCTGGTGGCCTCGTTTTCTTTTTGTTTTCCTCGATTACCCCTAGATGGAAGCTAAGCTTTCAACTGACAGGCTATCACTGCTCTTTTGTAATTAAATTAATATTGGCAGATAAATCATTAAGCACATGGCGTCACTGCCGAGCTGCCGTTACGTATATTATGTACGGTGAGCACAAGTGTGTCGGTTATGTGAGCGTCAAAATAGTTCACGTCATTCATTCTTTGTTCCATGTTTCGAAACAATAAAGGAAATGCTGTTCTTGCGCCAATCTAAATATAATTATTACCAAAAAAAAGAATCATTTTTTTAAACATAACTACCTAACATAAACATCACGCTTGTATTCCCCGACAGGTTGGGCAGAGGTGTGAGGTGTGTAGTAACTCCCTCATTTCACTGTTATGTTTAAGTCGGCGAGCCTATTGCCATCAACCGGGCACAAATCCAAACTCTGGGCTGTTACTGAGGAATTCCACACGGTAAAACCCAATAACACTGCCCGACCTGGGGATCGCACCCAGTACCTCACATTCAGCAGTTCCGCTTGCCACCACTAAATAAACGAGGCAGTTTTTTTTAATAATAGTAATTCATAAATATCAGCTAGGCATCTCTGAGACACTTGCATAGTTACCTATCAAAGATAAGATAAATACCACCGTACTATTTATTATTCTGTGCTAGAAGTTTAAAATATAACGTACAAACACCAGAAAGAGCCAACGTGGGTGGAAGCGAAGCGGCAGCTCGGCGACCAGTACTTCCTGGACCGCCTGCGCGACTTCGACAAGGACAACATCTCCGACAAGATCCTCAAGAAGATCGGCACCTACACCGTCAAGCCGGACTTCGACCCCGAGATTGTGGGCACCGTGTCGCTCGCCGCCAAGTCGCTGTGTCTGTGGGTACGGGCCATGGAGAAGTATGGCAAGATTTACAAGTGAGTTGGAACTTGTTCCTTTAAAATAATGGCCACTTTTAACTCCGGTTTTTGAAAGACTGATCAATTTAATCTCGTTTTCAATAAATGTGATTGGTTTAAACAGCTCTTAAACACGATTTTGTGGTAAGACAGATTATGTTTAAAGAGCGCATCGCTTCGTCGCCTAAAGCTGCGGTCCCACGGCCCGTAAAATGACAGGCCGCGCCAGACGTTGCCTCGCCTGTCGAGGCCTGTCACTGCCCGTGTCGAGCAACTTTGAACCTACCGACTCCCGACGGGTAGGACGGGCAACGACAGGCCATCGCAGACCTCATCCAACGCGACGTTCCCACAGCCTGCGGGTCCTGCTAGCGCTAGGCGCGGCCTTGCTATTAAAAAAACAGGCCGTGGGACACTGCGACACGACTGAGCGATTGACCTCCTACGTTACGGGTCGAGCCTTCCATTCCCACACGGAACAAATATTTGTATGGCCTAATCTGAGTGCTTGTGCATATAAGAATTGTGTAAGTGTATGTAAACGCACCCACCATACAAGTGTCACCCACCATACTCTCGTGTCGGCACGACCTATCCGAGGAGCTATCCTATCATGTCGTAGTGATAAGATCAGTCAGTCAACAACGTTGGACGCGAAATGTTCGTGGAGAAATCTTAGGGTGGCGCAATAAGTTATTTATAGAAAAAATAAGAAGTCTTGACAGTTAATATTATGTGACCAACCAGGATTGTAAAACCAAAGAAGGAACGTCTAGAAGAAGCCTTAGAATCTTTGCGCTTGAAGCAGCAGATCCTGGCGGAGGCTCGCGCTAAGTTACGAGAACTTAGCGAGATGATCGCGCGGCTGCAGAAGGAGTACGACGAGAAGGTGGCGCAGAAGGAAGAGTTGGAACGAAAATCCAGGATGCTGCAGCTGAAGTTAGAGAGGGCTGAGGCACTGATCACGGGACTGTCAGGTTGGTTTCTATGTCTTGTAAATTTTCAAAAATCTATTTTAAATAAACTGTATTTCGTTCTGCCTAGCTTTTCTTAACTATATTGGGGTACAAACATTTTATAGTATTGGAAACCAAACAAGTGTTCATGTCTGTTTGGAGTACAGTCAACAGCAAAATTAGATGAATATTTGAGTATTTTGAAATTAATTAGGTAGGTATTGTAGGACCCTCTTATTGCTATAAACAAGTTTTCTATAACAAAATATTTTAGTAGCAAGTTTTCATTGGGGCCATTCAAGTATTACGTAAGTAGAATTTTAGTAATTTTTGATCCACCCCTCCCCCTTGTCAGCAAAAGTAAGCCAGCTTTTATCCCAAGTCTAGAAAAATAAGTAAAGAAAATTGCTGACGGTCTCATCATCTAGATACCCACGTCCCCCATGTCATCAAAAATAAGCTAAGCAACGACCCCCTCACCCCCTTTTCGTGCTTACGTAATACTTGAATGGCTCCTGAACAAAAAGCTTTTGGAGTTTTAAATTATCATCACTTAACTTTTGTGTTGCAGCCATCAGTGTACAACAGCACTTGTGGCTCGCAAGGGTGACATTGATAGTATCGCCTCTATCACGACACGACACTCAATATCTGTCACCAGAGCCATTGACGACCGAAGGCCGCAACCAATAACCGATCTCAATCTAAAATCTCTGCATTGAACACTAATGCTCGGTTTCTATAAACAAAACGAATCGTTTTACTTACCAATGGTAGCATTTTTTATTACCGAACTGGTCATATAAATAGACTCGTAAGCTAATTTTACCTGTGATCATTACTTCCATATAGGAGAGTCTACTATGCAAAACCATGAGGTCTGCTTCATTATTTTGGTAAAGATACAAGAGTCTCAGTTTGAACCAATAAGGGCTAGCGCGCACTGCTTTGCGTTTTTTTAACGTATAATCTGTGAAGTATTGAGAGTCATAGAAGAGCGCGCACTGCGAATTATTCACCGCATACTACTTCCTTGTATTTATTTTATTCGTTGCGGTGAAAAAATCGCACCGCATGTCACTGCACCGCAGTGCTCGTTCACACTATCGCCCCGCAAATTATACGAATTAGCCATAAGCTAACAAAATAATAATATTTTTAGGTGAGAGGGAACGCTGGGAGATGACAGTGCAGCGTTTAGACAAGGAGTTCGAAAACTTGCCCGGAGACTGTCTGATCGCGACCGGCTTTGTGGCCTACCTGGGGCCCTTCGTGTCCGAGTACCGCGAGTCGCTCATGGAGGACTGGTTCCTCGAGGTAACGGGGACCCACCACTATTACACGACACTTTTAGTAGTAGTAGAACTCCTTGTGGAAGCGTTCGTTCGGAGAACTATACCTGCTGGGTCGAATCTTCAGCGCTCGATTGAGTGATGGGGATCGTTTGCGCGTACGTATTGTCTCAGGAGTAAGGTCCAAAATCGCTTAAAAGTAATTCAAAGTCAGTGCTCAAGTTTTGCCTACTATTTCTGTCACGAAGCAGCATTGCTGTGTACCGGTTTAAAGGTGGCGAAATTACAGGCACGAGTCTTTGCAACTGTCTTTAGGGTCGGTAAGGAATCAACAAGTTTGATATATTTGTATGCATATTGAAGTTTTATTACTACATACTGGGGCACATTGTATATATCTCCTCTTTCAGTAATATATTCAAATGAAACTTCACTGCACATAGGTGTGTAACGAGGTTCTGCCGGTGACTATGGATCTCAGTATGAAGAAGTTTTTGCTTGACGATGCTACGCTAAGGGACTGGAATTATATGGGATTGCCCGGTTAGACATCGATTTGTTACATATATATTGTCCCCCCTCACACGACTCACCTCATACACGATTGCCATGTCGACCTGTCGTTGACTTTACGTGGTGTTTTGTTTTAGAAACTATCAGCAACTTGTATCCGAAACACTGTTTACTAGTTTTGTTGACTTAACAATTTGGTAGGTATGATGCTTTAGCGTAATTACGAACATGGGAATATTCCAAAAATTACGAATTACTACTAAACCATGCTATATTTTTTGCTCTGACAACGTAATAATGCCAGAATGTATAATGCAATGTTCCCAGACCAAAAAACATTGCCTGGTTTAGTAGCAATTCGTAATTTTCGGAATACTCCCACGTTCGTAATTACCTGAAAGCACTTAACTTCAAATTCTTGTATGGCAATTTTCTAACTATCTGATAATACTTATTGTATAGACGACAACTTCAGTGCTGAGAATGGCATCATAGTGGTTCGTGCGACGCGCTGGCCTCTGGCCGTCGACCCTCAGGGGCAGGCACTCATATGGATCTCCAGGCTCGAGGAGGCGAATGATATACAGGTTAGAAGCGTTCAGGTGAAGGTTGATTTACACGAGAATAAATCTTGATGCAAGTCTGAGACCTTGTTTACCTACACGAATAGGACAGTCAGAACTAGTCTCGCTTCGTTCTCGGGTAAACCACTCTTTAGGCAGAAACTAAATTAAACAAAATTAAATTACAATTATTAAATTAAGCAGTGATAGCCTAGTGGTGTGACTGTCGGACTGCCAAGTCATAGGTCTCGAGTTCGAACCCTAGGCACGCACCTCCGACTTTTCGGATTCATGTGCGTATTCTATAATTATCACTTGCTTAAAAACGGTGAAGGAAAACATCGTGAGGAAATCCCCTTGCCTGAGAGATATTTCTCGATGGCATGTGAAGCCAAGTCAGAGGCCCAAAGGCGGCTTAAACTCTGATACTAGTTTAGTCATTCACCACACGAAAAGAAGAAGGTAGAAACTTCATTATTTTGGTTAAAAACTTCTCTAAGGAACAATTTTTCAATCGTCAAAAACTTATCTGAGTAATTAATATGGCGGTTTGACAGCTTTTGTATAGAAAATATGTTAAACCGCCATAATATATTTATTCCTCAGATAAAAGTTATCTGACGATTGAAAAATCAACCCTAAGAGGCCCTCTAGGACATCGTGGGTGCGTTAACAGACACAAATGTAACATACACGAACTCTGGTTTAAATAAAAAAAGAACTAGAAGAGCAATCGCACATTTTAAGTTTTGTGAGACACATTCATGTTTTGTTACGGTATTGACTAGAAAGGTCGTCCGTTTAAATCCGAAACTAGACGAGTCATCCCGTAACATATTGTCAGTGGAAAGGTAAAAAGACTACAGTAGAGAGATTCAAAGTATTTTGTAAGAAAATAAACATGTAATAACATGTTTTTTTTCTTAATAAAATACTTTGAATCTCTCTACTGTAAAGTAGGGATATTGGCGCTTTAGTCTTTTTTACTTTTCCACTGAAGATATAGTCAGTAAAAAGAACCATTGACACAACCAAATGACTCTACCAGTGGTGTCAAGGGGAATGTATGATGCAGTTAACTACTTGAGCCAATTCAATTTAGTCTTGACACTGTGGAGGAACGAGATGTGGTGTTCCTCCAACGAGGCGGGAGGATCCTCCAACCAGGCGGCTCTTGTGCCTGGTGGGGTACTGCCTACCGTGTGAAATCTTGATATCACGATGCAGTATTCTGTGACGTCATATTTGAGAGTTGTCATTAATGTCGCTGTAGTCTGCTACACAATTGTTGTGCTGCGTAGTTTGTATGTGGCGTGATAGATGTCGCCACAATACCACTGGTGGTGTCTTTTGGTGGTGTCAACGGGAATGAATCAGTAAAACTGTAAAAAAATAACTTGCGTAGTTAAGTTTTATAAAGTAATGTCAAGAGAATACTCTATAGACAATAAAATGTACAATGGAATAAATAGTAACTTATACTAAACATTACAACCAGCTCGTAGACTTCGGGCAACCGAACTACATGAAGATAATGGAGAAATGCCTCTCTGGAGGTAAACCCATCCTCATCCAGAACGTGGGCGAAGTGTTGGACCCGTCCATCGCGCCTATCTTAAACAAGGCCATCGTAACCATCGGCAGCGACAAGGTCATCAAGTTTAACGATAAAATGGTATCCTACCACCCTGAATTCCGTCTTTATCTGACGACTAAGCTGGGTAAGTTGATCATCAATAGACACAATCCATCACTGTACTGCAGGCGAAATCGCATCGATATACTGGGTGTAAAAATAGCCTTAACGAAGCCGAAGTCTACGCATACTGTACATCGAACTAAGTAACATACAGCAAAAACAATTGCTGTGAAACGACTTTATTTTTTTTGGTAATAAAAAACAGCTTTTAATTGTAACGCGCAATGGAAGCGCGCGCGCAACAGACTGGGCCTACATTTCAAAAATGTTGATAATGTTTGTGTAGAAGAATGTTTAGTAATGACATTTTAACTTAGTTTTCGTGAAAAACGTACAAAAATATTGTGACTTTGACCTTCAATATCTCCATAACCAGTCGGTTCCCAGGTATGGCCCAATACCAAAAAATATTTGTAATGATGGGGAGAATACGTGGCTCTCGGCTTCGTTAAGGGTATTTTTACACCCGATATGTATAAAGTCGGGATGACGTAATGATATTAAATTATACCACGTATTCTATGATGCGTTGTAGGGCCGGACACAAAAAAAAATTATTTCGAAGCGTGTTTCTTTCGCATGATTTTTCAATTTCACTTATTCCTCTAGGTGAAGAAACGTCGAAGTAGAAACTAATTTGGGCAAGGGTTTCCATGTTTGTGGAATAACGAAAAGTGACGATTATAAACACAGACACAAGCGTCGTGATGCTTTGTCAAAATAAATCTTTCAATACATTACAAGATTAATCGGGAAACATTTTGATAACGTTTATTTGTAAACATGTCATAAGCTATGAAATTTCAAACAAGTTTCGCTACAACAAGTTGTCTGACAATACAAACATGGTTCAGTACATTGACAGAAAAGTTTTCAACATGTTTTTAAGTATACCTATATGTTTCGTCAGTGCAAACTCACAGTAAAGATCGTTTTGGTTTTGAACAGGTCACCCACTTACCTAACTTCGCGGTAGATTTTGATATGTGTAAAATTATTAAATTGTAAAAAAAACCTGTTATTATACTACTATTCTTGATTTAATTTTTGTATACCTACGGTTATTGTAAGTATCATAGAATACATGGAATCATTTAATGAAATGTCATCCATAACCTAATGACTTTACCCATATTTTGTGTAGAGGGAACATCAAAATTATTTTTAATCGTTGAATTATCGTCGACGCTGCCCTACATTATTACACTCGCATAGTTATTATACCACAATGTCTGGACTTTAAAAGCGACCTTGATCTTTCGGCTTTTCTTCTCAGAACTAGTCAGACAGGAAATGCCGGCACCATCTAGTCTTAAAAAAAACATAACATGGTCTTGGAAAAGTGTCTGTAACAGATTTAATTACAGAAATAACAATCATTTATCATTATTCTCCAAAAAATTTAAATCAGCGTCCGATTACTTCCACTAATGTGGCAAAACTGACAGAGAATTTGACAAAAACCTATAAAACTTAATCTTTGCACATTAGGCAACCCAGTATACACTCCGGAAACGCTCACAAAGACCACAATGGTGAACTTTGCTGTAAAGGAACAAGGTTTGACAGCCCAGCTCCTTGGTATCGTGGTGCGCAAGGAGCGGCCGCAGCTCGAGCAGATGAAGGACACGCTCGTCTTGTCTATCGCGCACAACAAGAAAGTGCTCGTAAGTGTGTTTTACATGGGAAATTAAATAAAACGCCGCGAGAGTGGATGTGTTTCGATTTGGTTGGTAGTGGGCTATACGTTCTTTACTTCTGGCCGATGGCTTGGAGATCTCAGTTCTAATTCAAAGAGAAAATACAAAAACTTAATTGGAATGATATTCTTACAACTAATAATAACATTAACATAAATTATACAATATTTAATGACACACTCATCTCTATTCTAAATAAATGTATGCCACTGCGTAAAATTAAACTAAAAACAGAATATAAAAAATATTGGCTTACTGTAGGTATAAAAAAATCTTGTATAAATAAAAGACTATTGAAGACATTAACAACAAAAACAAAAAATCCAATATTAACAAAATATTATAAGAAGTATGAAAAAACATTGAAAAAATCTGTCACGATTGCAAAAAACTACACTTTAAAAATAAAATGATGCAATCTAACAACAAAGTTAAAACAATGTGGGGAATAATCAATGAACGCACAAACAAGAAACAAAAAAATCAGAAACACAACATCATAAGCCTACAAATAAATAATAACTTAACTTCAAAACCCCAAGAGGTAGCCAACATATTTAATAGTTTCTTTGCTTCTATTGGAGGGGACAGCACAATACCTGCCGGCAGCAAACCAAAAGGACCCCCGGCGATTTCAGCTATACAAAATACACTATATCTTAGCCCTGTAGATCCTTACGAAGTAAATGCAATAATTAAAAATTTAAAAAACAAAAAGAGCCATGGAATTGATGAACTTCCACCCACTCTATTAAGACAATGCTCTGACGAATTAACCTTGCCATTTTACATACTACTTAATCAATCCTTTCAAGAAGGCGTTTTTCCCGATTTATTAAGAAAAGCTCTTATAAAACCGATCCATAAGAAAAATATAAAAACTGACCCAAACAACTACCGGCCTATTGCTCTCTTACCAACAGCCTCAAAAATATTTGAAAAAGCCATGTGCGATCGTGTTTATTCATTTTGTGAAAAATATGATATATTCAATGATAGTCAGAATGGTTTTCGTAAAAACCGTTCTACCGTTTCGGCTGTTTATAAATATATACAAGAAGCCCTCAATATAATAAATAATAAAAAATACGCTGTAGGATTGTTACTAGATATGACAAAAGCTTATGACAAGGTACAATTTGATATATTATTAAATAAACTATATAACATCGGTATCCGCGGAAAAAGTCACGAATGGTTCACATCTTATTTAAAAAACAGAGAACAAGTTGTAGAAATAGAACATCACAATCAAATATCAAAAGAAATAGAATTAATTCGATCCCAAAACATACCTGTAAACGCTTCTATACCACAAGGAAGTGTAATAGGGTGCCTGCTATTCCTTATTTACATAAACGATCTCCCTACCTACATAATTGAGCAATGCGTATTGTTCGCCGATGATATCTCTATCTTAACACCATGTGATAATAATATAAATTTAAACCAAAAATTGAGTTCTGTACTTGACACTGCAACACACTGGATGAACGAACACAACCTTGAAATAAACGTCAATAAGACAAAAATAATAACTTTCCACCCCCGACAAAAAACACCTTTAAGTATAAGTTTCAAATACAACGGATCAGAATTAGAAACAGTAAATAAATTCACCCTTTTAGGCCTTGACATAGATTCACACATAGATTGGAAATCGCATATTCAAAAAGTAAGAACGAAATTATCTAAGTTTTCATATGCCCTCGGAGAAATCAAGAAAACAACAGACCTCAAAACAGCACTAGTAACATATTACGCGTACGCATTTTCATGGCTCAAGTATGGAGTTGTCTTATGGGGCAATAGTGCGGACGCACCTACATTATTCACTTTACAGAAAAAAATGATTAGAATCTTAAAAAATATCAAAGATACAGACTCCTGTAAAACCCACTTTAAAGACCTAAAAATATTAACCCTTCCCTGCCTCTACATACTTGAAATTTGTAAATTTGTACGAAAATATCCACAATTTTACACCAAAAGGGGAGATATCCAAACAAAAATTGCACTCAGACATGAAAGTAGATTAAACATAAAATTGATATTTTCACAAGTAACTTGAGTGAATTCGCAAAGGTACTATTGTTTACTCTATGTTACGAATAGTTCCGAAGTATGTTGTATTAAATGTGGGTTAGATATAAGTTAGTTAGTAAGTTTTACTATTTCATTTAATTTGATATTGTTAGTTTTGGATGTAAGACTAGGCTATCGCATTAGGTTAAGAACCTGTAATGGTAGTTTTTAAGGTTTTTAAAATAAATAAATAAATAAACCTACCCACTTCACGATTAAAAATGCACTCTTCTAGTACATTTGTTATGTCTATTAAAATATACAATAAGTTACCGGAATACATCAAAAATACAAATAAATATAATATCTTCATCAATAAATTAAAACAATTTCTAATAATCAAAAGCTACTACACTATTGACGAATACTTTAGCGATAAATTTCAACAATAATAAAAACCATTTTGACATAATACCTACATTTCATTTTAAATTTCACTTTTGAATATAAAATTATTTTAAAATACAAAAATACTGTTAATTTAAAATGTCAAATAAAATATATAAATTATATAATAATAATAATACAATTTAAATTTTCTTACTAATCATTACACAATTAAATATAATATTATCATCCTACAAGACTCATTAAAATTAAATATTTAGTTTAGTATAATTTATAGTGTTAATAATGTAAATCGTGCAATAACTTAAATCCAAATACATTAATACCTAATTATATAAAATATAAATACCATAAAAGCAAATAATACTACTATCTTAATTAAATATTTAACTTTTCTTAACAAAAAGCGACTTCATCCTCTCTCCTATTAAAAAAATAACTTTGCTGTGCCCGACAGGGTCCATAATTGATTCGATGTTTATCATACCAACTGTTATTATTATATGTACACATTATGGAATGCAATAAAGTATTGAGTATTGAGTATTAATATTAGCGCACAAAAGGATGCTACTGCCCAGATAAAACAGATTATGACAAGAATTTTCTATAAATGTGTACAGACTTCATTCCCTAAGGCCCGATTTTACCAACGTCGGATAGCGTTTATCCAAGGAATAAAATAGACGTTTTGACAGAATTTCTATTCTAAAGCTGTCAAAACGTCTAAAATATTCCTTGGATAAACGCTATCTGACGTTGGTAAAATCGGGCCTTAGTAACAGTATTTAGTAAAACTATCGTTAACGGTAATAGCTCCTCTTAAAAGAGTTCGTCCGGGAAAAAACTACCATCATATCTATACCTGCCTGTACTGCTGTGTTCCGGTTTAAAGGATATGGGTGCCGGTGGAATTGCACATGAGACTTTGTTTCTATAGTTAGCAACGCATCTGCAATAATCTTGGTCTTTGTCTCTCGTATCGACACGAACTATTTGAGAATTGCTCATGCCGTGGTAAAGAGATTTGCCAGTAAGCAAGGTTGGTACATTGCGCGTCAAATAACTAGAACCAAGATGGCGTCGACTGCCAAACTTGAGGCGTTTACTAGTAGCCACTGAAGAGTTCCACTATCCACCTTTTAGCTCCATCATCAGACCCTGAACACCAAGTGCAATCTATTGGACTCATCAAAACGAATCCTATGACCCGAACCTCACATAGATCATGCAGTCGACGCCATCTTGGTTCAAGTTATTTGACGTGCACTGTACCGGGGCTGACTGCCCAGGGTGCGTATCATAAGCAGTCTCATAATGACCCAAAGCTTCCCCCACCAGGTGGACTTAGAAAATGATCTCCTGCGCATAATGTACGAGTCGCAGGTGCCTCTGCTGGAGAACGAGGAGCTGTTCCTGACGCTGCAGACCTCGCAGCGGACATCACAGGACGTCAAAGAGGCGCTCATCACCTCACAGGTCACGGAGAAGGAGATTGATACTGCTAGGGCGGTGAGCCAATTACCATAATATAGATAGAGAGAGAGAACAAGAGAGAGTATATATATAGATACACAATAAAAATATATTAGGTATATTATACATATAGCCTACCCAGCTTGCAATAGTCCCACTGCAGTACAATGGCCTCTTCTCGTACAGAGAAGGGTTAATCCATAAACGCTTTAATACATCGCCATATTTTTGAATTGTCCGTTTTACGCCGCTTATCGCGCTCCGCGCTAATCTTTGTATCTATATTTACCATCATCATCATCATCTCCCTGCCCTTATTCCACACTAAGTGTGGTTGGCACAACACATGTTCATCTTCCATTCACCTCTATCAGCCGTCATCTCAGTACTCACTGCTTTCTTACCCATATCATCCTTAACACAATCCATCCATCTTTTCTTTGGCCTCCCTCTATTTGAATATCCATATTCATATTTAACACTCTTCTAATAAGATGAACTACTTCTCAGCTCTGCATCTATATGAACGAGGCCTAATTCTTGTTTTACTTACATATTTTTTAGGGTTACGTCCCCGTAGCGATCCGGGCTTCAGTGCTGTTCTTCGCGTTAAACGACTTGTCCCGCATAGACCCCATGTACCAGTTCTCTCTGGACGCCTACATCGATCTCTTCATGTACTCCATAGACCGGAGCCCTAAAGCCGGCGAGTTTGAGGACAGGATCAATAACCTTAACGAGTTCCACACTTTTGCTGTTTATAAGTTAGTATTATATTCAGTATTATCACTACGAAATACTTTTATAATTTTTGCAAGCTCCAAAGTCTTGAGTTTCGGCGCAAAGTTGCTAGTCTAACGGTTTTTTATCAGACACATTTCGGAGAGTGTGCTTCAGATCTGCACGGGAAGATACCACGTAGAAATTCGAGGACCGTTACAGTGCGACTTGGGGCACTACCTACTATCGTATTTAAGGCTCAGCAGACGGTGACCATACCTGTCAGTAAATCATATGCCCAGCTCTCTAACTATAATTTTGACAGCTCTTATTTACGTCCATCGCTTTCTTATTTTATCACAGTGAAAAAGATGGCAATAGCCTAAATTGAGGTTAGTTTGTGCACAACAGAATCGGCGCCATTGTCATGTATTTACCCTTTGTAGGAACACCTGCCGAGCTCTGTTTGAGAGACACAAGCTACTTCTATCCTTTCATATTGTGTCCCGCATATTGTTCCAAATGGGCAAGATGAGTTACAATGAATACATATTCCTTCTAAAAGGCGGAGTAGTTCTGGATAGATCAGAACAGCCTGACAATCCTACGAGTGAGTACTTGTTAATAATTTTAGCAGTAAAAAAGGAGGATAAACGAGGACCTGGGGACCTCATTCTCTATGACATCAAAACGCGGTCGCGTCATTTGCGACCTATAGAATCACGACTATGAGTGGTGTGGAGTTAAAACGGCATGGATGTATTGTGACGTCATCTCACAGTAGTGTTGTCTCTGTCCATAGTGAGATTTCTAATCTCACATTAGTTTGTAAATAAAGAATGTAGAGCGATGTCTCTGTTAAGGTGGTAGGACATTGGTGGGCCAAGACTTATACCCTTTTTAATCTGAGAAGAGGCCCGTGACCAGCAATGGGATAGTAATTGGCTGATAAAGTTTATGCCATGATGATAATGATTATATTAATTGCCTCGTTGGTCTAGTGGTGGCAGGCGCAACTGCTAACCGCGAGGTCCTGGGTTCGTTCCCCAGGTCAGGCAAAGTGTTATTGGATTTTTCCGTCTAGGATTCCTCAGTAGCAGCCCGAAGTTTATATTTGTGCCCGTTTGATGGCAATAGGCTCGCATTACATGGGTCTTAATGGCGAAATGAGGGCGTTACTATACACCTCTGCCCAACTCTTCGAGGAATACAGGCGTAATGTTACGTTATTAAATAAGTAATGTGGTATAGATTGGATGCCGGATGAATGCTGGGACAATATCACGGAGATGGACAAGCTGCCAGGTTTCCATGGCGTCGTTGACATGTTCGAGCCCATGACTAAGGAGTGGAAGGAGTGGTATCTGCACCCTGAGCCGGAGACACAACCTCTCATTGGTGAGGGGGAAACTAAAAATAGTCTGGACATAGAAAACACGGAAGAACAAGGACTCAAATAAATAACAATAAGGCCAGACGCGGTCCTACAGGATGGGGGGGGGGGGATTATCCGGGGTCGCGGTGCATGCATACGCGAATCCCGTGACCCCGGCCTTAAGTCAGAAGGAGGGACACCGTAGGTTTTTAGCCGGTAAGAGTCCGGCAGACCCCCTCGCTTTCCCCGGCGAGGGACATCCATGAGGATTTTCTAACGGAAAAAAAAGGGGGTGGTCATAGGGGTAACGAGTGAATAGCACGCATTGCAATATTGTATGAAACCAAAGGTAACCGAAATTACGTGACTCATTTTGCGCAGCGTAAATTACGCTGGCCTTAGCCTTATTGTTATTTTGATGTGAAACATCTAATGCGGCGATACGGGTGTGAGAGCGACTGTTGCGTGGCGACGCTCGCGATGACAGACACACGACGGCAGACCTTCGTAACTCGTCAGCTCTCTTCGGTTTGATTCGGCCAGTTTTTTTTTTTCATAAATTAATTTCGATGTTTCGCATCTGCTAGGCGTCCAGCGACGGCTTCATTTTTTTAATCCTTGTTTTTCTATGTTTTCTATGTCGAGACTAATTTTCCTAATGGAGAGGCACACGCAAAACGAAAGTAGATGGCAGCAGCTCTGTTTCTACCAATTACAACCAATCAGAACGGGTTAAATTAACATTAGCAATAATGTCAAACAAACTTCAACCAATGAATTGCGTTGGTACAGTCGATGGTGGCGCCATTAGTTTCCCAGTGTGCTACTCCATCAATATAGTAGGTTTTAAATGTACTGAATTTGACATGATTGTCAAATAACCTCCCGGGTTGTTAACGCTATAGTATTGTCAGATTGTTTTTATTCTTGTCTTATTGCTTGACGGCAGCGGTATAGTTTGAGTTTCCATTATCATAATTATAGTATTAAACATCTGCATTCTTAACTTTGGGATGATGCTAATGACGTTCTCAATTTTTGTTAATATTTTTCGAAGAATGCCCCAGGTACCTTATTTTTCCAATTACATATTTGAATGGTAATGCGGTTGTGTTATTTGCGTATTACGTTTTTATATGTCTTAGTGAATAAGGTCCAAGTTTGTATTGTTGTAAATGTTATCGGTAGCTAGTAACACTGGAAAATGTTGATAAAAGAGGGTAGTCGTCAAGATGAATCAACGTACCCGAAGTTATAAAAACAGTGGTCATTCGACGGAGCATAGGATTCTATGTCGAACCGCCGAAGAAGTCTGACCTTTTATATCTGATTTGATTGTCCTTATTTAAAAGTACTCTCAGTGGTGGAGAGTCTATGTTGGTTTCATTTACTTTATTTACCATGCCATTCATAATACCTACATATTGAATTACATTTTTAAATATTTCTATTAAAATTTAAAAACATTTAAAAATATAAAAAAATAGTAGCCCACCGGCATCGGGAACAGGGTCCAAGCTACCGGTGGTCAGGGCCCTAGAGAAAGGAACTTCCTGACAATACGCGCCGTGTGCAGAAGTACCGCGCACTGTATCAGGCCCTTGACCCAGTCGCCCAATGAGAGCTTCATCAGATGTTGGTCGAGGCTCTTGGCTATTAAGCCATTGGCCGTAACGACTATCGGCACAACGAATGCTGAGTCTACCTCCCACATGTCAACAACCTCGTGTGAAAAGACTTGATACTTAATATCTTTAATCCTGACATACTGATATTAGCTATAACTGTGATGATAGATAAACCCCTACACGTTCCTGTTGCTTGTAATTTACATAAACGCACGTCAAACGGTTTTCGTTTGAATGCAGATCCTAATTTTGAGTATTTTCTAACGTTACACACAGGTGATTGGAATGACATCTGCAGTGATTTCCAAAAGATTTTGTTTGTCCGATCGCTGCGCATTGACCGCGTGTCTGCCTGCATCACCACGTTCATCGTCAACGTGTTGGGACCGAGATATGTGGAGCCGCCTGTACTGGACATTAAGGTGCCTATTAAATATTCATTATCATTGGCTCACTCAAGAGAGATCAACATTTAGGCCCGTATTAATAAACAGCTCTCATTTGAGAGATCCTTTTAAGTTGTTCTGCCTAGCTTTTTCCCAAATCTGTTGGGGTCAGCTTCCAGTCTAACCAGATGCGGCTGAATACCAATATTTTACACGGAGTGACTGCCATCAGACCTCCGCAACCCAGTTACTGAGCAATGCCGATATCCTAAGGTTAGACTGGTTGTCAGACTTTCGGGCTTCTGACTTCCCGTAACGACTGTCATAGGTATTTGTATGGCACCCGGGACCGAGTGCTTAACTTGCTCTCCGAGGCATGGAGGAGTCTCGATGTGTAACAAACGGTCACCCATCCACATACTGACCGCGGCAAGCGCAGCTTAACCTCGCAAATCGTATGATCCGCGATGTTGATAATTAGCCACGAGCCCTCTTAACTGTAGTTTTAATTAAAAAAATATATGTTGTCAAATGTATGGAATTCTACTTTATGTTAGCTGCTCTTGGAAGATCTCTCAAATAAGAGCTGTTTTATAATACGGGCCTCAGTATACGTATTCTCAAATTGGCGGCGTGGAAGTAACTTTGTACGTAGTAGGTACTTATCTAAACTAATATTATAAAGCTGAAGAGTTTGTTTGTTTGAATGCGCTAATCTTTTTTTTTTTTTTTTTTTTAAATGTGTTTATTTACCGCAGACATTTCGTCCGCGCTCTTTTTTGCTGTTATTTAATTGTTTACTTTTTATTTTATTTTACTTATTTGATACTCCTGTATCGGAAATACAACATGTATTATTTATATTACTATAAATATTACTTATTCTACTTAAGCTATGCGAGTCCATCACATTATATATATGTTTACTTATTTAATATTATTATTATTTTTTTCTTTTCTTCTTATAATATACACATTTACATTATTTTGTTGTTACTGGTGGTACATGCATTGACTCAATAAAGTCGATGCATGTACCGGCAGGCATCATTTTGACATGCAGGTATAACTTAGCTATGCGTTGATGCATGCGCCGACTCAATAGAGTCGATGCCTGCATCAGCACACACACTTAAGACTATATTACTACTATAAATATTATTTAATGATTTTAATTTTATATGCTATAGTTGATAACGCAGAATGCATCATCAACATAATTATGTTATGGTTTGTTTGATTTCTTGGTATCTCTCATGGAGATACCGGGATGCTGAGGGCATTATTACATTTATTACAATTTTATTTTTATTTTATTTTTACACATTTAGGTTTTTGGAGTTGGTATTTAGGCATTTTTATTACAAGGTGTTGGTTAGGAATTTTTGGATTTGCCAGCCAGGGATTTCGCGGCTTTGAGCAGAGCTTCCACGACTGCTGCGTCTCGGTGCTGCATGGCCGTCTTTAGATTGTAGTCGACGACCGTTTTGGTTGGTGCACCCATTGCTCGTTTTGCGAAGCGGCCTGTGGCGTCATCGGCGTTGTCGGTGTAATAGACGCAGCTGACTGTGTGTCTCGATATCGCCACTACCGCATGGGAAACGCTGTCGTGGATCGTGTCGTGAATGCGCTAATCTTAGGAACTACTGGTTGGAATTGAAAAAATATTTTTGTGTTCGATAGTCCATTTATCGAGGAAGGTGATAGGCTATATAACATCACGCTACAACCAATAGGAGCGGAACATAAATGAAAAATGTTGCAAAAACGGGAAAAATGTCCACCCGTGCGAAGCCGGGACGGGCCGCTAATTATATATATGAGAGCAACATCTCAAGTGAAGCTGTCAAAATATTACGGCGCTTGCCGCGGTCAGTCCGTGGATGGGTGACATAATAAATGTTAAAATTTTAGATTTTTATGTTTCATACTTTCTTCAACAGAGTAAAGGCTCATTTACACTGAGATAGTTTCTTGAAGCAAGTCTCATGCCATCTCTGTTTTCATCGTAGAAAAAGACAAAGACAGAACGAGTCTTGCTTCGAGAAACTGTCATCGTGTAAATCAGTCTTAAAAACAATTGTTGACTAACCATTTGATTCTGAAATATTTAAAACGAAGTTCTCTTATATTTTTTGGTAATTTATTAAACAGTGAAATGATACACATTATGATAAATATTATTTTTATTTAGTGTTGTCCTACAAGATAAAATTTGTTTTGAACTGTTTGAATGGATTTTTTGTCCGGGGAAGTATTACCTACCACCATACCTAATTCTGCTGCCAAACAGCATTTCTGTGTTCGGTATTACTCGTTGTTCGATTTATTTCTGAAATATTTATACAGAAAAAACCAGCTGTTCATACATTTATAGTAGGTATGTTCACATAACTCGACAAAATGTATAGAGCAGTATTATTTTTTGCGATTTCAGGTTTTTTCCCATAGTAAAAGTTGTTCATAATGATGAGTACAATGACCCCTTTTCAAGTTTAGGGTACACAGAAGTTAAGGTTGTATAACATCTTTTTTTTCTTTTTTAATCCGTTTGGGTTTGGTTAGAATATAAAACTTCCTCACTGCACGTTGGGAATAGACGCGTGTAGTAAGATTCAACAAAACCCAGCATGCGTGGTGGTATGATCTATACCAGGGGTCGGCAAGTAGTTTTAGGTGAGGTTCGGATACTGTGGGAAAATTTTAACGAGGTCCAGAAAAAACACTGATAATTTATTGTATGGTTTCAAATAATATTCTGAATTAAAAAACGTAGGTGTTTATAAAATGTAGGTACTTGTAAAACAGGTTAACTAGGCAACTTAAAATAGAATAAGTGGTACTAAGTTACATTCTATGTGGCTTAAAAATATTATTTCAATTAATAAAGGTATAGTGTACCTTATCTACGTATTAATTTATACTTGGTATACAATACATTACAATATTTGGCGGTCCGAGGTACGACCTTTCGCGGTCCGCAAACGGACCGCGGTCCGCCTGCTGCCGACCGTTGATCTATACGGTCCGCCTGGCTAGCTACAACCTTCACATAAACTCCGGCGCCAAGTAGTTTACTGTGTTCCGTCGTGTGTATGTGAGAGCCAGAGGGACATAGGGGAATTCCTTTATTTCTGTCCCTTGGATTCGGGTGTTCCATCTTAGACCCTATCTGCGCTTATCATCAGGTGAGACTAGGGCCAAACGCGACCATGTAAAGAGTAAAGAAAAAACTGTGCGTATTCAGATGGCAATGGAAGAGTCGACGTGGAAGACGTCGCTCCTGTTCGTGCTGTCGCCGGGCGTGGACCCCACGGCGGCGCTGATCCAGCTGGCCACGGACGTCAAGATGTTCGACCGGTTCGCGTCGCTCAGTCTGGGGCAGGGCCAGGCGCCCACTGCCGCCAGGTACTGCTAACTGCCGAACATTGGTTAAACCATTACGATTGCGACACCGAATCTGTAGTGCAATCGGGTAGTTGACAATATTTATTTTATTAATTGTCTCTATACTTTTACAAAAAACAAGCAACAATGAAAGGCCGGAGTTATAAGAGATTTAAAATTGTTAATAGACAGAGACCGCACTATTGAACGATGACGTCATACTTCAAAACTTTATAATAATTTGACATTACTCCGTACAGTGTCCGTTTCGTGCGACAAAGACATAAAATGCGCCATTCAAAAACTTGAAAAACAAATACCTCCTTCATTTTTAGATTATTTTTTTCAACGATCGTTTTATTTCTGTACCTTTTTTGATATAATATTAAATTCTTCCTAGTTTTTTAATGTAGTTAACTACCGAATTCTGTAAAAAGCTTACCTCAATCTCGACGGTCCACGCGATATTGATACAGAGTATGGATAATGGAAGCACGGTACCTACTTACGGATAATCGACAGTATAACCAATAGCGCGTAGTTTTGCTATCCACCTGTGTCATCATGTAGGTAGTATGTATTAGGTACTTTATCTATTAATATTAGAACAAAAAAAAAAACAAAACGGCCTAGCTATTTTCGAGTTTTAGCGAGACTAACGCACGGCAAATGATTTTTATATAAATTTTTAGTTTAATATTATATTTTTTTAGTTTCTTTTTAATAATATGACACTTCTTCGTTCGTCTTCTTCATCTTCGTTGTTATAATCACACTATCCTGTCATAGGTCTGCTGACGGAAATTTCTCCAGAAATAAGTAGTAAGTGCAGTAATAAGTGTCTATAGTCCCTAAATCGATCTAGACAACCGCACCGACAAATCGAGGAACGCTCTCGATCTTAAGGGCTTGTACACCAAACTGCGCTGCGACGTCGCATCGTAGAAATATACGAGCTCGCACGACGCATCGCAAGAACTTACGAATTGATTCGCGTAATTGATTTTTCGTATATCTTCTTATCAGTAACAGCAGTGCGCAAATCTTTTTACGCAAATTTATTCTACCTAGTATAAAATACGTTCAACACGGTTGACGATCGTCGAGGGATTGGTCATCTGAACCTTGGAAGGAAGACGTCTTGCCACACGAAATCGCATCGCAGTTTGCGTCGCAGTTTTCTGCGTTGCGAATTCGCATCGCACCGATTCGCAGTTTTGTGTACAAGCCCTAAAAGTCGATAAAATCTAACTGAATACACCACAGGATGCTATCCCACGGTATGAAGGAAGGAGGTTGGGTGTTCCTCGCTAACTGCCACTTAGCTTGTGAGTGGCTCGGTTCCCTGCGGGGTCTCGATAACCCCAAAATACACCCGCGGTTCCGCCTCTGGCTATCCTCCATGCCGGATGAGAAGTTTCCTCTGCATATGCTGCAGAGGAGCATTAAGATGACCACAGAACCGCCACAGGTGAGAGAATATGACTACTCGTTTACAGATCCATCCCACTGGAGGGCAAAGAGCTCCTCTCATACAGAGAAGAAATGGTGGTAGGATCTATACGGTCCAGCTGGCTAACTACCACCCTCACATTAAGGTCAACCCAAGCAGTTGATTGTGGTCCGTCGTGTGTATGTAGAGTCAGAGGGGTATAGGGGACTTTATTAATAATTTGTCTAAGACCCTTATATCATCGGTCGGCAGTGAAAACCACGTATGTGTAATGTTTTTTTTTTAAAAGAGATGGAAATAACTGTCTCCTGCAAAAAAATGGCCCTTCAAATGTTAATACAAGTTTGTCATCGTACGTCATAGATAGCTTAGAAGTATTTGAATTGAAAGTTTGTTGAACTAGTACGTGTATGACGAGTTTATCAATCTAAAGAAAAATAAAACGCTTTTGCAAAAAAAAATATCTACGAGGTTTTCACTACCGAGCTTCGATATGAAGACTCATTTTTCTGCGTGTATTATTAAATTTATAGTAGTAACAATGAAAGTAGTTACGTGGCGGAAAACACGAAGGTGGGCTCGCCTTAGGGTCGGCGCAGATCTGGCGAGACGCAGCGCCGTGCACTTTTCACCGCGAAACCATTATTGACTTTGCTAGCGTTTAAATAAAATCAAAAATCAATCAATTAACACAACTAGTCCCCGAGAGCATCGAAGCGACTAGAGGCAAAATGTGATTTTCGATGTTATTTAAATGGTAGCAAAGTCGATAATAGGTTGACAGTTTGCGCTACGCCTCGCAAGATCTGCGCCGGCCCTTAGGCTGCAAATTCGGAGCGGCGGCGGCGGGGCAGCAGCGGAGAGTTCAGGCGTTGTATTGAGTGTATATACATTTAGCTGCACGCTGTAAACGCTTTTACGAAGACACCTCAATACTAGTTTGTGTGTTAAGTAACGCTTGAGAAAACGCCCCGCTGCACGATACGCCGCTCCAAATTTGTGGCCTTAGATTTAATTAAATTGACTTGGAGGGTAGATTAAGCAAAATCCCTTTTCAAATATAAAATTTGACCGTATGCTCAGGGTCTGAAAGGCAACTTGGTCCGTCTGTTCTCTAACATAAACGAGGACAAGTATGACGAGGCCACACCCATGTACCGGCGGCTCCTTTTCTGTGTGTCGTTCTTCCACTGCACGCTCATCGCTCGCAAGCGGTTCCGGCAGCTCGGTTACAACGCTGTCTACAGCTTCAACGACGCGGACTTTGATGTAAGTTATGGTTGATCATCAGTTGAAACCAATGAACTTTTAATTTTATAATTTCTGCTGCTTTTCTTCGTGTGGTTAGTGACTAATCTGGTGTCAGAGTTTATGCCGCCCATGGGCCTCTGACTTGGATTCACATGCCGTCGAGAAATATCTCTCAGCCATGCCGGTTTCTTCACGATGTTTTCCTTCACCGTTTTTTAAGCAAGTGATAATTATACAATACGCACATGAATCCGAAAAGTCAGAGGTGCGTGCCTTGGGTACGAACTCAAGACCTATGACTTGGCAGTCCGACGGTCACACCACTAGGCTATGACTGCTGTATATCTGCTGCTAACTCTAAGAACAATATAATGACCTTGTTTCTGTCTATAGAACTTAAATTTAACGTTGTAGCCAATATAAATAAACGCCATACCTATGATTAAATAAAGTGTCTGAAACTTGGGTGTTAACAGGTGTTGTGTGACGTAACTGTTGTGTATTATACTCTTTTAAAACATGCGCACAACTGTGGCGAAAATCGTTGCGTGTGCGCAACGTCGAGAGACAATCGAAATATAGAAAATACAATACTTCTGTGCACGTTTAGCATTAAATGTTCTTACTTTACAATGTAAAATAGAGGGGCTTATGACTAATTAACAACCGCTTGCCGCGGTCAGTCCGTGGATGGGTGACCGTTCGTTATACATCGAGACCCCTCCGTGCCTCGGAGAGCACGTTAAACAGTTGTTCAGAATGTCGGTATTGCCCCAGTAACTGGGTTGCGGAGGTTTGATGGCATTCGCTTCGTGTAAAATACTAGTATTCAGCCGCATCTGATTAGACTGGAAGCTGACCCCAACATAATTGGGAAAAGGCTAGGAGGAAGACTTAACAAGGGTAAAATCTAACCCAATACTTCATTCCTCTATAATCAGCGGTCAAAGGAGTAGTAACAGCTATAATTACCACGCTTCGTAGATGGATTGGTAGACGAATTGAAGAACGCAGTGTTGTTATAAACTGACAAGAGGACGCTGCTGCCCACCCGCTTGATAGAATCCTTAGTGTTTGGCCAGACTGGCAGCGCGGTGCGGGGAGCGGCGCGGGTGCGGGAACGCGCGCGATTTACCTGTCCGCAGTGGAGCGTGGCTTCGTTCTGAGCGTTGTCGTGTCCAGTGTTTGTCAAAATATCATATGGATGAAGCAGACTTATGTTTACTGGAAAATTCTTCTTAAAAAACGATGTTTCGACATCCACAGTGCAGATCGTGCTTGAATAGCACTTATTAATTCTTCAAAATTTAATTTTGAAGACGCCATCACAACAACTCGCGTGGTCAGCTCGAACTAGTTTGAGATCCCCCGGTCCCGCGCGGGTTGTCGCTTGCCGCCCGCGCTCTCACTGCGGCCGCTTGTATGAACGAGCTATGGCGTGAGCTGCCCGCGCCCGCGTGCCCGCGCCGCTTCCCGCGCCCGCGTGCCCGCTATGGACACTCAAATGAAGTTCTTCTTTTTGAACTCGCCGCACCGCGCCCGTCCCGCGCCCGCGTTTGCAGTCTGGCCAAAGGCTTAGTGCATGGCCAAACTGGCAGCTCAGCGCGGTGCGGGGAGCGGCGCGGGTGCGGGAACGCGCGCGATTTGCCTGTCCGCAGTCTAGCGCGGCTTCGTTCCGAGCGTTGTCGTGTCGTGTTTGTCAAAATAAAAATAATATGGATGAAGAAGACTTATTTTTACTGGAAAATTCTTACTTTAAATGGCAAAATATGCTAAAAATGAAAAATGGAATTAATAAAATTAATTTAACCAGAGAAAATGAAGGAGAATTTCACACCCTGTATGAAAAATTGCGAGAGCAACCGCAAAAGTTTTTTGAATATACAAGAATGCCGCCCGCGCATTCACTGCGGCCACCTGTATGAACGACCTATGGCGTGAGCTACCCGCGCGCTCCCCACGCCGCTCCCCGCGCCCGCGTGCAAGCGCCGCTCCCCGCGCCCGCGTGCCCGCGCCGCTCCCCGCGCCCGCGTGCCCGCGCCGATCCCCGCGCCCGCGTGCCCGCGCCGCTCCCCGCGCCCGCGTGCCCGCGCCGCTCCCCGCGCCCGCGTGCCCGCGCCGCTCCCCGCGCCCGCGTGCCCGCGCCGCTCACCGCGCCCGCGTGCCCGCGCCGCTCACCGCGCCCGCGCCGCTCCCCGCGCCCGCGTGCCCGCGCCGATCCCCGCGCCCGCGTGCCCGCGCCGCTCCCCGCGCCCGCGTGCCCGCGCCGCTCCCCGCGCCCGCGTGCCCGCGCCGCTCCCCGCGCCCGCGTGCCCGCGCCGCTCACCGCGCCCGCGTGCCCGCGCCGCTCACCGCGCCCGCGCCGCTCCCCGCGCCCGCGTGCCCGCGCCGCTCCCCGCGCCCGCGTGCCCGCGCCGCTCACCGCGCCCGCGTGCCCGCGCCGCTCACCGCGCCCGCGCCGCTCCCCGCGCCCGCGTGCCCGCGCCGCTCCCCGCGCCCGCGTGCCCACTACGGACGCTCAAATGAAGTTCTTCTTTTTGAATACGCCGCACCGCGCCCGCCCCGCGCCTGCGTTTGCAGTCTGGCCAAGCACTTACGGCTGATTCCCATAATTCATTGAGCGTTATAGATAACATAATTGACTCTTCTATCTTTACTATCGAAGCATAGACCCCAAAAAATAACATCACGCCTTATATTCCCCTAAGGGTTCGGCAGAGGTGTTTTAGTACAATCTCGCTTCGCCAATTATGTTTAAGTCCCATGTAATAAGGGGCGAGCCTATTGCCATCAACCGGGAACAAATCAAAACTGGGCTGCTACCGAGGAATTCCACACGGAAAAACGTAATAACACTTTGCCCGACCTGGGGATCGAACCCAAGACTTAATCAGCAGTCGCGCTTGCCACCACTAGACCAATGAGGCAGTTATGTCGCATCTATAATAGTAAGGATTAAGACTATAATCGCAGGTATCAGACAACCTCCTGGCTAACTATCTGGAGGAATACGATGAAGTACCGTGGGACGCGCTACGTTACTTATTCGCGATCATCAACTACGGTGGTCACATCACTGACGACTGGGACAAACGAGTGCTCATCGCGTATATCAACCAGTTCTTCAACGAAGATGCACTGGAGACTCCCTTCTACAGGTGAGGTATCTTTTATTACTAGGTTTTGTGTTGGAGCTCCTACACTAGGAGGTACTATAATACAATTTTGGTGATGGAATCACTATACTGGGCACCATGGGCGTAGCCAGTATTTTGTCCATGTTGCGGCAAACTCAGTCAGACAGTAAATGTTTGTCTTTTCAATAAATCTGGAAGTCTTCTTCTTCTTTTCGTATGGTTAGTGACTAACCTGGTGTCAAAGTTTATACCACCTGTTTTTAAGCAAGTGATAATTATACAATACGCACATGAATCCGAAAAGTCAGAGGAGCGTGCCTTGGGTTCGAATTCTATACCTATGACTTGGCAGTCCGACGTCACACCACTAGGTTGTCACTGCTAAATCTGGAAGTGCAGAATGGGATTATGTGGCAATTTTGCCCCGTAACCTTATTTTTGATGTTCAATTAAGCATAGACGAAGTCGGGCATTGGTCTGCCTATTTTGCGTAATTGTTCTGTGAACATGGGTGGCAAGTTGACTGAATCTAAACCATTTACCTATTCTTTCCTGTACCAGGCTGGGGCAAGCGCCGCATCTGCCCCACCCTGAATACCCGGATGTTTGCTCAGACGGATTGGTGATGGTGATATTTAACCGTTTAATACAGAAGCTGGTATTACGAGTCACATTTAGCAGTACATGTTTACGGGCTTAAAACCTCCTCTTAACTCGTCTCGCGCCCAGACTGTCGTCGATCCCGTCGTATCACATCCCACGTGACGGCAGCCTGGAGTCGTACCGCGACTTCCTGGACCTGCTGCCGGCCTACGAACGCGCTGAGTCCGTGGGGCAGCACGCCTCCGCTGACGTCGCCACGCTCGCGCAGGTACCACTACACCCAGCCTAGCGAACACCACAGTCGTACCGCTACTTCCTGGACCTGCTGCCCTACGAGCGCGCCGAGTCCGTGGGTCAGCACGCCTCCGCTGACGTCGCCACGCTCGCGCAGGTACCACTACACCCAGCCTAGCGAACACCACAGTCGTACCGCTACTTCCTGGACCTGCTGCCCTACGAGCGCGCCGAGTCCGTGGGTCAGCACGCCTCCGCTGACGTCGCCACGCTCGCGCAGGTACCACTACACCCAGCCTAGCGAACACCACAGTCGTACCGCTACTTCCTGGACCTGCTGCCGGCCTACGAACGCGCTGAGTCCGTGGGGCAGCACGCCTCCGCTGACGTCGCCACGCTCGCGCAGGTACCACTACACCCAGCCTAGCGAACACCACAGTCGTACCGCTACTTCCTGGACCTGCTGCCGGCCTACGAACGCGCTGAGTCCGTGGGGCAGCACGCCTCCGCTGACGTCGCCACGCTCGCGCAGGTACCACTACACCCAGCCTAGCGAACACCACAGTCGTACCGCTACTTCCTGGACCTGCTGCCCTACGAGCGCGCCGAGTCCGTGGGGCAGCACGCCTCCGCTGACGGTGGTAGAACGCATCATAGAATACGTGGTATCATTCAATGTGATTACGTCATCCCGACTTTGTATGAGTTTCAAACATTCGCAATGCAGTACCACCTTGTTTAACTTTTTATTTTGGTTTCCCTAGATATTTCAGAGATTTAAAGTAGAGTTACGGTTTTTTTATCAGGACGCGATGATAATGTGTACGACGCTGTTCGCCCTCGCGAGCAGCGGCGGCGGAGGTGCGGGCGGCGGTGAAGACCAAAAGGTACAACATTCAGACACTTTAAGCCGGGTACAGACTTACGAAATGTAACATGCAATATAACACGCAATGAAAGAATTTGCCGTCCACATTGTCGCAATGTATCATGTAATGTAACAGAATTCCAAAAGTGTGGACGCCTTGCGCGCACGAACCGTGCACACCACGCGTGCATACTGCGTACCTTTCTTGTTACATTGCATGTTACGTTACAGCAGTCTGTACCCGCCATTACTTAATTGTGAAGTCAACATTAACACTTAGTGATCATTACACAAATTTTATTTCCAAAAGCGATTTACGAATCCACTCTTGCCCATTATTTTTTATTGTAACGAATAGAATAGTAGTAGGTATTATAATAAAATTTAATAAACATCTTGCCTTGTCTTCCCCGAAGGGTTCGTCAGAGGTCTACACCCTCGAATCGCCAGTTATGTTTTAGTCCCATGTAATAGGGGGCGAGCCTATTGCCATTATCCGGGCACATATCCAGACTCCGGGCTGCTACTGAGAAATTCCTAATGGAAAAACCCAATAACACTTTGCCCGACCTGGGGATCGAACCCAGGACCCCATGCTCAGCAGTCGCGCTTGCGACCACTAGGCCAACAAGACAGTCAATAAAATTTAATAATATTTAAATACTGAGATAATTAATTTTGAAATTCAAAATATTCCTAATATCCTGCTTCAAACATTGAATTCGAAATAACAATTGAAAAGGTGGATGAGCTTGCCTTTGAGATGCTGGGCAAGTTACCGAAAAAGATCGACCTGGAGACCACGGAGCGTATGATGGGCCCCGAGATCGTCATGCCCATGTGTGTCTCCTTGCTGCAGGAGATCACGTACTATAACGTGCTCATCAGTTCAATTATAGCAGGGCTCAAGGTACGTCGGTAGGCTCCCTTGTTGACGACATTATTTCTATAATATAACATAGCGCTTGTATTCCCTGAAGGGTTGGGCAGAGGTGTATATTAACCTCATTTCGCCATTATTTTTAAGTCCCATGTAATAGGGGGAAAGCCTATTGCCATCAACCGGGCACAAATCCAAACGCCGGGTTGCTACTGAGGAATCCCACACGAAAGAATCCAATAACACTTTGACCGACCTGTGGATCGAACCCAGGATCTCACGATCAGCAGTCGTGCTTGCCACCACTATACCAACGAGGCAGTTGTATCTATCTGTGCCGGATAATCGAAGATGTGGCTGTGCTGGGTTGAAATCTGCTAAGCTTGTACACAACATGGTTTGTACCCGTCGGCAACGCGGTTACAGTGCTGTCTAGTCGGTACGTCTGGCCTCCGCAACAAGCGCTCATAGACTGGCATACAGATAGCATTCTAGACTGCACCAGATGTAGACAGTGCCCGTGCACAGTCAACACACCTCGATGGTATCCCATACAAAATTATAAATTACGTAGGCCCGGCTTTAAACCGTTTGAGATTCTCATCTCCTTTTCGGAAGAGTTCTGTGTCTAATAATCTTATGATAGTTAATGTATAATAGTTGTTACATAACACAGATTGTTTAACCTTTTAATTGCTTGAGTCGCATTTCTGCGACAAGTATTTCCGTGCCCTTACCGCGCGTGTCGTATTTCTGCGACAGAGAACATGCATGGCTTTTTGTTCTATTTTCGTCCTATGAACTGCGTGGTACAACTAAAACGATTATTCAATAGAGATATGATTTACAACAATTACTTAAAATTGTTTCATAGCTCTAAGTATTGAAAAAGCTTAATATAATTTTATTGTAGGTATTATTTTTATCGATTCGTAGTCGCACGCTAGGGGCACGGCTATTGATATTTAGCCACGCGCTTAAAAGGTTAAAGATGTGGTGATTGTTGGTTTTATAATGCAGGAACTGCGTCGCGCTATCGAAGGTCTGGTAGTGATGTCTGAGATGCTGGAGATCATGTACAAGTGCATCTTCGAGGGGAGGACGCCCGAATTCTGGCTTAAGGGTACATCAGAATTAATTACTAGTGTCCGAAAATTAGTTCTTTTGGCGTTTATCATTTGTCCGCTATCCTTGCCACGTTGTAGGGTGAAAAAAATAAACAGTACCCGCAGTACTTACAAGTACCTTGAATATTGAAGATATCGAATGTTACTTAGAGCAGACTACATTTCATTTTTAAAAGGAAGAATATTTGCCTTCGTTCATTTAAAAAAAGTCGTTTGCTAGAGACTGGTATCGAATTCACACAGTAAGAATAAAATGACTTTGCCGCTCTGAAGTGAGGAACAGAACGCTAAAAGCTTGATTCCAGAGCGGTAAAGTTACGCGTACTGTAATTGGGTAAAAGTAACGTTATTTACATGTATGTGATCTGTTCAAAAAGTATCGCGAATTTAGAATTTTCCCGGGCTACGTGTATTTGATTTTTGATTTTTTTATGCCTTATGTAGGTACTCATATCCCTTACGTATACTGACAAGGTCGGCCATTTTTAATGTTTAGTTAATTTTTGACAGCTGTTTTGCTTGGAGTCTTGGACGTGTTTTGGCTAGTCTTCGATTTTTGTCTATTCGAAAAAATTGATCAAAGAATCTGTATAAAATTTTGTGTGTAAAACAAAATCAAGTGCGCGGACGCATTCCAAATGTTGACTGTGGCATATGGTGCAGCTACCTTGGACAAAAGCAACGTTTATCGGTGGTACAAAATGTTCACAGAGGGCCGAGAAGATGTGAACGACGAAGAGTGTGCCGGACGCTCTTCGTCGGTTTTGCTCACACTTTTCTTCGATTGCAGGGGCGTCGTGCATCATAAGTTCTTGCCACAGGGTAGTACGGTCAATAAAGAATATTGATTGGCTTTTGCACCATGATAACGCCCCTGCTCACACATCGTTGCTTGTGCGCGAATATTTGGCCAAAAACAACACAGTAATGGTGCCGCAGCCACCGTATTCCCCAGACCTGGCCCCCTGTGACTTTTTTTTGTTCCCAAAAATGAAGAGGCCTATGAAAAGATGACGCTACGCTACGGTTGAGGAGATAAAGACTGCATCGAAGGAGGAGCTGAACAAGATCACAAAAAAAAATATATTTTAGTGCTTTGAGGATTGGAAAAAACGCTGGCATAAGTGTATTATATCTGAGGGTAATTACTTTAAAGGGGACAAACTAGATATTAATGAATAAATAAACACTTTTCTAAGAAATACCAAATTCGCGATACTTTTTGAACAGACTGTCGTAAGATAATCGGAAAAATCTAATCTTTGCGATAATCTTAGGGCGATTGCAAACGATCGGATATTTGGAATCTAAGATAGATTTTCGTAATCATCCGAGCAATTTTCAGGATCATTGTAAAAATCCGGCATATCTTAAGTAAGTTGCGAATACCGCTCAGATTATGAGCGCTGATTGGATGATAAGATCGTTATCACTTTTCTATGGCTTTTCAATGTCTCGTGGCTGCAGGTCGTCCGTCCATGAAGCCCCTGGGCGCGTGGTGCCGCGAGCTGTACATGCGCGGCGCGCACCTGCAGGCGTGGGCCAACGCGCCGCGCGCGCCCCCCACGCTGTGCTGGCTGCCTGCCTTCGTGGCGCCCACTGGCTTCCTCACCGCCGTCATGCAGGTACATCAAATGTGCTGCAGGTGCCCCTGGGCGCGTGGTGCCGCGAGCTGTACATGCGCGGCGCGCACCTGCAGGCGTGGGCCAACGCGCCGCGCGCGCCCCCCACGCTGTGCTGGCTGCCTGCCTTCGTGGCGCCCACTGGCTTCCTCACCGCCGTCATGCAGGTACATCAAATGTGCTGCAGGTGCCCCTGGGCGCGTGGTGCCGCGAGCTGTACATGCGCGGCGCGCACCTGCAGGCGTGGGCCAACGCGCCGCGCGCGCCCCCCACGCTGTGCTGGCTGCCTGCCTTCGTGGCGCCCACTGGCTTCCTCACCGCCGTCATGCAGGTACATCAAATGTGCTGCAGGTGCCCCTGGGCGCGTGGTGCCGCGAGCTGTACATGCGCGGCGCGCACCTGCAGGCGTGGGCCAACGCGCCGCGCGCGCCCCCCACGCTGTGCTGGCTGCCTGCCTTCGTGGCGCCCACTGGCTTCCTCACCGCCGTCATGCAGGTACATCAAATGTGCTGCAGGTGCCCCTGGGCGCGTGGTGCCGCGAGCTGTACATGCGCGGCGCGCACCTGCAGGCGTGGGCCAACGCGCCGCGCGCGCCCCCCACGCTGTGCTGGCTGCCTGCCTTCGTGGCGCCCACTGGCTTCCTCACCGCCGTCATGCAGGTACATCAAATGTGCTGCAGGTGCCCCTGGGCGCGTGGTGCCGCGAGCTGTACATGCGCGGCGCGCACCTGCAGGCGTGGGCCAACGCGCCGCGCGCGCCCCCCACGCTGTGCTGGCTGCCTGCCTTCGTGGCGCCCACTGGCTTCCTCACCGCCGTCATGCAGGTACATCAAATGTGCTGCAGGTGCCCCTGGGCGCGTGGTGCCGCGAGCTGTACATGCGCGGCGCGCACCTGCAGGCGTGGGCCAACGCGCCGCGCGCGCCCCCCACGCTGTGCTGGCTGCCTGCCTTCGTGGCGCCCACTGGCTTCCTCACCGCCGTCATGCAGGTACATCAAATGTGCTGCAGGTGCCCCTGGGCGCGTGGTGCCGCGAGCTGTACATGCGCGGCGCGCACCTGCAGGCGTGGGCCAACGCGCCGCGCGCGCCCCCCACGCTGTGCTGGCTGCCTGCCTTCGTGGCGCCCACTGGCTTCCTCACCGCCGTCATGCAGGTACATCAAATGTGCTGCAGGTGCCCCTGGGCGCGTGGTGCCGCGAGCTGTACATGCGCGGCGCGCACCTGCAGGCGTTGTACATCAAATCGTCCATAAACAAGGTTCAGATCTATATAATTCATTAAATTCACTAATGGCCTTACGCTGCAAAGACGGGGCGAGCTTGTGAGCACTCGTGCGAGACAACTGAAGAACTGCAAAAACCGGTCGTATACACTCTACGATCTATCGTACGTCAGATAAAGAATCGATTTTCAATTTAGTTGCGATTATCTGATCAAGCCAAAATATCGATTATCTCCCTTTCGAATGAATACTCCCTCTCCGAGACATTGTTCTATTTTGACTGATTATAATGATAGTTTGTCGCGGCGTGTTGTTTTAGACCACGGCCCGCGGGGAGTGCTGGCCCATCGACACTTTATGCTGGGAGTTCACCGTCATACCGCTCGAGGAGGCCGGTTTCGTGAGGCCGCCGCGCGACGGAGGAGTCTACATCAGGTATCACAAGGGACTTCCACTTACCAACTGTACTAAGAACTGACTAAGCAATCGAAAAATTACTGCACAAGGCTGACCGTGATGGCTTACTGCATACCATAGCCTAACTAAAGAAGATGTTCAGTTTCTGCCATTATCAAGACTAGAATCACAATTGACACCCGCGTCGTATATTGCAAAGAGTATATAATCACTTAGCCTTTGGCTAGACTGCAAACGCGGGCGCGGGGCGGGCGTGGTGCGGCGAGTTCAATCAGAAGAACTTCATTTGAGCGTCCGTAGTGGGCACGCGGGCGCGGGGAGCGGCGCGGGCACGCGGGCGCGGGGAGCGGCGCGGTGAGCGGGCGCGGTGAGCGGCGCGGGCACGCGGGCGCGGGGAGCGGCGCGGGCACGCGGGCGCGGGGAGTGGAGTGTGCACGCGGGCGCGGGGAGCGGCGCGGGCACGCGGGCGCGGGGAGCGGAGTGTGCACGCGGGCGCGGGGAGCGGCGCGGTGAGCGGGCGCGGTGAGCGGCGCGGGCACGCGGGCGCGGCGAGCGGCGCGGGCACGCGGGCGCGGGGAGCGGAGTGTGCACGCGGGCGCGGTGAGCGGCGCGGGCACGCGGGCGCGGGGAGCGGCGCGGGCACGCGGGCGCGGGGAGTGGAGTGTGCACGCGGGCGCGGGGAGCGGCGCGGGCACGCGGGCGCGGGGAGCGGAGTGTGCACGCGGGCGCGGGGAGCGGCGCGGGCACGCGGGCGCGGGGAGCGGCGCGGTGAGCGGGCGCGGTGAGCGGCGCGGGCACGCGGGCGCGGCGAGCGGCGCGGGCACGCGGGCGCGGGGAGCGGAGTGTGCACGCGGGCGCGGTGAGCGGCGCGGGCACGCGGGCGCGGGGAGCGGCGCGGGCACGCGGGCGCGGGGAGTGGAGTGTGCACGCGGGCGCGGGGAGCGGCGTGGGCACGCGGGCGCGGGGAGCGGAGTGTGCACGCGGGCGCGGTGAGCGGCGCGGGCACGCGGGCGCGGGGAGCGGAGTGTGCACGTGGGCGCGGTGAGCGGAGTGTGCACGCGGGCGTGGGGAGCGGCGCGGGCACGCGGGCGCGGGGAGCGGAGTGTGCACGCGGGCGCGGTGAGCGGCGCGGGCACGCGGGCGCGGGGAGCGGAGAGTGCACGCGGGCGCGGGGAGCGGCGCGGGCATGCGGGCGCGGTGAGCGGCGCGGGCACGCGGGCGCGGGGAGTGGAGTGTGCACGCGGGCGCGGGGAGCGGCGCGGGCACGCGGGCGCGGGGAGCGGAGTGTGCACGTGGGCGCGGGGAGCGGCGCGGGCGCGGTGAGCGGCGCGGGCACGCGGGCGCGGGGAGCGGAGAGTGCACGCGGGCGCGGGGAGCGGCGCGGGCACGCGGGCGCGGGGAGTGGAGTGTGCACGCGGGCGCGGGGAGCGGAGTGTGCACGCGGGCGCGGTGAGCGGCGCGGGCACGCGGGCGCGGGGAGCGGAGTGTGCACGTGGGCGCGGTGAGCGGAGTGTGCACGCGGGCGTGGGGAGCGGCGCGGGGAGCGGCGCGGGCACGCGGGCGCGGGGAGCGGCGAGGGCACGCGGGCATGGGGAGCGGCGCGGGCACGCGGGCGCGGGGAGCGGCGAGGGCACGCGGGCGCGGGGAGCGGCGCGGGCACGCGGGCGCGGGGAGCGGCGCGGGCACGCGGGCGCGGGGAGCGGCGCGGGCACGCGGGCGCGGGGAGCGGCGCGGGCACGCGGGCGCGGGGAGCGGCGCGGGCACGCGGGCGCGGGGAGCGGCGCGGGCACGCGGGCGCGGGGAGCGGCGCGGGCACGCGGGCGCGGGGAGCGGCGCGGGCACGCGGGCGCGGGGAGCGGCGCGGGCACGCGGGCGCGGGGAGCGGCGCGGGCACGCGGGCGCGGGGAGCGGCGCGGGCACGCGGGCGCGGGGAGCGGCGCGGTCACGCGGGCGCAGGTAGCTCACGCCATAGCTCGTTCATACAAGTGGCCGCAGTGAGAGCGCGGGTGGCAAGCGACAACCCGCGCGGGAGCGGGGTATCTCAAACTAGTTCGAGCTGACCACGCGCGTTGTTGTGATGTGGCGTCTTCAGAATTAAATGTTGAAGAATTAATAAGTGCTATTCAAGCACGATCTGCACTGTGGATGTCGAAACATCGTTTTTTACTAAGAATTTTCCAGTAAAAATAAGTATTCTTCATCCATATGATATTTTGACAAACACTGGACACGACAACGCTCAGAACGAAGCCACGCTCCACTGCGGACAGGTAAATCGCGCGCGTTCCCGCACCCGCGCCGCTCCCCGCACTGCGCTGCCAGTCTGGCCAAACACTAACGTTGAGTAACCCCGTGTAGGGACGGGTTAGATTATAAAACTTCCTCACCTCACGCTTGGTGGTAGGATCTATACGGTCCGCCTGGCTAGCTACCACCCTCACATTAAAATCCGGCGCCAAGTAATTTACTGTGTTCCGTCGTGTGAATGTGAGAGTCAGAAGGGTAAAGGGGAATCCCTCGATATCTCTGTTCCTTGGATTCGTGTGTTCCATCTTAGACCCTGCCTGCGCTTATCATTAGGTGAGGCTAGGGCCAAATGCGACCAAGTCGAGAATTAAAAAAAAAGGATATTGGTTCATTTGTGCTTTTGACGTCATCTTGGGTTTATCACGAGACCTAGCTGTCACAAGAAAAATATCTGACAAAGTATATTTTTCAAATATTGTAGGTAATATGGTTTTGACATCATTAGCACTCCTGTTGACTCTTTTAACTAAGGACCAAAGCATAGCTCGGCCGGTGACGGTTGCGAGCCAACTGCATACGTTTTAAGATGTATGACATCATTATGGAGCTACGCGGAGCGCCGCACAGTGAGACCGAGCGAACTCCGCTTGAGACGGTACTGTTCGCCGGTCGAGCTATGCTTCGGGCCTAAGCTAATAAGTACTTGGTACTTATAGCAATAGTGCAACAGGTGGGGTTTCAAATACACGGCCGACACCCTACCTTAAGGCTATTGCTACTAAATTCGATATAAATGCTTTGGAAGCCAACAGATCCAAGTAACAATTTGGTGAAACTGAGTCAAGGATCTCACTTTGACATTAACTCTTCATCAAAAATGTTCTTAGGATCAATTTCAAGGTCCATATCATTATACCATGCCAGGAACATAAGTGTACAATGCGTCCCGGCCCTTATTGCTTGTGTGGTCCTCCAGAGGGCAGTACTTGGAGGGTGCGTCGTGGTTCCGCAAGGATGGGTGCCTGCAGGAGCCGCTCCCCATGCAGCTGGTGTTCCCCATGTCGCCGATACACTTCAAGCCCGTCAAGATCACCGGCAAGCGCGTGCGCAGTGAGTACAACGCTTTAAAATAACGAACTCTGTTAGTGAAACGGCGCCGCATGGTGACGGAAACAGTATATCAATTAGGGCGCTCATTGCGCCATGCATGCAACACTCTCAGGACATTGCCGCGAATTATCTGCGTGTCTGTGTCAGTGGCGTAGCGTGGGGCCCCGGGGGGCAAAGGGGGCCAAGGCCCCGGGCGGGGCAGATTTAGGGGGCAGCTGGCTGCAGTGTCTGGTCATAGTCATCAGATCAGATAATTGTATTGTCATCGCTCGCGACTACACAGGTAGTTACTTATTTACGCAAAATCTCAAGTCAATAGGACAAGTGGAAGTAGAATTGCAAGAAAATAGAGTTGGGGGGTGGCAAATTTAAGATTGGCCCCAGGTAGAAGAAATACGCTACGCCACTGGTCTGTGTGTGTTATCTGTAAGCTGGCGATATAAGGCACGTCTATTTTCTCCTATATCTCATCCACGAATGCGCCCACCGACTGACCGCCACCGAGTCTGTGGTATGAAGTCAGTAGCACAAAAAAGTTAATATTACAGAATTAATTTTATCAATCGTAATATAAGTCTTAAAGCTAGTCATAACTTGTTACTATTGACAGTTAAGACAGTTGAAACTTTGTTCAATGGATCAATCGACTGATTTACTATAGCCCGCGCGCAAGTGCTAGTCACCTGCTGAGGTATGTGAGCGACAGGAGGGGGGTGCGCGCGGTAGACAACACAAAGCAAACTGACAGAGCGCTTCTATGGTTTCGCACCCCTCTCCTGCCGCTCTCATACCTCAGGCGGTGACTACCAGTTGCGTGCGGACTAGTTGATGACTGATATTAATAACTGATCTCTGGATTGATGTAGGTTTTTAACATTACTTCTGTGGCGACATACCACCACCTTTCCGGCTAACCTTGTATAAACAGTAAACAAACCTTTGATTGTAAAACATTAATTTTGATTTAAGAAACATAACAACACGCCTGTATTTCCCGAAGGGTTGGGCATAGGTGTATATAGGTAGTAACACCCTCATTTCGCCGTTATGTTTAAGTCCCACTTAATAAGGGGCGAGCTACTGCCATCAATCGGGCACAAATCCAAACTCCGGGCTGCTACTGAGGAAAAACGTAATAACACTTTGCCCGACTTTGGAATCGAATCCAGGACCTCACGATCAGCAGTCGCGCTTGCCACCACTAGACCCACGAGCCAGTTGCTTTAAGAATTCATTAAAATATCTACATACCTATTTAGATATTAATATTATATTATATATAAATAACTGCCTTGTTGGTCTAGTAGTCGCTGCGCAACTCCTGAGCATGGGTTCCCGGGTTCAATCCCCAGCTCAGGCAGTGTTATTGGGCTTTTCCATTAGGAATTTCTCAGTAGCAGCCCGAAAGTCTGCATTTGTGCCCTGTTAATGGCAATAGGCTCACCCGGGCGAATATTCGAAAAATATTAACAAAATTTGAGAACGTCATTAGCAT
This sequence comes from Amphipyra berbera, assembly GCA_910594945.2. Classification (NCBI taxonomy): domain Eukaryota; kingdom Metazoa; phylum Arthropoda; class Insecta; order Lepidoptera; family Noctuidae; genus Amphipyra; species Amphipyra berbera. The sequence continues at coordinate 20,246,783 of OU343126.1, forward strand.
CATCCCAAAGTTAAGAATACATACATAAATACATAAACTCACGCCTTTTTCCCATGGGGGTAGGCAGAAACTATAGAACGCCACATGCTACGACTCTTACATACCCCTTTCGCTTCATCCACATTCATACATCTTGTCATACACGCACGCCGGTTGAGAGTACTACGCACCTGACCTTTGTGAAGAACATCACCAATAACATCGATGTATGTCCTTCTAGGACGTCCTCTACCGGCGTTCCCATTAACATCCGCCTTATAAATTCCTTTTGTTAATCGCCGTTAACTCATTCTCTCAACATGGCCAAACCACCTAAGCATACTCCTTTCAATTTTTGTCACTACATCATCTTTTAAACCGCAACTTTGTCTAATCTCTTCATTTCTCAATCTATCATTCAAAGTTACACCGCACATACTTCGCAGTTAAGAAAAGTTACTTCTTCAAAGTTAAGAATGCAGATGTTTAATACTATAGTTATGATAATGTAAACTGAAACTATACCGCTGCCGTCAAGCAATAAGAAAAGAACAAAAACAATCTGACCATACTATAACGTTAACAACCCGGGAGAAGAATGATTTGTTAAAATAATGTTAAAAAAAACGAATATTCACCCACCCCCTATTACATGGGACTTATATTACTTACTTATAACATAACTGGCGATACGAGGGTGTACTAAAACACCTCTGCCGAATCCTTCGGGGATACATGGCGTGATGTTATATTATATTTAGAAAATTTTAACAAAAATCCTTCAAATATTTTCGGTTTCTAAAAAATGTTTCACCATCAAAGGTTTGTTCACCTTTTATACAAAATTGAAATGGTTGTACTATGGTACGTTGTAGACCGCTACATCTGCCCGTGTTACTACTACCCGCTGCGCATGGGCGCCTTCGTGGTGGCGTGCGACCTGCCGGCCGGCAAGGAGAGCTCCGAGTTCTGGGTCAAGCGCGGCACCGCCATGCTCTGCACGCTGGCCACCTAGCCACACTACCGATTATACTATTTACCTTAATATTATATTTACTTATACTTATTCGGCTCTTTATTTTATACCGTCTTAGACTAAGATGGCTCCATCTTTTATGGTAGGTAATGTTTATATCGACACTCGGCAGTAAAACCCTTGTAAATCCAATTTTCTTTAAAAGCGTTGTGTTATTTACATTGATAATCTCGTCATACACATATTAGTTCAATAAACTTTCAATTCCAATACTTCTATGTCATCTATGACGTACGATGATAACCTTGTATAAACATTTGATCGGCCAATTTTTTTTCAGTAGATAGTTTTTCTCTCTTGTAAAAAATTGTATTTTACACATACGTGGTTTTCATTGCTGACCGTCGATATGGAAATTCTTATTCCTTGGGGTTTCAAACATCCTCCAAAGTGAATATTGAACGAAATATGTACCTCTCAACGGTCAAAGGCCGTGACGCGTTATGGGCTTACGCATGAGAGAGTCATGTTCAATATTGAACGTTCACGGCTGACATGGTTGGCGAGCACTGCTCGCCGCCGCCAAGCGGTTCAGGTCATAGTTATCAGATAAGATAACTGTATTGTCTTTGGGACTACATAGCATCGTTGGGCAGTCAAAACCTCGTAAAGCACAAATTCATTTATATTTTTTACTAGCTGCCCGGACAGACTTCGTTCTGTCAAAAGTTATTGGCCTGTAGTGGGAAAAGAAAAGTGTTGTTTTTACTATTTTTCACGCAATTTTTATGTTTTTTCTCTCCATAAGAACCTTCCTTTTGCCTTAAGAAATATATAAAAAAATAGCCGAATTGGTCGAGCCGTTCTCAAGTTTTGCGCTTAGCAACACATTTGGCGATTCATTTTTATTTATATAGATTATTCATTTGTTGAGTAAAAAACCTTGTAATGCATATTTAGAACGAACGTGCACAGCTCTAAGATAGAAAGAAAGAAAAGTTATTTATTCGCGCCAACATGACGCACAAAATAAAATAAAAGTAACAAACTGAATAGAAGCTTGGGGAAAAATATGCGTCACATCCGCGCAAAACGGCCATCGCTCACCAGAAAACAGAAACAGAAGAAACACAGAACAACAGAACAGATGAAACAGATTGATGAATCTATCTTTATAAATAAACATGAATCGCCAAATGTGTTGCTAAGCGCAAAACTTGAGAACGGCTCGACCAATTCGGCTATTTTTTTTGATATATTTCTTAAGGCAAAAGGAAGGTTCTTATGGAGAAAAAAAATAAAAATTGCGTGGAAAATAGTAGAAACAACACTTTGCTTTTCCCACTACAGGTGTAGGAGAAATAGGATTATCCGAAGAAATAACTGTATGAATTCTCGATGCAAGATAAATAATTTAATTTAATACGGTGGTGTACAGAACAACGTCCCAATTAAGAGTGACATTGATACATAAAAATTAGTTAGTCCTTAGAGCTAATTAAGACGGACGAGTTAGTTGCTGCCATGGCATATTCATCAGGCGCTCCAACATGCCCCCGGGCGTTGAAAGCAACGGTTTCAACCAGATTCCGAAGACACAGGTAATGGGCAGATTCTGTTAAACGCCCTCCTGATGATCCCAGCAGACGTCTGAATATCAGCAACACGAGCGATGCCATCGGTTCCTGGGTGAACAGCCACAATTCGTCCAAGTCTCCACTTCAGAGGAGGAAGATTGTCCTCCTTAATCACGACTAAGGAGTTTAGCTTCAAGCTGTCCTTGCAAGAACGCCATTTAGTTCGCAGCTGCAGCTCTGCAACATACTCCTTGCTCCACCTGCTCCAGAAATGTTGGCGGAGTTGCTCAATTCTTTGGAAACGAGACAGATGGTTAGCAGAATGATCGTGATAATCGGGTTGCGGCAAGGAAGTAAGGGGCCGTCCAACAAGAAAATGTCCCGGTGTAATCGGTGTATAATCTGCTGGATCCGAAGAAAGAGGTGTCAGTGGACGAGAGTTTAATATGGCTTCAATTTTAGTTAACGCGGTGGAAAGCTCTTCGAACGTCAAATTACAATTTCCCAACACTCGCTGAAGGTGGTACTTAGTTGACTTGACACCCGCCTCCCAGAGACCACCGAAATGTGGTGTATACGCGGGTATAAAATGAAACCTTATTCCGTCGTTTGCTGAACTTTCACCCAAGGACGAGCTAGATAATTTTAAAAATTTAGAGAGGTCGTTATACGCACCGACAAATGAGGTACCGTTGTCGGAAAAAATATCAGTTGGTTTACCTCTCCGAGCAATAAATCGATGCAAGGCCAGCAAGTAACTATTGCTAGTTAAATCGCCAACAAGCTCCAAATGTATGGCCTTCGTAGTGAAACAAATAAAAATTGCGACATACACCTTTACTAGCCTGCATCCACGACCTTGACGACTAGCACACATAATAGGCCCGGCATAATCCACACCCGTACTCTCAAAGGGATAACCTGGACGAAGTCGTTCTCGAGGTAAGTTGCCCATTATAGGAGTTACAACCTTGCCCTTCATACGACGACATAGAACACTTATGATAACACACCTTCGCCAAGTTGCGGCCTCCTATTGGCCAGTAAGATTCCCTGATGGATGCTAGTAGGAGCTGTGGGCCAGCGTGTATTAGCCTTCTATGCTCGAAATTAAATATTAATTTAGTAAAATCATGAGTGGACTGTAGTAATATAGGGTGCCTTTTATTATAGGCAAAACTAGAATTATCGAGACGTCCTCCTACTCGCATTATGTTTTTATCATCCAAATAAACATTAAGCTTTAGAAGATTGCTCTTTTTAGGTAAATTATTTTTGGTTAAAAGTAGTTCGTACTCTGGAAAGGATTGAGATTGACATAAAATAATGATGACATTTAGTGCATCTTGTAACTCATCCTGTGACAAATAATTAGTTTTGGGATAATGTTTTCTACATGACTTAATGAATCTCAACATATAAGCTACAGAACGTACAAGTCGTGAGTAATTAGAAAAACGACTGAAATTAATCAAAGCCTCACCGCTATTAAAATCATTAATTACAGCACTTAAAACTACATTAGGTCGAGTCTCCGGTAACGTCTCTAGACCTGGACACTTCACCCGAGAAGGCCACTCAGACGGGTCTAGTCTTAAAAACTCTGGTCCAGACCACCACAGATCTAAACCCTGCAGAACATTAATATCCACTCCACGAGATATTAAGTCTGCTGGGTTTTTGTCTGTTGGGACATGCCTCCAGGTACAGTTACCTGCCTTATCCAAAACTTCAGCAACGCGGTTGCGTACAAACGGCTGAAGTTTGGTAGGCATCATCTGTAACCATCCCAACACGATGGTCGAATCAGTCCAACAATAGACCCGACTGACCTCAACCCGGAGTGAACTCATCACCTTCTCATAAAGACGCGCACCAACTACGGCACCACATAACTCCAACCGCGGAATAGTTGTGGGCTTTATGGGAGCCACTCGACTCTTAGCCGTTAATAAACTAATAAAATACTCACCCTCATTGTTAACACTGCGAATGTAGGCGCATGCTCCGTATGCGGACTCAGACGCATCTGTGAAAATATGGAGTTCTAAGTCCCTATAAGAATGGCAGACTACAATTCGCGGAATGCGGAGATTATTTAAAAGAGGCAAAGATTTAACAATAATATCCCAGTGTTTATTAATGTCACTTGGTAGTGGTTGATCCCATGACAATTTATCTAACCATGTCTTTTGTAAAAAGATTTTCATAGTGACAATAATAGGACATAACAGACCTAAGGGATCAAAAATTCTCGCAATCATGGATAGCAAATCACGCTTAGTGTGCCCAGTCGAAGACAAAATCAAACTTATAGGAAACCCTAACTCATCAGAACTGACATGCCAACCAAGACCAAGCAGCTTGTCAGGCTCATTAGATCCAATGTTTAAGTCAAATGAGGCAGGGACAGCATCTGGGACCAACTGAGGGTCATTTGACTTCCATTTTCTCAACGGCATACATGCCGATGCAAGCGCCTTGGTGACCTCAGTCCGAATAAATTTTACTTCGTCTAAGTCATCACCCCCGGTCAGTAAATCGTCGACGTAAAAATCGTGCCTGATGATTTCAGATATTTTAGGGTTCCTACAATCGAGTCCTATTTGCTTGAGGCATCGTGTCGCAAGAAACGGTGCACTAGCTGTACCGTACGTTACGGTGTTTAGCTCATAAGCATCAATAGGCTCATGAACATTGTCACGCCAAACAACTTGCTGCAACTTCCTATCTAACGGGTGGACGACTATTTGTCTATACATCTTCTCCACGTCCGCAGATAAGACATACTTGTGGAATCTGAATCGAAGAAGCATAGACAATAGATCGTCCTGTACGGTTGGCCCAACCATCTGAAGGTCATTAAAAGACACTCCCGTTGAAGAAGGACAACTTGCGTTGAAAACAACTCGAAGTTTGGTCGTGCTACTTGACTCACGCAATATACCATGATGCGGAATAAAATAACCTGAACCTAAATTTGATTTATTAAGTTTAGTCATATGACCAAGCGACTCGTATTCTAACATAAAATCGTGATACATTCTACTAAAATCAGGCTTCATTTTTAACCTACGCTCTAGAGATAGAAAACAGTGTGTAGCTTTATTTAAAGAATCACCTAGAACTGAAGGATCTTTCTTAAGGGGTATGCGAACACAAAAGCGACCATCAGATAATCGTGTCGTATTTTTAACGAAATGATCTTCACACGATTTCTCTTCTGGCATGTAAGAATTTGCGTTCACCTCCTCTAACTGCCAAAACTTAGTCAAATCAGTTCTAAAGTTTTCCCAGTTACTATTCTCATCGGAAACAATGTTAGAAAAGTTACATTTTATATAATTTGAAAGCAACGAGCTATACTTTTGAGTAACTGGACCGGAAACTATCCACCCTAAACGAGTTTCACATAACACTGGGTTTCCAGTACCTAAGTTTAATGTTTGCGATCCTAACAAGTCCCAAAAAAGGTCAGCACCGATCAAAATATCGACATCAGCGGGCTTATAAAAAGTAGGATCAGCTAAAGTAATACTTGATGGAATATTTAAATTAGAAATATTTATTTCACGACATGGCACGTTACTTGTAATGTATGGCAAAACAAAACAATGAAGTTCGACAGCAAAACTATCATCTAATGATGTTATATTAATACAACATGTTTTACCTACGTGCGACGTTACATTGTTGATGCCAAGTATTGACTTATTTACCTGGCTAGTTATTAAATTGAGTTGTCTACACAACCGGTCCGTTACGAATGACGACGTGCTGCCGCTATCCAGAACCGCGCGAACGAGATGCACACAATTATTATGATCTCGCAGTTTGATCAGGGCGGTCGACAACAGCACATCTCGCTGTGTATGACCACCAGAAGATGCAATGTTTGCTCTGACAACTACGTTATTTGTGTCAATGGTAGCAGACGATACGGCAGACGGTGGAGACAAATAATTATCAGTTGAATAATTATCACTAAGTTTATTTGAAATAGTGACTTTAGAATCTGTGTGAATAAGTGTGTTATGCCTACGTTTGCATAGTTTACAACCTGGTTTTTTACATTTATTAGCGTAGTGACCTGAACGAAAGCAGTTAAAACAAATCTTATAACTGGGTAGTAATTTGAAACGTGCGTCATTACTTAAGGCGAGGAACTGTGGACAATTACTTAAAGTGTGATCGCTGTTGTTACATTTAGGACATACTTTAGGAGCCAATTCGTTGCTAGAACTGTTAGGAGATTGTGTGGCTACCATGGACTTGATCTTAGGGGCTGATTTACCTGCCGTTTGGGAATAATTATTACGCGTTAGTTCTAAGGTTTCGATTAGATCGGCACGATTACGTAAGAATTGCAAAAATACGTCAAACGTAATCGAGCTATTCTTGTCTATCCTACCTTTGCACTCCTCCCACTCACGAAAGGTCTTTTGATCAAGCTTGCGGGTAACAATATAAATCAAAAGTGTGTCCCACTGTTTAATAGGCTCCCCTAACAACTCTAATGCTCGTAAGTCTTTATTTAATTGATCGATTAAACTCTTTAAAGCAACAGAACATTCCTTAGAGATAGACTCAGTATTAAATAATGCGCATACATGATTTTGCACTAGTAATCTTTTGTTGTCAAATCGATCACGTAACAACTTCCATGCCACAGAGTAATTGCTAGTAGAAAATTCAACCGATTTAATAACTATAGCTGCAGTTCCTTCAAGAGATGCTCTTAAGTAATGGAACTTGTTAATTTCGTCTATATCATCGTTAGAATGAATTAGGCTAGTAAAGGTGTCACGAAATTCCAACCAATTACTATATGATCCGCTAAACTTTGGTAACTGAATCGTAGGCAATTTAACTGGCTTGTGCGTACTTGTATTAACACTTTTACAGCTTTCCATCGATTTATTATCCCTATTAAATTCACTTAGAATATTTTGAGCTTTGGACAAGGATTTATAATAAAGACACTCGAACTCAGACCGCTCAGCATATTGTAATTTTAGATCATCTACAATGCATTCCAGACGTAACTGTACCTCATCATACTGTTCATATAACGACTCCATCTTGCCCATACGTAATTGCAATTCAGACACATCACAATTTGTTAACGCTTTGTCCTTGAGCGATTCCAGAAAGTTGACGAAAGCAGTCAAACGGCCCTTGAAGCTGCCTCGCTTTTTAATTAAATCCTTTTCTTCGGACATACTGGGATACGAGTGTCGTCAACCTGAAATTTATACAGGAATACAATTGTATTGATTGATACACGCCTGTGTTTTATACACTTACTGGATGCTATTGCAGAACAACCCAGGACCTAACAATGAAACTAACAAGTATATAAACCTAAATACAAACAATCTGGTTAACCAATTTTTTTTTTTTTTGAACTAATACCTACAATTTATTTATGTTGTAAACTTAACTGAAACTAATTAATAAATAGGCACAACTAAACAATAATTACGTTTTATCAATTATTCAAGAAATACGTAGGTACATACATGATTCTAAATACGATTCTAACTACTATTTTTAACAATTAATTTCACTAATATCGAACACTCAATTATTTTAACAATTAACTACCACTGTTAAAAGTAAATAATCTGTGAATTAGTTACAGCGTAATATAAATTAAGTTTAAACAATGTAGCAAATAAGCTAACTATACTGAATTACGTATGAATTTAAACTTAATCTTTGCTGATGAACAAATACTAATCACAATTCGACAGGTACCTAATGATTTTATTAATATAACATAATACTGACCTTTTATAATTGGACGATATACTTAATATTACCTATACTACCTGAGTGTTGGGTGACGATATTAATTTTATAAATGCTATCCACCGATTAAACAACTTGCTTGAGATCAGTCCAAATTCCAATACACCGGCAAATAACCTCCACGTCACGTTGGATGATTATAATAATCCTTAATTTCTTGATGTTAACCGCTGATCTTCTGATGTTACGTGATCCGGTTCGATAGGACCATGTAGGAGAAATAGGATTATCCGAAGAAATAACTGTATGAATTCTCGATGCAAGATAAATAATTTAATTTAATACGGTGGTGTACAGAACAACGTCCCAATTAAGAGTGACATTGATACATAAAAATTAGTTAGTCCTTAGAGCTAATTAAGACGGACGAGTTAGTTGCTGCCATGGCATATTCATCAGGCGCTCCAACAACAGGCCAAGCCAATAACTTTTGACAGAACGAAGTCTGTCCGAGCAGCTAGTATATAATAAAACAGAAGAACCTTACATCTACCTATATAATACTATTTACTTTTTTAACAGGCATTTAATTATCACCTCCTGCAAAATTACGTTGATTGCAATTACGAGGTTTTCACAGCCCAGCGGTGATAGGTACTTATTAACGCAAAATTTCAAGTCAAGTTTTATTTTGAATCCTTTTGCAATCAACACAGCAATAGGGTATCACAAAATTTTAACCGATTTTTGCTGAGTTGCGAAAATAGGGGGGGGGGGGGGGCAAATCGCTGACTGAATTCATTAGTGGCGCAAGTAAAATTTTTGACATTTTGAGTTAGTGATGAATTCTTGTCATAAATTACGTACTTTATTTTATGCATTAAAGACCCAGCGTGTTAGTTTCATAAGATTAGTCATGGCATTAATCGAAAAAGTAAAAAAAAAAATGCAATACTGGCATAAATCGAAGTCACCATCTTCTGGTCCTCATATTAATCAAAATAACAAAAAAAACATCAATATTATTACTGCTGGCAACTGAAGCATTAACGTAGATATATAAAAACTAAACATCAACTATTTATTCCATACAGTACACTCAAAACGAGCTAGAATGTGCGCGCGCACTTGTCAACGAACATTTAATTGTGCTTTTTCTCAGATTGTTGAATTTTGTCTTGTGACACTATTGAATTCAGTCAGCGAAATGTAGGGTTGACCCCAGGTGGAAGAAGTACACACCCTACCCTACTGCATTCAACTGCAAAATGTACACCTTTAGAAGAAAGATTATGAGAAATATTGTAGTAAATACTTCATACCAAAAGTACTACTAAATATTGATACAAAGAGATAGATGCAAATCCATGTGATTCTTCAGGTCCAGTACTCCTAGTGTCAAGATTGAGGTACCACCTTTGGACGTCTGTAACTTTATTATAATAATACCTAAAAGAAAACTTCGGCCTACAATTGTTTTGAGTGTCGTACTAAAACATAGGGTAGGTACCAGGTGTAATAAGGTCCAACCAAAATACCTGGACAAACTTTTACACAGTGTTCAGTAAGTGTAAATTAATATATCTATGCAAAAAAAATACGAGATCCAAGTGTTTTTTTTTTTCTAACCAAAATTTTTTTTTTCAATTTGAATTTTACTTTAATTATTTTTTTTTTACATTTTTCTCTTCGCTGTTTAGGTAAAACACGGCACGGAATTAGCACGCACCCCAATGGCGGTCGATGCATAAGAAATGGATGAGTTTATTCTTAGAGAGTACAGGCAATTTAAAACATTATTATTTTTTTGTTAGAAAAAAACACTTGGATCTCATTTTTTATATATATATAGATGTGATTAGTTAAACGTATTGAACACTGTGTAAAAGTTTGTCCAGGTATTTTGGTTAGACCTTATATAATAGTCGCCGGCACGTAACTTTGCAAGAGTAGAAAAGAGATTTTCTCTTCTTTCTTTCTTTCTTCTAAACAGACATGTTTAAAAATAAATTATTTCAATAACCATAGTATAATGACAAGCAATAAAAGTGACCATTTTTTTGTTGCACTAAGTGTACATGCGTGTACTTACTTCCACTTCGATAAAACCTTGGCAAGTTACGTGCCGGGCTGCCGGCGATGTTTCTGTACAAGGGGGCGGGCCTACATCCTTACACACATACTGGGTGTAAAAATAGCCTTAACGAAGCCGAAGTCTACGCATACTGTACATCAAACTAAGTAACATACAGCAAAAATAATTGCTGGGAAACTACTCTTATTTTTCGGTATTAAAAAACTGCTTTTAATTGTAGCGCGCAATGAAAGCGCGTGCGCAGCAGACTGTGACTACATTTCGAAAATGTTGATAACGTTTGTATAGAATAATTTTTAGTAATAACATTTAAACTTAGTTTTCGTGAAAAACGTTAAAAAATATGGTAATTTTGACCTTCAATATCTCCGTAACCAGTCGGTTCCCAAGTATGGCCCAATACCAAAAAATCTTCGTAATGATGGGAAGAATACGTGGCTCTCGGCTTCGTTAAGGGTATTTTTACATCCGATATAATGGCTATAATCGTGTTACTGCAACATAATTTATGTATGCATATACATGGTGTAAACGAAATTATATAATTCCTTCAAACCTCGTGATGTACCGCTGACATGGAATCAATAAAAAAAAAACAAGAATTAAACATGTGCTGTTAACGTGAGGCATTTTACCGCCCCGAGTTAAAAGACCGCGCGCCGAGTGATAGTCGCGCATTTTGCACGGGGCGCTAAAATGCCTCACGTTAAAGAACACGTGTTTACTTCTTGTATTTTTTTTTTATATAATACAAAAGTATCCTTTGCAGGGTTAATCTATGTCAGCAGTACATCAGGAGGTTTGAAGAAATTACATGATTTTGTTTTCACCTGTATAACCATAGGTAGGTACAGTCACGAGTAATAATATGTATACACATAGCGAAATTAAAAAGCGATTGTCTTCTTAAATATCTATTAGAATTATGAAATATTTAACACATAATTTTTACAATTACATACGAATTACTGTTTCGAATATTTCTTAATTACACTTTATTCTCTAAAACAAATTCGCTTTTTAAGTTATCAATGTGTATACATATTATTACACGTGACTGTATATCTAAAACCTGCTTTCCCGAATGAATAATTACTCAGATAGAGCATGATAAGTAAAAGACATAAGTACGTCAAACAATGCATGTTTTATTTTTGTTTTCGAAAAGTATTTAATTTTGAATTTTGACAATAAAAATATATATACTGTATATTTTAGCGTAGCTATAGATAAAAATATTTTAAACGACAAGTTGCTAGCACGGTTTTTTAGACACTTGCTCATGGTCGGGTTCACGTTCCACCATTAATTGCAAAGGAACCGGGCAGATTGGAAGGGTCTATCTCCAAGAATACGGGCTGGTTGTTGAGGCTGCACGAACAGTAGCACTTTCCTTTAGGAGTTCCGTCTTCTACCATCAGCAACTTTACGTCCATGTCACTTCCGACTGCTTGTTGCAAGCCTGTGAAAGTATATTTTGGTGAGTTATTTTGTCACGTTCTGAGCAGGCGCGGTCGCAGTCGAAGACTTTAAGGGGGTCATATTATTATTATTAAGAGGAAACGCCGGCTGCACAATATTCATAACTTGAATAGATTTTTGCGATCTATTTCCGTCCCACCTCCCCCGCAAACCTTCCCAATTGAGCGCGAAAGAGAAACCTGCATCTCGGACTGATTTCTCCTGTGCAATATTAGCGAAATCGTACTTTCGTATTTCCCTGTTTCTTCTTCAAATCTGGGCCGATTTTAATTTTTTTTCTGTAATAATTTAATAAAGACTTTGGTTATGTCTTATGTTTTTCTTTTATTTTTTATATTTGTCAAATTTGTTTGCCAGATGTTTGAAAACTGTGGTAAAACCGGTCGATTTTTGTAAAATTTAAACGTTTCTAGTTCTTTTAATAATTAATTTACTGACAAAAACAAAACATATAGGGACATAGTGGTGGTAGATATATGTATATCATATGTTAAAAAATATTTGCTCTAGTGATATTATCAAAGGAGGAAACTGAGGAATACGTTTATATGGATTAAATGCCGACCGCATTTCCTCTTAACATAGTTTTGTAAGTAGGTACCTATATGTATTGTACCTAAATATGGATGTGACTTGTCCGAATTAAATAATATTTTGAATTTAATTGAAAATATTTACATTAAAACAAGTTGAGCACATTAGAATTTATTGTACAAATTTTGTTTTTGTAAATTTTAAATTTTTTGGAGGTTTGTCAATTTGACGTGTACGATTTTGGGGGGGGGGGATACCCCCCGCCCCCCTTCGGACCGCCACTGAGTCCGTGTCAACTCTTATTTAGATTACATTGACATTGGTGTCGAAATGTTTGCTAACGACAACACTAGCTTAGGGCCACAGCAGACACGATACTTTTAACATGGGCGATCAGCGATTGGCGATTTTGCAATTTCATCGATGCTACACCGCATGTTAGCGGCCTCTGCGTTCGATCGCGGTATCAAAATCGCGCCTGTAGTAACTGCGTGGGGCATGCCCCTCACTTAATCGTTCGAACTGGTGTTCGAATGTGTGCGGAGTGAAGTATTCAGTCACGACATCCAACTACCGAAAAGCTATGAGATCGCTGATCGCTCATGCTATTTATAAATTTATTCTATTCTTTTCTATTTGCAAGCAAAAAGATTTTTATTTTAGTTTTTTTTTAAATCATGCCTTCTTTAGTTATGAATTCAGAAAATTAATTTTCTAATCCATGACCCCAAATATAACCTAAATTGTAGAAACAGCTGATCATAACTAAGGACAGGTGGATTTTAGCATATTTTTTACGAAATCTTTGAAAAGTTATTTCTCTTAAACTATTGAGTTTTGGGGAAAGTTGTAGAACAAAAGTTATCCCTTATTATGGGTACTTTTACACCCTTTCGGCTTAGTACCCCCTTTCCGACTAACCTTGTATTTCCCATGGAGGATTTTATACCAAAACAAAATTAATTATCTTACCATTACTGCTATAGCCGTCGTTTGACCACGTGGCTTCTACGCAGGATAGTGCAACCTGTAACATATTTTTTTTACTTAATTGTTGTGCATCTGCAACGCAGGCGCTGGCGTCGAGTTACGTCGTTAAATAAAAGCAAATAATATTATGAAACTACATTAACCACAAATATCTGTCCTACTGAACATTGGGGATATCCAGGAATATCAAATGGAATAATTATTATTTTGATAGGACCTGTAAGTAAGCTCATGAAGACTGATCGGACTCAGATTATGTTGGAGTTGCAAATAGGATAGGTACTTACTTTTAATCGCGGAAACGTTTTCACGCGAAAACAACTAATAGAAATTACTTAAAACTCACGCCTTTTTCCCACGGGGGTAGGCAGAAACTAGAACGCCACATGCTACGATCCTTACATTCACCTTTAGCTTCTTCCAGATTCATACATCTTGTCATGCACGTACGCTGGTTGAGAGTACCTACTACGCACCTGTCCCCTGTGAAGAACATCACCAATAACCTCGATGTATGTCCTTCTAGGGCGTCCTCTGCCGGCGTTTCCATTGACATCCACCTTATAAATTCCTTTTACTACATCACCTTTTAAACTGTTTAATCTCATCATTCCTCAATCTATCATTCAAAGTTACACCGCACATACTCCGCAAGGAACGCATTTCCATGGCATTTATTCTACTATCATGCCTCTTCCGACATGACCAACATTCAGTTCCATACATAAGCGTAGGTAGCAGCCACATTACCAGCACACCATTATGGACAGCCAGTCGTGCCTTTTTGAATAGAAACTATAATATTAAAATTACAAGAAAACAAACTACCAACCAATGAAATAAGTAGAAACAACAATAGAGTGCTCGTTTTTGCAATTATATACGCCATTTTGAATTTCAAGTGTCAAAAGTAGAATTCAAAACTGATTCAAACATAAATCACTTTATACTAAAATCTGATTTATCTTTTAAGTTATTACGAAACTTCGAAGTACATTTCACTTCAAGTACAGACACTGCACAAAACTTCTTCACCGGAATAGTAAATTAACTCCGCGCTATCACGATCTACGCAGTAATGAGGTTTTAGCACTGAAACAGAGATTCATTGGCTCCCCAACAAGTTTTGTTTAAACAGTTGTATTTACCATTTGTCCTGAGGTGTTCAAACAAGATACTTAATCAACCATTAAGTATCTTGTTTGAACACCTCCAAACTAAGTTAAATCTCAGGTAATTTTAATTATTTTAACAATAATAATAGTGTACTCACGATTACGAGAACCAATAACGGAGAGGTCTTCATTCTGCAAGTAGATCTTGGGTCCAAGACAATGTCTCTTATAACCCGATGCTGAGGAACTTGTACCTTCCTTCACAGAACGCAGGTATTTATATCAACAGAATGTTTGTGTAGGTACCTCAAAGTTTGCAACTGTGCAAATATAATATACTACTGAAAGCAAAACAGCGGCCGCCTCAAGTTATTCCCAAAAAAAGACATTATGTTCGTTAAATGAGGATGGAAGTGTTTAAGCAAAGATTAATCATGTTTATCGACACATTCTGTCCAGCCTTTTCCCACCTATGTTGGTGTCAGCTTCCAGTCTAACCAGATGCGGCTGAATACCAGTATTTTACACGGAGTAACTGCCATCAGACCTCCGCAATTCAGTTACTGGGCAATGTATGGACACATCAAAGTAATTAATAAATTTTTAATGTTAAGGTATGCTCAAATCAACGCATTCAGCTTACGGCCGCGCTGGCGTCTTCTTTCTTCTTTTCTTGTGGTTAGTGACTAACCTGGTCTCAGAGTTTATGCCGCCCATGGGCCTCTGACTTGGCTTCACATGCCGTCAAGAAATATCTCTCAAGCATGCTGGTTTCCTCACAATGTTTTCCTTCACCGTTTTTAAGCAAATGATAAATTATACAATACGCACATGAATCCGAAAAGTCAGAGGTGTGTGCCTTGGGTTCGAACTCGAGACCTATGACTTGGCAGTCCGACGGTCACCCCACTAGGCTATCACTGATGGCGCTGGCGTGCACGGTTGCGATCTTGCTATCAGTCACTGCAATTGTACTTGTAGCGACATGTTTAAATGTACTTTTAGGGCCAAGCCACATCTGACGGAAGATACGTCGCCGATCTTGGTCGCGTAATTTACTCGAGGAATTTTAGTAACGCATCTTCATTCAAATATGTACGGTATGAGATGTTTGTATGGAATTATGTGGATCGACGGATGATCGGCGACGTATCTTCCGTCAGATGTGGCTTGGCCCTAAGTGCTGCTGTCGCGTTGTTTAGTTCTTTTGTTTAGCTACGGTATTTGTCCTGATTTATGAACGTGAAACCCGCCACAAGAGTTACAAGAATGGAATTCACAGAGGTCTGTTGCTACACGATGCAGTATATCGCGAGAGGCTATCAGAATCGTGTGGGAAAGCTACCAGGAGACAGGTACTATAGCAAAAGCACGCTTAAGTTAAGTAGGGAGTTAAGTTACTGATTTAGTGTACTTCATTGCCGTACAGTTTGGGCAATACTTGCTACTTAAGTATTGCCCAAACTGTACAACAGTTTGCGAACTAACTTATGCAATACTCAATACTTTATTGCATTCCATATGCATACCTATGTATTACATAGATGGTAAAACAAGTAAAAGATCAATATGGACCCTGTCGGGCACAGCAAAATTAGGAGAGAGGGAGAGGGCTAAAGCTAGGCATGTACTAAACTCTGTCGGACGGACAGTGTCTGTCACACGCGCAGCGAGTTAAGTTGGTGGGATGTGGAAGACGCGAGTATCTACTTCGTACTGTAACTCGCAGTTAAATAGACTGATGTCTAGCCGGCTACATTGTCTTTTCTTCTAATTATTATCTGCAGTCATTCAGCAAACTATAAGCTGATGTGAGGTAAACAGTTTGTTGCTTCTTTGGCTTTGTAGAGTAATTACTTAATCAAGACACCTCTTCTATTAGAATTGGACCTCACGTATCGTCTAGTTATCACGTCAGAATAGTGTGCAAGCCTTCATACAAAATATATAAATCCAACAGCGTCAGATGCACCTGCTGATGCGTCACGACACGACACGTAAGTCTGTGAATCCGGCATAACAGTTTAAAATATATAGTAGGTAATTATTGTAACCTATGTATATACTGGGTTTAAAAATAGCCTTAACGAAGCCGAAGTCTACGCATACTGTACATCAAACTAAGTAACATACAGCAAACATAATTGCTGAGAAACGACTTTTATTTTTGGTATTAAAAACAGCTTTTAATTGTAGTGCGCAATGTAGGTAAGCGCGCGCGCAGCAGACTGCCTACATTTCAAAAATGTTGATAATGTTTGTATAGAAGAATGTTTAGTAATGACATTTATACTTAGTTTTCGTGAAAAACATTCAAAAATATGGTGACTTTGACCTTCAATATCTCCATAACTAGTCGGTTCCCAGGTACGGCCCAATACCAAAAAATCTTCGTAATGATGTGAAGAATACGTGGCTCTCGGGTTCGTTATGGGTATTTTTACACCCGATATGTATGTTCTTATGGTTTTATAGATAATAATGTAATAATTCTAATATAAGGAAGATAAAGAAAATACTAGACGTATAACAATGTAAGTTTTATTTTTATTTTCGAAAGATTCAATACATTTTCGATATATATATTTCGATATAATAGTTCTTAGTCGTTTATACCACAAAACAGATAGGTACAGAAGTCAATCTACATACAAGTGCGCTCAAGCAACGCACACGTAGACACTGCTCACGGACACGATATCTCGGACAGTTTGGGACTATAGTGCGAGTGAGTGCGAGCGCGAGTGCCATGCGCTTGAGAGAAATAGATATATAGATAGAGCGACCGCCGAGCGTAGGTATGAAAAGTGAAGTACATACATGTGATTGACTTCTGTACCTATCTGTTTTGTGTTTATACTGTCGATTACAATACTTTTGGATACTCTTGAAATCAACAAACCGTTTAAGCTGCTAATTATTTCAAAGTTGGTAATTATTAACAAAATTTTCGCTCTGTTGACCTTCTACAAAATTGAATTCAAGTTCATCTGATGTAATAGGTATTCCTAAGTGGGCATCATTGCTTGAAGAAGTATTTTCTGTTTCCGTTTCAACAGCTTCCTCAATGGAACGGCGGTTCCTAAGAATACCTAGACCAAGATCGAGGTCGAGCAAACCATTGCTTGAAGAAGTATTTTCTGTTTCCGTTTCAACAGCTTCCTCAGTGGAACGGCGTTTCCTAAGAATACCTAGACCAAGATTGAGGTTGAGCAAACCATCACCTGAAAAAAAATCGAGTAACATAATTAATTTCATGAGAATAAAGATCAAAGCACACATATCATATCGTCACCGCATCAACTCTAGCCGTTCAGTATTCTTTGTACGAAACTTCCTACTGCAACGCACAAATCGGAATCATAACGTAATCGCCTCGCCTCGGGACAAGCTCACGAACCGCGGTGCGGGCGTGGTCAACTTGGTTCCCGCGCTTACGGCTCTTTGTCCACCCTTGCCCCCCTCACTTTTCCCGCGGCCTACCTGCAGCACACTACTGTTACTGCGAGCCGTAAGCGCGGCGTCGCCTAGCCATAACTGAGTCGATGTATCGGAGCTGCTGATCCGCTTTGGTTACATGCTTACGTTAGGTTGACGCCTGTTTGACGGCGAGGCGAAAGGCGATACGGTTACGATCTCTTTCCGAGTTGATAGGTATGTGTGCTTTGACCATTAACCTGAAATGAAAGATTTCTGCTTGTAATACTTGTCAATTTTAAACCTTTGTACCAATTTTATAAGGTATATCTTACTTTCACATCATGAGGAAACCTGCACACCTGAGAAGACTCCATAAAATTCTCGATGGTGTGTGTAGTCTGTCAACCTACACCAGGCCAGGGTGGTGGACTAAGGCCTAAACCCTTCTCATTCTGAGAAGAGGCCCGTGCCCAGCAGTGGGACAGTAATGGGCTAATTATGTCATGTATGTATCTTTCTTAAATCTAACATAATAATTTCGACTCACTAATATGTCCTGAATAATGTTAAAAAATATACAGGTATGCGTTCATCATCATGCGTGATAATGACATTGAAGAAGTTAACGATACAAAATTTTTAGGTATAGTAATTGATAAAAATTGCAATTGGAAAAAACATATAGATAACATATGCAATAGGCTAAACAGTTTTGCATTCGCACTAAGAAATCTAAGGAAAACTGTTGGAGTAAATGCCGCTTTACTGGCTTACCATGGTTACGTCTCATCTGGACTCAGATACGGCATAATAATATGGGGCAATTCTACTGACAGCGATAGGGCTTTTACTGTTCAAAAAAAGTGCTTACGAGCTGTGTTTGGTGCAGGTCCATTGGAATCGTGCAGACCCATATTAAAAGAGCATAAATTATTATCACTGGCATGCTTATACATATTGGAAATGAGAGTGTTTGTAAAATAACACCCTAACCTATTTAGTAAAGCCGATAGTGTAAACATATATAAAATAGGTAAACACTCAAGGGATCCAACCAGATTGGCTATGCCTAGGTGTAGAACAGCATTTTGCCATAAAAACACAAGTCGAATGGCAATAAAGATATATAATAAGATACCTAAGATAATTAGAGAACTGCCAACGAATCTATTTCAAAAAAGACTCTGAACATGGCTTATTGAAAACTGTTTCTATTATATTAATTAATTTATGGATTATAATACGAAGAGGAATTTATTACAGACATGAATAATGTAATTAAATTAACTTTGACACTCCTGTAATCTTATTTTGAACATTGTAAATTTTATAGTTCTAACGTTAGTATTTTTAGAGTTTGACATTGTAATTTTCATAGTTTGTTATATTTGTAATATTCATAGTTTGACATTTGTATTTTAATTTCTTCACATTTTCCCATCGTGCCATTAAAATTATGGCACAATCTAAATTTGCATGCTGAATTTAATAGGCGGAATATGAAGTACTATGTATTGTATTATGAGATCTGTAAGCACCATATTCCATGCAAATAAACGATATTATTATCATTATCTCCCTGCCCTTATCACACACTAGGTGGGGTCGGCACAACAAGTATTTCGTATACTTTGGTACACTGGGCGAAAAAGTTACGGACATGCGGGTTGCACACGTGCTGTGTGCTACATTTCCCGCTCACTAGTATCGGCGAATGGGTACACTAATAGCGAGAAAGTGCAGCTGGCGTGATCGGCACGGCTCGCATAATCAATCAGATCCGGGACGACTGCCTGTACACCGTACAAATATTTGTTGGCGCGGGAATTGAACCAGCAACCCGTAGCGCAGACGCCATTCACTCAACCACTGCGCCAACGAGCCGCTGGCGTGACTCCGGAGTCACGGTCCTGGAAGAGTGGCTGCAAGAGGTTACGGGCACGGGCCCTTTGTTTTTTTTTGCGTTGGAAATTCCTTATTATATGTAAATCCTCATGGATGTCCCTCGCCCGGGGAAGGCGAGGGGGTCTGCCGGGCTCTTACCGGCTACAAAACCTACGGTGTCCCTCCTTCTGACCTAAGGCCGCGGTCACTGGATTGGCTATTGCATGCGCTGCGACCCCGGCAGGTCTCGGTCCACCAGCTTCTTCTGGTGTACCTCTCCTGTGGTGGGGCAATTGCTCCCCTGCCCCACTTCCTTCCGAGAGGCGCGCGCGGAACACGGCGCGCCATCCTCCCTGGGCCAGTTACTGGTCGGGCGACGGGTCCCCTAACCTGCTGCCCGCAGGCCACTCACTAGGGTGGTCGGAGATCGTCACGCGCCCTTCGGCGGTGGGCACGCGCCCTGACTTTTTTTATCGCTAGTGATCATGTTTCTGCCACCAAGCCGTTGGCGCGGATAATATCTTTGCATATAAAATTGAATACTAAAACACAATTGAATAACTTACCATTACTACTGCTGCTGCTGGCGCTTCTTTTGCTGGTGCTGTTGCTGGTGCCGTCATTTTCGGTCGACTCGTTCGAATCGCTGGCCGGCATTGCTTCTATGTAGGCTAGAGCCGCCTGTAACATTTTTTTTACTCATTTCTTGTGCGTGTTATCTAAATGGTGTTACGTATTGAAAGAATAATGCTCAAAACACGGAGACCAAAAAACCCAGTTTCGATCACAAGGAAATCTATAAATATGGTACGGATTAATAAGTTTTAAGCGCACTATACTTAATCTATGTATAATATTATGTATATTTAATGTATTTTATAGCGCATTATCGCTTAACCTACATTTTATATGGACGCATTGTGCTATAATAGACTATACAATGTGTCCCAGCATGTAGTAATAAAACTTTAAGGGCAGTATATACACGTACAAAAACGGAAACTACATAACTATAACACTCCTAAACAAAACCAGATAGCTAATCAATAACATCCGTTCTGTGTTCACTTCTAATGCAAAAGTATAATATTTATATCCCATTATAATTTACATACCTACCTACCTACAGTACCTACATTAGCATTTTTACAATTTTTTTCATGTCCCAATATGGGCTGTTTAGGCAGTTTCTTTTGCCTTGCTATTAGAACAAATAGAGAAAAAATATAATAATTAAAAAATTGGTGGGTACATTTAATAGGTACCAGTTAAAAAAAATATGCTTATCAATAAATAGTACCTGGATGACCGAGCTTAGCTCGGTTTTTTTTTGGTAAATGTTGTTTTTTGGTTAGAAAAAAAAAAGGAATTAAATGGTCTAAAAAGAAGAAAATAAACTTTAAATTAAATCGATCCCATCAATTTATTACATTATACAACTAATTTATTAAAACAATATAAAAGTTTGTCGCGAGAAATACAATTTTATGAAGTACATAGGTACATTTTTTCTTAGAATTACTACACTTTACATTTATTAGTTATTGTACATACATATTGCATTCTTGTTTATTTAGTATCTCCCGACAAGCTTTTATAATATTTAAATAAATTAGTTGTATAATGTAATAAATTGATGGGATAGATTTAATTTAAAGTTTATTTTCTTCTTTTTAGACCATTTAAATAAAAGCTTGTTTTTAAAAATGTTTTTTGTACTATTCATTTATTTATTTTTTAGTCGGTATATCATGTTGAAATTTAGAACGGTCTTTCATAATTGAACGCGTATACAACCTTTCATGTCTGTACTGCTAACCATTGAGGAGTTCTCTAGTCAGGACCCAATCCTGAGTGCAGCAACCATGTCACGGTAAAACTTAAAACCGGCTATCATAATAAAACGCGTAGGTACACAAAATTTCGTGTCTGTGCTGCTAAACATTGAGGAGTTTCCTAGTCAGGACCCAACCCTGAGAGCAGCAACCATGTCACGGTAAAACGTAAAACCGGCTATCATAATAAAACGCGTACACAAAATTTCGTGTCTGTGCTGCTAAACATCGAGGAGTTCCCTAGTCAGGACCCAACCCTGAGAGCAGCAACCATGTCACGGTAAAACTTAAAACCGGCTATCATAGTAAAACGCGTACACAAAATTTCGTGTCTGTGCTGCTAAACATTGAGGAGTTCCCTAGTCAGGACCCAACCCTGAGTGCAGCAACCATGTCACGGCAAAACTTAAAACCAGCTATCACAATAAAATGCCTACCCAAAATTCGTGTCTGTGCTGCTAACCATTGAAGAGTTCCCTAGTCAGGACCAAACCCTGAGTGCAGCAACCATGTCACGGTAAAACTTAAAACCGGCTATCATAATACAATGCGTACACAACATTTCGTGTCTGTGCTGTTGAGCGTTGAAGAGTTCCTTTATCTGGAGCTAATCCTGGATGTCGATTCAGGTCATGCTTACCAAAAAAATGTATTATCATCGGAAATGAACCAACATTTTTAAATTCAACTCCTTAGGATAAGAGGAAGTGATTCAAAATTCAGTTGCAAGATTTCAACCGAACATACATACAAACATTGCAAGTTAAATAAAAGCGTATAAAAAGAAAAATAAATTATAAAAGCTTGTAAAAAAAAAGAAGGAACTTAAAAAAAAGGGAAAAAATAATCAGCAGAACTCGAACCAGGGCTTTCAGGTTTTCGTGACCGCCCCATTTCCCACCTGAGTCATTATAACATTGTAAACGGTGGCGAAATTTACTTTCGGATTCTAATGATATTGTAGCAGCTTTTCATTGCCTAAAAACACGGATAAAACGACATTTTTTTTAAATGAAACCTAGCTAGATCGATTTATCGCCCCCGAAACCCCCTGCATACTAAATTTCATGAAAATCGTTGGAGCCGTTTCCGAGATTCAGATTATACCGTAAAACCTGGCAACTTTGCCCAAAAAATCAGAGTATTTTTGCATTAGTTGAGTTATTTCCGAAAACGTTAATGTATTACATATTATTTTTGTACCACACAATACTATATGTTCATATCTCGATATTTATTATTGAAAATTTCCAGAAAAATGAATTTGTGTGTGTAAAAAACACAATTATAATTGTTGGGCAAAGAATCACAGGTTTTTGGCAACTTTGCCAACTTGTAATATTTCAGATACTATAAACCGTATCATTATTTTAAAAATGGCTGAATATAAATACAGGGCCATAAAGTATAGTATCAAATTATGAGATGAATGAACATATTCGTTGTCCTTCAAAATTGAGTGGGCAAAGTCAAAAAGCCTCCTAGTACATTTTTCTTACCATAATGGTCAATGTCTAAGGGCTGTCATCATTGAATAAATGCTACATTTAAATACTTAATGATAAAGTTTTTGATGTGGAATATTTCTATTGAGATAATCATAAATTCAATAAGTATATAATGGATACAAAATGAAGATATACGGTATATTGCCAGTTAAGTTATATTGCTACGATATATTACTAACTTTAAGGTAGCCAAAAGACAAAATATGTGACTAAACATCTACACAATATGTCGGAAGACAGTCACCAGTTGCAGATACTGTTCGAACTAACAAATTCGATGAATGCCTATTTATAAATAGTTCTACACATGTATTGCTGGGAATTGTTTCATTAAATATGTAACATCAGGTTTCTTTTCTTCCAATTTGCTAAAAACTAGCGTTTCCTAGTCCAACTTGGTCATTGGACAACCTTATTCATCAGAAGCCACCAAAACATTTACAAGTTTTTCTCTTTTAGCGTTCTATTAGCTTGTGCATAGGTACCTCTTAAAATTATAATAAATTTAAAAATTACAGGTGACAACCCTACGGAAAAAAAATTGGTGGGCAATGTCGTCAACCATGCTCAAAAAACATGCATGTGACTTTGCCCATCAATATATTTCACAATTTTATGAGATGTTTTGTGTGAAATACCAGTCTATATTATTCATTTCATACATATTAACGGTGGCAAAAAAATTAATTACCTACTGTATCTGCAACTATCACTTTTTGATAAAGTTTTTTGACTGGTTTTTGCCCGCTAAAAACAATACCAACTTTTAAAGGTTCCTGACAGCCAACGGAAGTAACATAGGTGACATTACGTCACTTGGTATTGTCAGAAAAATAATCAATTTTCTACCACAGGCAAAAGAATACTCCTAACTATAGACAAATTTGCTATGCATCAAATTTTAAAAAAAATGACAACTGGGCAAAGTCATACCTCAAGGGCAAAGTTGCCAGGTTTGACGGTATATATATACACACACATCAAAAAAAGTTTGCGATCACTTTGAAAAATCGTTTTTTTTTTTTTTGTTACGGTAGATTATATTATGATTTCTTCTTCTTTTTAGATTATTTATTTAAAAATATAGATTTAGAATATAAAACAATAAAACAGTTCAATTGTTTTTCCATATAAAAAGGCTTTCAGTCCTAGCTTACGCTCATTCAGAAATCTGATTTAGTCAATTTTAACGGATTTAAAATAGATTTCGCGGAAAGTTGTGATTGAAAAATGCCAAGAGGATTATCAGAAGTTTTACGAGCAAGAATAGTAACTTTTAGGGAAGAAGGATACACCAAGAGAGAAATAGCACGCAGAGTTGTTATATCCCAATCCGGTGTCGTGACCACGTTGCAGAAGTACCACGGGATGGGTAATTTAGCTGACCGACCCCGCAGTGGTCGCCCAACTGTTTTGACTGCTGCCCAAAAGCGCTATATTAGATTGCTGGCAGCCCGTGACCCAACAATCAACGCCAATAAAATAAAAGCAGAAGTTCGGGCCGCCTCTAGGCTTGAAGTTAGCACTCAGACCTTTCGGAATCGCTTGCACCAGGCTGGATTACGAGCACGGACGTCTTGGCGAGCTCCTCTGAATTCCTGGCAACGTCAACGATGGAGATTACAGTGGGCTAGGCTTCGGCAAAATGAAGAAAAAAACATTTAGCAAAACTGTCTCTTCGTTGACGAATCGCGAATCAGTACTCATCCAGATAACCGACGTGTCCGTGTCTGGAGAAGACCAGGAGACCGTGAAAGGCAAAGAACTGCCGCAGGAACAATTCAGCAAGGTGGGAAATCGGTGTCCTTTTGGGGTGGTATTATGATTGGAGCTAGAATGCCTTTGATCCCGTATCGAGGCTTCATGACAGCAGACATGTACAGAGCAGTTGCTACTGATGGAATTGTCAGACCATTCCGAGTAAACCATGGGCACCAATTTGTACTGGTCGATGATAATGCGCCCGCCCATCGAGCTCAACGAGTCAAAACTGCTCTCCGAGAATACGACATTACAAGGTTAGACTGGCCTGCTGGCTCGCCTGACTTAAACCCAATAGACCACGTGTGGGATGCTCTTAAGCGAGCTGTTTGGAACCGTCAGCCACGTCCCCAAACAGTGCCAGAGCTCAGGGAAGCCGCTATTCAAGAATGGGACAGGTTACATCAAGAAATGCTGGATAACTTGATTCTCGGCATGCCCAGGAGGATCTTCGCATGTGTTGGAGCCAAGGGAGGAGTTATATTATATTGAATATAAACCTTTTATTAATAAATTGTTGTTTAAGTTTGGTTAAACAGTCTTTTTCTTTCTATCAAATTTCTGTTACAATTACATTATGATTAATTACTCAATTTTTTTTATAAAAAATAAGAAATAGTTTTATTTTTTAATTTCAAACTGGTTATTTCTATTTAAAGAAAACACACGACAAAGATTTTTTCTTGATAAAGTTCAGTTTAAAAAATTATATCAGCTTATGCTAGTGATCGCAAACTTTTTTTGATGAGTGTATATATACAAGAATTGCTCGTTTAAAGGTATAAGATAAGATTATTATAGTACTACATCACAGTATTTTTTGATTCCACAAGGTGTCCCTTACTTGTCTCACTTTTTCAAAATCTGTCAATAGTAGACTATGATGTCAAAAGTAGAATCTGTCAAATGTAGACTAAACGGTTTTATGACCGATACGACATCTTTCTATGAATGTATGGTCTGGTTTATTTTCTGGATGGCATTAAAAACGCATACCTACATCTTATGTATCTAGTAGTAGACCGGGGCTGAACCCTTTGAAAATGGTAAAAAGTGAAAAAAAAATTAGTAGGATGAAACCCATTGGAAAAGGATGAGAATATAACAAAACTTAAAGGAAAAATAAATTACGGGCGATCTGAGGTCGGGAAGTGGATGGGCGTGCATTTTTAAGGGTAAAAAACGGTTTATCCCGATTTCTGGCAAAACTACAAGTCCTATGGAAAAAAGTTAAATGGCAAAGTTGTTATCTACAACTTTGCCATTTAACTTTTTTCACATAACCTCAAAATTTATGTGAAAAACTCAAATAACCAAGATTTTGGTTTTTTATTTTCATCTTTTACAAAAAATGTTTCTTTTTCACGAAATTTGGTGAAAACTTACCTTTCTATGTCCCAAACACACCGTAATTTTTTTGATTTAGAATATTTATTTTTTCGCTTTATTTCACCGAATATCGAAAAAGCAGCCTATTTTTCAATCGAAAATCCCCACGTCAAAATATTAGCTTTTTTAAAAAAATCGGTAGGCTTTTTGTTCGTTGAAATCTCTACTTTCTGATGGTGTAAAAAAATATATACATTACTATGGTAAATGTTCTCAGAAAATGCAAAGAAACGAAAAAAACTCGAATCCGAATTTTATTTTTATCATTATATACACTTTTGAGCTATTTATTAAAATTTACACTTAAATTACTTGAAAAACGTGAGATTCCATGTTGCATTGATAAATAAAAAAATTACAAATCCATAAAACATAAAGATTGCAAAAAATATGCGAAAATAGTTGTTCTAAATATTAAAGACTAGCTGTGTCCTCACGGCTCCGCCCGCGCAAGAAGTTTTATTCCAGTAAAGAATATAGCCTATGTTACTCAGTGATAATGTAACTTTCTAAGGGCCAATGAATTTTTGAAATCGGTTCAGTAGCTTTTAAGTTTATTCGTTACATACAAAAATACAAATCTTTCCTCTTTATAATATTAGTAGGTATAGATAGGATTTAAAGAGGTTTTCTAAAAAAAGTGACTGCTGCTATTTTTTCAGTAAAAAAGTTGATTTATTACATTCTAATTACATTTATGTCATAGAAAATCTCATAATATATAAATATACATGTAAATCGTACTATTGAATTTAGATGCTTTATACTGATTACCTAAGTTATTCATTATAAATTTGTCACAATTCTCTTAAAGTAACTCAGCCAGCACGTGTATTTTTATGAAGATTTTGTTCACTGCTCTGTGTCTCGAATACTGGCTAACGGTTTTTACAGCTAAAAAAATAAAAAAATCGTTTTAAAATTTTCGGATTCGAGTTTTTTTCGTTTCTTTGCATTTTCTCAGAACATTTACCATAGTAATGTATATATTTTTTACACCATCAGAAATTAGAGATTTCAACAAACAAAAAACCTACCTACCGATTTTTTTAAAAAAGCTGATATGTTGACGTGAGAATTTTCGATTGAAAAATAGGCTGCTTTTTCCATATTAAGTCAAAATAAGGCGAAAAAATAAATATTCTAAATCAAAAAAAATACGGTGTATTTGGGACATAGAAAGGTAAGTTTTCACCAAATTTCGTGAAAAAGAAACATTTTTTGTAAAAGATGAAAATAAAAAACCAAAAACTTGGTTATTTGAGTTTTTCACATAAATTTTGAGGTTATGTGAAAAAAGTGTAAATACAAAAGTTGTTGATCTTTTTATTATATACAACTTTGCCATTCAACTTTTTCCATAGGACTTGTAGTTTTGCCAGAAATCGAGATAAACCGTTTTTTACCCTTAAAAACGCACCCCCATCCACTTCCCGACCTCAGATCGCCCGTAATTTATTTTTCCTTTAATTTTTGTTATATTCTCTACCTTTTCCAATGGGTTTCATCCTACTGTTATTTTTTTGGTTTCAAAAATTATCGACCCTAGTCTATAGGTACTGTCGAATCCACTATTTAGCGTTGTTTTTGTATGAGACTGGGCATCTAGTTCTAGTGTTGATCGAAGGTTAAGACCAAGTAATAATTTCTTTTAAAAAAAACCTTTACACAAATTATGTTTACACCTTTTTTTAGGTGTAAACGAAGAGTGAGACATGTAGGTAATGAACATAAGGACGGTCGTACCTACACGGGCAGCTCGAGCATTCATTTTCAACTGCTTCAACGACGTGTTTGCCGTTTTGCTAACCGCTCGAGTTTATAGTTGCAGATGTAGTTTAAAGCGGTCATTTATGATTAACACCTACCGATCCGTGTCATTATGCAAGTTGACTAGCTAACTTTGCTATTAACACGCTGATTGGTACTGTTCGGTCCTACCGATCGAGAGCCAAATACTTAGTACCCGATTTGCTAAAAAATGTGATGTCACTTTCGTTCTCAGCGTCCTATAAGTGTTTCCCCTGCGGAGGTAGGTAATGGTATTCACAAAAATCATTCAAGCCAGGGCCTTTACTTTGCGAACGAATTACATTGAATACCTACGTCTTTGTGATTAGTTGCCATTATTCTCGCAACATAAAGCCAACCAATCAGAGAGCCGTACCTATTCTACGCAGTGCGTTCGAGCACCCTGAGAACTCATTTGTTTGTGTATAAGGGTGTAAGTCACTGCCCTTAGATAAACGAGTTTAGAGCTCAGTATCCCCAGCACAATTTTAAAGTTAACTAGTTAGTTAACTAGTAGTTAGTTAGTTAGTTTAGTCTCCATATTTTTATAATTAACCACGACTGCTTCTTTAAATTAATAAATAATAATAAAATTGTACTCACGATTGCGAAAAGGAATAACAGAGAGGTCTTCATTTTGCAGGTAGATAATTGATATTTTCAATTAATGATTTTGATATCAAGACGATGTCTCTCTAACTTGATGCTGAGCAACTTGTACTTTCCTCCACGGGACGCAGGTATTTATATCAATCGAATATTTGTATAGGTACCTCTTAGTTTGCAACTGTGCAAATTTTAATAAGAGTATGAGACCAAAAAATAAATATTGTACATAAAGAAATACATGATGCACCTGTACGTACAGTTGCATCATGTGTTTGTTTATGTATCAGGAAGGACGTAGGTACTTCCTGTAGTTTCAGCGTCGATGCTTCTAAAATGTTTGATATGCTTCACATTCACTTACATTCATTCGGTTCCTATAATTTACTGAGCGTTACTGCTTAAAATTGAGTCTCTTGTATCTGAAGCAAAGACCTCATGGCTTTACATAGTAGACCCTTCCATATGGAAGTAAACATCACAGGTAAAATTGAGTCTCTTGTATCTGAAGCAAAGACCTCATGGCTTTACATAGTAGGTAGACCCTTCCATATGGAAGTAGACATCACAGGTAAAATTAGGTAACGAGTGGTAAAATTAGCTTATGCCCAGTTTGGCAATAAAAAATGCTACCATTAGTAAGCAAAACGATTCGTTTTTATTTATATAGGAACCGAGCATTAATGGGCACTTCAAACAGTCTAGTCGTTTTAGAAGCATGGAGTCCTGGGTTCGATCCCCCGATCGGGCAAAGTGTTATTAGGTTTTTCCATTAATTTCTCAGTAGCAGCCAGGAGTCTGGATTTGTGCCCGGTTAATGGGAATAGGTTCGCCCCCTATTACATAGGACTTAAACATAAATGGCGAAATGAGGGTGTAGTAATAATCGTTTCTAATTAGGTATATGGCCACCACTGGATTTATGTATAAATGTAAGAACGAACTGGTACCTAATATAATTATTTATTGATTTATTAAGTAAATTATAATAATATTGATTTTAAATAGTAAAATAAATGGAGGAGGAGGGGCTCGTGGCTAATTACCAACCGCGCGGATCATACGATTAGCGAGGTTAAGCTGCGCTTGCCGCGTTCAATCGGTGGATGGGTGACTGTTCATTACATATCGAGACCCCCCCGTGCCTCGGAGAGCACGTTAGTCAGTCGATCCGGGGTGTCATACGAATACCTATAATAGTCGTTACGGGAAGTCAGAAGCCCGAAAGTCTGACAACCGTTCTAATCTTAGAATATTGGCATTGCCCAGTACCTAACTGGGTTGTGGAGGTCTGATGGCAGTCGCTCCGTGTAAAAATACTGGTATTCAAATGCATCTGGTTAGACTGGAAGCTTACCCCTACATAGTTGGGAAAAGGCTAGGCAGAACATTGTCATAAATTATTGTATTTTTCGGATAATTATAATTAGGTACATACACTTGAGTACACATTGTCTCACTATGACGTTTATTTGTTTCTTATTTTGTTTTGGTAGATAAGATAGGTAACGAAGAGTTAAATAATGATGTTGCATTTTAAGCACACTTGTGCAAATCTTAAGAAAGTAGGTATGACGTGTACTTTACCGAATGAAAATAAGTCAACTCATCTCATACTACATATCGATGGCAGCAAAGTAAAAGATGACATCTAAAAAACCGTAATTTTACAGGAGAGCACATTTAGTAATAAATAAATAGTAAATAGTAGAACCCGTTTAAGACGATTTCACAGGGACCCAACTAAAAACGCGTCTTAAGCGAGAAAGCGGGAATACGGGATAGTGGGTGGGGGGATAGTTAAAAATAAAACGTAATACACATACATAGTATGATCTAATTTCGTATATATTTTGTTGAATTATACAATTCGTTTTTAGGAAGTTATTACATACATATAATATTATGTAAGTACATATAATTATGTGTTTTTAAATTACGTTATAAAATAGTGTATTTAGTGTATATGTCGTGGCCAAATCATAGAATTGATCACTTCATGATGTGGCCAACCATTTCATGAAATGGTTGCATTTCATGAAATGGCCAATATCCGCTGCCCAGATCATGATATGGTCTGGCCAGATCAATGAATTAATCAGCGTTTAATGATATGAATAGCTAGCGTACGGCTACTTCATGATATGGTCAAACATTAGTGATCATATCGTAAATTAGTTACATTATCCACCGTTAGAGGCGCTGTAATCGTTTTGTTGTTGTTGAGCATCATGGTGGCGGACAAGTGTTCTGTAATAAAAATAAAAGAAAGTAGGGTGACCACGCAACGAAAATTAATGGCAATTCTATGATCTGGCCACGACATAATTATATGCCTGCGCCAAATCCCCTCTATTGTTAGTACCTAAATCATTTGGGTTAGGTTAGTTTGTGACCAATAAAGCGCGAAGGCGAGCGAGCGAAGCGAGCGTGCCGCGGCAGCGGCCGCCGAGCGCCAGATCCTCTCTATTGTTGGTGAATCATTTGGGTTAGGTTAGAACATCATCAATCATGTGTTTATTTGTCTTGCTATTAAATTAATAGTTGTTATATTAGGAATTTTGAACAATTCGGAATTATGAAAATCATGGACACCCTACTTTAATGATATGGCCAAACGTGGATGGCCATATCATCAAACGTTGACGTTTAAACGATATGGCCAGTTTAAGCTGGCCATTTCATGATACGGCCAACCATTTCATGAAATGGTTGGCCACATCATGAAGTGATCAATTCTATGATATGGCTTCGACATATTATACTACTTAAATACGTTACCTAAAGCAATCACTTGCTTTGGTTTGACAAAAAGATTTTGATGCATTAGCAATTACATATTCAATGTAATTTAACTTTTGCAGTGCGTCTTCACTTTGACTCAAAGAAGCTACATAGCGTCTTAAATCGTTTACTGCTGATAAAGCCTGAGTGTTTGACAAAATCGGAGTTGACCCATCTTCGTCTTCTGCATCATCACTTAGGGTCTCTTTTTGTGTGTCATTCACATCTTCAATAAGATCTTAAATTGATTGAATTTCGTACGGTGCAACATTGTCATCAATGGAAGAATATCCAGAAAAACCCTGCAGTATCACGGGTTCTTCTTCCTCTTGCCACACGCTCGCCGCTGCCGCGAGAGACAACACGCGTGCGCATGTAGGCGTATTAAACGGGATGACGAATCGTATTAAGTGTTAAGAAATGTATGAGAACATGTCTCAAGTTGTAGGGACTGACGTAAAATGACGTATTATGCGAGAAATCGTTTTAAGCGTGATCGTGTTAGCGAGTTCTACTGTAAACATTTTTAACATCAAGCTTTTATTTAAATGCTCTAAAAAGAAGAAAATAAACGTTAAATTAAATCAAACACCAATTTATTACATTATACAATTAATTTATTTATATGATATAAAAGCTTGTCGCGAGATACTCAATAAACAAGAATACAATATGTAACTTGATATTGACACAAGTAATTCTATTCATTATCATTTTTGTTAAAAAAGCATTTTCGCAAAATGTTGATGTCCGTGTCTACTTTGCTGCCATCGATATACAAGGGCAAGGGGGGATCACCCTTGTCCCAGTAAGTAGCTACCTAATATAATTTCATGCATTAGCTGTGAAATTCACTCCAAAAAATGTTCTACTAGGTACTTGAAAACCCAAAAGGTGCCTAGTCTGACCTGGAGCATTTGCGTGTAATGTTACAATTATTCGGCATTCAATATTGGGCATTTTGACTGGCTCATTCAATATTGGGCACTCAATTTGGTACATTGTTCGTTTTAAATTCGAACTGTTACATTAGGTACAAGTCAATGCTTCTGGTCAGCATATGCCTTATGGCGGCCCAAGGCCTCCCTTCGTCAATGTCTCGCTTCGAGAAGCCCAAAAGATGGCCACCATTAAATCTTCCCCGAAATCAAATCCTCACTAAACTTGGTCTATGTCAGTGTCAGGTATAGGTACTGGGCTCCATGTATCGGCTGCAACTTCAAAAAATATACATTCCAGCAAGCTATGTTGAGGTTACGGCGTTTTCCTTCTCATACTCAGAGCCGTCAACCATCCTGAACATAATAAAATTAAAATTTAAAAAACCCCCGACGCAAAAAAAAACGAACTTTTAAAAAGTCAAAAATAATAGTATCGTTGAGCCATCAAATTCGATTGAGTAACACCTATATAACCCGACGTGATATTACCTACCTATGTACCCCGACGTGATATTATATCGCCATTTCAACGAGCAAACCTTATCGTGCCATCCATCAATTTCTGTAATTAAAATATATAGGTGTTACTCAATCGAATTTGATGGCTCAACGATACTATTATTTTTGACTTTTTAAACGTTCGTTTTTTTTTGCGTCGGGGGTTTTTTAAATTTTTAATATAATTTTTATTTTAAACTTTTTAAACTTAGTATTAAGTTAAAAAATGTAAACTTACTTTTGGCAAAAAAGCACGTAAATTTTTAAGTAAATATATATTTCATAAATTAAGATTTCAGTGTGAACTCGCATTCTTTGTTTAACGTGTACAATTATTCATATGTTTATTGTTAACTTCTATGTATACATAACATAGTACCTAATTGACTAATTATTTTGTGTTTCTCCTTACACCATTGCATTGTATGTAGAATCAAATACTGATCAAAACGAATCCAAACACGACATAGGTACATATATCTGCTATTATTTTTT
This sequence comes from Amphipyra berbera, assembly GCA_910594945.2. Classification (NCBI taxonomy): domain Eukaryota; kingdom Metazoa; phylum Arthropoda; class Insecta; order Lepidoptera; family Noctuidae; genus Amphipyra; species Amphipyra berbera. Next base: position 20,280,197 of record OU343126.1, read on the forward strand.
CAAGAGTGTACTAGTGTGCTGGATATCCTGGCTGCAGCATCAGCTCATCATGTCCCCACCATTGAATTGCATGTAGAATTTTGAGTAACATTTTTTTGAGTAAACTGTTTCATTTAAACAACTTTTGAAAACATGGAGATGATTAATAATGACGCAGAAATCAGCATTCGCCAATATATACCTAAGAACAAAATTATTTTCAACTTTGAATTTTTAACAATATACCTACCTAGTCGTAGTTTCTAATTATTTGTCCAGCTCTTAGTTCGTTTCAAATGCCACCCTGTTTACAAAGTGATTGTTGTTTAAAGGGTTATTTAAGAGTTTATTTTATTGTTTCCCTCAATTTGTTCTCATGTATTAAACACTATTGATGGGCCTACATAATGACGTAGTTAAAAGTCATCAATGTTAGACTGATAAAAATGTATAAGTAGTGAGTTTTTGTCATAACAATGTGTGCAGTAATGATCGTTTCTAATTATATGGCCACTACCGTCAAACCTTACAACTTTGCCTATTGATCTAACTTTGCCTCGCATCGCCGCCCGACCAGTAACAGGCCCGATAAAGCGGCGCGCTGTGTTCCGTGCGCGCTTCTCAGGAGGACGTGGAGCAAGTCCCCACAGAGAAGAGGTCCGCCATGGGTTGGCGGACCGGGAACTGCCGGGGTTGCGGTGCATGCTTTTGCGAATCCCGCGGCCCCGGCCGTACGGTCAGGTGGAGGAACACCGTTGGTTTTTAGCCGGTAAGAGTCCGGCAGACCCCCTCGCCTGCCCCGGGCGAGGGACATCCATGAGGATTTTCCAAAGAGAAAAAAAAGGGTATTTATTTATAAAAATTGAAAAATATGGAAATATTTTGTAGTTGTGTGTATAATTTAATCTGTGGTAGAAATTTGAATATGTTACTGATAAACTATGTAATTGACTTTCGTTAATGTCAAACCGTGTCAAAGTTGGTGTTATATTTTGTGGGCCAAAAACCGTGTGAAAAACTTTTTGTCAAACTGGATTTGCAATTGCAGCAAGTAAGTCATTTTTTAACCACTGTTCGTTTGTAACAATTAAGCAAGAATGATCGAATATCCAACACGAATTCTCTCTCAGATTCGAAAATATGGTGCTGGGCAATGTTAAATTACTTTTTTAAAGCAGCGTTTACATCTTTGCCCACCAAAATTGTACCGTCAGGGTTGTCACCTCGACCTTAAATTAAAACAGATAAATTGGTAGGTACTTTGTACCGTAAAACCTGGCAACTTTGCCCTTGAGGTATGACTTTGCCCAGTCGTGTATTTTTTTTAAAATTTGATGCATAGCAAATTTGTCTATAGTTAGGAGTATTCTTTTGCCTGTGGTAGAAAATTGATTATTTTTCTGACAATACCAAGTGACGTAATGTCACCTATGTTACTTCCGTTGGCTGTCAGGAACCTTTAAAAGTTGGTATTGTTTTTAGCGGGCAAAAACCAGTCAAAAAACTTTATCAAAAAGTGATAGTTGCAGATACAGTAGGTAATTAATTTTTTTGCCACCGTTAATATGTATGAAATGAATAATATAGACTGGTATTTCACACAAAACATCTCATAAAATTGTAAAATATATTGATGGGCAAAGTCACATGCATGTTTTTTGAGCATGGTTGACGACATTGCCCACCAATTTTTTTCCCGTAGGGTTGTCACCTGTAATTTTTAAATTTATTATAATTTTAAGAGGTACCTATGCACAAACTAACAGAACGCTAAAAGAGAAAAACTTGTAAATGTTTTGGTGGCTTCTGATGAATAAGGTTGTCCAATGACCAAGTTGGACTAGAAAACGCTAGTTTTTAACAAATTGGAAGAAAAGAAACCTGCTGTTACATATTTAATGGAACAATTCCCAGCAATACATGTGTAGAACTATTTATGAATAGGCATTCATCGAATTTGTTAGTTCGAACAGTATCTGCAACTGGTGACTGTCTTCCGACATATTGTATAGATGTTTAGTCACATATTTTGTCTTTTGGCTACCTTAAAGTTAGTAATATATCGTAGAAATATAACTTAACTGGCAATATACCGTATATCTTCATTTTGTATCCATTATATACTTATTGAATTTATGATTATCTCAATAGAAATATTCCACATCAAAAACTTTTTCATTAAGTATTTAAATGTAGCATTTATTCAATGATGACAGCCCTTAGACATTGACCATTATGGTAAGAAAAATGTACTAGGAGGCTTTTTGACTTTGCCCACTCAATTTTGAAGGACAACGAATATGTTCATTCATCTCATAATTTGATACTATACTTTATGGCCCTGTATTTATATTCAACCATTTTTAAAATAATGATACGGTTTATAGTATCTGAAATATTACAAGTTGGCAAAGTTGCCAAAAACCTGTGATTCTTTGCCCAACAATTATAATTGTGTTTTTTACACACACAAATTCATTTTTCTGGATATTTTCAATAATAAATATCGAGATATGAACATATAGTATTGTGTGGTACAAAAATAATATGAAATACATTAACGTTTTCGGAAATAACTCAATTAATGCAAAAATACTCTGATTTTTTGGGCAAAGTTGCCAGGTTTTACGGTATTAAATTAATTTTGAACTACGCACTATTGGTATACAATTATAAAAGTTTATATTTAATATTTTGTTATTTTTATTAGGTTATTTTGGTTAAGGATAGAAAATAATTTTGCTGAAGACGTTTTTCCTTTCTTTATTTCAGAATGAATATTACTAAGCCTAAAAATATAAGGCAAAAAAGAAGAATTTTAAGAATGTTAGAATTAGCTGTTGAAAAGAGGTTCGGGAGCCTTCGATGGACAATGTTAAATAAAATTATAATACCTACTACACTAATGTATGTTCCTATTAGGTATGTTAAGAGTTGCCTAGTTATTGATCTTTAATATTATATAGCCTATTTCATTTGTACCAGTTCATAAAAAAAATGTTCCTATTAAGTGTGTTAAGAGTTGCTTACTAGTTAATCTTTATTATAATAATATAGTTTTTTAGGCTAGTAAACATTTGCTTTAAAATGCTGCTAGTTTCATAACTGTTTTAATATTTTAAGATTAATATTAGAACCTAATCTACGTGATCGTGACGTACCTTCTTTAACCATGTTGGTTAACAATAAAAATTGACAACCGTAGCTCATCATTGTAATTCTATGTAAAAACGCAAAAAAAAATGTTGCTACTTTGCCCACTCAGTTTTGATCGATAATATCGAACTTTAAGGCTCTTATTACAAAAGATGGTTTAAACCAAGACTAAGGTAAACCCAGATTTATAATATACCCATCATTTTCTAACGTCATATAACAAAAAGAGCTATTAAAAACCGGGGTTTTTCTTAGTCCATGTCTCGTAATAAGAGTGTAAAGGTTTAATAATAAGATCCTATGTTAGACTGATGTTTTATTTAGAATAACCTTTAAGTCTCATGATCTTATGGTTAAAAATAACGAAGTTAAGAAAGTTTCTGCAAAATGGGCAAACTTGTAAAAAGTAGGTACTCAATATTTGGCCCGCTCTCTAAATTGAGGTTTTTATCACATTAAAATTCATTTTCTTGGTATTATTATATATCCTATGCAAAGGAGACTACATTTAACAGCGGTGTAGCACAATCACGAATTAAAATTATATTATTATTTAAAATATTCAACAATAAATCGAAAAAAGTATGAAATTTGGGCAAAGTAGTAAGGTTTGACGGTACTGTACTATGTATAAATGTAACAACGAATTGATACCTAATATAATTATTAATTGATTTATTAAGTAAATTATGGAAGTAATATTGATTTTAAGTAGTAAAATAAATGGAGGAGGGCTTCGTGGCTAATTAACAACCGCACGGATCATAAGATTTGCGAGGTTAAGCTGCGCTTGCCGCGTTCATTCCGTGGATGGGTGACCGTTCGTTACACATCGAGACCTCTCCGTGCCTCGGAGAGCACGTTAGTCAGTCGATCCCTGATGTCATACGAATACCTATAACAGTCGTTACGGGAAGTCAGAAGCCCGAAAGTCTGACAACCGTTCTAACCTTAGAATATTGGCATTCCCCAGTACCTAACTGGGTTGTGGAGGTCTGATGGCAGTCGCTCCGTGTAAAAATACTGGTATTCAAATGCATCTGGTTAGACTGGAAGCTTACCCCAACGTAGTTAGGAAAAGGCTAGGCAGAACATTGTCATAAATTATTGTATTTTACCGATAATTATAAATAGGTACATACCTACACTTGAGTACACATTGTCTCACTATGACGTTTATTTTTATCTTATTTTGTTTTGGTAGGTAGATAAGATATAGGTACTGAGGAGGTAAATATATTATGTTGCATTTTAAGCGCACTTGTACAAACCTTAAGAAAGTAGGTGCCTATGACGTGTACTTTACCGGATGAAAATAAGTCAATTCTTCTCATACCTACTACATATCGATGGCAGCAAAGTAAAAGAAAACATCTACAAAATCGCAATTTTACAGGAGAGCACATTTAGTAATAAATTAATAATAAAAAAAAACATTTTTAAAATCAAGCTTTTATTTAACCTTATAAGCGCGTGGCTAAATATCAATTGCCGTGCCCCTAGCGCGCGACTACGAATCGATAAAATAATACCTACAATAAATACTATATTAAGCTTATTCAATACTTAGAGCTATGAAACAATTTTAAGTAATTGTTCTAAATCATATCTCTATTAAATAATCGTTTTAGTTGTGTACCACGCAGTTCATAGGACGAAAGTAGAACAAAAAACCATGCATGTTCTCTGTCCCAGAAATACGAAACGCGCGGTAGGGGCACGGAAATATTTGTCGCAGAAATGCGACTCAAGCGGTTAAAAGGTTAAATGCTCTAAAAAGAAGAAAATTAACTTTAAATTAAATCAAACACATCAATTTATTTATTTATATGATATAAAAGCTTGTCGCGAGATACTCAATAAACAAGAATACGATATGTAACTTGATATTGATACAAGTAATTCTATTCATTATCATTTTTGTAAAAAATGCATTTTCGCAAAAATGTAGATGTCCGTATCTACTTTGCTGCCATCGATATACAAGGGCAAGGTCACCCCTGTCTCAGTAAGTAGCTATCTAATGTAATTTCATGCATTAGCTGTGAAATTCACTCCAAGAAATGTTCTACTAGGTACTTGAAAACCCAAAGGCGCCTAGTCTGACCTGGAGCATTTGCGTGTAATGTTACAATTATTCGGAATTCAATATTGGTCATTTTGACTGGCTCATTCAATATTGGGCATTAAATTTGGTTCATTGTTCGTTTTAAGTTGGAACTGTTACATTAGGTATAAGTTAATGCTTCTGGTCAGCATATGCCTTATGGCGGCCCAAGGCCTCCCTTCGTCAATGTCTCGTATCGAGAAGCTCAAAAGATGGCCACCATTAAATTCTCCCCGAAATCAAATCCTCACTTGGCCTATGTCAGTATCACGTATTATAAAAATACTGATTCGGGTCTAATCGCGTAGAAAATTTATAAGGAAGAAAAATAGGTACCTTATTTATCCCGACGTTTCGACCGAATTTCACCGGCCGTGGTCACGGGTGGTTCGGTCGAAACGTCGGGATAAATAAGGTATTTTTCTGCCTTATACATTTTCTACGCGATTAGACCCGAATCAGTATTTTTATAATGTGTACAAATCGCGAAAGTTTGAAAACATTTAGTATCAGGTATACTGGGCTCCATGTATCGACTGCGACTTCAAAAAATATGCAGTCCAAAAACCTATGAAGAGGTCACGGCGTCTTCCTTTTCATACTCCGAGCCGTCAACCATCGTGGACATAATAAAATTAAAATAAGTGGGTACATCACTATTGTTGTGTTGGTATAGTGGTCACTAGCGCGACTGCTGAGCTTGAGGTCCTGGGTTCGATCCCCAGGTCGGGCAAAGTGTTATTGGGTTTTTCCGTGTGGAATTTCTTAGTAGCAGCCTGGAGTCTGGATTTGTGCCCGGTTGATGGCAATAGGCTCGCCCTTACATGGGACTTAAACGTAATTGGTGAAACGAGGGTGTACTAAAAACACATCTGCCGAACCCTTCAGGGAATGAATACTGCTCAGGATCTTCTTATTTTCTATTTGGGTAATAGGATCATAAAGTGGCTCTTATTGGACCGCTTTTAGGTCCGTAATGTAGCTTTTTACGGACTACTTAGTCCGCTAAAATGTACCACAGATTAATGATATATTAAGTCTACGAATTTTACTTTACATTTTTTTAAACCTTAGCAAAGAGTTTTTACGCCTAAAAAATAGTAAACTTTTTTGTTAAAAAAAATAAATAAACTGTGTTAATTAAAATATTATAATAATCATTTAATTTTATCAAATTATTCATAATTCACAATAAGTTATGTTATAAATACGAAAATATTCGCTGTATTATATTTTTAATATTGGCTGTATACCGATTTGTTCGAGCCCTTGCTCCAAACTGCGCGCGCATCACTGGCGCGGCGCGAAAAGAAAAAGAAACTCAAGAAACTTGCACGCCATTTTCCATAAATATTTGTTTACGTTTTCGCTGTGTGGTTGATTATTATCAAAAATGTCGACTCCACTCGTAAGTAGGGAAGAATAGCAATACGTAGATTTGACGCCGCCGGAAATACTAATCGAGGCACGAAGCGCATGAGAAAGCCTGTTGCCACCAAAATCTAGAGAGAAATACCTAGCGACAAAGGATTCACCCCGCTCTCCTTGGCTAAAGAGAACTGGCGCAAGCCTGTAGTACTGGATACTAATGGCCGCAGGGAGGTATGGCAGAGCAAGGAGCTTCACGGACGCTTCTACCGGGCCCTTCATGGGCCCGATGTAGATTTCCTAGCGTCCGTAGCCTGGCTACGTTTCGGTGATCTCTTTGGGGAAACCGAAGGTTTTGTCTGTGCAATTATGGACGAAGTTATGATGAAGAACAACTACCGAAAATATATAGTCGTTACGGCCAATGGCTTAATAGCCAAGAGCCTCGACCAACACCTGATGAGGCTCTCGTTGGGCAGCTGGGTCAAGGGCCTGATACAGAAAGCGGTACTTCTAGACACGGCACGTATTGTCAGGAAGTTTCTCTCTCTGAGGCCCTGACCACCGGTAGCTTGGACCTTGTTCCCGATGCCGGTGGGCTACTATTTTTTATATTTTTAAATGTTTTTTATATTTTTTGTGGAAATATTTAAAAATATAATTTATATGTATATACAATGAATAAGCAGGAAGATAAAGAAAATACTGGACGTATAACAATGTAAGTTTTATTTTTATTTTCGAAAGTGTTTATAATATACATAATATATACCTGTATTATTTAACGCAGTCATACATTTTTAAAGGCAACTTGCTGGAAATGTTCTGTAGACACATTGTGAGCATGTTAAGGTCGGGTTCACGTTCGGTGTACATTCATGTCAAAGGAGCCCTACAGATTGGAAGGGTCTATCCATGAAAACAGGCTGGTTGTTGAGGCTGCACGAACAGTAGTAGTCCCGTCTTCTACCATCAGCATCTTTGTGTGTCTACTTATTTCCAGCAGTGAGATTGGACATGACCAGTTTCCCTTCCATTTGTTAGTAAGGCCTAAGATGGTTGGCGTAGCTGCTCTTAGTTTTTTTTAAAGAATACTGTCGAACACTATCGACAAACTCTTTTAATCTAAAGAACTACTACAGCTGCTTAGTGTTTAAAAGTTGGTCATTATTCAAGTGATTCGAAATTTTGCCTTTAATTATGAACTAACTCAAAATTCCATAGTAACAAAAGCCATTTTTTTAAACTACGACTGCACGTAATATGTACCTATGCGCTACATATCGTATGTAGTGATATCGGATGTAGTTCGTATATTTGTTTCTTTATTGTAGGTTTTGTATTGTTTCTCAAAAACTGTAGAACGTACATTTTCAAGTAGCTTGTGGTGTGGCATTCAGTTTCTTGCTTATGCTTATGAATCTGAGTCACAGTCCGATGAATCTGTGGCCGAGGCATCAGATGCCTCAGACGCATCGGCCGAGGCATCTGTAGTTTCGCCCGCGGCACCTGTAGTTTCGGCTGAGGCATCAGATGCCTCAGACGCATCGGCCGAGGCATCTGTAGTTTCGGCCGCGGCACCTGTAGTTTCGGCTGAGGCATCAGATGCCTCAGACGCATCGGCCGAGGCATCAGATACCTCAGACGCATCGGCCGAGGCATCAGATGCCTCAGACGCATCGGTCGAGTCATCAGATGCCACAGACGCATCGGCCGAGGCATCAGATGCCTCAGACGCATCGGCCGAGTCATCAGATGCCACAGACGCATCGGCCGAGGCATTAGATGCCTCAGACTCATCGGCCGAGGCATCTGTAGTTTCGGCCGCGGCACCTGTAGTTTCGGCTGAGGCATCAGATGCCTCAGACGCATCGGCCGAGGCATCTGTAGTTTCGGCCGCGGCACCTGTAGTTTCGGCTGAGGCATCAGATGCCACAGACGCATCGGCCGAGGCATCAGATGCCTCAGACGCATCGGCCGAGTCATCAGATGCCACAGACGCATCGGCCGAGGCATCAGATGCCTCAGACTCATCGGCCGAGGCATCTGTAGTTTCGCCCGCGGCACCTGTAGTTTCGGCTGAGGCATCAGATGCCTCAGACGCATCGGCCGAGGCATCTGTAGTTTCGGCCGCGGCACCTGTAGTTTCGGCTGAGGCATCAGATGCCTCAGACGCATTGGCCGAGGCATCAGATACCTCAGACGCATCGGCCGAGGCATCAGATGCCTCAGACGCATCGGCCGAGTCATCAGATGCCACAGACGCATCGGCCGAGGCATCACATGCCTCAGACGCATCGGCCGAGGCATCTGTAGTTTCGGCCGCGGCACCTGTAGTTTCGGCTGAGGCATCAGATGCCTCAGACGCATCGGACGAGGCCTCTGTAATTTTGGCGGAGGCATCTGTAGTTTCGGTATTCTTAGTTACACTGCAATCTGACTTATCTTTATAGTTTTTCAAGTCATCATCTGTTTTCTCACTTGAGGCTTCGGATCTACCCGAACCAGTTATTATATTCGCTAAATCCTTCACGTCGTTTGTTACATTTTCTACTAAGTCACCTATTACTTCTAACAGTTTAGCTGAAAAATAAAGTTACACATAATTAATTTCACGAGAATTAACCTGAAGAACGTAATACTTGAAAACGTTATAACCGCATCGTACTAATTTTATATTCGGTGTAGGTACATACCAAGAGGTATCAAGCTATACATTTCAAGTTTATGCTAAGCTCTCATTGTACAGAAGGTCAGCACATTAATATTTTCGACTTGAAGGATTGAACTTGTCATCATATTGACTGTCTAGGCTGTACACACAGCTCCTTTACTTTGTACTCTCGTAAAGTTGACCTTCCCGTCTTTTTTTAAATAAACAGTGTAAATAGACCCTTAACGAAGCCGAAAGGCACTTATTCCCCACGTCATTGCAATTTTTTTTTTATCCTAGACTGTGCCTGGGAACCTTCTAGTTACGGAGATATTGGAGGTCAAAGTTCCAATTTTTTCACAACTTTAAAAATAAAAAAGTTTAGAAGTTTGCAAATGTACTTGAAATACCTACATTACCCGTTTACTGCTCATTGCATCTATCAGCACAGTGTTTTGAGTTTGTTACATTGAGCTTTACAGTAAAACGAAATTTTTCACCCAAAAAAAAGTCGTTTCCCAGCGACAATTTTTGCGTAGGGTTACTTAGTTTGATGTACTGAATGCATGGTTGAGGGCTTCGTGAAGGGTCTTTTTACACCTTGTATATGTAAAACTAATGACGTATTTACAAACTATCCACTTAAAGTTAAACTGTCACTCATGGCATGTTTTCTGAGAAAAAGGGCATAGGCAGACCGGACAACAAGGTGATCCAAAAACAGTTCAGATTTTTCATTTCAAGGTACGAAACTCTAAAAAGAAGGAAGAAAGAAAGAAAATAAGGAATTTATTCGAGAATGTAGCGGTGCAGTAAAACATCGCTACTGCTCATGAATACGCCTCATGTTCAGAGCGGGCAATATTTTTTTTTTCCTATTCGACAGCTTGTAGTTGGTCTTGCGGACCTTTTCTACGTAACCGGGCAGTTATTGGTGAGACCTGAAGGGTCTCCAACCAATTCCCTATGCTAATTACTATTAACACGTACTAACATCATGACTACTTAGCAGCAACACCTCTAAGGGCGTCCCCTAGGGGGGACTCGAACCATGGCTTAGGGCGTTGTGTGCGAGAGGACTGGGAGGGAGACAGTTTGATGAGGGCTGAATTAACGGTGTGACTCCGGAGTCAGAAGGGACGACCGCCTCCGCGACTGCGGCGGATGAGTACGGTGGATCAGGGACGGTGGCGGTGGGACGTCGCGATGGGCCACGTCGGCAAGGATGATACGCCGGGCGGCGGCGGCGGTGTTTGTGTAATGTGCTGGTCGATTTACTCGCCTCCTGGAGGAGGGTGATATCGTCATCGGGCTCTAATAGCGCATGCCTGGGACGGCGTACAATACTAATTTGGGAGGGTTTATAATCGGCCGCGGCGGCCACTAGAGGGTTCCGGTGCCTCGGGGCATTATCGAAGTAACGCTTAGAAGTGCGTTTGAGGTATTGCTTTACGGTTGGCATTTTTAAATCTACATGAAGCTTCAGAGCGGGCAAGGTGTTGGCGCAGGTTATATCTGAGCCTCTGAGGAGTGACGGAACAAAAAACGGTAATTCCATAATGTCCAATTTTTCACAAAATCTGTAAAACCTGTAACATATTTGTCTTTGAAAATTTTAAAAAGTACGAGTGCTAATAATTAATGTTGGGAAAAACTTAGGTAATACATATACAACTGTTTTTTTTTCATATTATTATTTAGTTATTCTTATTAAAAAAATGGAAATAGGTATCATGTTTTGATCCGATCCGATAAAAATAACATGATTCGTACCAAACAGTTTGGAAATATCACGTTTTGAAAAGTCTAGTAGTTACCAGTAATATATATATGTTTTCATGTTTTGTTCCGATTTTGTTTATAATTTTTTTTAAACGGAAATATCATGATCTGCATCAAACTGCCAACTTTAGGTTGAGGCTATTTACTAGATGAATTAACGTGATTTGAACCACACCAGTTTGGAGTGTAGTTAAATGTCAAAGTTTTTTAAGTCAAATAGACCAGATTTCAGGCACTTTTAAAACGTCAAAACTAGGTGCACGGTTCCAAAAGGTAGGTTCTATGGAGAAGAGCCGGCAAGAAACTCCATGAATACTCTTTTCAAAATAGTAATTCATGACAATTCCATAGTAGTGTGAGAAATAGAATGAGAATAATGCAGGTTAATGTAACAAATAAACTCACTTATGAGTAACAAATAGAAAAAATATGCCTTCTAGGATTGCTAGGATAGGATAGGATTCTAGGATAGGATAAGATTCTAGGATAGGATTAATAGCTGCATGATGCTCATACTTTACAGTTTGGAATGAAGTATTGTAAAGCGATATTATTAAAATAATAATTATAATACAAATACCTATTTTGCCAGAGTAATAATAAAAATAATAATTAAAACAACTGGCAACACTATCTTGTCAATACGCAATTTTCGCTTCAGAGTAAATTATATTCATTATTTTTTTGTTTTTACCCCAAATTGTTTTACAAAACATCAGATTCACTACCGTATAACATCGAAAATTAACAAAAATAGTATTAATACTGAAATTTATGGCAAAAACTACTTTAAATAGCATTATGAAAAATTGTGCTAAACTGACAGCTAATGCCAGAAGAAAACATGAAAATGAAAAATTACGACATACAATCATGAATATCTACTACTGAAATGCGACATAAAATATAACATCATGCTGACAAGAGCTCGCGCCACAAAACAAACTGCACACCCAAGATCCCCGGACTCGTCGCTTAGCTCCGCCTCGCAGCCGCCGGAGTCCAGCCCCCCTGTGAGTGCTGTGACACCGGCCGCTGCAGTAGCGTCGAGCTCCAGCGACGAGTATTACTCTCCGCCGTCGTCGCCACCACCTGTACGTCGTCGGGGAGGAGCCCGGCCACCAGCCTGCTTGGGACCTCGAGGCCAACCGGCCACGAACAGGGTCCCCGCTGCCGGTGGAAATGTGTCGCGCATGCGATGGACCCAGTCTATCAACGAAAACGTCATGCGCGCATATTATGGGGCTACGTAGGGGGGAATTAACCTCACCGCGTACCGAGAGAGGATGCTGTTTTTGTTTCAGGTGCTTGAGCCAGCCATCAACGTTTCGGCCCAGCGACTGTCGGATCAGGTGCGTGTCGTTCAGCGAAATCGAAGGTTGGACGACACCGTACTTGAGCGCCTTCGCTCTGAAGCACGGAATAGCCAAACCGTCACGTTCCCGGTGCAGGCCGCGGTGTAGATGCAGCCTCTTGCTGTGCCTCCGCGGCCCATTCATGTGGATGGAGAGGGTGACGGTGAGGCTATTAATGTAAGTAACCAGTGCAGTGAGGAATTGAGGAGCGCTCTGGATGATGCGATTTTGGAGTTTCGGACCACACCGCCAGAAATAAGACCACGCTTACCTCGTTTGCCCATGCATGGAAAGAACAGAGCGCTGATGTGTGCTCTAGATTCGCTGCTGTCAAATTACTTTGATGGCAGCGAAGACCTCGCCGATACCCACTCAATCCTGTACTGCGCGGTGATTGCGGCATGTCGTGTAGCTCACGTCAAATTCACAGAAAATGAACGAGCTACACGACCGAAACCTGCCGTACCGGCTTGGCAGAGCAGGATTGAGCGTCGAATCGGCGGGGCTAGAGTGCTCATTGGCAAACTGATCTGCTTCAGGGAGGGCAACAATCGCCCAAGAGTGATGCGCTTTGTGAGGCGGGCGTTCTCGGGGACTGATATCAGCCCTCGTGACTATATGTCCCGTGTCACAGAGCGCATTGACTTCCTGAAGCTGAAAGTTTATGCATGGGCAAACCGTATTAGGAGGTATAAGCGTCGTGTGGAGCGATATACCCAGAATCGCATTTTCCAGAGTGACCAAAGGCGGGTATATAGAGCTTGGGAGCGACCTGACCCTGGTGGGGGTGATGTGCGCCTGCCGGATGATGATGCCTTGAGTTCCTTCTGGCGCAGCATTTGGTCGGTGCCCATCGCTCACACCGAGGATGGTTGGATGCGAGATGTCGAGCGAGCGTGCGAACCAATAGCGGAAATGGAGCCAATAATAATCAGCCCCCAAGACGTGGCCGATGCAGCCCGTCCATTGCCCAATTGGAAGTCTCCGGGGCCGGATGGGCTGCACAACTTTTGGCTAAAGTGGCTACGCAGCTCGCACGCTCGCTTGGCGTCCCAATTCCAATCGTCCTTAGAGTCTGGGTCGCTACCCCAGTTCCTTACAACGGGAGTTACCCACCTGCTCTACAAATCTGGTAGTACCGCGGAACCCAAGAATTATAGACCGATCACATGTTTACCGACGGTCTATAAACTCCTGACATCCATTTTGAGAGTCAAAATTACCACTCACATTGACAATAACTCTATTATGTCTGCCTCTCAAAATGGATGTAGGAATGGATCCTGCGGTACTAAAGAGCTGCTCCTCATTGACATGGCCATTAGCCAACAAGTTCGTCGCTCGCGAAAGGATCTGTCGACATGTTGGATAGACTATAAGAAGGCCTATGGCTCGGTGCCACATTCATGGCTCATGAGGGTGCTAGAGTTGTATAAAATAAATACAACTCTTCGCACCTTCCTGATGTCATGTATGAGGCACTGGAGGACGGTCCTTCGCTATCCGGGATGTCGACGGATTGGAGGTAGTGGGGAACAGATAAGGATCGAGCGCGGTATATTCCAGGGTGACAGTCTGAGCCCTCTGTGGTTTTGCTTGGCCTTGAACCCCTTGAGTACATTGCTGGAGGGATCAGGGCTAGGCTATTGGTTGAGGAGAGGAGGTCAAGTAATATCCCACCTCCTTTACATGGATGACCTTAAACTATTTGCCCCCACTGATTTGCAACTAATGGAGTTACTGAAGGTTACTGAAAACTTCAGTAATTCTATTAGGATGGAATTTGGTGTGGACAAATGTGCGGTCTTGCATGTAAAGCGAGGGTGGATTGCGGAATCCGAGGGAATCCAACTCCCGAATTCCGTACAACTTAGATCCCTCTCCCCAACTGAGACCTACAAATACTTGGGTATGTCGGAGGCTTTAGGCATCAGCGAGACCGACATGAGACAATCGTTGCGGGAGCGCTTCTTTGGCCGCCTGAATAAATTACTGAAAAGTCTTTTATCAGGCGGAAACAAGGTGCGCGCCTTTAACGGTTGGGTCATGCCGGTCTTGATGTACTCCTTCGGCATACTCAAGTGGACTCAGGCGGATCTTGACGCACTGGATAGAAGGGTCCGTGCACTGCTGACTGCACATCGGATGCATCATCCACGCTCTTCAGTGATGAGGCTGTACATTCCGCGAAAGTGTGGGGGTCGAGGCTTTTTAAACGCTAAGACCCTACACAACCGCGAAGTGTACAGTCTCAGGGAGTATTTCCTCCAAGCTGAAGGGGTGATGCACCGAGATGTGGTCGCAGTGGACAAGGGACTCACCCCACTCGCCTTGGCTAGAGAGAACTGGCGCAAGCCTGCAGTGCTTAGTACCAATGATCGCGAGGAGGTGTGGCAAAGCAAGGAGCTACACGGGCGCTACTATCGGGCCCTTCATGGGCCCGATGTTGACTTTTTAGCGTCCGTATCCTGGCTACGTTTTGGTAACCTCTTTGGGGAAACCGAAGGTTTTGTTTGTGCAATTATGGACGAAGTCATGATGACGAACAATTATAGGAAATATATTGTGAAGGATGGCACGGTTGACATCTGTCGGGCATGCCACCGTCCGGGAGAATCTATCCGACACATTGTTTCCGGTTGTTCTCGTCTTGCCAACGGTGAGTACTTGCACAGACACAACCTGGTGGCCAGGATTATTCACCAGCAACTTGCCTTGAAATACAACCTTGTGGAATCGGAAGTACCGTACTACAGGTATGTGCCCGACCCAGTTCTCGAGAATGGTCATGTCACATTGTACTGGGATCGATCTATTATCACTGACAGGACTATTGTAGCCAATAAGCCTGATATAGTGGTAATAGATCGATCAGAGCGCCGGACAATGATTGTTGATATCACGGTCCCTCATGACGAGAACCTCGTGAAAGCTGAGAAAGATAAACAAATAAAATATCTTGATCTAGCACACGAGGTTGTCGGCATGTGGGATGTGGACTCAGCAGTCATTGTCCCGATAGTCGTTACGGCGAATGGTATAATAGCCAAGAGCCTCGATAAACACCTCATGAGCTTGATACAGAGAGCAGTACTCCTTGACACGGCACGCATAGTGAGGAGGTTCCTTTCTCTGGAGCCCTGACTACCGGCAGTTTGGACCCGATGCCGATGGACTACTATTTTTTATATTTTTAAATGTTTTTTGAGTTTTTATAGAAATATTTAAAAATGTAATTTATAAGTATTTTAAAATGAATAAAGGCATTAAAATGCAAATTGAATAATTAGTAAAAAATATTAAAATATTAAATGGTATTCTGTCGAATGCCTTAAGTAATTTTTTTTTTAAGTGGAATTATCATTTTTTGTTACGTCACTCCTCATCTGTCTACGGAGAATTTTATACTAAAATAAAATTTAATAACTTACGAGATGGCTTGGCTTCCACGCAGGCTAGTGCAGCCTGAAACAAGTATTTTACTTAATTGTTATTCATTTAATGCATTTCCTTAAATTATTATTACAATTACAAGAAAACACACCACACCACTCAATATAAATACTAGGAACATCCACAACGTGCGCTTATATTTTTAATACGATACGCCATTTTGAATTTCAAGAGAACCGTCTAATAATAGTCTTTATCAGTTAATTCAATATTAATTAAAAAATGACTGCCTTGTTCGGAAACGCGACTGCTAACTATGGGGTGCTCGGTTCGATTCCCAGGTAGGGCAAAATGTTATTGGGGTTTTCCATTAGAAATTTCTCAATAGCAGCCCAGAGTCTGGATTTGTGCCCGGTTAATGGCAATTGGCTTGCCCCCTATTACATGGGACTTAAACATAACTGGCAAAACAAGGGTGTACTATAAATACCTTTTCCGAACCCTTCGGGGAATAGAAGGTGTAATGTTATGTTTAAGTAATTAAACATTTGTCAGTTTTTACTAAAACCTAATTAAACTTTTTATATAACATTACTTCACGCCTGTATTCCCCGAAGGGTTGGGCAGAGGTGTATTGTATAGTAACACCCTCATTTCGCCGTTATGTTCAAGTCCCATGTAATGGGGGGCGAGCCTGTTGCCATCAACCGGGCACAAATCCATACTCCTGGCTGCTACTGAGGAATTCCACATTGAAAAACCCAATACCACTTTGCCCGACCTGGGGATCGAATCCAGGACCTCACGATCAGCAGTCGCGCTATGATTACGAATATGAAACGAAGTGTGACATTATTAGGCACCTGAGCTACTTTTTTTTTCAATATTCCGAGCTCTATGTTGGAGTTTCCACCAGGTCCCCATGTCGTCGCTGCGCTTGCAAAACCCGCTGTTTTTTTTTTAATTTCGGTATTTGATGCTATTTTATAATACTTCTTAAGCCACATTATTATTATTATTATTTAGCCATGATCATCCCACTGCAGGGCAAAGGCCTCCCTACCCTCCTTCCACTTCTCTCGGTTTAAGGTTTTCTGCGGCCAGTCCTTCCAATAGGTGTCTAGTTCGTCCCGCCATCTCCTTCTGGGCCAGCCGCGACGTCGTCTGACGTTGTGTGGGTTCTACTCAGTGATGAGTTTTGCCCACAGCTCGTCCGACATGCGGTAGGCCCAGAAAAGCCACATAGGCCTGTGAAATCCGTTTTCTAATAATTTATTTGGTTAAGGTGATAGCAATATCAACTGTGTAATTTTGGCCAAAAACGGCTTGAAAAATCATCTATGTGTGCAAAGAGACACTTAACGTATTTTTATTTCAATGCGCGCCTCTTAGAATTGTGCTTTAACACATAGCGGGTTTATTATTTTAAAATTGTCTGGTAAATCCGCTGTGTTCTAAGAAGACTAAGAATGAAAATTATCTAGTAGAAGCAAAAATCCGTCATGTGGCGAAAATGTATACAGGGATATTTACGACCCAACAAAAAATCGCTATTGCCCAAATTCACTTAAAAAAGTCCTAACACCTGTTATATCGTAGAAAAAAGGAAAAAAATAATATTGATTGATGTCCCAACATAAAGAATAATTTTCTGCATACTAAGTTTTTAAATGTCGTTATCGGTTTGGGAAAAAAACAGTAGGTATTTTGCTTCTCCTGTAAAGTTGGGTTTTTTCTCATAGCGGATTTTGCAAACGCAGCGACGATTTTCTTATAATCAACCACGACTGCTTCTTTTAATTAACAAATAATAATAAAATTGTACTCACGATTGCGACAAGGAGTAACAGAGAGGTCTTCATTTTGCAGGTAGATAATTGATATTTTCAATTAATGATTTTGATACCAAGACGATGTCTCTCTAACTTGATGCTGAGCAACTTGTTCTTTCCTCCACGGGACGCAGGTATTTATATCAATCGAATATTTGTATAGGTACCTCTTACTTTGCAACTATGCAAATTTTATTAAGAGTATGAGACCAAAAAATAAATATTGTAGGGTATTCATATCAATCGAATATTTGTATAGGTACCTCTTAGTTTGCAACTGTGCAAATTTTATTAAGAGTATGAGACCAAAAAATAAATATTGTAGGTACATAAAGAAATACATGATACACCTGTACGTACAACTGCATCATGTGTTTGTTTATGTATCAGGAAGGACGTACTTCCTGTAGTTTCAGCATCGATGGTTCTAGAATGTGTGACATGCTTATTTACTTTGTCACATACAGTCGTTTTAAAATAATTATGATGAAACTGGTATATTTTTACTTAGTCTCTCAATGAGTTAATTTAGTAAGATCTATGCTCAGTGGCTCTTGAAGAGATAAAACGACACGATTAGTGCAGTGACTGAGCGTTTGGCTGCTGCGCAATGTATCATGGGTTCGATTCGTGCACGGAACAAGTATATTTGAGCCCGCGAGAGCAAGAACGGCCGATACAAGGTTAGGCGGAAAGGGGGTACTAAGCCGCGGGCCACTTATTGTATCACTGATGATTGTTTTAAAGAAAGTGTTAAATGTTATGTTAATGTTAAATCCGATTAATATTTTTTTCCATGAAAAATTATTTTTATTTTAGATTTTTCAAAAATTCTTCATCCCTGCTTTAGTTATGAATTCAGAAAATAGAGTTTCTAATTCGTGACCCCAAATATGACGCAAAATGTAAACACGTCTGATCGTAGCTGAGGATAGATAGAATTAAGCGTATTTTTTATGAAATCTTTGAACAGCTATTTCTCTTGAACTATTGACTTTTGGGGAAAGTTGTACAACAAAAGTTATCCATTATTATGGGTACTTTAAGACCCTTTCGGCTTAGTACCCCCTTTCCGACTAACCTTGTATACAGATTTGTCTTATTGAGATATTCAAAGAAATTAATTTAAAAAAAATTAAGTTTTGTATATTTTTTTGTCGTAAAGGCTTTCAGATTTTAATACAATAAATCGTTCAATAAATATGTTACTAATGCCACATCTTCGTGGCTCAAGAATCAATGTTAGGCCATTTTGCTTCTTTGAAAAGTGTTTTGGCGCAAATAGGCTTTCATTTTTAAATGTTTTAGGTCACTTTTACTCTCTCGCCCTCATTCGTAGGTATGGTCTACGGATAGTTATTTTTTCGTTCCGGGTCTAACGCCCATATTCTAAGACGTTCCTCCGAAACTTACTCGACTCGACTCCACCTCGACTTGACATAAACGTCCTCGACTCGAGATTTTTCCTCAGTCGAGGTAAGGAATCATCTGTCAAACTCAAGGTACCTCGGAAGTTCGTATGTAATAAAAAATATTTTTGAAGACTTTATCGAATATGCTTAGGATAATCCTTACAATTTTTTATCGCGGCGTTATTTGCGCGATGCAGATAATTCAAATTATGATGTAATGACTCCGTCGAGGAACCTCAAAGTTCACTCGAAATTGCGACTGAGAATACTATTTTGAAGGTGTTTTCGAGGCCGTTCTGAGTCGAGTAAGTTTTGGAGGAACTTCTTAGAATATGGGTGTAACTGTTTGTACACCACACGCAGACGGCTGCATTTATTGGGTACCCTTGTGGTAACTTTAGGTGTTGTCATAATATACTCTGAATAATAGCCTAGGTAGTGATAGCCTAGTGGTGTGACCGTCGGACTGCTAAATCATAAGTAGGTCTCGAGTTCGAACCCAAGGCACGCACCTCTGACTTTTCGGATTCATGTGCGTATTGTACAATTATCACTTGCTTAAAAACGGTGAAGGAAAAAATTGTGAGGAAACCGGCATGCCTGAGAGATATTTCTCGATGGCATGTGAAGCCAAGTCAGAGGCCCATGGGCGGCATGAACTGTGACACCAGGTTAATCACTAACCACACAAAAAAAGAGAAAAATTGTTTGGTAAATATTGAGGTTTTGGTCAGTGAAAATGTATAATTAATCAGCGGAGAAAAATAAAATATTCTACAATAAACTTTTCTGAGTCTTAAAACAACTAAAAAGTGGAAAGTCTTATATGCTACTAACCGAGTCGGGGTACTCAGACGATTTAATAGCAGATTTTTCTTCCTTCCTTCCTTCATATTCGCAAGTGTTATGTGAGAATAGCTCATGCCATGGTGAAAAGACTAGCTAGTCAGCAAGGTAGCGGGGCTGACTACACATGGTGCACTGACCGTATTTAAATATCGTCACTCGTGCAGGATACTTTTCTGCTCTTTGTATGACTTAACCTTTTGGACACCATTGTCACATATATGTGACTAACGAAAGCTTACCCTGTACGCCAACGTCACAAATATGTGACAAAAACGATGGGATTACAGTTACCTTGGCGTGGTGGGTACGCCGATGCGTTTATGCTCTGGCGTTAAAAAGGTTAAAAGGCTTACGCACTGTGCACGGTGGACGTCACTGACGCACATTGTGATTGGAAGGGTTGGAAGGTCTGCTGTTAATAGATTCGTACCGTAAAATGGGGTGAATATGGATGCAGGGGTGAATCGGGACGAAACTTTAAAAGGGATTTTAACATTGAAGGCAAAACTCATCACTGAGTGGAACCCACACAACGTCAGACGACGTCGCGGCAGGCCCAGAAGGAGATGGCGGGAGGAACTAGACACCTATTGGAAGGACTGGCCGCAGAAAACCTTAAACCGAGAGGAGTGGAAGGAGGGTAGGGAGGCCTTTGCTCTGCAATGGGATGATCATGGCTGAATAATAATAATAAATAATAATAAAATTAACATTGAAATACCTAATATAGTTTATTGCCAAAAAGGACTCTAATGTGTTTACTACTTATATTATAATTAACAATTCGTTGGCAAAAAACTATTATTTCAACGATAGAATCCATTTTAAAGTTTCGTCCCGATTCACCTCTGCATCCTTATTCACCCCGTTATATGGTACCAAGAGAATTCTTTTATGAAACCACAAGGATAGAAAATATTAAAAAAGCACTCATGGTGAAGCTCGAAACGGACTATGCGAAGAACTCCGCTCGCTGGCTCATATCAGTAGATGTGACCACTTGAACCTGGTATTATATTTGCATCGGTTATGGTTAGACGGTTCCCCTACGGTGACGCAAGCAACAACCGAATGCGTGCTACAGAGATGTGGGTCTATAGGCCGACGAATATTTTTTTCTGTTGGATTGCTTATACAAGGTTAGTCGGGAAGGGGTACTAAGCCGCGGGATAATTACTTTAAAGAAAGTGTTAAAAATTCAAAATACGGTAAAAAAAATGCATGTAAAATGATTTGAATTTTAGTTTTTTCAAAAATTTTTCATTCCTGCTTTAGTTACGAATTCAGAAAATGTGGCTTCTAATCAGTGACCCCAAATATGACATACAATGTTAACACAGCTGATGAAACTTGAGGATAGATAGAATTTAGCGTATTTTTTATGAAATCTTTGAACAGCTATTTCTCTTAAATGAAAATCCAAACTCAAAAATGACTTTTGGGGAAAGTTGTAAAACAAAAGTTTTTCATCATTATGGGTACTTTAACACCCTTTCGGCTTAGTACCCCCTTTCCAACTAACCTTGTATATGGTCCTTATTGTGGATCGTATCTAAGAAACCAGGCAGTTACTGGCTAGACTTGAAGGGTCTCCAGCGAAATGGGTGATGCCGTGTGCGACTTCGTACATTTCAGTACGATGCTTAAATCGTTCTGATGCGTGTCATTCCAACTTGCATCACCGTTGGCGAACCACTTAATAGCTCGCCAGTGTGCTTATGTGTGGAGCAACAAGAAACAAAAGTTTTATTTTAAAATCATATTTTATTTACAACTTAAAAAATAAAAAATCTTACAAATAATCGAATCTCTGTCAGTGTCAAAAGACGTTATAAAAATGTAATGCGATCCTGAAACAATTAATTTTCTAAATATACTACACAAACATGATCTGATACAGCCACAAATGTCTATACAAGGTTAGTCGGAAAGGAGGTACTAAGCCGAAAGGGTGTTCAAGTACCCATAAAAATGGATAACTTTTGTTCTACAACTTTCCCCAAAAGTCATTAGTTTAAGAGAAATAGCTGTTCAAAGATTTCATAAAAAATACGCTAAATTCTATCTATCCTCAGCTATGATCAGACGTGTTTACATTTTACGTCATATTTGGGGTCACGGATTAGAAACTCCATTTTCTGAATTCATAACTAAAGCAGGGATGAAGAATTTATCAAAAAACTAAAATAAAAATAACTTTCAAATTTTAACACTTTCTTTAAAACAATCATCAGTGATACATTAAGTGGCCCGCGGCTTAGCACCCCCTTTCCGACTAACCTTGTATATATCGCGAGATGCGGGATATAACGAGACTTGGCGCCCATTTTGGCGAATAATGGTACAGGACTATGTCATGTTAGATTTGTTATATTTAATTGGGCTTTCAGAATTCCAGTTTTCAAAATTTTACTTAGGTACCTACTGCATTGGCAGCAAATTCTATATTTTTCATTCTGATGATATCGAAACGATTACACTGGTGTCGATTCTGTTGCACATTTTGACAGTACTAAACTAGACTAAACGCAACTGTCACTTTCTTTTTGTATTGAAACAGAAAGAGACAAACACCCTTAGTTTAGTTTGGCACCATTGTAAAACGCGGACTATAAATGTCTTGATAGTTACAAAGCTGTGGTTCCAACGAATGGAAGAGAGTATAAACTTGCAATATACTTTAAGGACTCGTACATACATCAAATGGTATTGCTGTTAAAGAATGTGTGTAAGAATTGAGGCACGCCCCCTCGTACAGAAACTTTACCTACCCTATGTTTTAATAGGAACTCCAAAACAATTGTAGGCTGAAGAAAAATATTAAGATATTATTATAAAAATGCTATACAAGGTTAGTCGGAAAGGGGGTACTAAGCCGAAAGGGTGTTAAAGTACCCATAATAAGAGATAACATTTATTCTACAACTTTCCCCAAAACTCGATAGTTTAAGAGAAATGGCTTTTCAAAGATTTCGTAAAAAATATGCTAAAATCTATCTGTTCATAGCTATGATTAGCTGTGTTTATTATTTTGGTCATATTTGGGGTCACGGATTAGAAACTTAATTTTCTGGAATTCATAACTAAAGCAGATATGATTTTATTTTGAAAATACTGTTTTTTTTTGCATGCAAATAAAAATTATCGAATTTTGAAATTTTAATACTTGCTTTAAAATAGTCATCAGTGATACTTTAAGTGGCCCGCGGCTTAGTACCCCCTTTCCGACTAACCTTGTATACGTCCAAAGGTGGCGCCTTCCTTACACACATGCTAAAGATATGCTGTGGTACTTTCGTGCTTGTAGCTCTTGACAATAGAAGCAGAATTAAAGTGGTTAACATAATAACATTGCTCAGCCAACCATTTCTTTTAAAAATAAAGAAATACAGGCTCATTCATACGGAGGCAGTTTCTCGAAGCAAGTCTCATGCTATCTCTGTTTTCATCGTACAGAAAGATAAAGACAGAAACAGTCTCGCTCCGAGGAACTATCCTCGTGTAAATCCGCCTTTACAGATGGTATTTGCTTAGTTCATCGGATTCCTTATCCGTCACATTCTTTGTTTATTTGTGCAAATTTACAAATCGTGTTCCTAGTTCGTCGGTTGGTTTACTAATCCGATGTATCAAATTTCTAGCTCTACCAATAAGATAAAACTTGAACATATCTAGGTAGGTACCTATTATATTTCTCCTAGCCTTTTTAAGCAGTTATAGCTTGTGGTATGACCGTCGGACTGCCAAGTCATAGGTCTCGAGTTCGAACCCAAGGCACGCACCTCTGACTTTTCGGATTCATGTGCGTATTGTATAAAACGGTGAAGGAAACCGGTATGCCAGGGAGATATTTCTCGACGACATGTGAAGCCAAGTCAGAGGCCCATGGACGGCATAAACTCTGACACCAGGTTAGTCAGTAATCACACGAAAAGAAGAAGAAGCCTTTTTTCCCCAACTAGGTTTTGGGGTCAGCTTCCAGTCTAACCAGATGCGGCTGAATACCAGTATTTTACACGGAGTGACTGCTATCAGACTTCCGCAACCCAGTTACTGGCAACGCCGGTATTCCAAGATTAGACCGTTGTCAGAATTTCGGGCTTCTGACTACCTACAGGTACCTGTATACGACTGTCATATGTATCCAGGTAGGTACCTACCTAACTGAATAATAATTCAACATTTCCTTTTTCAATGCATGCATGTCCAATGTAATAATATACGATATTGACTCAGTTTGTCGTATGGCACGATTATTATTATTCATCTTAATATTTTAATACTTACATACATATTTTATTATGCGTTAAGCAGTCTCATTTATTATTTCACTTGCATAAATAGGGGACTCTACAAATAATGACGTAAATGGAAACTTTTGCAAGATCATTATTGCATACATGTTTTTAAAAGACGGAAGGTCTTTTAATTTAATTATGTTTAATTTTTGAACAGACTAATTCTATAGCAAATTTGACGACATGGAATATACGAAACATTTCAAACAATTTCTTCTATTGCTATTTAGGATTTCTAAATTTCCTGTTACCTCATACCTACCTACATACTAATAATATACAGAGTAATATCAAAAACATAGTACTTTAATACAAGGTTATATTTACTATACACTAAACCTGAAACTACTTAGATCAAATTTGAGTCGGATCTTATAGTTTTTATATAGTAGATTCAAAAGGTATCTTTTTGAGTACATCAGTGGACGGACCGTGAAAGATACCCATATTGAGCCCTGAGATGATTGGCTCGGTAAGTTTCGCTGTAGACAACCCCTGCATGACACCCTTTACTCACCCCGTGCCCTTCTGAAGAACTCAACCCAACATAACTAGTAGGGTCGCCGGCACGTAATTTGGCAAGGTTTTGTCGTAGTTGGGAGTAAGTTCGTGCATGTACACATAGTGCAATAAAAAAATGGTCACTTTTATTGCTTGTTATTATTCTATGGTTATTGCCATAATTAATGTTTAAACATCTCTGATTAGAAGAAAGGAGAGGAATTCTCTTCTCTAAAATTTAAATGATTTTTTAAATATTCAGACACTTCTGATGCAAATCTTTTTAACATGTTTCGGCTTTTGTGTATACTAAAAATAGCGTCGTATAGATTGAACTTTCTTGATCATATCCGAATAAATTAAGAAGTAGGTCCAGATCTTAAGCTCAGCAGTTTCGAGCCATCACAAAGCTCTACTTCAGCTTAGCTTTGATCTACTCTTTCACATTTAAACACTGATAGTCTACTGATACATCCAAGGCAGATTTTAAAAACTGCTTCAGTTGTGAAGCTGCAGTCTAATTTTTAAGGACCAAAACAAGAGCTAGAAGATCTATTGTCATAATATAAATATCTCATCGATAGAGTGCTGTCAAAATCCCCTAACTGCTTGCATAATACCATAAAATACCTACAACCAAATTACACATCAATTTCCCTCACACCACCATTGTTTTCTCCTGGTATCTGCCACGGGCGCGGAATCTCATCCTTCTATACCTCCGTAGAGGACACTTGCCGACTTCTCTGTCGTAGGCCCCGTACTCGCAGGACGGTGGGGTGCAGTCGCCGCTTTTCACGCAGACTCTGTCTCGGAGCCCGAAGTGTTCCCTCCCCTTGGCGAGGTACTGGCAGTCTCGGCGGCGACCCGCGTCCGGCCAGTCGCAGACGCATGAACATGGCTCATTGTCTGTCATACTTGCCAGGAACAAAGCTGGGCAGGTGCATCTGTAATTTCCAGATCAGTTTGTGACTTGACTCTTAAGGGCGCGTTCCCACTATGTCATGACGAGTAATTTATCGTTGGACGACTGTCGTCTCTAGCTGTTCCCATAATAACGACTGTTTGTCGTCAAATTTTTTTATCGTTTAGCGACTATCGTATCTAGCTGTTGCCATTGGATTGCGACGACATTTTGTCGTTTCACGGCAGTCGCTTTGTCGTTTGCACATTAGTAGCCAGCTACAAGACGAAACGATATTTTTATCGTGGCCACGAGAGATAGTCGTAACAACGACACATGATTTGCCGTCACGATGTCGTGACGTTTTCTTATCGTTTTAAGACTGTCGTGCTAGCTGTTCCCACTGACTTGACAATCTGTCGTCACTGCAAGTCGTGAACGACAGTTAATCGCGTCGTTTAATATGTGAACACCGTCCATTTAAATATATAAGCCACGACACTTAAAACTACACGACTATCTTATCTGTCGTCGTCACGACAAAGTGGGAACGCGGCCTAAGGCTCATTTACACGGAGATAGTTTCTCGGAGCGAGTCTCATGTTATCTCTGTTTTCATCGTAGAGAAAGACAAAGACAGAACGAGTCTCGCTCCGAGAAGCTATCCTCCTCTAACTCAGACTTTAGAATGTCGAGTTGCCTCTCACTATGGTTGCCAATCGACCTGGTAAACGTAGTTACTGTATTTAGATGTCCGGTTTAAAAATGTTAATGTTTGAGTATTTTTATTTGAAGCGTGGGCGTCGGGTTGTCAAATGATGGACTTCTGTACTGACATGGATAGTACAATTTCGTAACAACACTACAAAACAGAGCACAGATAGATCTGAAGATAATTCTTTCTTCCATTTTCCTTTAAAAGACATGGATCTTTACCTGCGCAACTGGGGAGGCGCGGTCGGCTCTTCATCCTTTTCCAAATGCGGGTCTTCCGTCGGTGACCTCCAGTCATTTTGACTTTCCACCAAGGCTGTGGGAGAGGGTCTCTCCAGCTCCTCCTGGGTATCGCTGTAGCTTGGTTTCCCGACCCTGGAGGTGATGGTCATCTGCAGTGTCTCCCGGGAGACGCACGCGCATTGAGTGTGATTGAAGAACTGCATCCTGACCACGTTCATTTGCCCGTTTGCTTTGTGAAGCTGAAAGTACCAAATGAATACAATTTTAGATTGTTTTTATTGAAAAAATACCCCTAGTCCATCAGAGGGATATAGATTACTATATCCCTCTGATGAACTAGTTATAGTTCTAAAGGTACCTAAGGTTTGGTTGCATATTTTGAAACATAATAGCCAATTAGTATGGAAATTTAGTATCGAGTCTAGAACAAAAAAAATATAACGAATATTTTTTTTATTAATTTATCGTGTGGTTTTGACGGTGAAACCACCATACCTATATTTATTTTTCAGATAAGATTTATCTACTTTAGTTAACAAGCAACGAGCAAATCGTATTCCACTAAATAAAACCAAAAGCTTGCAACTCAGAAGATTCCAGGAGTAAATGCATCTAGTGATGATGAAGAAGAGACTTACGAAGAACGGGAAGACCACAGATTTTCCGTCTATCGGGGCGCACACCTCACCCTCGTTGATGCAGCAGCCGGAGTCAGGAGCGCAGCGATGCAGCTGCACGCATGGTGGCAAGTACCTAGACATGAAAGTGTTTACACTATTAGCAAAAGCTTAGCAATCAACCCATTACTTAGGTACTGTCCCACTGTTGGGCACGGGCGTGATGTCTATCAGTGTTCCGCAAAGTGCGTGCCGCGGCACACTGGTGTACCGTGGTCATTAATTGGTGTGCCGCGGGAAAAACTACGCGCTAAGCTCTGTTTGAGAGAGTTTCCAGCGTATCGCGATATGCGAGGGTTTTGATGTACCCACCTGGTGTCGGCGGCGGGGGCGAGTTGCCGGACAGTAAGCCAGCGAGGTTGTGGGTCCAGGCACTTGCCGGTTTGAAGCAGGGTGCTCATGCTGCGCATGGCTGCCCGGCGAAGAGCTGCGCGCTCGACTGGAGTCAACGCTGGAAAAGTTAATGTTTTTTTTATATTTGAATATTAATTAATAGATTAATTATAATTATTAACACACTTAACCGGGACCAATTTTGAAGAGCGGGATAAATTGATCACTTTGGAAGGTTGCTGAAATTGTTACGGCGCAAGCAAAGCGATAAATTCAATTCACAAATCATCAAAAAACTCGTCGAATTTTTAAATTAATCTTCGATTTTCATAAGTTTTTACCTACATTTAACTATTTTTTTTTTAAATATTTCACTTCCCCACACTTGG
This sequence comes from Amphipyra berbera, assembly GCA_910594945.2. Classification (NCBI taxonomy): domain Eukaryota; kingdom Metazoa; phylum Arthropoda; class Insecta; order Lepidoptera; family Noctuidae; genus Amphipyra; species Amphipyra berbera. Next base: position 20,308,142 of record OU343126.1, read on the forward strand.
ATTTCTTCTGTATTGTGGGTAGGTACACCCAGACCAGAAACAACTATCTGGAGACAAATACAAATACTTGTTCCGTGTGGGGGTTGATCCCACGAAATCTGGAATCTCTCAAAGCTCACCCACTGAGCCAATCGAGCCGACACTGTAATTAATCATGCAAAAGCCACTTACGATCATCCAAAATCCTGGGTCTAGCATTCGTGGCGGCGATGGACTCCGCAGCTGATACCACCGTCTTGACCGGCTCCGTCCTGGTAAATGCCGACGGTGTCACCCCGAGAATCTGGGGCTTAGAAGTGGAGCTGGGGTCGGCGAGGTCATCGGAGTCCCAGTCCATCGGGTAGTCCCCATCCACCAGGTCGTGCAGATCCTGGAAATTGGAGAGGAAAGCGTGGATTAGTTTCAATCAATAAACTCAGCCTATCGCAGTCCATTGCTGAACATGGATTAGTCTATGACAATTAATCAAATGATTTGCGATATACAAGGTTAGTCGGAAAGGGGGTACTAAGCCGCGGGCCACTTAATGTATCACTTATGTATGATTTAAAGAAAGTGTTAAAATTTCAAAATTCGATTTAAAAAAAACCTAGCCAAATGATTTTTATTTTGGTTTTTTTTTTAATTCTTCATCCGTGCTTTAGTTGCGAATTCAGAAAATGGAGCTTCTAATCCGTGACCCCAAATATGACGTAAAATGTAAACACGTCTGATTATAACTGAGGATAGATAGAATTTAGCGTATTTTTAATGAAATCTTTGAACAGCTATTTCTCTTAAACTAATGACGTTTGGGGAGAGTTGTAGAACAAAAGTTTTTCATTATTATGGGTACTTTAACACCCGTTCGGCTTAGTACCCCAAAGAGTATAGTAATAATATGGGAATAGAGAGCCCACTCACGAGATTTGTTGTCACCCATAAAGAACAGTATCGCCGTCTGGTATCATATCCCTTGAACTAACCCAATATTATGCTATAGGTACCTACATGTACGTAGGTGTATCTATACACCCTCGTATGCACCTATACATCTATTCATATATATTTTGCTATGGAGTAGGTTTTCTAATGGGTATTAGGAATACATGCATTATAAAAAAAACAGTTTTGAAAACATTTTGTATTTTTGTTTTATTGCACTTCGTAGCTTTGTTCTTGATTTGAAATATTAGTTAAGATTTCCAAAAAACAAATACAATTAATGTTTATAATACTGAAAATTTTATTATACAAGCACAAAATAAAAATGATTATATCTGTTTAATAATTCATTTATTTATCTTGTTATGGCGGTGTTTATTATAATACTGCTGGGCATACATTTTTATCTCATCATCACCATTAAAAGTAACCTTTCCGGCAAAACAAAACACAAGACATGAAAGGTTCTATTTCGCGAAACACAACACCAAACCAAATGAAGTTCCCGGGTGGAAAACTGCACAGGAAGACAGGAGGAGGAATACGCGCAACTCAATCGCACTTTCTGGAACTTAATACAACCGAAAATCCACATTAAACACACAAAATGGAAGAGAACTACAAACATGCACATATGCTGAGAGTAGGAGCCATTTTGTATAAAAATATTGAAATTATTGCCAAATATACTGGCCTGCAAAAATAAGTATCACACTTTTAAAATTGCAATAACTTTTTAGGTACACAAGATATATTTTCGAAACAAAAAGGACTCAAAAAAGAGTTTAACTTTGTTACTATAGTTTCAAAGAAAGCTGATAAAAATTGCTATAAAACGTTTTTTATTTTAAATCTCTAACTTCTATAGTTTAGAATAACTTGAAATTTTAAAAGTGTGATACTTATTTTTGCAGGCCAGTGTATAAAAAAAAATATATTAGGAAATCAAAGATTATTAAATAAATAAATTTTAAATAATTAGACGGTACATATTTAAATAATTTAAAAAAGCATTACTTTTTACTTAGTTTTTAATAAAATTAAAAAGTTGCACATTTTCGCATTTAATAAAATTGGCCAAAGCGCCATCTGTTTCGCTATTAAGTACTAGATGCTATTAAGTTTACAGGGGTATAGTGCGAGATGGAGCTAGTGTCTCAGCGAAAAATGGTCGCCTATGTCAAGTATGGCAGTGTCACCCCCCTGTAGTACCCCCTTTCCGACTAACCTTGTATACAGATAGCAGTCAAAAGCATCCTAGTAAATTTTGAATAACCCTGTTTATAATATACAACAACTGTTTATACATCGATTGACGCAATTGAGATAATTATTGTACTTGTAAAATATTTACCTACGTGAAACGAATTCAGACGAGATCATTCTGGCAAAACTTGCTCATGTTGGAAATTCGCTTCATGTAAAACTAGATATTTCTTAGAAGCCCAATTTGACTGAAAAAATTGTTGTCAAATCGCAAACGAACCACAACTGTCAAAATGTGTATAAGTCAAAATGTTCGGATTTGTTTTTATTGTCAACTATAGTCCGACCGGATAACTCAGTCCTCGCCCGCGACGTTACAGGGACGCGGGGGATGACGACTAAAAGATGATTTCCAACAAACGGCTCGCATCCGTCCGTATCCTTTCCGATCCGATGCGATGCGAGCCGTTTTTTGGAAATCATCTTTTAGTCGTCATCCCCCGCGTCCCTGTAACGTCGCGGGCGAGGACTGAGTTATCCGGTCGGACTATAGATGACTCGGTGAACTTCGTACCTACGACAATTCCCGTACAAAATTACCAATTTCGATATTTTTGATTTCTCGGCTGTTCCTTTTGGTTTTTCCTGATTTTATTTTTTTCTAAACCACCCAAGTATCTATAGAGGCTAACAAAATAAAAAATTCAAATTCAAATCGGTCGAGACATTTTCGAGTTTTTGCGAGACTACCGCATGGCAAATTGATTTTTATATACAAGGTGTTATTTTACACAATTCCTTAGACACCCCAACTGATTTTAATTGTAATCAATTGATAGCAATAATTGCTATTATTATTATCTCCTTTATTCATAAAATATACATACTTCATTACATATTTATTTTTTACGTTTTCGTTCTTTGTTCATATATTATTGTATTTTTTATTGGCCAAAAAATTCTGTTTCGAATTTTTTGGTCTGATTATTTTGATCGGACGACTACCCCGCCTCATCCTGCTGACTGCCCTACGGATTGAATTTTAGTCTAGGTAAAAAAAAAAAATATAAAAGGAATGGGTGAAATGTTTTGAAGTTGGTCTACTCCCCCTCTAGCAATGAGTGATATGTCATTAAAAAGGTATTATCGAGCAAAACATCTAATTCTAATACAACTAAAGTCAATTGTTAGTATATTCGCCGTTAAAACACTTTTAAAGTGAAAAATCGTTTATATCCATACTATAACAATTTCTTCTCCACTTCTCTTCTAGCAATGCACTACTTTTTTAAGTAAAAAATTTAATATTAATACAAATCGTTAGTATTTTCGAAGTTATAGATAGATAGATATACTTTATTGCACACTAAAGAAATAAAACAAGGAATACACATAATTAGGAACAGTACAAATGGCGGTCTTATCGCTTAAAGCAATTTCTTCCAGACAGCCATTGGATGGAAAGAATTGTTAAGAAAAATATAAAGGGCAGTTTGCAGCGTACAAATATGCAACCTACTAAAAATCGGGAATCACCTAAATAATAGGTATAAATACTTACTATAACACAAATAATATAACACCTTTAATACCATACTATCTCAATTTCTTCATTTTTTATTACTTATACTAAAGTATCGCTACGTTCTTATCATACTATTTGAAAATAATAGTTATAGTGTGAAGAAGAAAAAGGGACTTAAACATAACTGGCGAAACTTGGGAGCATTATACACCTCTGCCTACCCCTTCGGGAAATTCAGGCATCATGTTATGTGTGTTACTTAGGTAGGTATCTTAAATAATTATTATGACAAAGCTCCTATGGAAAAAAGTGTAAAAAAGATAATAAATAGCAATATTTGAGCGTTAGAACATAGTTTTTAAATGGTTACATTTAATTAGCTTTAACTCCATAAATATTAATAAATGACAGTAGCTGTAATACAAAAATATGTTCTACGTAATATAACCTTTTTATTGATATATCACTAATTGCTAGAGGAGGGGTAGACCAAAAATCCCATTCTCCTTTGGCCATAATTATATTCAAAATATGTTCATTCTATTCTAGTCTCGATAGTGAACAAACTACTTTCAGGTTCTGCGTTATTTCAGTAACACGGTATATACAACATGTAACGTAATTAACGCACTCTCTCAAACACCCCAATTAGAATATTATGTTATAATCATAATACATACACTGAAATTTTAGTTTAACATGTATATGCATTGTTATTTACTAAATTAACGTTATTAAAATAAGGTTTATTTTTCTTTATTTTGTATTGAATGACGAAATTTATATTAATACAAATAAAAATGCACTTTTAAAAGTTTTTTTTGCGTTGATTTACGGTCCATTTCAGTTTGTTTTGAGTGTACAGGGGTAATGTGACTAATTGCCGTAGTTTTAATTATTTTTGAGATAAAAAAATACCTATATTAAAAATGATAGAAATCGATTCAGTAAACGATTCTGAACAAAATACTTTCAGGATGTGCGTTAATTATGTTACATATTGTATAGATTTGACAGTTTTTGTAAACAAAAAAAGTTTGAATTAACTATACGGCTTCGGTATGGTTGCGGTTGACCAAAGTTTCAAGACAGAAGAATTGGTTCCCAGATTTCCGGGTAAGATTTGGGTGCGACGGGCATCAACTCTTGACGGCTGGGTTAATGCAGTGACTGATCGTTAGGCTTAGGAATATGAATGAGGAACAAATATTTGTATGTCCTACAGATATTTATTCCAGACTAGCTGCCCGGACAGACTTCGTTCTGTCAAAAGTTATTGGCCTGTAGTGGGACAAGAAGTGTTGTTTTTACTATTTTCCACGCAATTTTTATGTTTTTTCTCTCCATAAGAACCTTCCTTGTGCCTTAAGGAATATATAAAAAAAAATAGCCGAATTGGTTGAGCCGTTCTCAAGTTTTGCGCTTAGCAACACATTTGGCGATTCATTTTTATTTATATAGATTTGGCTGAATGTGCATGTGAGTAAACGCACCCTACACTGAGAAAATCCCAAAAACCAGAATTTAGGGGTATGACGTCATAGGTACCTTATTTTAAGGGTATCTTAATTTTCGGGTTATTCGGTCCCTGGGCTAGGCAGGTCGTATTCAACCGCTTGGTATTTGGACGTAGTTTAGCAGAAAGGACTCAATCCACAAAATTGACAAAAATGAGTTATTGGTACCAAAATGGTCTATAAGTGTTTTCAAGCTTTCGCGACTTGTACACATTATAAAAATACTAAATCGGGTCTAATCGCGTAGAAAATTTTATAAGGCAGAAAAATACCTTATTTATCCCGACGTTTCGACCGAATTTCACCGGCCGTGGTCACGGGTACCAGTATATGTATAGTATATTATCTATGGTCACGGGTAGACTGAAGTGGTGGAGCAGTTGTCATCTTAGTGAAGCAAGGGTATTTTCATCTACCCTCACTTGATCTTGATTTTTAGAATATTATTATCGTCGGTACTTCGACACACCACACTAACGACATCTTTACACTCGCCTAAAACGTCTCGTCGACGATACCACTTGCGATGACCGGATTCCATGATGTTGATAGTTTGTATCCATCTTCCCGATTGAAATTCTTGTACTTCTTAATTTCAATCGCTTCACGCACTATTCTGGGATAATAGTGACGATCGGTGGAAAGGATTTTTGGACTATGTAATTCTATCCAGTGATAGTGAGTGGTCTATAAGGTTGGGCCTTTCATTCAGCAAAAAAGATCCCAGAAATAAACAAAGGAAATACGTTTTTTGTGACAGGGATCCAAACCACACATTAGGCAGGTATTTTCTTTTTATTACCTATACAGACCCAATCTACTTAAATCATCCAACCCTGTATTTTCCTAAATAAGTCCAGAAATACACGATATAACCATCAACCAACATATAGATATAAAAATACGATTGATTTTACCAAGGATGTGTAATGACGTAACTAAACTAAACTAAATGACGTAAATCTGAATACAGCATCACTGAAGAAAACCATTCCTGAACTTAAAACTTCAATAACTCAAAAGTGACTCTGTGTGGGTTGAGTCCTTTCTGCATAACTACGTCCATTTTAGTAATCGTATCGTTGCATAGAAACGTCTGTCTAACGCTCGTAAATTGCGAACTGCACACAATTTATTTAGCCACTCTGATAACTGGGTCACTGAATGTGAAAACTATGTACCTAACTAAACAAATTGACAGCAAAATTTATGACTGTATTAGATACGTCGCCATTTATAGGGCTATTCTGCAAAATGTATGCATTTATGCGAGTTACATGAACGTTGTATGTTCATGTTTGATAGAACAAATTGAACTTTAAACAGATGTTAGGTTTATTGCAGCAGTTTATATTTTAATGTCTTATTGCTTATAGCGACCCGCCCCGGCTTCGCACGGGTGCAATGTAGATACTAATGTGGGGCATATAAACCTTCCTATTGAATCACTCTATTGCTGAAAACTGCATTAAAATTTACGCAGCGCACGCAACGGAAGTTCTTAAAAAAGGAATATTTTTCCCGTTTTTGCAACATTTTTCATTTATGCTCCGCTCCTATTGGTCGTAGCGTGATGTTATATAGCCTATTACCTTCCTCGATAAATGGACTATCCAACACAAACAAAATTTAATTCCAACCAGAAGTTCCTGAGATTAGCGCGTTCAAACAAACAAACAAACTCCTCAGCTTTATAATATTAGTATAGATTTAGTATCTACTGTTAGATCTACTCCTATCCTTGCTATACATAACATAACATCACGCCTTATATTCCCCGAAGGGTTTCGCAGAGGTGTATAGTAACACCCTCATTTCGCCAGCTATGTTTAAATCCCATGTAATAGGGGGCGAGCCTATTGCTATTAACCGAGCACAAATTCAGACTCCGGGCTGTTGCTGAGAAATTTTTAATGGAAAAACCCAATACCACTTTGTTCGACCTGGGGATCGAACCCAGGACCTCACGATCAGCAGTCAGCAGCGCTTGCGACCACTAGACCAACAAGGAAGTCAGTCAGAATTAAAATAAATTGCAAAATAATTGTAAAGATCTTTAGTGAATTATACTGGTTACTATTAATTAGTGAAATAATTACCCATTACTTACTAAAGTTTATGCAAAATTATGGAATGAATAAGTATTCATTTATAGAACGATAAGGAGCCTGGGTTTAAAAATGTATCTATGCATGTAAACAATACCAAACATTTTCATATTATCACTTGTAAAAAAAAATAACCAGCCTATTACAGTCCCACAGCTGGGCAAGGGCCTCTTCTCAGAATGAGAAGGGTTTAGGCCTTAGTCCACCACACTGGTCTGGTACGGGTTGGCGGACTACACATACCATCGAGAACTTGATGGAGCCCTCTCAGGTGTGCAGGTTTCGTTACGATGTTTTTCCTTCACCGTTAACGCAAGTGATAATCAAATGATGATCCGCATATGAATTCGAAAAGTCAGAAGTGCGGGCCGGGATCGAACTCAGACCCTCCTGCATGTAAGGCAAGCGTTCAACCGCTAGGTCATAACTGGCAGAATCTGAGCACTGATTTATCTTTGTATGTATTTATATATATGAACGTATGCATATGTATATAATATCTATTATTTATAAGTTTATTAATATATATATATATATGTAAATATATAATATGTATGTAGGTAATATTATTGCCAAAAATGTTCACTTATCTTTGTGTTTATTTTTAATATCGTATCACATGACATAGCTCTTTTTAGCGCATCTACCATGCTTTCTCTGCATCACCCTAAGGTCGACTGGTAGAAAATGCCTAAGGCATTAAGTCCGCCTCTGTATAAAAAAAACTTTTGTGCGAAAGTATAAATAAATAACTGCTTTTTCTATTATCACTTGTAGAAAGAAACTTTTCAATTCGTTGTCCATAATAAACTGGTCGCCAAATTATACCAATAGGTAATTTAGATATCGTAGGTACAATAATAAAGCCAATAAGAAACTAACAACGATTTTAGTGTTCATTAATAGTACAATGGCGATCATAACTTAAAATCAAGTAAGCTCAATCCAATCCCATTACATTAGCACTAAGTTGCGCCTTATAACTTAAAGTACAAAAGCATGTACCAGTCAGAGCACAGGAATGCAACGTGCGGGCTTGAACCCGCTACCCAGAATAGCAGCAGTATTAATAGTAGCCATCTGTTTCTTTTCACTGTACCCCGACGAGTCAATCGATTTACTTCAAAGAAAAAAATAACCTATCTTATCTTTGATCTTTTGAGAGTTTATAGTGCTTTGATATTTATTTATTTGTAGGGCTAGTTTAGAAATAATAAAACTTTTTAACAAAAATAAAACCGACTTTAAATTGTCTATCTCCGAAGTTCTTCATCAGATCTTCACCAAATTCAAAGGGACCACTTCGAAAGAATACTGTTTCAAACAAAAAAGAATCATTAAAATCGGTTCTCAATTTGCAAAGACACCGCGGAACAAACAAAAAAAAAACAGTCGAATTGAGAATCTCCTCCTTTTTTTGGAAGTCTGTTAAAAAAAACATACAGTCGAATTGAGAACCTCCTCCTTTTTTTAGTATAATTTTCAAACTATTTATAACATAACATCACGCCTGTGTGTATTCCCCGAAGGGTTTGGCAGAGGTGTAGAATAACACCCTCATTTCGCTGTTAATTTAAGTCCCATGTAATAGGGGGCGAGCACATTGCTATCAATCGGACACAAATCCAAACTGCGGGCTGCTACTAAGGATTTCCATACGGTAAACCCAATAACATTTTGCCCGACCTAGGCATCGAACCCAGGACCTCAAGTTCAGCAGTCGCGTTTGCCACCACTATACCAATGAGGCAATTTCAAATTACTATTCATCTGGTCACAATTATAAATGGGCCAAGAAATGAGCCCTGTGGGACTACCTACCTACCTACCTACCTACCTACCTACCTACCTACCTACCTACCTACCACAGACTCTGGATACAGGTATCTTTCCGTTATTTTTTTTTTGGATTCTGTTACCTAAATACAGAACAAAGAGATTCAGAGCAGTAGTTAGACAATTTTTAACACGATATCTCGTATATCTCGTGATAGAGGCAATGGAACGCCTTTCTGGTTGACTAATTAAAAGCTGCAATTGATTATAATATTATCTAGTCTAACAGCTAGTTCATATAAAAACTGTTTACAGGACCCGTTTTAGCATATCCGTTTTTATTTTGGTGATGGCGCCCGTAGTTGTAAGAGCGGGTTCACATACACGACAGTATTCCGAATCCAGTAAAAAATACTGGATACGGTATATTTATCGTATCTTGCTTGCCAGATGCGACGCAGCTGCCATTTATTTAACTGATCCGTCGGTATTGTTGTGAACAACACATCCAGTACCGACGGATCCGCTGTGTGAATGGACTCTAACTTGTTGAAACAACAACTAACATTACCTAATCATAACTAGGGTTAAACTAACTAAAGCGCGTTCGTTCACAATAGGGTACAAACTAATGCAATGAGAACAGTTACAGCCAACGTCAATTGTTAAATGAGTGAGTCATTTGTCAGTTAAATAACTGTAAGTGGTAACAAGTGAGTGGTTTTAAACTGATGTCCAGTTAAATATTAGTGTGAAATCTAAAGCAGCATAATTAAGGCATTTCGAGGCGTTAAGTATTTACCAAATACTTATTTTTTTAACCATTCGTATTTTAAAGGCTGGCAGCCCAGCGGTCACTTCCATTTTGACAATCGTGCCTATCAGTGTGCTATAATAAAGGGCCGTTCAGACTACGTTATAATTAGTAGAGCATATTGCCTCGGAGAGCACGTTAAACCGTCGGTCCCGGGTGTCATACGAATACCTATGACAGTCGTTATGGGAAGTCAGAAGTCCGAAAGTCTGACAACCGGTCTAACCTTAGGATATCGGCATTGCCCTGTAACTGGGTTGCGGAGGTCTGATGGCAGTCGCTCCGCGTAAAATACTGGTATTCAGCCGCATCTGGTTAGACTGGAAGCTGACCCCAACATAGTTGGGAAAAGGCTAGGCAGAACGATTGCGTCATAAGCTATAACTATATAGCATAACCTTCACACTATATGCTATATTATAGCATAACGTTTCAGCAGTGACAGCCTAGTATGTGACCGTCAGACTTCCAAGTCATAGATCTTGAGTTCGAACCCAAGGCACGCACCTCTGACTTTTCGGATTCATGTGCGTATTGTATAATTATCACTTACATAAAAACTGTGAAGGAAAACATCGTGAGGAAACCGGCATGCCTGAGAGATATTTCTCGACGGCATGTGAAGCCAAGTCAGCGGCCCATGGGCGGCATGAACTCTGACACCAGGTTAGTCACTAACCACACGAAAAGAAGAAGCATAGCGTTGTGTGAACGTGTCCATATAAAATGTATGCTGAGCGATATCGTCGTGCTATATACCTAGTTATAGCTTATGACGCAATATGCTATACTATATGTATAGCGAAATAGTATGGCGTAGTCAGAACGACGCTTTAAATAAATTCATTAGAAATACTCACACACACTCAAAAATTTCATATTTGTACTAAACTTTATGTCGTAACCCGGAATTAAGATTTTACAGTAGACAGATTCTCTAGAGCACTGATTGGATAAATGGATAATAGTAATGGTGTTATTAGTGCAACATGGCGATAATAAAGAGCCTTAGGATAGTTGAGTGGTACAATAACCCAATTATCATAAGATACCAAGTACCTATGGTTATAAATGAAAGTTGTTTTTTAATTGTTTTAACCGACTTATGCCTTTACAACTGCAAAACTACTTGGAAAAATACCACAACTGTGATCTAGTACAAATTTGTATATACCTTTAACAAAACCACACACTGCCTGTATTCCCCGAAGGGTTGGGCAGAAGTGTACAGTAACACCTTCATTTCGCCGTTATGTTTAAGTCACATGTAATAGAGGGCGAGCCTATTGCCATCAACATTTTTATATAATTATACTTTTATATTTTTCTTTGTTGAAAACGATAGGACGCTATACAATCAAGGACTTTTCGTAGGTACTCTGAGGTACCTACGCCCACAACTTACATACACAAGCGCCCAAAAAAACCAAAATCTTAGGGATATACAAGGTTAGTCGGAAAGGGGATACTAAGCCGACAGGGTGTTAAAGTAACCATAATAATGTATAACTTTTGTTCTACAACTTTCCCCAAAAGTCAATAGTTCAAGAGAAATAGCTGTTCAAAGTTTTCATAAGAAATACGCTAAATTCTATCTATCCTCGGCTATAATCAGACGTGTTTACATTTTACGTCATATTGGGTGTCACGGATTAGAAACTCCATTTTCTGAATTCATAACTAAAGCAGGGATGAAGAATTTTTGCAAAAACGAAAATAAATACTTATAATTTTTCATGGAAAAAAAATCGACTTTAATTTTTTTTAATCTTTCTTTAAAACAATCATCAGTGATACATCAAGTGGCCCGCGGCTTAGTACCCCCTTTCCGACTAACCTTGTATACCTACAAATATTCGCGCGAGGATTGAATCTGCGACCATTATTACAGAACATCAAGAGCTTCGCTACAGAGCTATCGCACCGTTTCAATTTAATTTCAACAATATTATGACACGCCTTACAAAGTAAACAATTTATAGAACTGCTGCTATTATAACATACAATTTGGCATCACAAGCTTGGCATGCACCACTCGCGCCCAAAAAATATAAAACCCTGGTCAGACAGAGAGCGTGGCTGGCTCACACCGTTAATTCAGCCCTCATCAAGCTGTCTCCCTCCCAATCCACCCGCTAGCAACGCTTAAACCGAGGTCAGAGTCCCAGTAGGGGTCACCCTTAGTGCTGTTATTGCTAGTATGATGTTAGTAGTAGTAGTAGTTAGCTTAGGTTAAGTATTTTACTCTCGTCTACATTGGTTGGAGACCCTTCAGGTCTCGCCAATAACTGCCCGGTTATGTAGAAACGGTCCGCAAGACCATCTACAAGGAGTCGAATAGAAAAAAAAAACTGCGTGGCTGGGTGTGATATTATTATATTACTAGCGGCCCGTCCCAGCTTCGCACGGGTGGACACTTTTCCCGTTTTTGCAACATTTTTCATTTATGTTCCGATCCTGTTGGTCGTAGCGTGGTGTTATATAGCCTATAACCTTCCTCGTTAAATGGACTATCCAACACAAAAAGATTTTTTCAATTCCAACCAGCTGTTCCCGAGATTAGCGCGTTCAAACAAACAAACTCTTCAGCTTTATAATATCAGTATAGATATTGTCGCGTGTTGATCGCGTGCTCTTATCGTACGAATTACTATGACAATGTAAGGAAGATGCCACACCACGCCAAGCTTCGCGTGGCAGTCTCTGTGTGGCGTCTTCCATACACATAACATAACATCACGCCTTATATTCCCCGAAGGGTTGGACAGAGGTGTGTTTAGTATACCCTCGTTTCGCCAGTTATGTTTAAGGCCCATGTAATAGGAGGCGAGCCTATTGCCATTAACCGGGCACAAATCCAGACACCGGGCACAAATCCAGACACCGGGCACAAATCCAGACACCGGGCTGCTACTGAGAAATTTCTAATGGAAAAATCCAATAACACTTTGCCCGACCTGGGGATCGAACCCAGGACCTCACGATTAGCAATCTTCCATACACTGTCATAATAATTTGCACGACAAGAGCGCGCGATCAACAGGCAACTTGAATTTAACACCCAGCCACGCTCTCTGTGTGACCAGGTCATTAACTTTACGTTCGTCAAAATTAGTCGTAAAGGAATACATCTTACAACATTAAATTTCAACCTTATAACTTTATCATTAAGGTTGTATATTGACTGTAGTTTGGTTTTTGTAGTTGCAGCAACTAATTTCACCGCGATTACCTCTGAATCGTATACTTCCGCTGCACCTGCCTCGATTTCGTAGAACGTGGTGTAATATGTGTTTTGGTATGTTGGATTGTTTATTAAGATTTTTAAAGGGTAGGCAGATTTCAGATGGTCAAGGCCGACAGAGTATCTTAGAGATGCACATTACAATGTGTCGCCACAATTTAAAAACATGCTGGTCATGCTACTTTTATGACACACTGTTGCCCGCGGTTTTCCTCACATCCTAAGGGAACTAGTTACCCAAATAAAAAGTATCTTGTGGGTTAAACCAGGACATGGTTTTTATATTTTTTTAAATTACCTACTAGTATACATCATTAATTATGTACCTATTAACACCTACTCATTGAGGCCTTTCTTATGAGCCCAAACGCGCTATATCTGTTGTAAGTCAGTAGTAATATCTGACGACACGTTTGGTGCAGTGGCTGAGCGATTGGCTTCTGCGCTACGGGTCGTGGATTCGATTCCCGCACGGATCAAATATTTGTATGACCTACAGATAGTTGTTCCGGGGCTGTGCGTTTGTGCATGTGAAGATTTGTGTCTCTAAACGCAACCACGATACAGGAGAAATCCTGGTGTGGGGCAACGATTTAAAAAAAAGTTGCTGATGGGTTGAGTATCCCGCACAATACCATGCTGCAGTATCAGTTCAAGGTTGCCATGTCTTGGAAATACCACCGAAGTAACAGTACACCAAACAAATCAATCCGACTTGTGAAATTTGGTAAGACCCTTTTGTCATGTAGGAAATGAGCTGATGATCTTCAAACGCCGGAATAGATCTTCATAAATTATAGCTAAGGACCACCTCGACCACATCAGCTTTCACACAGAAAAAACCGTTTGGGTGCTACGATGCCACAGACAGACACATATACACACGTTGCACTTATAACACCCCGCTTTTTTGTCGGGGGTTTTAAATATCAATTGCCGTGCGTTAGTCTCGCAAAAACTCGACCTATTTGAATTTTTTTTTTTTTGGTATTTTTCGCCACAGTACTTGGTTGATTTAGGAATAACCCAAAGGTACAGCCGAAATATCGAAAAAATCTAAATTAGTAACTTTGTATGAAGTTTGAAAGTGGCACCAGTGACAGAAAAGATGAAAGGAAAGCGTTTGTCTTGGTATGGGCATGTGATGAGGAAGGATGAAACACATATGACTAAGAGAGTGATGAATATGAATGTTGATGGATGGAGGGGGAGAGGGAGACCTAAGAAAAGATGGATGGATTGTGTGAGTGAGGGTATGAAAGATAAGGAAGTAAATGATAATAAGACGGGTGACAGGGAAGAGTGGAAGAGAAAAATATATTGCGCCGACCACAAATAACTTGGGACCAGGGCAGGAAGATGATGGTAACTTTGTATGGGAATTGCCATTTTAGATGGTACGAAGTTCACCCGGTCATCTAGTATCTAGGATTAATAAAATCCTCTACAGCATTAAGAATAAGGCAAGTAATAATAACCTGTTCAAACATTGCAATGCTGCATAAAGTCAGGTTACTATCTTATCACTAAACACGTCGGTAACCTGCTTCCCAATTGATTTACAACGAGATGATAAGACATTGTTAGCGCCTGCGGTTAACGTACAATGTTGTAGAAAGGGCAACTGTTATTTTGTAAGCAAAACAAAAATGATTATGAAGATAATCTGTTTTACCACAAATTTAAATAGTTGTTTAGACTAAACAGGGCTTAAGGACGTTATTTATGTATGTGATTTGAAATTAAACACGGTTTTAACAACGTGTCTAAACTTTTGTAGTACGACCTAATATGTGATATTGTTATTTATTATCAACTAGCTGTGTCCTCACGGCTCCGCCCGTAGCCTAAGTTACTCAGTGATAATGTAGCTTTCTAACGGCAAAATAATTTTTGAAATCGGTCCAGTAGTTTTTAAGTTTATTCGTTACATACAAAAATTCAAATATTTCCTTTTTATAATATTAGTATAGATACAGGGTGTAAATGAAATCATGTAATTCCTTCAAACCTCGTGATGTACTGCTGATATAGATTAAACCTGCGTGGGACACTTTTGTGAGGCATTTTAGTGCCCCGAGCGAAATGCGCGACTATCGCTCGCCGTGCGGTCATTTAACTCGGGGCGCTAAAATGCCTCACGTTAAGAACACATGTTTACATTTTGTTATTTCTTTTTTATTGTATCTGAAAGTGTCCCATGCAGGTTTAATCTATGTCAGCAGTATATCATGAGGCTTGAAGGAATTACATGATTTCATTTACACCCTGTATTGTTTAAGGGCCAATTCACCAACGTCGGATAACTTTTATCTCAGGTATAAATTTAACGGTTTTTGACAGCTTTTGTATAGAAATTCTGTCGAAACGTCTGACTTATTCCTTGGATAAACGCTTCCCAACAATGATAAAATCGGCCCTTGATGTTAATATATCAATCGTGCGCTTGAGGAAAACCCCATGGGTGTTTAATTTTAGGAGAGCAAGGAACCCAATGAGGATGAAATGCTTTAAAAATCGAAAATATGTTTAGAATTGTCATACTTCGGCAAGGAATAGCGAGCCATAGGTAACCTACACAGTTTTCTCACTCAAGCGATTTCTTTCACCTCCTGCCGACAGGATTCTCAAATCCTGTCGGCAGAAGGTTATAACATAAACATAAAGTCGAGACTTTAAGCGAAAATACCCAGATGACCATAATTACGACACGATGAACTGGTCGCAAAATTGCTCACAATCTAGTTTTTCTCGCGTTAGTTTTTGCAACACATTACTCGATGACTGATCATCATATCGACTGAACAAGTCCCATGTAAGCAAACTGGATCTGTAAGTTAAAGTAACGCATGAGAAACGATGGAAAGTACAGTAGGGGAATGAAAACGGTATACACCTTAAGGGCTATTTTTGCTTGCACAGTGCAAAAACCAAACTATTTTACCGACTACGTATTGCCAACATTATAGAAATGAAAACACAAGTATTTTTTGACAGGATATTAAAAATTATAATGGTGACATGATGACAACCACTAGTAATGTCAATTTATTTAATCGTCGAATAGATTAATGTCGTGGTTTTCACAACAAAACTCCTTAAATCAAATCAAACACATTACATGGCACTATTAGGTCATATGGAGGCAAAAGGCAATTTTGATCTTAGCTACCAAATAATTAAACATAATTTTCCATGCATTGGTCTGTTCCGTTCAACGGTTTGAAAAGGTAACGTGCCCGCGATGTACTAAAGGAATGAATTTGAAAACCGTCGAACCTGTTTTTTCCCCTACTGTACAAACAATGTAGGTATAGTCCGGCCATTAAAATTTTAAATAAAAGGTAAACAAACTGTAATTATTTGTGAAACATTCATTTTGAATAAAGTATTAAGTATCCATTAAAAATACGTACTCGTTTTAAGAAAAACAAAACAAAAATAACTAGGAATTATTTTTTAGGTTTTCTTAAAATGTCTTTGTTTAATGGTTTCTTATAGCATTGTGTTTTACGATCAAAGCCTCAAAAGTTTGTTTATCTTTTGTACAATATTTTAAAGGCTAGACTATTGGTATGTACGTCTTTTATTGTCGTCCATGACTGCAGACGAAAATTTTCTAAACACAGAATCTTATAAAAAGTTGATTTTATTTGTAAATTCCAATCATAAAAGGACTTCATCTGCTGAATGCCTACACCTACATTTTTGCCTGACATTTGACTTTCGCGCTTTCTATAATTAAACCTTTATCATGTCTACATGAAAACATTTTATTACTTAAACTATCTCGACATTTTCCAAAAGTAAGAAAACTTATATTGTTCCTAATTCCGGTTTAAGCTTTGAGCCGTGTCATTGCATATAGAGAGACACCGCTACGAATAACGCACAAAAGATAAAATGCTTAAAAGATTAGATTTCTAAGCTATAAACT
This sequence comes from Amphipyra berbera, assembly GCA_910594945.2. NCBI lineage: Eukaryota > Metazoa > Arthropoda > Insecta > Lepidoptera > Noctuidae > Amphipyra > Amphipyra berbera. The sequence goes on from OU343126.1 coordinate 20,325,193, forward strand.
TGGACATTGGTATAGAGATTGAACACATTAATACGTGGAACGATAGAAATTATGAAAATAGACTTTGAATTTTAGTACGTAGCTTTTTTAACAGTTTTTTTGTTGGCATAGACACACCAAAAAATATTTTACAGGCTGCAAAGCATCTTATCAAATCGTAACCCTACAAATAAAAATGCACAGATTAATTAATTAAATACGCTCACGCCATCTTTTGCCGTTTTTTGACACCCTGTACAAATGAATTCGGTTCTGTCTAGCTTTTTTGGCTCAGCTTCCAGTCTAACCAGATATGGCTGTATTATATTATGCACTACTTTACACGGAATGATTGTCATCAGACCTCCGCAACCCAGTAACTGGACAATGCCGATATCCTAAGATAAGACCAGTTGCCAGACTTACAGGCTTCTGACTTCCCGTATGACACCCGGGATCGACTGACTAATGTGCTCTCCGAAGCACGGAGGGGTCTCGATGTGTAACGAACGGTCACCCGTCCACGGACTGACGTGTACGTAATCCAAGCGGAATTTTGTCGAATTTCTTGATTTGAGATTAGCAGATAATTATAGCATGATTTCGTGTAATTATGTGTGGAAGTTTCAATTTGTGCATCTAACCGTTTTTAACCGACTTCCAAAAAAAGGAGGAGGTTCTCAATTCGGCTGTATGTTTTTTATGTTTCTTACCTCACTGCCACCTCATTTATAAACCGATTTGAAAAATATTTTTTGTTTGAAAGAGTATTTTTTCCAAGTGGTCCCTATTAAATTTGTTGAAGATCTGGTGAAGAACTTCGGAATTAGACAATGGAACTCCTCAATGATGAACAGTAGATACACATAATGTGACGATGTGATTATGTTACGAGCAGCTTCTTTAGTAGATCCAACCAGGTTTTAATTAAGGCCACTAAAATGAATAAAATAAAAAACATTTTAACAAAAATAAAACCGACTTCAAAAAACCGCAAATAAAGAATAAAATAATTACCATAATTATTATAAAATTAACAGTTTCAGAAGTCGGTGCCTTCAATTTGGTTCAGCGTGGATTAGCACCGACTTCTGAAACTGTTAATTTTATAATAATTATGGTAATTATTTTATTCGTCTTTTCCGGTTTTTTGAAAGAAAGAAATAAATTTATTTGGCACGAAAGCAGTCAGACACACAGACAAAAAAATCATAGGACACAAAAAAAAAGTAGCTGTGTGTCTAGCGGCTGCGCCAAATAGGTAGAATATGATATAGGTATAGGTAGGTACGTGAAGTAGGTTTTACTTTTGTTAAAATGTTTTTTATTGAGATATTCGATAAATACAAAACTCCGCCGGGAAATAAAATCTTACGTAAAGCGGACTGACCGCGGCAAGCGCAGCTTAACCTGGCACATCGTATGATTCGCGCCGATGGTAAGCCACGAGCCCCTTCATACAAATGAGTATAATCCATTAATACCGTACGTCGTGTCGCAGAATTAAATAAGTTTCTGCCATTTCTAGCAATTAGTGAGGCGAAAGCTGGTTTTCACGTAAGCCGCTCGTTAATATCTCGCAGCTAGGAAGCAGTGGGACAGTGGGTTGTGTGTCACCTACCGCACCATTATGCGGTGTCCCTACGCGCTTATTATCGGCATATCTTGGATGCAAGGCGGCCACGAATGGTATTACGTTTGAAGGGCTGGGAAAATGGTTTTACCATAGAGTAGTTCTTCTACGTACATATACCTATACATAATCTACAAGGAGTAGATACCTATTATTCCGAAGCGGTGAAAATACCCATACAAATGAATACTGTAAAATTGGGCTATTTCAGATTAATGGGGTTAATTGGAACGAACAAGGTACGGTAGAATGGGGTTACTTTGATCAATTTCAAAATTGAAATGTATTTTTGTCTCGAAATATGAGAGAAAAAACAAATTCAGTGCAAATATCGATTTTGTTTATTTCTTGAACAAAATTATAATTTTTCTTATTAGGTACTTTATGAGAAATAAAATAAAATGTTCTTGATAAATATTAAACTTTGATTACTTTGATACAGTGCCTATCTTTTTTCTAAGGAATTTGAAATTAACCCCAATAAAGGATGAATAATGACAAAATTATTACCGACATATTTTTAATATTTTTTCATGAACCGGCAAGGAACCACCCCCTACGACTTATCAGACGCTTCAATGCTGCCAACCGTAATAAAATAATCGGAATAATTCGTACAATTTGAGTTTTATTACGAAACGAAGTTTTGATCAAAGTAACCCCCATGAATCTAAATCACCCCAGTCTACGGTACAGGAGATTTTTTCATATATGTTTTAACTAACTATGAATAATTTCAATTTTAATATTTTAATGTATAAGAAGTACGGCCCTTAACTGAATTCCAATTAACCTCGTGGTTCTCAAATAGCTCCATTTTACCGGTAGTTGTGCCGATTTCATCAACGCCGGATAACTTTTATTTCGGGAGTAAATTTGACGTTTTGACAGCTTATGGTTAAAAAACTGTCAAAACGTCTAACCTATTCTTTGGATAATCGCTATCCAACGTTGGTAAAATCGGGCCTTAGAGAATAACTGTTCAAAGATTTGGAAATAGCAGTTCAAAGATTTAGAAATAGTTGTTCAAAGATTCAGAAATAGTTGTTGAAAAATTTAGAAATAGCTGTTCAAAGATTTAGAAATAGTTGTTCAAAGATTCAGAAATAGTTGTTAAAAAATTTAGAAATAGCTGTTCAAAGGATTAGAAATAGTTGTTCAATCATTTAGAAATAGCTGTTCAAAGATTTAGAAATAGCTGTTCAAAGATTTCATAAAAACGCTACAAATTGTCAACTGTTTGACGGCGAAACGTTACGTCGCGTCGCGTCTGTGACAAATTCTTCGTCGAAAGATTCTGATGTCAAAACGTTTATAGACGAGCAGTTCAGTCGATGAATAATTTAATGGAGAAACGATTGTCGGAGATTGATCCCACAGCCTCACAGACTGTAATAGCGTATTGTCGCTAATGTCTTATTATTGAGACAGTGCAATGACCAGCGCTCGGATTGGAGAATTTAAAGGATCGATAGATCGAACTGTATGTACAAATAACCTTCAAAGTGTGATGCCCTGTTTCCAGTGTCCACACCTTAGGGTATTTTACCCTAATTTTAGGGCATTTTTACGTGTTTAGGGTATTTTTTAGGGTTAAATAAATATAATATAGGGAATTTTCGAGAATGTTTAAAAATCCTTGCTAGCAAATTTGGTGATTGATTGAATACGTGTTTCTGAACGTACCTAACTTGTTGTGACGATGTACCGTTCTCTTCCGCTAGCAATAGACAAGAATCTATTTTTCTCTTTCACACTCGAAGATAGCCCAGACTACTATGGGTGCATTCCAAGAATGTTTGGAAACTGTGGAGCAGTTTAGCTATTAGTTTATTAATAAATTTATTTTATACGTAAATTGATTTGTTTTTATTTAAAAAAAAAAAGGGTAAAAAATAAATAAAAGTGCCTAATTTAGGGTAATTTCGCCGAGCGTTAGGATAAAAAAAACTGATGTGGCAACACTGCCTGTTTCCAGTACGCTAGTAACTTGTACGCAGTTATGGCGACACTTACGCGTGAAGGCTGCAATTATGGTTGATAATGAAGTTAATCGCAACCTGCATTTGATCAAAATAACAGTGCGAAAGTGATATACAGAAATTACCACACGCAAAGTTTTTAGTTTCCATTTTATATTTTCTCTCATTTAGTAGATTTTTTAAAATAAAAGCTTTATTAGAACATTGTTTATTTATTTAATACAACCCCTACTGAAGGGTGTAAGGGTAAATTAAGTTTGTATGGGAAAATCAGATTCCCTCCGTAAATATTCTTCAAATCAAATGATAAAGAACGTGTTTAAAGGTTTTTCAAATCTACCCCCCTAAATCAAGTCAAATTAAATTGTTTATTTCGCTTAAATTATGGGTACAGACTGATGTAAACAGAGTCAATATTATATTTCTAACACATTTTGCCTTTTGTGGCATGCGAAAATATCATATTTATGAAATATGTCCTAATTTACAAGGCACATGCATATAATTAATATCTATCATTTACAGTCACAAGTAAAAGTAATATAGACACAATTTAAAAAAAAAAGTTAACGGAAATAAAGTACGTAAAAAAAGCTTAAAACCTTGAGTTATTGGATGCGAAAAATTCTATAAATAGATAAACCAATTACGTAAACCTCCGTTTAAAGTCGACGAAACTTTATAATATCTTAAATCCACGCGGACGAAGTCACGGACAAAAGCTAGTATCGATATATTTTATCTCGCCGACCGGTAATGGTAAGGTGCGACACCCAGACCACCACCATTACGTTGTCAGTAACGTCTTATTATCGCCAGCTTTACGAGCAACCGACCACTACCGGTAGCTGAGGTAGCAAGGGTACCTACTCATACTTATAGCAATAGATCGCTTTGTCGTTTAGTTCAGTTTCCTTTACTTTAGCCGTCAACATAAACTCCCATTTTGTCGACAATGATATTACGTCATATTTAATAGGTACTGAAGAAATGTCGATGGTGTGTGTAGTCCGCCGGGCCAGCGTGGTGGACTAAGGCCTAAAACCTTCTGATTTGAGAAGAGGCCCTTGCCCAGCAGTGAGACAGTAATGGGCTGATTACCTATTTATGCTAGATAGCTTTGACTTCAATATTGCAGGCAACACCGCCTATTCACTAGGGGATAGTTATAGCCTAGTGGTGTGACCGTCAGACTGCCAAGTCATAGGTCTCGAGTTCAAACACAAGCCACGCACCTCTGACTTTTCGGATTCATGTGCGTATTGTATAATTATCACTTGCTTAAAAACGATGTAGGAAAACATTGTGAGGAAACCGGCATGTCTGAGAGATATTTCTCGACGGCATGTGAAGCCAAGTCAGAGGCCAATGAGCGGCATAAACTCTGAGACCAGGTTAGTCGCTAACCAAACGAAAAGAAGAAGACTAGGGGATTATGTCCAGACTGCACCACTCCACGAAGGTTGAGGAGATCGTGGAATACGTGCGTGTGAAGACCAACTGGACTTTGAGAGTCGTGAAGTTGGAGTCGCGTCACAACACGAACTTTAAGTCGTTCGTGGTGCGTGTCCCGACACATCACCTCGACAAGTTCCTCAAGGAAGAGTTCTGGCCCGAGGGTGTTGTGTACCGCCGGTTTCGTGGCCAACTACATGACACCAGTCAGCGTAACACGACGCAGACACTTCGTGTGTGTTAGTTTTAATAATTATAATGGTGTATGTATTTATAATATTTATAAGTTATATTAATATTGTATTGTATGTGTTTATATGGGCCTTGATGCCTGAAATAAATGAATAATAATAATAATGTTGCGGGACATTTGTCGCTTGTGACATCATAATATATCGACAGACATCGTTTGACGTCGCAAGACATCTGCTCCGCGACATTTTCGTGTTAGGACTAGGCGAGGCGTTGTTGCCAGACAGCCAGACAGTCCGCTAAATGTCCGGTGATATCGTTGGACGTCGCCAGATATCTGGTTCAGCGACATTTTATTTATTTATTATTTATTTATACTTCTATGCACTATTGTGGTACATAAGGCGGACTTAATGCCATAAGGCATTCTCTACCAGTCAACCTTAGGGTTAAAAAGAAAAGCATCAAAATACGTAGGTACAGGAAAAAGATGAGTTGACAATTTTGGACTGAATATATTAGGAATTCAAAAGTTAAATATAAATTACATAAAATACATATATACAAATAATAAAATATATAGATATTACAATATATATATATATATATATCAATTACAAAACGTTATGAAAATCTTAATGCAATTATGACGAAGACTAAATTAGATGATTAGGAGAGCAGCGACTTCAAGTAGTGTTTCCTAACTTTGCGTTTGAACGAGAATTTACTAGGAGCTTTTTTTAATATCAAGGGGGAGCACGTTCCAAAGTTTCGTCGTTTTCGTGCTATAGCAAGTCTTGTGACGTACTTTGTTATCGAAGGTCGCGGGACATTTTGTCCCCTAATGAAATAGAAAAATTGAAATAGAGATTTCTTTGCTACAAACTCGGTAGGTATATGGGTCTTAAAATAATGCAGGTACATATCTACATGTTTCGCCGGCACAGCGGCATACAAATTTTGATAACTACCTTTATAATATAGACTAGGAAGTTTTAGATTTACCATGGATTTAATATTATACAATGTTAGTCGGAAAGGGGGTACTAAGCCGAAAGGGTGTTAAAGTACCTATAATAAGGGATAACTTTTGTTCTACAACTTTCCCCAAAACTGGATAGTTTAAGAGAAATAGCTTTTCAAAGATTTCGTAAAAAATATGCTAAAATCTATCTATCCATAGCTATGATCAGCTGTGTTTACTATTTAGGTCATATTTGGTGTCACGGATTAGAAACTTAATTTTCTGAATCATTAACTAAAGCAGGTATGTTTTTTTTTGAAAAAACTAAAATAAAAATATTTTTGCATGCAAATAAAAATATCGAATTGTGAAATTTTAACACTTGCTTTAAAATAGTCATCAGTGATACTTTAAGTGGCCCGCGGTTTAGTACCCCCTTTCCGACTAACCTTGTATAAGACTGAATTGATAAAATTACAATTTTTTAAACATTATGATAAACCAACTTGACTAGGTATTATTGTTTTTATGATGTAAAAATTCATGAATTATGTAAAAACACCAGTTTTAAATATATTATGTCGCCCTAAATGTCCTTCTTCTCCTTACAAGTAAGTTTTATACAATGTCTACCTTTCTCCAAACATTGTAAATAACCTCATACAAATCCATACATAAATAACTTTATCGAACAAGCAAGCATTGGCGAAACGGTCCGGTTTAGGGTCACATGCGCTCGCGCAGATTGTGGGCCCATTCACTAAGGAGTCGGGAGGTTATCAGTAATACGTGTTTACATGTCGGCGTAGACATCTGGGGAATTTTAACATGTTGAGAGGTTAAGAGGTACAATAATAAGGTGTTTTTTGCTAGATAGTTTTTTTCTGATACTTACATCGTTTACACATCGCACGCGACACTAAAAATTAGCTACTTTTCTAGTTCAAAATTAGCTACTTTTCTAGTTCATAATTAGCTACTTTTTTAGTTCATAATTAGCTACTTTTTTAGTTCATAATTAGCTACTTTTTTAGTTCATAATTAGCTACTTTTCTAGTTCAAAATGGCTCCTCGGTTCGAACGATTGAATTGAGGAGTTAATAGCTTCATGTAACTTTTATCTGAACTGCCTCATTGGTCTAGTGGTGGCAAGCGCGACTGCTGATCGTGAGATCCTGGGTTCGATCCCCAGGTCGGGCAAAATGTTCTTGGGTTTTTCCATGTGGAATTCCTCAGTAGCAGTCTGGAGTTTGGATTTGTGCCTGGTTGATGGCTATTGGCTTGCCCCCTATTACATGGGAATTCAACATAACGGCGAAATGAGGGTGATACTATAACCTCTGCCCTACTTTTCGGGGAATACAAGCGTGATGTTATGTAATTTTTGTTGACTTTTACCACAAAATCTAGGATTGGTTCTACAAAATCTGTTAATTTGCTACTTAATAAAGACAGGTAGAATCTGCGTTTAAATATCACAACTGGGTCATCAGTCCAAGACGAACACTGTCGCGGGACATATCTAGTCCCCTAATGAAGTGACTAGCTACATCTCTATAGTCAAACTTTTAATTCAATGCAGTAACTTGACAGTTAAAAGCAAAATAATGTTACCATACTAAAACTAATAGTGTAGGTGTAGTGAATGATTTTATGAATAGAACGAATGAGAAAAATAGTGCAATTTAAACAAATTTCTACAAATCCGTTTGCAATATAAGAATAAAGGAGGAAGAGGGTATTTATGCTAAACATAACAAAATAAAATAATTAACATTACTTGTTTTGATCGTAAAGTTACTAAATTCAATAAAAAGTTTGTATATAAGTACATTAAGTTCATTCAATTTCGTTCATTCTTTTTTCACATCACTACCATTTTTTTATCAAAAACTGGTATCCCTCCAACTGTCAAGTTACTGCATCGAATTAAAAGTCTGACTATAGTTAGACCGGGAGCAGATCCCAACAAACTTGAGAGACGGCTAGAGTAATGACGAATGCAAACACGGTATCATAACATATCGTTGTGAAATCTATTTCATCTATTGTGAATATACTTATAATTACTTAATTAGCCCATTACTGCCCCACTGCTGGGGAAGGGCCTCTTCTCTGTATAAGAAGGGTTTAGGCCTTAATCCACCACGCTGGCCTGGTGCGGTTTGGCGGACTACACACACCACCGAGAACTTTATTGAGCCCTCTCAGGTGTGCAGGTTTCCTCACGATGCTTTTCCTTCACCGTCAACGCAAGTGATATCAAATTCTGATCCGCACATGAATTCGAAAAGTCAGAGGTGTGGGCCGGGATAGAACTCAGACCCTTCTGCATGGAAGGCAAGCGTTTAACCGCTAGGCTATTTAATATAACATAGCAACGAAATATTATTAAGTATGTGCTTTCATAATAGTTCGCTACATAGTTCTCTGTTTCTCAGAAACGCATTCTATTTCGTCATAATCTTGTGGATTTTCTTGCAATGTTTTCCTTTAGCGTTGGTAACACATCAAATAGCTTGGTACCTACTTCACACATCGCCTTAGTACTTGTTTGTTGTTCATATCGTCAGTGGAAGGGCAAAAAGACTAAAGCGCCAAAATGCCTACTTTACAGGAGAGCGATTCAAAGTATTTTTTTAAGAAAATAAACATAGTTATTTTTCTTAGAGTATATCTAATACTATATCTAATCTATAGTTCTTTTTAACATATATAGTCTAAGAAAAATAAATTATCTATTCAATATGTATACTTAAAAAAAAAACTATGTTTATTTTCTTAAAAAAATACTTTGAATCGCTCTCCTGTAAAGTAGGTATATTGGCGCTTTAGTCTTTTTACCTTTCCACTGACGATATGTATACTCTAATACTCGAAGACGATAGTTTGGACTTCACTACAAGTAGCAGGTATTACGGAAAAGCATTATCAGTAATAAAGAATTCTACAAGATACGCGCGAAAAACATAACCCTGCCTTTGGTATCGCACAGTCGGGTTATAAGATTTTATCTGTTACCCAGGACAAAGGAGAAATTTGGGGGCTTATTCCGACTAGCTAGTCCCCACATCTTCGAGTTTTGAACCAAATGAGTTTGATTTGAATTCGAATCATCTTTACATAGTATAAAACAAAGTCGCTCCCGCTGTCTCTATACGCTTAGATCTTTTAAACTACGCAACGGATTTTAACGCAGTTTTCAGCAATAGATAGAGTGATTCAATAGGAAGGTTTATATGCCCCACATTAGTATCTACATAGCACATGTGCGAAGCCGGGGCGGGTCGCTAGTGCTCGATAAGTTCAAAAACCAACCTTTTTTAAAGGCTTATTGCGACTGGGTAATTCCTATAAATTATTATGGCTATCTTTACCTGACACAGTCATCAAAATGCCTTTGACCAAACCAGTCAACTCCATGCACGACAATTATAAAATACTTTGTCCAGTAAATACTGGCCATGCAACATTTTTACCCAAATCCAGCTGCAGTTTTTTAAACAAAAGCGAGTTATACCAAACCTGTTCATTCATCATTCCAAAATCCATTTGGGTAACAACATTGTTGAGCACCAAATTAAATACAAAATGAGCTTGCAAGAAATTTTTGGGTTTTTTTCATCAGATAATGGGGAGGGACAGGCAAAGCTAATTTCAGATAGCGCCACCCTCGCTGGTACCAATTACAACCAATCGGAACGGGTTAAATTAACATTGGCAATAATGTCACGTAAACTTTAACTAATGAAATTGCGTTAGTACCAGCGATGGTGGCGCCATTAGTTACCCAGTGTGCTACCCCCAGCTGGTAGAAGAGATGACAATGACGTATCTTTGTATAAAATCATAAGTTGGAACAATGACCTAATACTGTCATCCTCATATCGTCGCTGTGCAGTGAAAACTTCGTAATTGCAAAGAACGTAATTTTACAGGAGGAGATAATAACTGCCTGTTAAAAAAAGTATGAAGTGTAAATGTAAGGTTCTTCTGTTTTATTATCTATTCATTAATCAATTTCATCTTAGAGCTGTGCAGTTTGTTTTAAATAATTATGCCCTACGAGGTTTTCTACCCAAACAATTAATAACAAAAAGAAACAATGAATTTGTGCTACTACGAGATTTTCACAGCATAGCGACGATATGGGAGCGTTGGGAGTACGTTAAAAAGCCTCCGCGAGTGACGTGTTTTAAGTAGGTGATAGGTGTACATAAAAACTTTTTTACAAAAAATTTAAACCGACTTCAAAAATAATAAAATAATTACCTACCATATAAAATTAACAGTTTCAGAAGTCGGTGCTGATCCACGCTGAACCAAATTGAAGGCACCGACTTCTGAAACTGTTAATTTTATATGGTAATTATTTTATTCTTTTTGAAGTCGGTTTAAATTTTTTGTAAAAAGGTTTTTATTTTTTTCTTTTTAGTGGCCTTAATTAAAACTTGGTTGGACCTACTAAAGACGCTGCTCGTAACATAATCACATCATCACAATATGCGTACTGTTCGTCATTGAGGAGTTCCATTGTCTATCTCCGAAGTTCTTTATCAGATCTTCACCAAATTTAAATGGGACCAACTTCGAAGTATACCCCATCCATTAAAAAAAGAATCATCAAAATCGGTTCACAATTGGCGAAAATATCGATGAACATACAAAAAAAAAAATACATACATACAGACGAACATAGTAACCTCCTCGTTTTTGGAAGTCGGTTAAAAATGATTCCTAGAGGTAAAATTATTCCCGCGATTCTCAATGAACTATTAGCACCATCTATTAGATTTACCGGTCAACGTCCCTCCCGCCACTCGCTCAGTCGTCCAATGAAGTGTCATGGCGATGAGAGAATCAAGCGTTGTTCTATGATCAAAAAAGAAATTGGTGGTTTATATCTACGGTAAGTCAATTTTCAAAGTAAGATTATTGTCTTTGTACTAGTTATTTTTAGATGACCGTCTTACTAATGGTTTCTATGTTACTCATATAGTGATGTTTTAGGTTCGTTTTTGAGCCATGTGTTTTTTTTTCTTCTTTAAAATACGTTGCCCCATACTAGGATTTCTCCTGTATCCTGCGTGCGTTTACAGACACAAATCATCACATACACAAACACCCAGACCCGGAACAACTATCTGTAGGCTATACAAATATTTGTTCCGTGCGTACCCGTACCCGTAGCGCACAAGCCAATCCCCTAGCCACTGCACCAAACGTGTCGTCTAACGTGTTGTTATAGGTCAAAGCATGTTAAAATTCAGGTGTGTGAGGTAGTTAGGTACGTTCGGTACTGTTGCTAGCATACCACCTGTCACTTTTAATATAACTACAGGCGTTCATTGAATTACAAACATTCGAAAATGTATTTATACAAGGTTAGTCGGAAAGGGGGTACTAAGCCGCAAGCCACCAATAGTATCACTGATGACTATTTTAAAACAAGTGTTAAAATTACAAAATTCGATAATTTTTACTTGCATGCAAAATTATTTTTATTTTAGTTTTTTCAAAAAAAAACGTACCTGCTTTAGTTATGAATTCAGAAAAATAATTTTCTAATCCGTGACCCTAAATATGACGTAAATTGTAAAAACAGCTGATCATAGCTATGAATAGATAGATTCTAGCATATTTTTTACGAAATCTTTGCAAGGCTATTTCTCTTAAACTATCGAGTTTTGGGAAAAGTTGTAGAACAAAAGTTATCTCTTATTATGGGTACTTTAACACCCTTTCGGCTTAGTACCCTTTCCGACTAACCTTGTATATTCTTGTTTAGTTATATTTTTTTCAATAATTTGGGGATAATACACCTTTGCCGAACCTCCTAGACGTGAAGATCATAAAGGATTCACAGGATTCGCTTGAGTTTAAACTTTAGACACACATACCTACATAGGTAAACACATACATGACACATACATGGTGTAAACGAAAATATCATGTAATTCCATCAAACCTCGTGATGTACTGCTGACATAGATTAACACTGTACGGGATACATTTGAATTCAATAAAACAATAATTACAAGAAGTAAACATGATTACCTATGTTCTTAACGTGAGACATTTTAGCGTCCCTAGTTAAATGACCGCGCGGCGAGCGATAGCCGTGCAATACGCTCGGGGCGCTAAAATGCCTGACGTTAAGGACACATGTTTACTTGTTGTAATTTTTACACCCTACAAATTACAAGAAGTACTTAGGTACTAGTAAAAATACTGTAAATGTGTGGAACAAAATCGAATAGAATCGGCGCTGAAAAATTATGTAGAATCGGTACCATAGCGAGTTCATCATATAAGTAGTATAACTATATACATATAACTGCCTCGTTGGTTTAGTGGTGGCAAGCGCGACTGCCGATCGTGAGGTCCTGGGTTCGATTCCCAGGTCGAGCAAAGTGTTATTGGGTTTTCCGTGTGGAATTCCTCAGTAGCAGTTCGGAGTTTAGATTTGTGCCTGGTTGATGGCAATAGGCTCGCCCCCTATTACTTGGGACTTAAACATAACGGCGAAATGAGGGTATTACTATACACCTCTGCCCTACCCTTCGGGGAATACAGGCGTGATGTTATGTTGTTTTAAGTAGTATGAATCCTAGCATTGCTCCTCCTATGTACTTAACTTACCTAAAGTACCTACCTACCTACCTAAAGTCATTATCCAGAGAAATAAAGCCATTACCAACAAATATGAAGTGGTCACATATAATAAATATAAACTTGTTTTGCAAAAATAAACAAAGTAATGATCAGAAAATAACTGCGCTGCGTGTGCGCCGATCCATCAAAAACTTGCTCTTTTTTCATCTTACCGTTTGACAGTTTAATCGAAAATCGTTGTATTGGCCGGTAAATCTTTATGCAGTAATTAATAAAATTATGCAGTAATTAATAAAATCAGTTATATGTCTGATGACATTATTAAATAAATTAATAGCAGGATAATAATGCGACTTGGCATCTTAAAGCCTTAGATTCACTAGGGGACGTAATGTCCCCCAACATGACGCGTAACATTGCACACTGCCCCGCAATGTTGCGCGGAACACTATGTCTACTAGGTGCGGGACATGTTGCAAGCCGCCGTTTCGAGAGTAGGCTTTGGTGTGTGTGGGCGAGCGACTTCTTCTGCGTCTTTATTTTTCTTTTTTTTATTAAAAACAAACGTTGGCACACTAGGATTTCTCCTGTATGGTGCGTTTACAAATCTTCACATGCACAAACCACCCAGACTCGGAACAACTGCCTATAGGCCATACAAATATTTGTACCGTGCGGGAATCAAACCCACGACCCGTATGGCAGAAGCCAATCGCTCAGTCACTGCACCAAACGTGTCGTCAAAATCGTCGTAATTCTTCCCGGGATATTCCCATAGATGTCCGTTAGTGAATCCAAGACTATTCTTAGTCGCAATTTCAAGTGAACTTTGAGGTTCCTCGACTGAGGGATCCTCAAATGAGTCAAGGTAGAGTGGAGTCATTACGTCATAATTTTGTTTATCTGCATCGCGCAAATAACGCCGCGATAAATAGTTGTAAAGATTATGGTAAGCATATTCGATAGTCTTCAAAATTCATTTTTGTTACATACGAACTTTGACACTTTCTTCCTTAAGGTAGGTTCCGAGGTACCTTGAGTTTGACAAATGATTCCTTACCTCGACTGAGGAAAAATCTCGAGTCGAGGACGTTTATGTCAACTATAACTACCGATGGTAGTGAAAAAGGTCGAGTCGAGGTGGAGTCGAGTCGAGTAAGTTTTGGAGGAACGCAGTAGAATATGGGTGTATATACCTCTAGATAGAGCCACCGTGTGTCTCAGAGAGCATATTAAACAGTCGTGGTTAATTATCAACCGCGCAGCTCTACGATTTGCGAGGTTAAGCTGCGCTTTCCGCGGTCAGTCTGTGGATGAGTGACCGTTCGTTACATCTAGACCCCTGCGTGCCTCGGAGAACACGTTAAACAGTCGGTCCCAGGTGTCATACGAATACCTATGACAGTCGTTACGGAAAGTCAAAACCTCGAAAGTCTGACAACTGGTCTAAACTTAGGATATCGGCATTGCCCTGTGACTGGGTTGCGGAGGTTTGATGGCAGTCGCTTCGTGTAAAATACTGGTATTCAGCCGCATCTGGTTAGACCGGAAACTGCCCTAATTAAATAGAGACAGCAATATAACGCTAAAATACTGCCTCCTCCCATTGTAGAGCATACGATCTATACTATACTATCTTCTTTACATAGTATAAAACAAAGTCGCTCCCGCTGTCTGTCTGTCCCTATGTATGCTTAGATCTTTAAAACTACGCAACGGATTTTGATGCAATTTTTTTTAATAGATGGAGTGATTCAAGAGGAAGGTTTATATGCTCCACATTAGTATCTACACTGCACCCGTGCGAAGCCGGGGCGGGTCGTTAGTAATATTATAAAGAGGAAAAATTTGTATTTTTGTATGTAACGAATAAACTTAAAAACTACTGTACCGATTTCAAAAATTCTTTTGTCGTTAGAAAGCTACATTATCACTGAGTAACATAGGCTATATTTATTATTGGAATAAAACTTCTTACGCGGGCGGAGCCGTGAGGACACAGCTAGTATACACTAAACACAACTAATGGAGTCTATTCCTCATAAATACAAGAATAGGTACGTGGAACCGGACGTTCTGTGGACAGTCACAGTACGTCGGCTTCCCAGTACAACTCACTGGAGTTGGCTAACAATAAAAAGTTTGCCAAGCTAAAAAGCGACACGTCATATTATGATACAGAAGATATAATGCTGTCTCAGTTTTCTTATGTAATCATTTTGTATATACCTATACGCTTCTCACTTCCACACTTCCTTCTGTAATCATGGCTACATCTAGAAGTTTTTAGTCTAAGGTTAGTGGACTTATTCCGTTGTCATATAAAGACAATATATAGGTATAGGGTGTAAACAAAATCATGTAATTCCTTCAAACCTTGTGATGTACTGCTGACATAGATTAAACCTGCATGGGATACTTAAATTTCCGCGCGGCGAGCAATGCCGGGTAATTCGCTCGGGACGTTAAAATGCAGTGTGGAGTTAATTTGTGTCAGCAGTACATCACAAGGTTTGAAGGAATTACATGATTTTGTTTACAGCCTGTATAGAAAGGAAGAATAAACATTTATTCGATACTAGCGACCCGCCCCGGCTTCGCACGGGTGGACATTTTTCCTGTTTTAGCAACATTTTTCATTTATGCTCCGCTTCTATTGGTCGTAGCGTGATTTTATATAACCTATAACTTTCCTCGATAAATGGACTATCCAACACCAAAAGAATTTTTCAATTCCGACCAGTAGTTCCTGAGATTAGCGGGTTCAAACAAACAAACTCTTCAGCTTTATAATATTAGTATAGATAAGCTACAGACAACACAAAAAACAGAAGAGAAATGAGTCATTTAAAACAACTCAAACAATGATAATGTACTGTCGGCATGCACATACCGAATGTATTGCCAACTCAGAATTTAATTTTGCTGGCCATTGAAACACTCAGTGATCATTTTGAGTTGGCACCTTTGCCACACATAGCACTTTAGGCATGCTTTGGGGACCACCTCGCCCAGATAGGCTTAACTCCTGCTGTGGAGAGCTATAAGCTGCTAATGTCGTTGATGTGTTTAATAAAGTAATTATGTTATGAGGAATGAAAGTAGAACAAATGCCGTGGAAATGCGTTCCTTGCGAAGTATGTGCGGTGTAACTTTGAATGATAGATTGAGAAATGATGAGATTAGACAAAGTTACGGTTTAAAAGATGATGTAGTGACAAAAATTGAAAGGAGTATGCTTAGGTGGTTTGGTCATGTTGAGAGAATGAGTGAATGGCGATTAATAAAAGGAATTTATAAGGCGGATGTCAATGGAAACGGCGGTAGAGGACGTCCTAGAAGTACATACATAGATGTTATTGGTGATGTTTTTCACAAAAGACTGGTGCGTAATACTCTCAACTGGCGTGCGTGTATGACAAGATGTATGAATGTGGATGAAGCGAAAGGAGTATGTAAGGGTCGCAGCATGTGGCGTTCTATAGTTTCTGCCTACCCCTATGAGAAAAAGGCGTGAGTTCATGTATTTCAATTTGTTATGCTCTACAGCCCGAATAGACCACTTTGCCAAGACCTCACGATCAGCAGTCGCGCTTGCTACCACTAGACCAACGAGGCAGTTCTCCTGGGTTCGATCCTCAGGTCGGGAAAAGTGTTATTGGATTTTTTACGTATTGGATTCCTCAGCAGTAGCCCTGAGTTTAGATTTATGCCCGGTTGATGGCAATAGTCTCGCTCCCTATTGCATGGGACTTAAATATAACAGCGAAATGAGGGTGTAATAAACACCTCTGCCAAACCCTTCGAGGAACACGGGCGTGATGTTATGTTATGTTATAATAGAAATATTAATGTGTGTTCGTATTGTTTGTATGAAGCTTAAAGTGTCTATTTCTATGAATTTTAATCTACTTGGAAGCATTTTAGATATTTAGGGAAGTAGGCTGAGACGCCTTGTCCGTTCTTTGATTACGCTGTGAGGCGGCTGGTTTAGTGAAACTTCAGGTTGTAAAATAATTGGGTGTATTACGGAGACTGTTGTATATAAAATAATCACTGGTGTGTAGTATGACAATCATAGCGTATACAACGTTAGTCGGAAAGGGGGTACTAAGCCAAAAGGGTGTTAGAGTACCTAATAATGGATAACTTTTGTTATACAACTTTCGATATATGATGGAATCAGGCGTTACTTTGCGGAAATCCATGATCTATAAATATACAATAAAATATTTAGTGTTAATTCCGCGAAAAAAAAAACAGTTGATCAAGCCTGAATGCAGTATGCAGCACCGCCCTCCCGCCCGCAAATATATGCAAATGCAGAAGGTGCGATTAATAACATGCAACACACAAGCAAAACAAACCGATGCGACACGTGTTTCGTCCCTCCACGGGGCATCCTCAGGTGATGTTGACTCGTCGACCGCTTGGACGCGAAACAAGCGCGTTTTCGCGCATACTGCATTCAGGCTTGATCAACTGTTTTTTTTTTCGCGGAATTAACACTAAATATTTTATTGTATATTTATATACAACTTTCCCCAAATGTCATTAGTTTCAAAGAAATAGCTGTTCAAAGATTGCATAAAAAATACGCTAAATTCTATCTATCCTCAGCTATGATCAGCTGTGTTTACATTTTAGGTCATATTTGGGGTCACGGATTAGAAGCTCCATTTTTTGAATTCATAACTAAAGCAGGGATGAAGAATTTTACAAAAACCTAAAATAAAAATTATTTTGCATAAAAAAAAAATTGTCGAATTTTTAAACTTTAGCACTTTCTTTAAAAAAGTCATCAGTGATAAATTAAGTTGCTCGCGGCTTGGTACCACCTTTCCGACTAACCTTGTATTACTTAGAATGCAACCGCTGTGGACATTGTAAGCGATGAAGAGTTAAATTAATTATCATCTGGTACTTTTCTAGAAGTTTTGAGCGGCGGGGAATAATTGTCACTGTCTGCGAGTCAGTGTTGCCAAATCTCGAACATTTATAATTTAAAAGTGCGTTCATAAACGCCACAGATACTTAATAATATTCATAATATCCACACATCCAAAACGTCCCTATTTTTCAATTTCTAGGAAACAGTAGTTCGTAACAAATATCCAGTTGCGACTTTATGACTAAGTGTCAGCTAATAAATCAGTTGTGCACTTGTCTTTTATATGCGCGATAACCTGCGCACACGCACGCGCGACGTTTGTGTGACGTCATGATAATTAATAGAGCTTTACTCGCAAGTGAGAAAATTTAATTAGTGTTAGAGGAAAATTATATTTAACACTATGGATAGATCGTTAAAATTTTAAGGTGTCTGCAGCGTGCAGTTTTTTTTCTAAGCTCGTGAGGTCTCTCAAAAAATATTGTTTGTATGGCATGTACTTGAACAATTTCAGCGTCCTTTATAATAATATTTTTTGTTGTTTGTTAGTTGAAATTATAGATGGATTAAATAATAGATACTGAGGCACCATAAATGTTAAAAAAAATTACAAGAAGTAAACATGTTTGTGTTCTTAACGTGAAGCATTTTAGCGCCCCGAGCGAATTGCGGTCTTTTACCTCGGGGCATTTTACATCGTGAGGTTTGAGGGAATTACATGATTTCGTTTAGATACACCCTGAATAGACATCTTCTTGATTTGGTAATCGAATTGAAGACGTCTATAGTTGGCTGATGTGAAAACATTTGACAAGAGATTGTGTGAAAACTAATTACGGACATAATTATTATCATTAAAGGATGTGGGGTCAAGTTGTCCGTCGATCAATCGTAAATATTATCACGTGTTTAAAATAGTCATTACTTTGATAATTACTGAACTTAGGGTAAATATAACGTTAAGGTCTATGGACACCATCGTCAGGTCTTTCTGTCTGTCGTATAACCGTTTAACTATCATGATAACATGATCGAAGTATTGTTACTAATATTTTTAAAAATACTGGGGACCAATTGTACTAACGGAAACGCAATCGAACTGTTCATTCCGATAATTTTCGTTTAAATAAACTGTCAAATTATTTGACAACAAAATCATAACCAAATATTTTGACAGATTTCGTAAAACAAAATTAACTGTCGGTTGTGGGTCGTTTCCGATTTGGCAACAATGATTTGAAGGATCAAAAACAAAAGAGCCCTTGCAATGTTTTTTTTGAGGAGGTATTTTTCAGCGGTATTTGACTTTCTTGGGCTACGTGTTGGGTGTTGGGGTCTGTAAGATTCTTGCTCACTTAAATCTCCGGTGCCCTTTCAGTATTAAAATCCCGCCTTCAGTATTTGCGGAGGTGGTCCGAGATCCCCGGTAGTATTGGCAAATATAACCACTAACCTATCTGCCTGATATCAACCCTCCTTGGGAATACTCGTTGCGCCGCACAGTGGGAAAAAAAATACTTTTTTTGTTCAAAAATCTGCCTACACCACAATTTTTGACGTATCGGTGCCATTTTTTTTATACACTCCTGAAAGAACACACTCTGGTGTGTCACTGCCACTTTTCATTAAAAGTCAATACCATAACCTCAAAAAAACCGGGAAATGAAGCAAAAACAATTACTAAAAAAATATTTTAACAAAAATCAGTTTCCAGGTGTTTTTCATGTCCCTGGTCATGAATTTATTATCTATTTATAAAAAATCTAAAGGGCAGCCCAAAAAAAATTTTGTTTGATTTAGGTTTTTAAAATTTGTTGTACCTTTAAGGAAAAGTGGCAGTGATACACCAAAGTGTTTATCTTAGAAGTGTATAAAAAAATGGCAGCGATACGTCAAAAATTGTGGTGTAGGCAGATTTTTGAACAAAAAAAGTATTTTTTTCCCACTGTGTGCCGTCGCGCGGTTGACCCAAAGTGCTTGCTGATATTATGCACTGGGTCCCAAAATGATATGCTTATCTTATTGCCGACAGTTAACAAGACTAATTCTTCTTGGTGGAGTATACTTGAAGTTATCCGCTCTCGAATAAAAATATCATTTAACAATTCTCGGTTGGTAGTGTTGGTAGCTACTACTGTTGATAGTTCATTTCATTCGTGATTAACATTAGCAAAATTTATTTTCCAACTAAAAAATTAAATTATCAATAAAAATATTGATCAATTACCAGTTAACAGTTCAATAAATTCAGTCAATAACGCCATCTCTAATCTCCGGTTCTGTAGGATCTAGTTTGAAGATCTAGTCGGAATGTACCTTAACAATATTTACGAGTGATGTACAGTGATTTGACCTCATATCCTGTAACGATTGTATGACACTTCAAGTCGTTCTGCTTACCACAAGATTTATAATAATTTTATGTCCAGGAAGCTAAAACATAGAAGGAATAGTGTTATTGCATTTCTGTGTGGTGGTCCTAACCACAAGGATTTTTCCATTAAAATCGTCTTTCCATACAAACTCGACAAATTAATGGTTAACTTTGTATGGAAGAATTTCCGTGTGGAATTCCTCAGCGCGGAGTTTGGATTTGTGCCCGATTGATGGCAATAGTCTCGCCCCCTATTACATGCGAAATGAGGGTGTACTATACACGTCTGCCAAGTATGGACGAAAAAAGTTATTTTTATATATATAACTATACTAATATTATAAAGAGGAAAGATTTGTATTTTAGTACCTATTTTTGTATGTAACGAATAAACTTAAAAACTACAGGACCGACTTCAAAAATTCTTTTGCCGTTAGAAAGCTACATTATCACTGAGTAACATAGGTATGGGCGGAGCCGTTAGGAGACAGCTAGTTAATAATTTTTATTTAAACGTATTTTCAAATATTGAATAATAGTTGTTAGTTTTCATGAAAAAAAAGTCGTAGCTAAAGCTTGCGGTTATTTTATAAACTGCATTATACACTTGATAAATATAATATAGATAATTATAGTTACGACGTACTTATACTTAACTTTTCTTGTTAGAAGGAGGCCAATTATTATTGTACTAACAAAATTGTTGCCAAACCGCAAACAAATCTCGACCGTATCGTCAGTCAGCTTTCATTTACGAACACTGTCAAAATATTTGGTTTTTATTTTGGTTGTCAAACAATTTGACAGAAAAAGAAACATTTTAACAAAAATAAACCGACTTCAAAAAAACGAAAAAAAGAAATAAAATAATTACCATATTATAAAATTAACAGTTTCTGAAGTCGGTGCTAATCCACACTGAACGAAATTGAAGGCACCGACTTCTGGAACTGTTAAACTTGTGTATTTTTTTTAAATTTTTGTGGTCCTAATTAAAACTTGATTGGACCTACTAAAGACGCTGCGCGTAACCTAATCACATCATCACATTATACGTACTGTTCGTCATTGACGAATTGCATTGTCCATCTCCGAAGTTCTTCATCAGATCTTCACCAAATTTAAATGGGACCACCTCGAAAGAATATTCTTTCATACAAAAATTATTGTCCAAATCGGTTTATAAATGACGATGCATTGAGGTAACAAACATTTAAAAAAAACAGCCGAATTGATAACCTCCTCCTTTTTTTGGAAGTCGGTTAAAAAACTGTTCGGTTCGGTTGTGATTGACCAACGTTTTTGTTAGAAGGTTTTTGTTTTTTTAATAGGAACGTTGTCGCACTCTAGGATTTCTCCTGTATCGTGGGTGCGTTTACAGACACAAATCTTCACATGCACAAACACCCAGACCCGGAACAACTATCTGTAGGCCATACAAATATTTGTTCCGTGCGGGAATCGAACCCACGACCTGCAGCGCAGAAGCCAATCTCTTAGCCACTGCACCAAACGTGTCGTCAATTGGTCCTTAGAGCAAAAACATTGATGTACCACCTCATACGCGTAAATAAGCGTAACCATAACCATTAGCTATAACCATACCTACTTACTATATTTACAAGTTATGTCATGATTGTGTCACGCTTCTCGGAAACCGAGACGTGTTTGTACTGAACTATTTTAGATAATGCAACCGCAAGTTAAAAGGTGGAGGAAAAAACAATAGTTGAATATAGAAAGAATGTTGATGACTGGGAAATGTCTGACATGTGACAGGTTGTGTTATATTTAATACTAGCGGCCCGTCCCGGCTTCGCACGGGTGGACATTTTTCCCGTTTTTGCAACATTTTTCACTTATGCTCCGCTCCTATTTGTCGTAGCGTGATGTTATATAGCCTATAACCTTCCTCGATAAATGGACTATCCAACACAAAAATAATTTCTCAATTCCAACTAGTAGTTCCTGAGATTAGCGCGTTCAAACAAACAAACAAATAAACTCGTCAGCTTTATAATATTAGTATAGATACTAACACCCATATTCTAAGACGTTCCTCCAAAACTTACTCGACTCATACTCGACTCAGAACGGCCTCGAAAACACCTTCAAAATTGTATTCTTAGTCGCAATTTCGAGTGAACTTTGAGGTTTCTCGACGGAGTCATTACGTCATAATTTGAATTATCTGCATCGCGAAAATAACGCCGCGATAAATACTTGTAAGGATTATCGTAAGCATATTCGATAGTCTTCAAAATTATTTTTTGTTACATACGAACTTTGACACTTCCTTCCTTAAGGTAGGTTCCGAGGTACCTTGAGTTTGACAGATGATTCCTTACCTCTACTGAGGAAAAATCTCGAGTCGAGGACGATTATGTCAACTATAGGCTGAGTCGACTCGAGTAAGTTTTGGAGGTACGTCTTAGAATATGGGTGTATGTGTCCCAGTATGTAGTAATAACATTTTAACTTTAAAATACACACAATTATATCGACAAAAGCATCTGGGGTAACCCGGAGTTTGGATTTGTGCCCGGTTGATGGCAATACGCTCGCCCCCTATTACATGCGACTTATTACGGTGAAATGAGGGTGTTACTATACACCTCCGCCCATCCCATCGGGGAATACAAGCGTGATGTTATATTATGTTATGTGTAATAAAACCTGCAATGTCAATGAGAATATAATTTTCATAACGTTCATAGAGTTAAAACATAAATAAAATCTACTCAGATACAACATCTATTTTAATACAAAACTTTACAATTCAAATTTTAATTTCCCAATAAATATCGGTCACACCACGGGAAGAGAACCCGGAACCTCGCGCAGATGTGCACACGCGCCGAGCCAAGTAGGTCATGTTCCTATCAATATTGTACCAAGTATTGATGTATTTATTAACTATGAGGAAGTAAAATAATGGGGTTTATTAATAAATGGTACACGTGGTCATATTGGTATACTAATTTGGATTTACAATTGGTTAACATAACATCACGCCTGTATTCCCCAAAGGGCTGGGCAGAGGTGTATTTAACACACTCATTTCGCCGTTATGTTTACGTCCCATGTAATAGGAATGAGGCTATTGCCATCAACCGGGCACAAATCCATACTCGGGGCTGCTAACTGAGGAATTCCACACGGAAAAACAAAATAGCACTTTGCCCGACCTGGAAATCGAACCCAGGACTTCACGATCAGTAGTTGCGCTTGCCACCACTGTCGTTGCCGTTGACTGACTTGGCTTCACATGCTGTCGAGAAATATATCTCAGGCGTGTCCTCCCGATGTTTTCCTTCACCGTTTTTAAACAAGTGATAATTATACAATCCGCACATGAATCTGAAAATTCAGAGGTGCGTGCATTGGGTTTCGAACTCGAGACCTATGACTTGGCAGTCCGACGGTCACACCACTAGTTCGTTGATTTGCAGAGTTAAGAGGAAACGCTGGCTGCAAAATATAAATTATTTGAATAGGTTTTTGCGATCTATTTCCGTCCCACCCCTCCAGCAATCCTTCCGAATTGAGCGCGAAAGAGACACCTGTATCTCGGACTGATTTCTCCCGTGCAATATTAGCGAAATTGTACTTTCGTATTTCCCTGTTTCCTTCTTCAAATCTGGACTGATTTTAATATTTTTTCTGTAATAATTTCAGAAAGACTTTGGTTATGTCTGTATGTTTTTCTTTTGTTTTTTTATATTCGTCAAATTTGTTTGCCAGATGTTTAAAATCGGTGGTAAAACCGGTCGATTTTTGTGAAATTTAAACGTTTCTAGTTCTTTTAACAATTAATTTAATGACAAAAACAAAACATAGGGACATAGTGGTGGTAGATATATATCATATGGTTATTTGCTCTAGTGACATTATCCAAGGAGGAAACTGAGGAATACGTTTTTAAGTTAAAACCTAACCTAATGTCGTTTCTATTCCTTTTGTAAACTTTTTGGCTAAAGGAACAGATGTTCGCTTCTCTAAAAGGGAGAAATAATTTGTTCATGTTATGTTATGTCTAAAGACATGCTGTATCCTATTGTTTACAGCGAAAAAGTGACAAAGCTATCTTGTCAAAACATTAGCGTTTTATGTCTCAATAAATCCTTATTTTCTCTCCCCATAGAGGTAGCGACTTCAAGTTGTTTTGCCATATTTGAAGACAATACCATCACCTAATTGAGAAATTTCTAACAAACCTTTTAGATATCATAATCAGCCTATTTCTATCCCACAACCGGGCACGGGCCTCTTCTCAGAATTAGAAGGGTTTACGCCTAAGGGCCATGCGTGAGGCATTTTAGCGCGCCGAGCGAATTGCGCGGCTATCGCTTACCGCGCGGTCATTTAACTCGGGGCGCTAAAATGCCTCACGTTAAGAACACATGTTTACTTTTTGTAATTATTTTTTTATTGAATCCAAAATTATCCCGTGCAGGGTTAATCTATGTCAGCAGTACATCACGAGGTTTGAAGGAATTACATGATTTCGTTTACACCCTGTACACAGGGTTACTGGTAACTCGACGTATTCCTTGCAGAACATTATACAAGGGTTGAAATGTAACAAATTAAGCCACCAAATATTCTACCGAAATTAGTAGTTTCTGAGATTTTTTATTTTTGTTAAAAATTCTCAGATTCAACCATTAGGCCCGGTATCCACCAAAGCGGAGAGGAGAGGAGACGAAAGGAGATGTGCTGCGAAGCTGGCAGGTTATTTCCACCAAAGCGGAGAGGAGAAGTGTAGCGGAGAGGAGATGTGAGCTTTGTGTAGCAGAGATGTGAGCTGTGAGAGATCGAAACCAGTCAAGTTCTGTCTTCGAAAAAAAGACGGCCGCCGGACTAGACACTTCTCCACTCTGCCGCGCCGCTTGCTCGCTCGCCGCACAAAATTCTATAGAAAAATGAGACATCTCTCCGCTTGATCCATTTCCACCCAAGCTAAGCGGAGAAGAGGTGTGGAAATAACGAAATCGGATTGGTGTATTCAAAGACATCTCCTCTCCTCTCCCCTTTGGTGGATACCGGGCCTTAAGCCTAATTCAAAATAATGTACGGTGCAAATATTGTTTAAGTTTTTATCATAGCTGATGCCATAGGAGATCTCTGTTAGTAATTAAAAGTTCAAAAATACCAAACACAGTTGAAACTGGGATTTTTCAACAAAAATCTAAAATAATTAATATCTCAAAAACTACTGAACTTCGGTAGCACATTTGGTGGCTTAATTTGTTGCATTGCAACCCTACTATAATGTCCTGCAGGGAATGCGTCGAGTTACCAGTAACCATGAAGACTTAGAAAAGAGCTATCTAGAATTATAGCTAGGTACCTACTTCTACTCGATCTTTTCATTGTACCTACATTATATCCGTAATGTACCTGATATTTTATGATCATATCAACACTTCAAGGATGCATACATTATTTTAAATTTTATGGCCCCTGGCGTCGATGATGGCATTAAAATTATTAACTGCCAATCATTAAATATAAATCTCTTATATCGTTAACCCGTTTAATGTAAGTCATACATTTAACAAGGATATGATATAATATGCCTCGATGGTCTAGTGGTGCTTAGTGCGACTGCTGATCGTGTGGTCCTGGGTTCGATTCCCAGGTCGGGCAGTGTTATTGGGGTTTTCGTATGGAATTCCTCAGGATCAGTCCGGAGTTTAGATTTGTGCCCGGTTGATAGCAAAAGGCTCGCCCCCTATTACATGGGACTTAAAGATAACGGCGAAATGAGGGTGTTACTATACACTTCTGCCTAACCCTTCGGGGAATACAGGCGTGATGTTATGATAATGTAGTCATAAGGGGGCTCGTGGCTAATTACCCACCGCGCGAAACATACGATTTGCGGGGTTAAGCTACGCTTGCTGCGTCAGTCTGTGAATGGGTGACCGTTCGTTACACTTCGAGACCCCTCCGTGCCTCGGAGAGCACATTAAACAGTCGGTCCCGAATACCTATGACAGTTGTTACGGGTAGTCAGAAGTTCGAAAGTCTGACAACCAGTCTAATCCTAGGATATCGGCATTGCCCAGTAACTGGGTGGCGGAGGTCTGATGGCAGTCGCTCCGTGTAAAAATACTGGTATTCAGCCGCATCTGGTTAGACTGCAAGCTGACCCCAACATAGTTGGGGAAAAAACCAGGCAGAACACATGATAATGTATTCACAAGTATGGAGAACAAGCTTTGTTTTCAAGCCAAAATAATGTTTGCTTGAATCACTATTTCATAAATACTATATCTAATCACCACGTTAAAGCTTTCGCTAAAAAAGCTCGTTAACACTTTTAGAAATATGCATCGTCCTATTTGTTAGGCGGTCGCGCGATCGTGCGATGCGATGCGATGGTGCGAATGCTCAATCAAATAACTACAAGATTAGTCGGAAAAGGGGTAGTATGCCGCGGGCCACCTAAAGTATCACTGATGACTATTTTAAAACAAGTGTTAAAAATTCAAAATTCGATTATTTTTATTTGCATGCAAAAAGATTTTGGTTTTAGTTTTTCCAAAAAAAAGTCTTACCTGCTATAGTTATGAATAAAAAAATATATTTCTAATCCGTGACCCCAAATATGACCTAAATTGTAAAAACAGCTGATCATTGCTATGGAGAGATAGATTTTACCAATTTTTTTACGAAATCTTTGAAAAGCTATTTCTCTTAAACTATCGAGTTTTAGAGAAAGTTCTAGAACAAATGTTATCCCTTATTACGGGTACTTTATCACCCTTTCGGCTTAGTACCCCCTTTCCGAGTAACTTTGTATAAGTATGAGACAATGTGGACCTAAATATCTATCGTAAAAAATTCAATTATAAAATATTACTATCATAAAAATATTTGATTGAGCATTTGTTTGATCCCATCGCATCGTTGCGCAATCGCTTGCCAGTAAGGACGACGCCTGCGACAAAAAGATTTATTGAGACTTTACAAAAATTTTCTACAACTCCATACAAGGTGCATAACACTATTTGCCGTGTAGCATGGTGTGGGTGACAGCTGTCAATACCTATTTGATTTTATTTGTAGACAATAACATTTTGGCAGGGTACATTTCTTTTGGCGGACCGGTACCTGCCGGAGTTGCAGTGCATGCTTTTGCGAATTCCGCGACCCCAGCCGGCGACGGTCAGGAGAAGGAACACCATTGGTTTTTAGCCGGTATCAGTCCGGCAGACTCCCTCGCCTTACCCGGGCGAGGGACATCCATAAGGATTTTCCAACGATAAAAAAGGTACCTATATTTATTTAATTTACTACAGTTATTACTGATTCCGTATTTTTCGACTGTGATATATTTTTTTTTTTTTTAAATGAGTTTATTCACCGCAGACATTTCGTCCGCGCTCTTTTTTGCTGTTATTTAATTGTTTAGGTACTTTTTATTTTATTTTACTTATTTGATACTCCTGTATCGGAAATACAACATGTATTATTTATATTACTATAAATATTACTTATTCTACTTAAGCTATGCGAGTCCATCACATTATATATATGTTTACTTATTTAATATCCGTTTATTTATTTATATACACATATGATTTACATTTTTAAATATTTCTATAAAAAATATAAAAAAACATTTAAAAATATAAAAAATAGTAGCCCACCGGCATCGGGAACAGGGTCCAAGCTACCGGTGGTCAGGGCCTCAGAGAGAGGAACTTCCTGACAATACGTGCCGTGTCCAGAAGTACCGCTTTCTGCATCAGGCCCTTGATCCAGCTGCCCAACGCGAGCCTCGTCAGATGTTGGTCGAGGCTCTTGGCTATTAAGCCATTGGCCGTCACGACTATCGGCACAATGACTGCAGAGTCAACCTCCCACATGTCGACAACCTCGTGTGCCAAGTCTTGATACTTAATTTCTTTATCTTTCTCGGCTTTCACAAGGTTCTCGTCATGTGGGACAGTGATATCAACAATCATTGCGAGACGCTCTGATCGATCTATCACCACTATGTCAGGCTTATTGGCAACAATAGTCCTGTCGGTGATGATAGATCGGTCCCAGTACAATGTGATATGACCATTCTCGAGAACTGGGTCGGGCACATACTTGTAGTATGGTACTTCTGCGTCCACAAGGTTGTATTTCAGAGCAAGTTGCTGGTGGATAATCCTAGCCACTAGGTTGTGTCTGTGCAAATACTCGCCGTTAGCAAGACGAGAACAACCAGAAATAATATGTCGAATGGATTCGCCGGGACAGTGGCATGCCCGACAGATGTCAACCGTGCCGTCCTTCACAATATATTTTCGGTAGTTGTTCGTCAAGTTCGTTCATTTAATATTATTATTATTGTTTTTTTTTTTTTTTTTTTTTTTTTTTTTTTTTTTCTTATAATATACACATTTACATTATTTCGTTGATACTGGTGGTACATGCATTGACTCAATAAAGTCGATGCATGTACCGGCAGGCATCATTTTGACATGCAGGTATAACTTAGCTATGCGCTGATGCATGCGCCGACTCAGTAGAGTCGATGCCTGCATCAGCACACACACTTAAGACTATATTACTACTATAAATATTATTTAATGATTTTAATTTTACATGCTATAGTTGATAACGCAGAATGCATCATCAACATAATTATGTTATGGTTTGTTTGATTTCTTGGTATCTCTCATGGAGATACCGGGATGCTGAGGGCATTATTACATTTATTACAAATTTTATTTTTATTCTTACACATTTAGGTTTTTGGAGTTGGTATTTAGGCATTTTTATTACAAGGTGTTGGTTAGGGATTTTTGGATTTGCCAGCCAGGGATTTCGCGGCTTTGAGCAGAGCTTCCACGACTGCTGCGTCTCGGTGCTGCATGGCCGTCTTTAGATTGTAGTCGACGACCGTTTTGGTTGGTGCACCCATTGCTCGTTTTGCGAAGCGGCCTGTGGCGTCATCGGCGTCATCAGTGTAATAGACGCAGCTGACTGTGTGTCTCGATATCGCCACTACCGCATGGCGACTGTGATATTTAGGATATTTTTGATATTTAAGGACTCTAGTCTAGTAGTGGCAAGCACGACTGCTGCCCGACCTGGGTACGAACCCCAGGTCGGGCAGTGTTATTGGGTTTTTCCGTCTGAAATTTCTTAGTAGCAGCCCATAGTCTGGATTCGTGCCCGGTTGATGGCAATAAGGTCACCCCTTACATGGGACCTAAACATAAAGGCGAAATGAGGTAGGGTTAGGAAGGCGAAATGTTACTAAACTCCTCTGCCTAACCCTTCGGGAAATACAGACGTGATGTTGTTATGATATTTAGGGTGCAAGTAAGTTATGTCCGCATGTCGGACGAGCTGTGGGCAAAACTCATCACTGAGTGGAGCCCACACAACGTCAGACGACGTCGCGGCAGGCACAGAAGGAGATGACGGGACGAGCTAGACACTTATTGGAAGGATTGGCCGCAGAGAACCTTAAACCGAGAGGAGTGAAAAAGGGGTAAGGAGGCCTTTGCCCTGCAGTGAGATGATCATGCCTGAATAAAAAATAAATAAAAAATAAGTTATGATTGTAAAGTTCGTCTAATGTTATCCGCACGTACACCGCAAATAGTGTAGTTAACTCGAAAGCTGGTTCTAGCTATAAAGCTGAACACCGTGTGTCGGTATCGGATTACCTCACGCTGACCGTGGTCGGTGCACGTCTTGCTAATGTCATGTGCAAGTGCCATCACGCTTCGGCCTTATATAGTACTGTGATTAGTTACCTGTCATTGCTGAGTAGTTTATTTTAAACTAGATGTACCGATTTTACGCAGAATAGCTACGAGAAGGTGCAGAACTTTTTTTGTGTGGTTAGTGACTAACCTGATGCCAGATTTTATGCCGCCCATGAGCCTCTGAGTTGGCTTCACATGCCGTCGAGAAATATCTCTCAGGCATGCCGGTTTCCTCACGATGTTTTCCTTCGCCGTTTTTAAGCAAGTGATAATTATACAATACGCACATGAATCCGAAAAGTCCTTTATGCACCTTCATGGCAGAGGTCTATAGAAGTCATAGATCTTGAGTTCGAACCCAAGGCACGCACCTCTGACTTTTCGGATTCATATGCGTATTGTATAATTATCACTTGCTTAAAAACGGTGAAGGAAACCGGCATACCTGACAGATATTTCTCGACGGCATGTGAAGCCAAGTCAGAGGCCCATGGGCGGCATAAACTCTGACACCAGGTTAGTCACTAACCACACGAAAAGAAAGACTAAACCCAATAGATTTTTAATATTTTCTATTTCAATTATTTCAATATTAAATTGCACAATGCAACAGAAGCCACGGGCTTAACTAGTTTACAATTTGACACAATTACCAGCGCTATTTAGGTGTGTCTGCAGTCGGACACAAGCAGTCTGGCGCGAACCGACAGGCGGCCATTTTATAGTTTTTGGACGAGATTCATACAAAGATTTAACAGTTTCGTGAAACTGATCAAAGCAGGTCGCGTTTGAAATATATTTTTGATTTTAAATTTATGCTCGTCGTATTTTCACGTTAAAGGGAGTTTTAAAAGAATTTCTATGAGTTCAAAAGAAACTATTTCGTTGCGTAATAGATCAAAGGATATATACAATTTTTACTAGAAACCAAAGCATATCAAAATGGTATTAACAAATAAAAATATTTAAAAAATGCTCTGAACTTAATCTATACTAATATTATAAAGCTGAAGAGTTTGTTTGTTTGAACGCGCTAATCTCAGGAACTACTGGCACACACTGGAACAGGAACAGGAACTACTGGTTGACGACACGTTTGGTGCAGTGGCTGAGCGATCTGCTTCTGCGCTACGGGTCGTGGGTTCGATTCCCGCACGGAACAAATATTTGTATGGCCTACAGATAGTTGTTCCGGGTCTGGATGTTTGTGCGTGTGAAGATTTGTGTCTGTAAACGCACCCACGATACAGGAGAAATCCTAGTGTGGGGCAACGTTTTTTAATAAAAAAAGAGTAAAAACTGGTTGGAATTGAAAAAATATTTTTGTGTTGGATAGTCCATTTATCGAGGAAGGCTATATAACATCACGCTACGACCAATAGGAGTGGAGCATAAATGAAAAATGTTGCAAAAACGGGAAAAATGTCCACGCGTGCGAAGCCGGGACGGGCCGCTAGTTGATGATAACAGAAACATGGTGTCTTTACGGTGTTTCATCACACTATAGTAGCAGTGATAGCTTAGTGGTGTGACCGTCGGACTGCCAAGTCATAGGTCTCGAGTTCGTACCCACGGCACGCACCTCTGACTTTTCGGATTCATGTGCGTATTTTATAATTATTACTTGCTTGTTAAAAACGGTGTAGGATAACATTGTGAGGAAACCGGCTTGCCTGAGAGATATTTCTCAACGACATGTGAAGCCAAGTCAGAGGCCCATGGGCGGCATAAATTCTGACACTAGATTAGTCATTAACCACACGAATAGAAGTAGAAGTAGTAGACCGTGTTTTATCGGATTTCAGTATAAACTTTAAAAAATATTTAGGTACTCCCTTAGCTATAATTGTTGAGTAACGTTATGAGACGCTTATATATTTTAAAAAAAACTGGTTATACTGACGTTAAACGGCGGTATAACTCTACACAGTGATTATTAGTAAGGTGGTTTAGAGGAAACGCGGGCTGCAAAATATTAATAATTTGAATAGGTTTTTGCGATCTATTTCCGTCCCACCCCTCCCGCAAACCTTCCCAATTGAACGCGAAAGAGACACCTGCATCTCGGACTGATTTCTCCTGTGCAATATTAGCGAAATCGTACTTTCGTATTTCCCTGTTTCCTTCTTCAAATCTGGACCGATTTTAAATTTCATTCTGTAATAATTTAAGAAAGACTTTGGTTATTATTGTGTTTTTCTTTTATTTTTTATTATCGTCAAATTTGTTTGCCAGATATTCGAAAATGGTGAAAAAACCGGTCGATTTTTGTAAAATTTAAACGTTTCTAGTTCTTTTAATAATTAATTTATTGACAAAAACAAAACATAGGGACATAGTGGTGGTATACACATCATTTATGGTAAAAAATATTTGCTCTAGTGATATTATCCAAGGAGGAAACTGAAGAAAACGTTTGTATGGACTAAATGCCGACCGCATATTTACCTCTCAATGCATTTTTGTAAAGTATGTAAGTATCCTTATTATAACAATAGTTAATACTTTCCTAGTATAGTACCTACGTTGGATATAAATAACAAAAATATTCCCAGTTCAATGTTTATAAAAATTCACAACCCTCATTATAAAATGTTTTCCTATTGATTAAATATCTTAGCACCTGACTCTGTTAATTAATATGCATGGAAATTTTATACTCATGACCATAATTAGAGCAGGTTAAGCTTCGTAATAACTCTACCCTCACCGTTAACTAGAATCACTCAAGGAGGGAATGACGCAAAGAGTTGATTAGCGGAATGAGGAGAATGGCGCAAAAAGAAGAATAACGCAATGAGGAGAACGGCGCAAAGTGGAGATTGACACAAGGAAGAGAATTGCGCAAGGTGACGAATGGGGCAAACAGGAGTAAGGCGCAAGGACGGTATTAATGTGAGGAGGAGAATGCCGGAAGGAGGAGGAGGACAAAACTGACCCTAATTACCCATGCCCCTGCTGTAAAAAAGAGTGCCCTAGAAAATATTGTAGCTAGTGTTCCGTAGTTTCTACCTACCTTAATGAGAAAACGTAAAAATTATTTCGTCAGTGGAAAGGTAAAAAGACTAAAGCGCCAATATACCTACTTTACAGTAGAGGGATTCAAAGTGTTTTTTTAATAAAATAAACATAGTTATTTTTGTTAGAGTATACATATTAAATAGATAATTAAACTATCTATGTATTTAAAATGTATACTCTAAGAGAAATAACTATGTATATTTTCTTTAAAAAAATCTTTGAATCTCTACTCAGCATTATACTGAGCGATGGCCGTTTAGCGCGGATGTGACGCATATTTTTCCCCAAGTTTCTTTTCAGTTTTGTTTACTTTTATTTTATTTTGTGCGTCTTGTTGGCGCGAATAAATAACTTTTCTCTCTTTCTTTCTTCTTTCTACTGTAAAGTAGGTATACTGACGCTTTAATCTTTTTACCTTTCTACTGACGATGTAAAAAAAATACAAATCTAATACACTTCATATTTTATGTGTTCATTTATCACCCGTTCGTCTTTCCGTGTAACTAGTAATTAAATACTAAAGACGCAACCAGTACATAACAGACTAGCAAATAACTATCATGTAACTAATATTTGTTAAGGCGACGACAGACTTGTAACGTTTGTTGTAATGTAACATTCGCAACGAGCGCGACGTTATGTGCGTTACAAAGCGAATGCTCAAACACCCCACTCATTTTATAATGATGCCATCGAGAAATATCTCTCAGGCAGGTGCCTGGAAGCATCGTAAGGAAAGGTTTCCTTACGATGTTTTCCTTCACTGTATTTAAGCAAGTGATAATTATACAATATGCACATGAATCCGAAAAGTCAGAGGTGCGTGTCTTGGGTTCGAACTCGAGACCTATTACTTGGTAGTCCGACGGTCACACCACTAGGCTATCACTGCTGTAACACGTTACATTATATGCAAACGTTGGTAGTCAGTCTCCACCTTTATGATTCGTGGTAATTGCTGAGGAAAATCGTAAAATGATGAGGCTAGAGTCTAGACGATTGCGTAAACGCTTGGCGCTCAGTAATAACAATAATTGTGTTAGAGGGCAGTCGTAACATAATAATTAAAAAAGACTAATTTAACTTAATAAATAATTTTAAAAAAATTGAGTAAATAATTAAAAAAGATTAATTTAACAGCAGTGATAGCCTAATGGTGTGACCGTCGGACTGCCAATTCATAGGTCTCGAGTTCGAACCCAAGCCACGCGCCTCTGACAAATTATCACTTACTTAAAAACGGTGAAGGAAAACATCGTGAGGAAACCTGAGAGATATTTCTCGACGGCTTGTGAAGCCAAGTCAGAGGCCCATGGGCGGCATAAACTCTGACACCAGGTTAGTCCCTAACTACACGAAAAAGAAGAATTTAACTATCAAACAGAGACCCTCGTCCTACCATATGGTTACTGAAATAGAATATTCCATTCTACACCCGTAACAACTGCGCGTATCGTATGATCTGCGAATCTGTCCATAAATGGGTAACCATTCTATACACATAGAGCCTCCACCGTGCTTCGGAGAGCACGTTAAGCCGTCGGTCTCAGGTGTCTTACAAATACCTATCACATGTAGTCAGAAACCTGAAAGTCTGACAACTGTTTAACCTTAGGATATCGGCTCTGCCCAGTAAGTTGGGTTGCGATGGTCGTTCGTGTTTAATACTCGTAATCAGCCGCATCTGGTTAGACTGAAAGCCTACTGCCAGGGTCGCGGTGCATGCAATAGCGAATCCCGCGACCCAGGCCTTAGGTCAGAAGGAGGGACACCGTGGTGGTTTTAGCCGGTAAAAGTCCGGCACACCTCCCCGTCTTAGTCCATGTCCCCGGATAGTCCATGAGGATTTCCCCAAGCTAAAAAAAAATAAGACTGAAAGCCTACCTCAACATAGGAAATGCAGGGCAATGACGATATAGGTTAGACCGCTTGTGACTTTCGGGCTTCAAATTTTCCGTAACGACTGTCATAGGTATTCGTATGACACCTGGGACTGACTGTTTAACGTGCTCTCCAAGGCACGGAGTGGT
This sequence comes from Amphipyra berbera, assembly GCA_910594945.2. Classification (NCBI taxonomy): domain Eukaryota; kingdom Metazoa; phylum Arthropoda; class Insecta; order Lepidoptera; family Noctuidae; genus Amphipyra; species Amphipyra berbera. The sequence continues at coordinate 20,360,054 of OU343126.1, forward strand.
CTCGATGTCTGACGAATGGTCAGCCATCCACAGACTGATCGCCGCAAGCGCAGCTTAGTCTCACAAATCGTATACTATGATCACACAGTTTACACTTGGTAATTTTACGTAACTCTTGGTAATTTTTTTAATTAGTCATCGACCCTATTTGTTCAAGCAGCTGCTGATAACTTACTTTATTTATTATTTTACTCCAAGATCTCTGTGTAAGCGCAATAAATAGCATCTAAAATAAATAAATAGTATCGTCGAGATACACGTCGTATACACACCGAGCTTCTGGAAATAAATTGAAATAAAACTAGATTTACGAGTCATGCAGTGTGCGTTTTAACCTAGGTACACAACGTCGGTTAGTCTGGAATAGCTTGTTGGAAAATAAGAAACAGTAAACGCGATTACTGCGTGTAATTCGTTTACGTTTTAATGCTGCCGACTCCCGGTTGAGCAGAGGGCGTGTGTTATATTGTCGGTCGGCAGTGAAAACCATGTATCTGTAAAATACAATTCTTTAAAAGAGAGAGAAATAACTGTCTCCCGCATAAAAATGGCCGATCAAATGTTAATACAAGTTTGTCATCGTACGTCATAGATAGCTTAGAAGTATTTGAATTGAAAGTTTGTTGAACTAGTACGTGTATGACGAGTTTATCAATCTAAAGAACAAATAAAACGCTTTTGAAGAGAGTTTTATTTACGAGGTTTTCACTGCCGAGCGTCGATATACAGGTTGTAAACGAAATCATGTAATTCCTTCAAACCTTGTGATGTACTTCTGATATAGATTAACCCAGCACGGGATACTTTTGGTTTCAATAAAGTAAAATTTACAAGAAGTCAACATTTGTGTTTTTGACGTGAGGTATTTTAGCGCCCCGAGTTAAACGACTGCGTGGAGAGCGATGGCCGCGATTCGCTCGGAGCGCTAAAATGCCACACGTTAAGAACACAAGTTTACTTGTATTGTATTTTTTTTATTGAATCCAAATGTATCCCGTCCAGGATTAATCTATGTCAGCAGTACATCATAAGGTTTGAAGGAATTACATGATTCCGTTTACACCCTGTATATCTATCACCACAATGTCCTTAAACGTTTCTAGTTCTTTTAATAAATTAATTATTAAAAGAACTAGAAACGTTTAAATTTTACAAAAAATTACCGGTTTTACCACCGTTTTCAGACATCTGGCAAACAAATTTGATGAATCTAAAAAAATAAAAGAAAAACATACAGACATAACCAAAGTCTTTTTTAATTTATTACAGAAAAAAATATTAAATTCGGTCCAGATTTGAAGAAGGAAACAGGGAAATACGAAAGTACGATTTCGCTAATATTGCATAGGAGAAATCAGTCCGAGATGCAGTTGTCTCTTTCGCGCTCAATTGGGAAGGTTTGCGGGAGGGGTGGGACGGAAATAGATCGCTTAAAAACCTATTCTTCAAATATTTTGCAGCCTGCGTTTCCTCTTAGGTACCGTCACTCATAGAGGATTTTTGAATGCACCCTTATGCCTGTCTCAGAGTACTGCCGGCCGCACGCCTGTCTAAACCTTAAAATACCTGTCAAATGCGGCAAATGCCAGACATATGGTAAACCTACCCGTGGCACGGCTTCTGCAAGTTTTTCGAATCAAGCGAGTACTTATAGCGGGTTCACACGGTTCGATTTTAGTTGATCAACAAAAGTTGAAACGTTTTGTTCCTTCAAATTGATTCAATTTGATTGAAAGTCTGTTCAGACGGTTCAAACCGCATGCAATTTAGCAGTTGATCAACTAGAATCGAATCGTGTGAACCTGGTATTACGTGCAAAACTTCCTAGTGGAATTAACGCTTTGAAAGACAATGCAGATGCAGCTTTATCAGCTGCATAGCGATAAAACACGATAAGAAACAAAATTAGGCCGTGTCCACAAAAGACACATAATTATTATGTTGACACATATTCAAAATGTATGTTACAAATAGTAGCCATGGAGAGTTTCATGTTAGTTTTTCAGCATGAGATTAACTTAAAAAGTTCAGTTTTAGAACGTTGACTATTATGAAGGCTGAGCTTTTAAAGCTCTACATTAATACGTAAAAAAGCTTTTAGTTAGGGCGCGTTCCCACTATGTCGTGACGATAAATTTATCGTTGGACGACTGTCGTCTCTAGCTGTTCCCATTATAACGACTGTTTGTCGTCTAATTTTTTTATCGTTTAACGACTATCGTATCTAGCTGTTCCCATTGGATCGCGACGACATTTTATAGTTTTACGACAGTCCCTTTGTCGTTTGCAAATAGTAGCAAGCTACGACGAGACGATATTTATCGTGGCCACGCCAGATGGTCGTAACAACGACACATCACGATGTCGTGACGATAAATTTATCGTTTTACGACTGTCGTGCTAGCCTTTCCCATTGACTCGACAATCTGTCGTCACTGCAAAAACAAGTCGTGAACGACAGTTTATCGTGTCGTCTTATATGTGAACACCTCCATTTAAATATATAAGCCACGACACTTAAAACTACACGACTATCTGTCGTCACGACACGACAAAGTGGCAACGCGGACAAGCTTTACCGATAATATTACGTGGGTAGGTATATTAAAGGATTAACACCGTTTTGTTATCATCAACTGTTCGTTCTGCCTAGCTTTTTCACAACTATGTTGGTGTCAGCTTCCAGTCTAACCAGATGAGGCTTAATACTAGTATTTTACACGGAGCGACAGCCATCAGACCTCCGCAACCCAGTTACAGGGCAATGCCGATATCCTAAGGTTAGACCTGTACGACTTTCGGGCTTCTGACTTCCCGTAACGACTGTCATAGATATTCTTATGAGACCCGGAACCGACTGTTTAACGTGTTCTCCGAGGCATGGAGGGGCCTCGATGTGTAACGAATTGTCACCCATCCTCAGACTGACCGGTGCAAGCGCAGCTAAACCTCGCAAATCGTATGATGCGTGCGGTTGTTAATTAGCCACACGAGCCCCAACTGTTATCATCAACTACATAAGTAAAATATTTTTTTGGCTAATCTAGAATAGATGTATGTTAGACGTAAAAAGATATTATTATGTATAAGTACTTAGGTATGTAGATTTTAAACAGTACCAACGGACTTCAAAACAAGTGAGTTATTGTGCTAAATACTGCTATATCATCGTGTTAATGGACTAAGTGCGTTTTTGCCAAATTACAGACAAATGGCTGACATATAGATGCATTTTTGACAATAAAATGTAGCGCTGTACAAAATATCAGAACAAGACTGACGGATAATTAATATTTATAATACATTTTCAACAGAATGTAGATAATCATGGTATAAACTAATTGTTATAGTATTTATCTAACAATAATCTTCTGTTCTGTGTGTTCTTTTGTGTTATTGGGTTTTTCCATTAATTTCTCGGTAGCAGCACAGAGTCCGGATTTGTGCCCGGCTAATGGCAAAAGAAACATAACTGGCGAAACGAGGATGTACTAAAATCACCTCTGTCGAACCCTTCGGGGAATGAAAGGCGTGATGTTATGTTTATGTTAATCTTTCTATTATAATTAAATAATAAACTTTAAGACATTGAGTTAGTAATTTGAATGTGAACTCTTTATTTCCGTAACACATGTGTTAAAAACATGTAAACACCCTAGTCAAAATATGTATGATTATGAGAAATAAAATAAAAAAATGACCCCTTAAAAAGTTTAAATGAGCTTTAATTTAAAAGCGTTGAAGTTCTAAGCACAAATGATTACGTTTAATACGCGCTTACTATCTGTCGCAAGTGAAATTAATATTGAATCAGCTTTTATTTATTTAATAATATACACAAGTATGGCACGCAAATTACCGCGAAAGATTTGTAAATAAAACCATTCCTATAAAGATGTTAGAAAGAAAACACGACCACCCACCTCTTCATCCCATCCGCCATCCCCGTACTCCTGTTCATCTTCTCTCCGTTCCGCCTTCATCCTCTGCAGATCCTTGACCACGCCGTCCATCTGCTCAGCACTCAGCGCCCCCCATACCTTCATAGCGGACAGCAGTTCCTCATCTTCTTCAGTCAATTCCACTCGATCAGGCGAAAGTGAATTGAGCCGGTCCAATTTTTCGTACAACTTTTCTTCGGGTGTAGGACCCACTTGTCGGTCGGTCGCGCCGGTTAACTTTTCCAATTTTTGATAGAGTTTATCGTAACGTTTTGAAAATGGTGTGTCTGTGACGTGAGCTGTTCGGATGCGGTGCGTAAGGAGGATAACGAGCAGGGATAGACGCAGCATCGTGCGAGCGCGGCGGAGCGACGACTGGCACATGGGCGCGCGTTGGGAATAGCTGTAGGTGAACGTGGTCGTTGTAGGGATACGAATTGATTTTAATTTTTTCGATTATCTTACGTTTAACTACTCCGAGTGTGAATTTATCTATTGTAACCTGTTTTAAATATAGTTTTCTTTTTAAGATAAGGTAGTGTTTATTATTATTGTCAAGATTTATACACGCAATTTAATGTAGTATACGTGTCGGGGATTCCCCATTTTAAATTTTATCGTATTTGTTATCGCTATACTGCATTGGCGTGGAGCTAAGTTAAAGTTAGGTAACTAAGTACCTAGGTTTTTTACCTAATTTTTGCTACTTTCCAAAAGTCGCAAAAAAAACAGTTCAATGATAATAAAGTAATTACAAATTGTTTACAAATTTTAACATTTATTTTTATACCATATTCCTTTGATATCGTATGTTTATATTAAACTTAGTCATCTTTATCTTAGTTTATTAAACATGCTAATTATTCATTACTCATTAGCTGTTTTTAGATTTTAAGCTTTATTCGTTTGTAATAAAGTTAACAATTAAGTAATTTATTGAATCTGTCTAGAACACTAGCGGTTGGTAACTAAACAATGTTTATTTTAGAATTATGTCTGAAAAAACTAGGTACATATTTGTTTTTTCAAAATGCAAAAATAATAATTCTGTACCTACCTACTTCATAAGTAGGTACTTACATGTAAAACTACTTTATGAAACTGGTAATTAAAAAGCGTGTTTATAACAGTAATAATTACAATATAACACATTTTAATATACAAATAATGAAAAATCACACTTATCTTATTCCACCCATCAAGAAAATTAAGTCCCCCATAATTTGTAGCAATCAAAAGCAGACAATGCACCGAACAATCTCAAAGTGCATTATTTATATTCCAGTGCAATTAATGTGCAATAAAAAACGAAATACTGACTCCAGAACAATGATAAAAAAAATCGAACGGCCGACAATAGGGACCTTCACCTCGCGTTACTACACCATATATTTATGTATAAGTCACGAATATAACTCTGTCTCGGCGCTCATTCATACCTGTATGTCTGGTGAGCTTACGGGTTCCGCATACGATTTATTGTGCTAACTAGAATGTTCTATGGGACCTTAAAGGTTTACTAGGGTTATACAAGGTTAGTCGGAAAGGGGTACTAAGCCGCGGGCCACCTAAAGTATAACTGATGACTATTTTAAAGCAAGTGTTAAAATTTCAAAATTCGATAATTTTTATTTACATGCAAAAAGATTTTTATTTTAGTTGTTCAAAAAAATATCATACCTGCTTTAGTTATGAATTCAGAAGATTAATTTTCTAATCCGTGACCCCAAATATTACCTAAATTGTAAAAACAGCTGCTCATAGCTATGGACAGATAGATTTTAGCATATTTTTTACGAAATCTTTGAAAAGCTATTTCTCTTAAACTATAGAGTTGTGGGGAAAGTTGTAGAACAAAAGTTATCCCTTATTATGGGTACTTTAACACCCTTTCGGCTTAGTACCCCCTTTCCGACTAATCTTGTATAAGTTAGTCAGATAGAAAATACCGGCGCCAATTAGTCTTAATAAAAGAAACATTACATTGACTTCTGTTTGTAACAGATTTATTTACAAAAATAAAAATCATTTATTAACGGTGAAGGAAAAACATCGTGAGAAAACCCGCACACCTGAGAGGACTCCATAAAGTTCCCGATCCTGTGTGTAGTCCGCCAATCTGCACCAGGCCAGCGTGGTGGACTAAGGCGTAAACCCTTCTCATTCTGAGAAGAAGCCTGTGCCGAAGTAGTGGGACAGTAATGGGCTAGTGATGTTATGTTATCATTTATTACGATTAGAAAACTATATCTTTGTTATGTAAACGTCCACATTTGAACACTGGCTTTCCCATAACAGCTTAAGCAGATTGTGCATTAATCACCGTGGTTGGCAGATCCATTGATGTTCGCAGTTGTTATTAGTAGTTTTAGAATACCCACGGGCGAGAAGGGGATGGCCTAATCTTTATCGTGAACCACACGGAATTTAAGATATCGCCTGCTAAAGTCGCACGTGCATCAAATTTAATATGGTTTAAGATATTTATTCCTCAATACAGAATACAATTTATTCACTTACAATGAGGAAGTTAGTGGTATTATGGAGTATCGAAACGGCATGTTTATAATTATGAAATACTAGCTGTGTCCTCACGGCTCCGCCCGTAGCCTGTTACTCAGTGATAGTGTAGCCTTCTAACGGCAAAATAATTTTTGAAATCGGTAGCGGAGTTTTTTAGTTTATTCGTTACATACAAAAATCCAAAAATACAAATCTTTCCTCTTTATAATATTAGTATAGATACAATACCTTTAATTATTGACTTATCAATCTTATCATTATGTTAGTAAACAACAAAGTATTCTAGAAAACATCTAGTATTATAGTTTTTTTTATCTTTTTTTATTTAGGTAAACAACAAAAAAATATTTGCGAGCAGTGCAGAGTCCATATTACGTATCAAAACACAATTCCTATCATAGTTACTATTGAAGGCATTTACTGAGTCAAATAATCTTGTTTACTTATTTTTAATTATGCATTATTATTTCGTTTTATTTAAACTTTAAATATTTCGTTTGATTTTTCAAATGCTGTTAATAGATGACCAGGCAGGCTCTCTTTGCTATACATTCTTCTCTTTGTCGGGTACCTATATTGTAACTATGTTTCAATATTAGTATATATTAATATGTTACCATGGAATGCAGCATGTTTAACTTTACGTAAATCGATGGTCCCTACGTAGGTATACTATCGAAACTACAAAATCTGTTTTTATTTTACTTGCTTAAAATGTGTGACATTATGTTATCTTAAAGGTTATAAAATTAAAAAGTTAAAATATCATATTATTTCGTGTTTTTCAAAACGTAAAGTTGAAAATATTCAAAGAACAAACTTCAAAACGCTTTCCTCAAAGTAGTCATTTTCGACTTTCGGTAGTTTACGTAGGGACCGTCGAAATATGCGTCATTGTCCGAGGTCCAGATTGCTCCAGGCTTTCGCGATCAGTTAATGATATTGATAAAAATAAAAATAAACTTTTAATTCACACATAACTGCACCTTACCGTTTGATCATTTATTTGCGTTAAAAAAAATGAGGTCAGTAATTCTTAAGGTCCTCTCAAACTAAGGCGATTCTACTAAACAGTTATAGCGTTTTATAAACGCCCTGTGATTTGCGTGATCCATTGGGATTATTTATATTTTATATGTGATCTGATCGTGAGGTCCTGGGTTCGATCCCCAGGTCGGGCAAAAGTGTTATTGGGTTTTTCCGGGGGAATTCCTCAGTAGCAGCCCGAAGATTTGTGCCCGGTTGATGGCAATAGGCTCGCCCCCTATTACATGGGACTTAAACATAACGGCGAAATGAGGGTGTACTAAAAACACCTCTGACGAACCCTTTGGGGAATACAGGTGTGATGTTATGATATGTTAATTTATTTGTATAAGTAATGTATCGTATCATCATTTTCTTAGCTAAGTCTTCTTGTGGATATTGCAAGTATTGAAGGTCTGAAGGTCTATCACTCATTTTAATGTCAGGTGTAGCGTCGAATTCCTAAGCCGCGACAAGTGCTTGATAGCTAATAGTTTCCTATAATATTCACTTTAAACTTATGTACACAGATTATGAGACAAGAAATATTTTATTAAACCTTTTATACAGGGTGTAAACGAAATCATGTAATTCCTTCAAACCTCGTGATGTACTGCTAACATAGATCAACCCTGCACGGGATTCTTTTGGATTCAATAAAAAAATAATTATAAAAAATAAACAAGTGTTCTTAACGTGAGGCATTTTAGCGCCCACGAACGAAGTGCGCGGTTATCGCTCACCGCACAGTCATTTAACTCGGGGCGCTAAAATGCCTCGCGTCAAGAACACATGTTTACTTTTTATAATAATTTTTTTATTGAATCCAAAAGTATCCCGTGCAGGATTGATCTATGTCAGCAGTGCATCACGAGGTTTGAAGGAATTACACGATTTCGTTTACACCCTGTATTCAGGGTGACACCTAAAAACAAAGTATCTCTTTTACACATACTCAACCGTTCTGAGTAAATTTTTATTCCTACAACATTTTTAACATGTTTCACTGATGTCTCCTTTACAGTTGCCGTCCTTTACGTCCCACAAATAAAAGTAATTGATAATTTAACTGAAATGCGCATCAGTTCGCTCGGACCCTTACAATTTTTTTGGCGATCAAAACACCATTACCCCTCACTGGTTTCAATGAAATACAAATTATTACGAGTTTTTGTGCAGTACATACATACTTACATAATAAAGGTTGGTAGGCGTTAACTCGTGCTGGTCCCATTAAAACTCCATTCAAATTTCGCAGATTTTTAAATGATTAAAGAGTTTTGTATGAGTCATGTTAATATAAGCATCATAATCTTTGTCATTGGAACTACGCTAGCCGCGATCAGTCTGTGGGTCGGTCACCATTCGTTAAACATCGAGGCCCCCCTGTGCCTCGGAGAGCACGTTAAACAGTCGGTCCCGGGTGTCATACGAATACCTATGACGTTACGGGAAGTCAGAAGCCTGAAAGTCTGACAACCGGTCTAACTTTAGGATATCGGTATTGCCCAGTAACTGGGTTGCGGAGGTCTGATGATAGTCGCTCCGTGTAAAATACTGGTATTCAGCTGGATCTGGTTACACTGGAAGCTGACCCCAACATTGTTGAGAAAAGGATAGGTAGAACATGTTTCTACTTATCTTTATGACTTAACTTGATAGTAGTCAGAATCGCGTCGCCTTATCTAATCTACTGACGCTCGCATTCAGGCCACTTAGAACAGCTATTACCTCACCACTTAATTAGGAGCGCCGCTACTGTTTTATTCTGACAATGAGCAAAGCGAAAAGAAAGGGCCCAACACTAAGAATGAATTGGTCTATGCGTAGAGTTGCCAACCCTACCGCAATTCTGGGATTATCCAGGAATCTACCCTCAATTCTTGAAAGGCAAAATTGTAAAATAGGTGTTTAATAAAAATTCCCGAAATTTGAAACACGTGCCAAATCAAAGGCTCATCACAATAATAATGGTGCCGGCGAACGGATTATGCTCGACAATTTTTTTTTTCCTTTTTGTAAGTTCATAAGTTTGGTACATTTTTCCAAAGATATGTACAGTCACGTGTAATAAGATGTATACACATAGCGCACTTAAAAAACGAATTTATTTTAGAGAATATAATGTATTTAAGAAATATTCGAAACTGTAATTTGTATGTGATTGTCGAAACTATGTGTAGAATATTTCATAATTCTAAAAAACATTTTAGAAGGAAATCGGTTTTTAATTTCACTATGTGTATACATATTATTACACGTGACTGTACAAAGTACGTGCAACATTTATAGCGTAGGACTTACAGGTCCATAAAAATTAGATCAATGACCCCCGCACCAGGAGGATCCTGTGTTACATGGGTCATCTATCCATCCATCATATAGGATTACAGACACGTTTGGTGCAGTGGCTGAACGATCGGCTTCTGCGCTACGGGTCGTGGGTTCGATTCCCGCACGGAACAAATATTTGTATGGCCTACAGATAGTTGTTCCGGGTCTGGATGTTTGTGCGTGTGAAGATTTGTGTCTGTGAACGCATCCACGATACAGGAGAAATCCTAGTGTGGGGCAACGTTTTTTTTTAAAAACAAATAAGACAGCGAAGTAATATACTAGTATAGTAGTGTAGTAGTGGTAGTGTTAGGTAGTGTAGGGTTATTTTAGGGGAAATACTGCATGAAGGTGTGAGTGTTAGGTGGTGTAAGGGGATGTATAGTACCGCATATGGCGCATACTTACCTCACATTCACTTCTAAAGCGTTTTTTTATTACCTCGCTCCCAGAATTTGCTTAAACAGAGTTTGCAACCCTATCTGTGCGATGTGTCTGCAAAATTAAATAACTTAATAGTACAGTCAACAGCAAAAGTCGATGAATATTTTGGAATTTCGATATTAATTAACTTAGGAACTTATTGCTTGTCTTTATTATCATAATATTATTCTTTGAAGAATTCCCTCCTCTATCGTTACTTGTTGACAAAAATAATAATTTGCAAGTTTTCATTCATCAAATAATTTTGAAACTTTGAGTAATCATCACTTACTTTTGATGCTGACTGCTAAGGCCGGCTCGGTTCGATTGCATTCATTTTCGAGTCGGAGTCGTGATTTTGATCGGATCGGAATTCGGAACTAGTGCCGAGCCGGTAGCAAAATTCCGGATCTAGGTATACATGCTTTTGGGATGTTCTTTACTATTGCGATTTTAACTAATTGAATGGTCCCTTCAATCTTTTTCAGTTTTCTCAAAAACGAACGATCGATCCTAGATTCATTTTAACATCCATTTGTTTTTTAAGATTATTACAAAATAATTTTAAGTGAAAAATAACTAGCCTCGTTGGTCTAGTGGTGGCAAGCGCGACTGCTGGTCGTGAGGTCCTGGGTTCGATCTCCAGGTCGGGCAAAGTGATATTGGGCATTTCCGTGTGAAATTCCTCAGTAGCAGCCCGGAGGTTGGATTTGTGCCCGGTTGATGGCAATAGGCTCGCCCTCTATTACATAGACTTAAACATAACAGCGAAATGAGGGTGTTACTATACCCCTCTGCCCAACCCTTCGGGGAATAGAGGCGTGATGTTATGTTTTATAATTATATTTTTGGCCAAAAATTCTAAATATTCTGACCATCTTTTTCAAAGTCCACTTCCACTTTACTGGGACTCTAGTTATAACATAGGACATATTTCATTTCATTAATTAAAATACATCAAGCCTTTTAAGAGCGAATTCCCATTCGACGAAACAAAAAAAGCATCACCAAAATTAAACTCTTATTTGACAGTTACAAATGTCAAAATGGCGGCCACCGAAATAGCCGGCGGACTAAAAATAAAGGATTAGACACAGCGGTAGCTATTTTTGGCTAAACACTCATACTGCAGGCATTTAATAGGATGATGTAACAAGATCTGGTTTTAAAAAATGTAGGGCATTCATTTTTCCCACAATGAGACCTAATTTATAAACAAGTAGCTATTTATAATACCTATACCTATTGTTGTTACACAGAAAAAAATATAAGATAGCAGAGATGAGAATGCGTTTTGTCACATCAACAAATCGCTCTTATTTGAGATTTCCTCTTAGGCTCAGCGCACACCGAGAGCAGAGCTGAGCCTTTTTTTAAGACCACAGAAAAAAAAACTTTAAGACTATAGAATACAGTGCAAAATTAAATACACGTCCAAACTTGATGCTCGACCATGCTCGAGCTTGCAAGATGCCTTCTACATGCGCGAGCGCGCTCGAGCCGCCCGCACTCAGATTCAGTATTGCCGCAGCGAGAAATTCATGTTCCTCGTTCCTCGGCCAAAAGGGCGATAATAACTAAATCCCAATTAACCATATTGAACACGTCTGCCAACGTCTGATTATGGCATCAAACTGGTCATGCACGCCCGCCTGGTAACCCAGAGCATTTTCAACGGAGCTTGCTCACGGAGGGGCGTGCATGCCGCCTGCATGGTCGAGCAGTCAATATTTTACCCCACCATACGAGAGCATTTTGCAGTTTGGTGTGCGCTGGCCCTTCCGAGTAAGTGTCGTTTTAATATCACATGAAAAGCTGATAAGAAATAGTTATTAAAAAACATAACATAACATCACGCCTTGTATTCTCCGAAGAGTTCGGCAGAGGTGTTTTTTAGTACACCCTGGTTTCGCCACTTATGTCTAAGTTCCATGTAATAGGGGGCGAGCCTGATGCCATTAACCGGGTACAAATCCAGACTCCAGACTGCTACTGAAAAATTCCTAATGGAAAAACCCAATAACACTGCCCGACCTGCGGATCGAACCTAGAACCTCAAGCTCAGCAGTCGCGCTTGCAACCACAAGAACAACAATGCAGTCTTACTTATTAAAAAAATGCTGTCAAATGTAGGAAATTGGATTGACGTTTACATTTTGACGGTTCCACTTGAGATGCTGGTTTTGGCCGCCATGTTGAAAGTGATATATTATCAGTCTGATATACGAAATACCCGTGTGTGCATTAAAGTATTTATTTAATATCAAGTCCAGAACATTCACAGTTGAACAATGGCTTCTACTTAGACCGCCACAGTGACAGTTCTCTAGTCTTTTTCTATTCGTGTGTTTACTGACTAACTTGGTGTCAGAATTTATGCCGCCCATGGGCCTCTGACTTGCCGTCGAGAAATATCTCTCAGGCATGCCGGTTTCCTCACGATGTTTTCCTTCACCGTTTTCTTTAAGCAAGTGATAATTATACAATACGCACATGAATCCGAAAAGTCAGAGGTGCGTGCCTTGGGTTCGAACTGGAGACCTATGACTTGGCAGTAGTCCTCTAGTGACATCGCTAAGTAAAAGAAAGTGAAAGAGTTGTGATAAAAGTATACTAGGTGTAAAAATAGCCTTAACGAAGCCGACGTCTACGCATACTGTACATCAAACTAAGTAACATACAGCAAAAATAATTGCTGGGAAACGACTTTTATTTTTTGGTATTAAAAAACAGCTTTTAATTTAAGCGCGCAATGTAAGCGCGCGCGCAGCAGACTGTGCCTACATTTCGAAAATGTTGATAATGTTTGTAGAGAAAAATGTTTAGTAATAACATTTAAACTTAGTTTTCGTGAAAAACATTCAAAAATATGGTGACTTTGACCTTCAATATCTTCGTAACCAGTCGGTTCCCAGGTATGGCCCGATACTAAAAAATCTTCGTAATGATGGGAAGAATACGTGGCTCTCGGCTTCGTTAAGGATATTTTTGCACCCGATATATTTTTTAAGCTTTAAAATCTAGGATTTCTCATGTATCGTAGGTGCGTTTACAAACACAAATCTCACATACACATAATGTTATTCCGGGTCTTGGTGTTTACTCAGACCCGGAATAACATTATCTGTAGGCCATACAAATATTTGTTCCATATGGACGTTGGTGGCTAATTACCAACCGCGCGGATCATGCGATTTGCGAGGTTAAGCTGCGCTTACCGCGGTCAGTCCGTGACTGGGTGACCGTTACACATCGAAACCCCTCCATGCCTCGGAGAACACGTTACACAGTCGATCCCGGCTGTCATACGATTACCTATGACAGTCGTTACGGTTAGTCAGAATCCCGAAAGTCTGACAACCGGTCTAACCTTAGAGTATCGGCTTTGCCCAGTAACTGGGTTGCGGAGGTCTGATGGCAGTCGCTCCGTGTGAAATACTGGTACTAAGCCGTATCTGGTTAGACTGGAAGCTGACCCCAACATAGCAGGGAAAATGCTAGGTAGATAGATAGAAATATTTGTTCCGTAAATCCTGCAAAACACGTGTCATCATAAATGGATACTATTAAATAAACAAGTAACTATACTGTATTTATTTTAATTCATTTAATTCCATTCTAAGTACTGGATGATCAATTAGTTAATAAATCATAGTATTGACGTTTAAAATAAGCACATATCTACACATAACTGACATAGTTATTTAATGTGTGTGTTAACAACAACATCACGCCTATATTCCCCGACGGGTTGGGCAGAGGTGTATAGTAACACCCTCATTTCGCCGTTATGTTTAAGTCCCAAGTAATAGGGGGCGAACCTATTGCCATCAACCGGGTACAAATCCGAACTCCGGGCTACTACTGAGGAATTGTGTGTGTTAGTAATTGTTTTTGAGATAGGATTCTTCATAATTGAGCTAATAATAGAAAACGTGTAATAATTCTAATGAATGCAATTCAAGTGACTGCATTGTCTTTGTAACTTTTAAAGACAATTTATGAATTCCAGAAATTGAATTTAGACTTGCCTGTGACGACTGGTATTGATTTTCGAAAGACAGCCGTCCCATACTCTGTTTTATACTATGTATCCCAGTATGTAGTAATAACATATTAAAGGCAGCATATACACACAATTTTATCAACAAGAGCTCCTGCCACGTGGGATCGAAAACCCACTTACAAATTACCCGGGGCATTCTTCGAAAAATATTAACAAAAATTGAGAACGTCATTAGCATCATCCCAAAGTTAAGAATGCAGATGTTTAATACTATAATTATGATAATGAAAACTGAAACTATACCGCTGCCGTCAAGCAATAAGACAAGAATAAAAACAATCTGACAATACTATAACGTTAACAACCCGGGAGAAGAATGATTTGTTAAAATAATGTTAAAAAATTTCGTAGAATCACCCACCCCCTCCAAGGTAGAACACTGTTAGTATTTGGCTCAGATATTTCGACCTATACATATAGGCATAAATGTAATGTCAAGTGAGTACCTATGTCAAATACTAAAATTAACTATTATCTGGGGGGGGGGGGGAATTAACCCCACAAGCGGGGTATTTTTGTCGATAAAATTGAATATACTGGGGGTGTAAAAATAGCCTTAACGAAGCCGAATTCCACGCATACTGTACATAAAACTAAGTAACATACTGCAAAAATGTGAAGATTTGTGTCTGTAAACGCACTCACGATACAGGAGAAATTCTAGTGCGCGGCAAAGTTTATTTTGAAAAAAAAAACAATTTACTGGGAAACGACTTTTATTTTTTGGTATTAAAATTCAGCTTTTATTTTTAGCGCGCAATGTAAGCGCGTGCGCATCAGACTGTGCCTACATTTCGAAAATGTTGATAATGATTGTATAGAAGAATGTAACATTTAAACTTAGTTTTCGTGAAAATCGTTCAAAAATATGGTGACTTTGACCTACAATATCTCCATAACCAGTCGGTTCCCAGGTACGGCCCAATACTAAAAAACTACGTAATGATGGGAAGAATCAGCGTGGCTCTCAGCTTCGTTAAGGGTATTTTTACACCCGATGTATACCGCCCTTAAATTTTGTTACTACATACTAACAAATAAGACCCATTTTAGCAAGGCAACGTAGACGTATAGAATTAAACAACGTGTTTACTTACAGCAGAGATTCAACACAGTACAATGCTTTTATGAACCTTAACGGTCAATCAAGATAAGCTTAAATTTTATTTGAAGAAATGGTTCAAGAGATATGCTTTCGTACCTTGGTGGGTCACTTCTTGTCTAATGTATACTTACCTACAGGCACACAGAATTCTAAATATGTACACGAACGTAGTCACAAATCCAAGAAATGATTGAAATAAGCGCGGCAATCGGTCGATGTCCGCCATATTTATTGAAAAATCAAAATGAACGTACGAGTTATAACAAGTGACCATATTTAATCTAGCCGAGTTATACAGTCACGGCATGTCAGAGGTGACCAACCTTGCGTTGTAAGTTGTAATAATTGCCACAGTTAAATTTATTACTTGATAACTACATTTACAAGCAATTATAATAGTTGTTAAATTATACATTTTATATTATTGCATCCGGATTTATTTATAGTAATTCTAGGTAATTTAGTACAGATTGCGTTGCTTATCTATTTAACATTAACATCACGCCTTTTATTCACCAAAGGATTGAGCAGAGGCGTTTTAGTAACGACCTCATTTCGCCGTTATGTTTAAGTCCCATGTAATAGGAGGCAAGCCTATTGCCATCAACCGGGCACAAATCCAAAATCCGGGCTGCTACTGAGGAATTCCACACGGAAAAACCCAATAACATTTTACCTAACCTGGGGATCGAACCCAGGGCCTTAAGGCCACCAGTCGCGCTTGCCACCACTAGACCAACGAGGCAGCTATCTAACATTACTAGCGGCCCGTCCCGGCTTCGCACGGGTGGACATTTTTCCCACTTTTGCAACATTTTTCATTTATGCTCCGCTCCTATTGGTTGTAGCGTGATGTTACATAGCCTATAACCTTCCTCGATAAATGGACTATCCAACACAAAAATAATTTTTCAATTCCAACCAGCAGTTCCTGAGATTAGCGCGTTCAAACAAACAAACAAACTCTTCAGGTTTATAATATTAGCACAGTATATTAGACTGTGATATTAGTATAGATTTGTAAGTGGACATGGTGGTCAACGCGGGGACAGCGCGCCGTGCACTCTTGTTAGTTGAAGCGCGTGCAGCACCAGACGTGCTGAGGTGTTTAAATGGATGACGAGCTTAAGAATGTTTGTATGTTTTGGGTTATGCAATAAGTATGTCTAACTCTTGGATTTTCCCGGATCAAGTGCACTCTAAAAGCTATTACGCACTGTCGACCGGTCGCCGGCAACTTGGTCTCTCGGCGACCAAAATATAGGCAACTAGACTTGGCGACCAAACCGAGCGACTGAACTTGGCCTATATTTTGGTCGCCGAGAGGCTTACACCCATATTCTGAGACGTTCCTCCAAAACTTACTCGACTCATACTCGACTCAGAACGGCCTCGAAAACACCTTCAAAATTATATTCTTAGTCGCAATTTCGAGTGAACTTTGAGGTTCCTCGACAGAGTCATTACGTCATAATTTGAATTATCTGAATCGCGCAAATAACGCCGTGATAAAAAATTGTAAGAATTATCGTAAGCATATTCGATAAAGTCTTCAAAATTAATTTTTATTACTTACGAACTTTGACACTTCCTTCCTTAAGACGACGAATTGAAAACATTGGCAGCAGGGATTTTAATATTTCTCAGCAATTACAAAACATTCTGAACTTATATTTATACACTTCATTTATCATGTCTTTAAGATCAATTTTATTATTGCTTTACATGATTGGATAACTTTTACAGCACAGAAAAAAATATCAAAAACTGCTCTTCAAAAACATAGATTTTCATTTTACAGAGAAACGAGACAGATTTCAACCTCAATATTTTGTATATAGATTAGTCTAAGCATACACTTCAAAATAATAATTAGATTTTATAAAATTAGCTATAGTCTTTATTTTAAACGAAAAATACTGTTTTGGCGGTTACGACCTTACGGCATAAGCTAGTTCGCGTGCGTTTTTGTATGCAATCAATTCCCCCTCAGTCCGCTCATATATTATTATCCTCTATGAGTCCGCTGCTGACTAGTGTCAGCGACGGGTCTGTGTCATTGGATTTCCCGCGCGCTATCGACAGTAATTGTATCTTGATCTGAGAGATATTTAGTTATTAAAAATGGGGAAAAAAACTATTAAAATTATGGCTACGTATGTGTGTATAGCTACAAAATAAAAATAAAAACATACAACGTAAATAATATTTTACAAAAAATAGTCGTCAGAACAGAGTCAATCCATGGAGTCGTCTTTGGACTTAGGTAAAACTAAAGCAATGTCAGTCGATTCTTTGGAAGGGTATTTATGTGTACATGGTATGAATCTAGTACTAGTCTAAATAACGCATCCTAATAACGCATCTGTTATATACATAGGCACTGGTCGCTATAGCTTTGTCGAAATTTCCCAGCGGCGCAGCGGTATGTCGGCTACTTTGAGTGAGCGAGATAGTAGACAAAGTAGTAGCTAGTTCAGTGACTAGTGCCTACTGTAATGCGGTATCCTCGGCTCGTGAACTTTAGCAAAATAGCTGATCGGGAGCACTTTTTAAGTTTGATTTTCATTGTTGTTTTAGGTGATATTTATGTGTTTTTTATCGCATTGAGATAGGCAACAATAATGGTTTTATCTATACTAATATTATAAACAGGAAAGATTTGTATTTTTGTATGTAACGAATAAACTTAAAAACTTCTGGATCGATTTCAAAAAATATTTTGCCGTTAGAAAGCTACATTATTACTGAGTAGCATAGGCTGTATTTATTACTGGAATAAAACTTCTTACGCGGGCGGAGCCGTGAAGACACAGCTAGTACACTATAAAGTAAAAATATCTAAGTATACTTAAAACCGACTATCATAATAAAATGCGTACACAAAATTTCGTGTCTGTGCTGTTAACCGTTAAATAATTTTTTATCTGGAGCTAATCCTGGATGTCGATTTAGGTCATGCTTACCATATAAATGCATTGTTATGCAATCACTTATCGCCAATCACATACCGCCAATCACCTATCGCCATCACCAGTCACCTATCGCCACCGCCTATCGCCAATCACCTATCACCAATCATCTGTCGCCAATCACATACCACCAATCACATATCGCCATCACCTATCACCAATCACCTATCACCAACACCTATCATCAATCACCAATCATCTACCGTCAATCATCTAGCACCAACCACCTATAGCCAATCACCTATCATCACCTATCGCCAATCACCTATGACCAATCATCACCTATCACCAATCACCTATGACCAATCATCTATCAACTATCGCCAACCACCTATCACCAATTCATATCGCCAATCACCAATCATCTACCGTCAATCATCTATCGCCAATCACATACCGCCAATCACCTATCGCCAAGCACCTATCACCAATCATCTATCACCTACAGCCAATCACCTATCACCAACACCTATCGCCAATCACCAATCATCTACCGACAATCATCTATCGCCAATCACATACCGCCAATCATCTATCGCCAATTACATACCGCCAATCACCTATCGCCAATCACCTATCGCCAGTCACAGTCTGTCGTCAATCACATACCGCCAATCACCTATCGCCATCACCTATCACCAATCACCTTTGACCAATCACCTATGACCAATCACCTATGACTAATCACCTGTGACCAATCACCTATCATCTATCGCCAACCACCTATCACCAACACCTATCGCCAAACACCAGTCATCTACCATCAATCATCTATCGCCATCACCTTTCACCAATCATCTGTCGCCAATCACATACCGCCAATCAGCAATCGCCATTAACTATCGCCAATCACCTTACACCAATCATCTGTCGCCAATCACATACCGCCAATCACCTATCGCCAATCACCTATCGCCATCACGAGTCACCTATCGCCACCACCTATAGCCAATCACCTATCACCAATGATCTGTCACCAATCACATACCGTCAATCAACTATCGCCAATCACCTATCATCTATCGCCAACCGACTATCACCAACACCTATCGCCAATCACCAATCTACCGTCAATCATCTATCGCCATCACCTATCACCAATCATCTGTCGCCAATCACATACCGCCAATCGCCTATCGCCAATCATCTGTCGCAATCACCCATCGCCGATCACCTTACACCAATCATCTGTCGCCAATCACATACCGCCAATCACCTATCGCCAATCACCTATAACCAATCATCTGTCGCCAATCACATACCGCCAATAACCTATCGCCATCACCTATCACCAATCACCTATCGCCAATCACATACCGCCAATCACATACCGCCAATCGCTTATCGCCATCACCTATCGCCAATCACCTTACACCAATCATCTGTCACCAATCACATACCGCCAATCACCTATCGCCAATCACACACCGCCAATCGCCTATCGCCATCACCTATCGCCAATCACCTATAACCAATCATCTGTCGCCAATCACATACCGCCAATCACCTATCGCCATCGCCAACCACCAATCACCTATGACCAATCACCTATGACCAATCACCTATGACCAATCACCTATGACCAATCACCTATGACCAATCACCTATCATCTAACGCCATTCACCTATCACCGGTCATCTATCGCCAATCATATATCATCTATCGCCAATCATCTATCGTCAATCACATACTGCCAATCACCTATCGCCAAACACCTATCACCAATCATCTATCACCTACAGCCAATCACCTATCACCAACACCAATCACCAATCACCTATGACCAATCACCTATGACCAATCACCTATGACCAATCACCTATGACCAATCACCTATGACCAATCACCTATGACCAATCACCTATGACCAATCACCTATCATCTAACGCCATTCACTTATCACCGGTCATCTATCGCCAATCATCTATCGTCAATCACATACTGCCAATCACCTATCGCCAAGCACCTATCACCAATCATCTATCACCTACAGCCAATCACCTATCACCAACAC
Organism: Amphipyra berbera; assembly: GCA_910594945.2. Taxonomy (NCBI): domain Eukaryota; kingdom Metazoa; phylum Arthropoda; class Insecta; order Lepidoptera; family Noctuidae; genus Amphipyra; species Amphipyra berbera. The sequence continues at coordinate 20,380,459 of OU343126.1, forward strand.
ACAACACCAATCATCTACCGACAATCACCTATCGCCAATCACCATCAGTCGCCAATCACATACCGCCAATCACCTATCGCCATCACCTATCACCAATCACCTATGACCAATCACCTATCATCTATCGCCAACCGCCAACCGCCAATCACCTGTGACCTATCTATCACCTATGACCAATCACCTATCATCAATCGCCAACACCTATCGCCATCACCTATCACCAATCACATGCCGCCAATCGCCTATCGCCATCACCTATCACCAATCACCTATCGCCAATAACATACCGCCAATCACCTATCGCCATCGCCAACCACCAATCACCTATGACCAATCACCTATTACCAATCACCTATGACCAATCACCTATGACCAATCACCTATTACCAACCACCTATTACCAACCACCTATTACCAACCACCTATTATCAACCACCTATGACCAATCACCTATGACCAATCACCTATGACCAATCACCTATGACCAATCACCTATGACCAATCACCTATGACCAATCACCTATGACCAATCACCTATGACCAATCACCTATCATCTAACGCCATTCACCTATCACCGGTCATCTATCGCCAATCATATATCATCTATCGCCAATCATCTATCGTTAATCACATACTGCCAATCACCTATCGCCAAGCACCTATCACCAATCATCTATCACCTACAGCCAATCACCTATCACCAACACCAATCGCCAATCAACAATCACCTATGACCAATCACCTATGACCAATCACCTATGACCAATCACCTATGACCAATCACCGATGACCAATCACCTATGACCAATCACCTATCATCTAACGCCATTCACCAATCACCAATCATCTACCGACAATCATCTATCGCCAATCACCATCAGTCGCCAATCACATACCGCCAATCACCTATCGCCATCACCTATCACCAATCACCTATGACCAATCACCTATCATCTATCGCCAACCGCCAATCACCTGTGACCTATCACCTATGACCAATCACCTATGACCAATCGCCAACACCTATCGCCAATCACCAATCTACCGTCAATTATCTATCGCCATCACCTATCACCAATCACATGTCGCCAATCGCCTATCGCCATCACCTATCGCCAATCACCTAACACCAATCATCTGTCGCCAATCACATACCACCAATCACCTATCGCCATCACCTATCACCAATCACCTATCGCCAATCACATACCGCCAATCACCTATCGCCATCGCCAACCACCAATCACCTATGACCAATCACCTATGACCAATCACCTATTACCAATCACCTATGACCAATCACCCATGACCAATCACCTATGACCAATCACCTATGACCAATCACCTATGACCAATCACCTATCATCTAACGCCATTCACCTATCACCGGTCATCATCGCCAATCCTATATCATCTATCGCCAATCATATATCGTCAATCACATACTGCCAATCACCTATCGCCAAGCACCTATCACCAATCATCTATCACCTACAGCCAATCACCTATCACCAACACCAATCGCCAATCACCAATCACCTATCACCAATCACCTATCACCAATCATCTGTCGCCAATCACATACCGCCAATCACCTATCACCAATCACCTATCATCTGTCGCCAACCAACTATCACCAACACCTATGGACAATCACTAAACTACCGTCAATCATCTATCGCCATCACCTATCACCAATCACCTTACACCAATCATCTGTCGCCAATCACATACCGCCAATCACCTATCGCCAATCACCTATCCTCATCACGAGTCACCTATCGCCACCACCTATTGCCAATCACCTATCACCAATCATCTGTCGCCATCACCCATCGCCAATCTCCTTACACCAGTCATCTGTCGCCAATCACATACCACCAATCACCTATCGCTAATCACCTATCACCAATCACCTTACACCAATCATCTGTCGCCAATCACATACCGCCAATCACATACCGCCAATCACCTATCACCAATCACCTATGACCAATCACCAAACTACCGTCAATCATCTATCGCTATCACCTATCACCAATCACCTAACACCAATCATCTGTCGCCAATCATCTACCGCCAATCACCTATCGCCATCACCTATCACCAATCACCTATCGCCAATCACATACCGCCAATCACCTATCACCATCATCTGTCGCCAATCACATACCGCCAATCACCTATCGCCAATCACCTATCGCCATCACGAGTCACCTATCGCCACCACCTATAGCCAATTACCTATGACCAATCATCTATCATCTATCGCCAACCACCTATCACCAACACCTATCGCCAATCACCAATCATCTACCGTCAATCATCTATCGCCAATCACATGCCGCCAATCAACTATCGCTAATCACATACCGCCAGTCACCTATCGCCATCACCAGTCACCTATCGCCACCACCTATAGCCAATCACCTATCACCAATCATCTGTCGCCAATCACATACCGCCAATTACCTATCGCCAATCACCTTACACCAACCATCTGTCGCCAATCACATACCGCCAGTCACCTATCGCCATCACCTATCACCAATCACCTATGACCAATCATCTATATCTTTCGCCAACCACCTATCACCAACACCAATCGCCAATCACCAATCATCTATCACCAATCGTCTCTCACCAATCACCGATGACCAACCACCTATAGCCAATCACCTATAACCAATCATCTATCATCTATCGCCAACCACCTATCATCTACCGTCAATCATCTAGCACCAACCACCTATAGCCAATCACCTATCACCAATCGCCAATCACCTATGACCAGTCATCTATCATCTATCGCCAACCACCTATCACCAACACCTATCACCAATCATCTACCGTCAATCATCTATCGCCATCACCTATCACCAACCACCTATGACCAATCATCTATCATCTATCGCCAACCACTTATCACCAACACTTATCGCCAATCACCAATCATATACCGTCAATCACCTATCCCCAACCACCTATAGCCAATCACCAATCATCTGTCGCCATCACCCATCGCCAATCTTCTTACACCAGTCATCTGTCGCCAATCACATACCACCAATCACCTATCGCCAATCACCTATGACCAATCACCTATCGCCAATCATCTATCATCTATCGCCAATCACCAATCATCTATCGCCAATCATAATTCATTTTCTCATACATTTTGTATGGAACGGCTTTTTTGGTATCTTGAGAACGGTTAGGGTGGGGTCGCGGTGCATGCTTTTTTTTGCGACTGTATCTGTATCTACATCGTTAGATACGGATACAGTCGCAAAAAAAACGCGATACTTATACAATCGCTCACGTAATTATGATTCTGCATCGCGACTAACGCAATACAGCAGCGATAGCGCAGCGTGTCGTGTACAGCGTGAATCGCGACTGTAGCGACCTGTGAATGCCTGTGGACGCTACAGTTGTTAGATGGACTCAGTCGACACGACATTGGTCGCGTTGTCTTTGTTGCTGCTTTTACGGAAGCAATCACAGCGTAACCGTGGACAACATAATACAGAAGTGACGCTTAACGACACCGTTGCGCGTTTGCATTGATAATGTCGCGCGTATGCATCGATGCAGACATGATGCTGAATCGATACAATCGCGCGTTGCAAATGCATCCAACGGCCAAAAGTAGCGATCCAGAGGCACGCTCACAAAACGCGCGTCTTTATTGCTGCAAAAAGTCGCTGTGAGCGATCGCCCTTAGACGGCGCGGGCTGCCTTGTCCATCGCACTACGTCAAGATTATCGGGGTGTGCGAGGATTGCGGGGCGCGGCGGCCGATTTGAAATTATTTGTTTATCACTGCGTCGCCTTAAGGTAGGTTCCGAGGTACCTTGAGTTTGACAGATGATTCCTTACCTCGACTGAGGAAAAATCTCGAGTCAAAGACGTTTATGTCAAGTCGAGGTGGAGTCGAGTCGAGTAAGTTTTGGAGGAACGTCTTAGAATATGGGTGTTAGTTGCCGGCGACCGGTCAACAGTGCGTAATAGCTCTAACGCCGCAACCCCAGAGGAGAATTTCAAGAGTGGATGCCACAGTAAAAATAAAGACAGACGATTCTTTCACTACGACACAGGCTATAATACAATCATTAAAATTTTGTATTAAAAGGGTACCTTTGATTGTAAAAAAAATATTTGTTTTAGAAATTCATTACAAAAGACTCAATTTTAGAGGAATTGGAGAATAAATGTTAAGTTGAAATTAATGTTTCACAACCAAAGGTTTGTTTAACTTTTGTACAAAATTTTAATGGCCGGAGTTTAAAAGAAAAGCTTTCAGGCAGCTCTTTTAAGATAATTATGTTAAGATAGGCTAGACCACTAATTGGGCAGCTCCAAATTATTACATAACATCACGCATTGTATTCCCCGAAGAGTCCGGCAGAGGTGTTTTTAGTACACCCTCGTTTCGCCAGTTATGTTTAATTCCCATGTAATAGGGGGCGAGCCTATTGCCAATAACCGGGCACAAATCCAGACTCCGGGCTGCTACTGAGAAATTCCTGATGGAAAAATCCAATAACACTTTACCCGACCTGGGGATCGAACCCAGGACCCCATGCTCAGCAGTCGCGCTTGTGACCACTAGACCATCAAGGCAGTCCAAATTATTAGTTAACCAAATTCCCTCTATTAATACGACGAAACGGAACTTTACGATCGACCCACAGAACACTTCCTATGCTCGCATTATACTTAATATAGACTAATAATGTTCATTGTTTTACTAAGAATTATATACTAAATGGTTTCATACTTCCACTACGCTATTAATTATGAAAATAGAGAACCTTATGGTATCGGGCTAAAATACGACACAGCATCTCTTTACTTGGCGTCATAGGAGGTGACCAAGCGATCAGTGGCGGTCCGGGGGGGGGGGGGGTCGTAGGGGTCATGACCCCCCTAAAGTCGTAACGACAAATTGACAAACCTCATAAAGAAAAAAAATAGATAATTTGCAAAAAAAATACAAATTGTGCAGTAAGTTCTAATGTGCTCAATATACTCTTACACATACAATACTTTCAATTCATGAGCCATTGAAATGGGATACCCAGTATACCGTCAACTCACATGAAATCTTGCACACACAAACAGGTACATACGCCCGTCAACTTCCTGAAAATAAGACAAATCCTTCTTCATTTCGTGTGGTTAGGTGAGTAATGGTGTCAGAGTTTATGCCGCCCATGGGCCTCCGACTTACCTTCTCCTGCCATCGAGAAATATCTCTCAGGTGCCGGTTTCCTCACGATGTTATCCTTCACCGTTTTTAAGCAAGTGATAATTATACAATACGCACATGAATCCGAAAAGTCAGAGGTGCGTGCTTTGGGTTCGAATTCGAAACCTATGACTTGCCAGTCCCACGGTCACGCCACTAGGCTATCACTGCTATGAGAACAAAATGAAACGAAATCAGACTTCGATTTTTTTTGATTTCATGCAAATTAGGTTCTTTTTCCTTTTTTTATCTTCCCTTGGGACACTCAGTATACAGTCAACTCAAATGAAAGCTTACACAAACAGGTACATACGCACACCAAATTCCTGAAAATAAAACAAGTCCTTGTCGTATTGATTACAATACGATAACGAGGAAAGCTATCGATTAATTTATTCGTAGACATCGCTCATAAAACCATGTGCAATATTCAGTTTCAAAACACCACATAAAGAATAGTAATTAAGTTGCTAAGATCAGAGGTCGAAAGTGTCGTAGAGGTACGCCGTACGCTGATGTCTGGAGTAAGATGTGCAAAGAAAGCAAGGCTTTTGATGCTTTAATATGCCTAAAATTTACAGGTTCAAGCAAAAACAGTGGTTTACGACATTGAGTTATGTGCTGTTGGAGGCTGTTCATAAAATTTTCATTATTATTTCAGCGACGAAAAATTAAATAACCGGAAATTACCTTTGTTTTCTGTAAACATTTTTTCAAGTAAGTAGAAGTTAAAAACAGTAATTTACTGAAATTCAGCATTAAACACAGTGCAACTGCATACCTCCGTAACCCCATTCATGCCTAATATTCCTGTATGTTTCCTGTTTACAGAATTTGATTTTTGTAACGGTTGGCAGGAAGTCAGGGCACTTCAAGCCGTCAGTGACGATAGACATAATTTATTTATTTACTTGTTTTTGGAAGACTAACAGCAGTTCAGGAAGCTAATAATAAATGAAGTGAACAATTGTAAGGGCCATGAATGAAGATATGATGTCGTCACAGAACAGAAACCTGAAGAGGTCTGGTTTAACCTTAGGACGCCAGGTAACATTACCCGGAAGGATGGCACGCTGTGTTCCGCCCGCGCCTCTCAGAAGGACGCGGGACATGGGGAAAATGGCCCCACAAAGGAGAGGTCCACCAGCAGCTGGTGGACCAAGACCTGCCGGGGTTGCGGTGCACGCAATAGCGAATCCCGTGACCCCGGCCATAGGTTAGAAGGAGGAACGCCGTGGGTTTTTAGCCGGTAAGACTCCGGCAGACGCCCTCGCCTTCCCCGGGTGAGTAAAATCCATGAGGATTTCCCCGCAACAAAAAAAAGGCTCCTCACATTAAAGACCCTTTTCGATGACGAGGGACATATTTAATAATGGATGCCTACACCAAAATACTTTGAACATCTCCCTTGATTCCATGATCCGTGGTAATTGTCATAGCAGTCATACATCGCGAATGTCTTTTTAAATGCCATCAGGTCGAGCGATTGGTAGTCCGAGGTCAGACGGCGTTTAGAAAGGGCGCAGCTTTTTAAAACTTGACGATTATCATGAACTGGTAACTATACCACTACACTACTGCACTAGCAGTCATAAAAAAATGATATAAATGGTAAACAAACTTTTGATCGTAAATCAAAAATCCGACAGCAAATTTTTTTTAACAATGTAATGCACTAAAAAGACCGTAACAAGATTGAGAATAGAAAACAAAATTAAAATAAACTATAAACGAAGTAAACTACTTCGGTTTAACAGACTATATTATTATGAGCTGAAAGCCTAAATTAAATACCCGCATTAAGCTTAGTAGCAAGCGGAACCCATTAATTTTCTTTCGATTTATAATTTGCAATTGTGAAAAACATAACACTTCCTTGGCAGTCAGATAAAAAAAACTCAGTTTTTCTCGATGAATCCATTTAACATTCACATTTTTAGAAACTTTAACTGTTATTTTTGAAATATTTAAGTTTTCTAATAATGTGTATGTGGGGGGGCTCACATGGTTAGAAACGGCACAAAATAGAGAGGTTTGGAAGGCAAAAGAAGAAGCCTCATTCCATAGGCTATAAAAGGAAATAAAAAAAATGTGTATGTTTAATGGATTCTAAGAACACCAACATCCGTATGCAAAAACATTACTAGATGGCCTCATAGTGTGCTCGAACGTTACTGCATTGAATACGGGTCTGAGATTGGTCGCCTTTATGATGCGAGATTAAAGGCAGCCAATCACAGAGTCGTCTTCAACGCAGTGCGTTCGAGAACACTGTGAGGCCTTCTAGTAATGTTTGTGTATACAGGTGTAAGGGTCAACTCATACTAGAGCAGAGTCGAAACGCATTGAAGCGTCAAATTCTTCACAAGTAAAGCGAAGAACCAATCAGCATTAGTTGCGCTCCGACGCGCGAATTCTGTGGAATGTGTGCGAATTCGCGGGTCTTTTTTATCTTAGAAGAAATATGTGTATTATTTTGTGGAGATAAGGGTATGTTAAGTTATGTATGCTATGTTAAGTTTCAGATTGAGGCTTCGATGCGCTTCGACTCTGGTCTAATATGAGTTGACCCTTAATGTTTTCACGATCAAAGGTTTGTTTACCTTTTATACAAATTTTTAATGGCTAGACTATACATGTCTCGTCTTGGCTATGAAAAGAATACATTAACAGGTAATGACTATTTCGTAAGAGATTAGAGACAACTAAAGATTGGACCCGGAACCGGTACGAAGTGTACGAACGACTGCGCTCACGTAAAAATTCTAAGTTTTTCGGGATGAAAATTAAGACACCTTATGCCTTTTTCAGGTTTCAAGTTACTACCGCTCTGTGTATTAGGTACTGTAAGCAAAATAAGTTCGGCAGCATAGTCGTGAAGTTTCCATAGGTATAAGTTATAATATTTTTCGTTTTATTTCTGGAAACTTGAAAACAGTAAGTAGGTACTTTTACTGTCGCACTCAGAATTGTTTAATGGTTACTTAAGCTGCTCCTTAGCTATTAAGGAGCTGGCACGACACGGCAAGTGATTTTCATGCGTCGAATAAGAAAATAACATAATAGAATGACAGTTGCGTACGGGCTATGTTTGGGCTGAAAACTACTGACAGCTGCATTCCAATGTTTTTGAAGTATAAAATTCTCACACTTCCGTCTATCTATATTTATGAAGTAGCATTGTTTGTTAGAAATAATCCCCATTCGTTTCCGCGACTATCTGAAAATTTCGTTCGAAGTCGACGAAATAATGACAAACTTTGTATACATCCATCTAAAACTACACTGTTATATAAAAGCATTATATGCATGGGTCCAAAGATTTATAACCGGATCCCAAAGGACATCAAACTATTAAATTTAAATTTATTTAAAGCTAAATTAAAAAAGATGTTGACTGAGAAATGTTATTATAATATACATGATTTATTATAATATACATGTTATTATAATATACATGATTTCCTGAATGATAGAAGTTGATTTCTATAATTTGATGTTTATATAATTTAATACAATTTTAATGTTTGTCTTTTATTACTGAATTATTTTTAATTTAATACAATTACAATTTCAATACTTATTTGCACACCTTCAAATGGTATAACATGTAGCTCATATTTAAATGTAAACACCATTGCATGAATATAATTTTGTATTGTAATTCACACATGTTACAGCAAATAAATATATCTTTATCTTTTTATCTTAATAAAATTGAGATTTCAATGATAATCATCGTAGGAACAAAAACTAAGCTGGTTTTTGTACCTACCTTCCTTGCCATGCTGTGCCGGGCCGTGACGCCAGTGGGCGCAGGCCCTAAGTAACCGTTTAACGTCGCTGAGTGCGGCAGTTAGTAGGTATTCTAGGTTCAATGAAAACGCCAATGGCATGCACATAGTATGATGAAAAGAAGATGAACACGCTTGTCTACATAAACATAACATAACATCACGCCTTGTATTCCCCGAAAGGTTCTGCAGAGGTGTTTTAGTACACCCTCGTTTCGAGCCTATTGCCATCAACCTGGCACAATTCCAAACTCCGGGCCGCTACTGAGGAATTCCACACGGAAAACCCAATAACACTGCCCGACCTGGGGAAAGAACGCGGTCACGCACGATCAGCAGTCGCGCTTGCCACCATTAGACTAAAGTCTAGTTCTTAGAAAATTACGGTCTAAAAATCTAAATATCAAGTGCTTATCCATAATGATCTCTAAAACTCAATTAAGCATATTACTTTTCTGGTTAAAGTCGTATAAATGAAATTACTCTTCAATCATGAGTACAATGCGCCCAGAATATCTTGGTAGGCGGATAAAGAAGAACTAAATTGAAACTTACAGAAGTTGACATATTGTTGCGTTTTGCGTTTGCGTGCAGCGCCCCCGCGTCGCGAACAGCCAAGTATACTGGGCGGACTGTAGATGCATTGCTAAATGCATCGTAAAAACATTATTACAAAGTTTCTTGTAATGAGCTTGGGTTCAAAGAAATGGGCAACATTGTTTAAGTGAGAGCTGCACAGTTTTATAGAAATACTAAGAATTAATAATATTAGAACAAAGCGGACTGTGTGCGTTCTTTAGAAGTTGTGAAGAAAGGTCATTGGGCACTTTAGTATGGAAACCTTACCCACAGCGGACACAAATGAAATATAGCAGAATGTGATGATGATATATGATGATATATAATGATATATGGCTTTGATTTGCTATGGTATTAGTCGCATTAATGTGGGTCGTGGGAATCTTGAAAACATTAAAAGTTTAGTAATATTACTTCAGTATGTCGTCGACGTACTAATGTTACTAAAATTATGTGGTCCTGGAATTGTGTATTATGGATCTGGTGTCCTTAACCAGAGGGTCGCATATTCGAACCCTTGATCGTGAATCAATTTTTACGTTTTCTAAAAACAAAAAAGTTGATGTAGGGAAAATAAATAAAATACTAATCCATTTAATTTTTGTTCATTCATTTCCTATACATGTCATTTCGGTTTAAAGAGATTTATTTTCTTATAAAAACTTTACAGTTCATTTACAATAAGAATTAAGTAAATTACATTTCATAATAAAAAGTTCATTTACCTCTGGCACAATATGCTATGACATTATGATTAATTATAATTTAAATTTAATTTTAGAAACATAATAATTTGACTAAATAACAATTTGTAACAATCAGGAAATTAATAATAAATATCAGCAATTTTATACATTCTAATAATAATATTATTTTAATAATATTATAATAATATTTTTTGTTTTATTATATTTTTTGTGGAAATATTTAAAAATATAATTTATATGTATCCTATACAATGAATAAACGGAATATTATTTCTACAATCTAAATATTTTTGTTACTTACATTCATTTTGTTATTTACATATAATATCAATTATTATGATATTCATATTATCGTGCTTACATGTTTTCTTAATTTGGTTTTAAAAATATTAATGTTTTCACAGTCCTTTATATCTGCGGGTAGCTTGTTAATTTTATTATTCAACTTGATCCATATCAACTCATCATCAGCTCATCGAGATGTCTTGGGTGAAACCTAGTCTTAGAACCTGTTGTAGTCGTCTATACTCTACTGTATGCTGTTTTTTTATTTAAATCTTCTTATGACATGAGAGAATAAAAAATCCTATGAGATCGTTTATTTTTCATTTAAAAAGAAATCGGTTCATTTTTCTCCCATCGATTTTTAATCTAACAATTATATACAATGAAAGAACTCATTATTTTCTTTATTTTAAAATAATTTTGGTTAATGTCCGCCACTCTTCGCAAAGCGGGTCAGATATAATGACCTTTTAATTTATTTCTTGGTAGAAATTATTTGCATACTTATGTTCGACTCCGTTTTGCACTTCGATTCTGAACTGGGAGTTATGCGTTTGACACAACAAAGGCGGGGGCGCGAGCGGGGCGTGTCGTCCACGGGTCTATGAGAATTGTATTCAAGGAATTTCCTGACTCCGCAGTCACACCGTTAATTCAGCCCTCATCAAGCTGTCTCCCTCCCAGTCCTCCCGCCAGCAACGCCCTAAGCCGAGGTATTCCCCGAAGGGTTGGGCAGATGTGTATAGTAACACCCTCATTTCGCCTTTATGTTTAAGTTCCATGTAATAGGGGGCGAGTCTATTGCTATCAGTCGGGCACAAATGCAAACGGGCTGCTACTGAGGAATTCCACACGGAAAAACCCAATAACACTTTGTCCGACCTGGAGATCGAACCTAGAACCTCACGATCAGCAGTAGTGCTTGCCACCACAAGACCAATGAAGTAGTTTGTATTAACTATTAAACCAATATACAATATGAAGCAATGCATTAGCTTTAACAAAATACTTATAACTTTTACATAATATAAAACAAAGTCGCTCCCGCTGTCTGTACGCTTAGATCTTTTAAACTACGCAACAGATTTTAATGCAATTTTCAGCAATAGATACAGTGATTCAAGAGGAAGGTTTATATGCCCCACATTAGTATGTACATTACACCCGTGCGAAGCCGGGGCGGGTCGCTAGTATAATAATATAATATGTTTATTCAATAGAACTGCCTTGTTGGTCTAGTGGTCGCAAGCGCGACTGCTGAGCATGGGGTCCTGGGTTCGATCCCCTGGTCGGACAGTGTTATTGGGTTTTTCCGAGTGGAATTCCTCATTAGCAGTGCAGAGTTTGGATTAGTGCCCGGTTGAAGACAATAGGCTCGCCCCCTATTACATGGGACTTAAACATAACGGCAAAATGAGGGTGTTACTATACATCTCTGCCCAACCCTTCGGGGAATACAGGCGTGATGTTATGTTATGTTTTATTTAATAACATTCAAGAGAGTAAACCCTACACAATCATAAATAACGTGTCTGACAAAGTTGTAATCTTAAATAATATTATAAAGCTGAAGAGTTTGTTTGTTGGTTTGAACTCGCTAATCTCAGGAACTACTAAATATCTCAGGTTGGAATTGAAAATTTATTTTATGTTGGCTAGTCCATTAATCGATGAAGATTATAGGCTATATAACATCACGCTACGACCAACAGGAGCGGAGCATAAATGAAAAATGTTGCAAAAACGGGTAAAATGTCCACCCACGCGAAGCCGGGACGGGCCGCTAGTAATTAATGTGTTGCTTACATAACAAGGAAAGGAAGATTATTATGAAAGAAACGTTATATTAATAGACCATTTAAACCAAAAAATAACGATCGCACCCGTTAACTGTCTCTACGAACCTGACAACATTAACATGAACACAACTCAAGAAAAACAAACCACGTCTAATTTGGCACCACTTGGCACCCGTCTGTTCCAAGTGTCACTCTCAACTAGGGTCGCCATCTCTAAAATTTGGCTACCAGAACAAGACGCGTGAAAACCCCGGATTTTAGAGCCCAGAACCCGGACATGTCAACAGGTTTTTTAAAAAAATAGTGTAATAAAAAACAGTTGAAAATGTCATAAATCACCTTTTTCGTTCGTCGGTTGATCGCGGCGTGCGGGCACAGTGCGTGTGTCGCAGGCGGGCGGCCCAAGACTTTAATTGTTTTATCTCGGACTACATAAACTAGAACAAATCCGGGGAAATCCGGACGGATGGCAACCCTACTCTCAACTCGCGCATGGCGACCTGGTTCGTTCCCAGACCATCAATCTACGTAAAAAAGTGGACTAATGTAAACAGAGTGACTGTCTGCTCAGTCACGTAAGCATTGAAAAAGAGATTTTTAAGGTGCGGTCCACTGTGTATCGTTTTGCTGTTAAGATCATCGGGTCCGTATCGCCGATGCTTGTTGTAATCGCTGTGTGTACGGATGTATCGTTATATCCTTCCGCGCTACCGATTATGACACGCGTCAGCGATATGGATACGATGTTTGAATCGGCAAAATTATTGTGGACCCACCTTAGTGAGTTTAAATCTTGGCGAAATAAAAGTAATAATTATGTTATCAAAGTACAACATATCTATCTAATAGTCCTTACGCAAGTCACTTTTACGAAAATATCTATACAAGGTTTGTCAGAAAGGGGGTACTAAGCCAAAAGGGTGTTAAAGTACCTATAATAAGGGATAACTTTTGTTCTACAACTTTCCCCAAAACTCGATAGTTTAAGAGAAATAGCTTTTCAAAGATTTCGTAAAAAAATATACTAAAATCTAGCTGTCCTTAACTATGATCAGCTGTGTTTGCAATTAAGGTCATATTTGGGGTCACGGATTAGAAACTTAATATTCTGAATTCATAACTAAACCAGGAATGATACTTTTTTTGAAAAATCGAAAATAAAAAACTTTTTGCATTCAAATAAAAATTATCGAAATTTGAAATTTTAACACTTGCTTTATAATAGCCATCAGTGATACTTCAGGTGGCCCGCGGCTTAGTACCCCCTTTCTGACTAACCTTGTATAAAATATGTATTCATATGAGAACCAAAATTTTATATATTTTTTTTATGTTTAGGTACTTACCAAAATTTTTGTTTTGACGTTGATTTTATTATTCTTGTATTAATTAGTGTAGAAAATATTTTTAATGTCAATTTATTTATCTCACAAAATGTCTGCGAGCCTAATTCAAGTTAGATTGCAAAAGGCTCTCAATTTTGTTATAAACATCGTTATTTCATGTAGGTACCTACTTTTACTCAATATTTATGACAAAACGTGAGTTGAATGTAATGTTTGTATTTAATTCCCAAATCGAGTAAAGCGCACTATATATAGCCTACCTATAACGATAAAATTATTCGAGGTGGTCTAAAACACGTGCCTATCAGTAACTTAGCCACTTAATGAGTTCAAACAAGGTCTGATCTGATTGGAATGCGACAATTTAGTCAGTCTACTGTTGCGGGTCGAGGTTAGACACAGAGTGTTACAATCTAAACAGTACTACGAGGGCTCGCGTACTTTGTTTTGATAAAATTTTGGCCAATTCACAGTAGATACGATCGATTTAACTAACCGATCTAAACATAACATTATAACATTATGCCTGTATTCCCCGAAGGGTTGGGCAGAGGCCGCTGTGGTGTATAATAACATCTTCATTTCGCTATGTTATGTTTAACTCCCGGGACGACCCTATTGCCATCAACTGGGCACTAATCCAAACGCCGGACTGCTATTGAGGAATTCCACACAGAAAAAACTAATAACACTTAGCCTGACCTGGGGATCGAACCTAAGACCTGACGATCACCAGTCGCGCTTGCCACCAATAGACTAACGAGGTAGTAACCTTTCTAATCTGTTATTAAATTATAGGTTACTTAAATATAGAAATTAAGCAATTCTTAACCACAAAACAGATAGGTACAGAAGTCAATCAACGTACAAGTGCGCTCGAGCAACGCACACATAGACACTGCTCACGGACACGATATCTCGGACTGTTTGGGACTAGAGTGCGAGTGAGTGCGAGCGCGAGTGCCATGCGCTTGACAGAGATAGATATATAGATAGAGCGACCGCCGAGCGTAGGTATGAAAAGTGAAGTACATAGGTACATGTGATTGACTTCTGTACCTATCTGCTTTATGTCTTAACCCTCAGCTCTAATTAATTAACAATAAAGACATTGCACAAATTATTGATAGGTTAAATTCAAACTCACCAAATAATGAGATATCGTCGCTTAAGTTCAAACACCGCGTAACTCAAAATAGTTAACTTTACAGGAGAGCAAAAAATAGATTTTTTTCTACTTATCATATAATTGTTTTTAATCTACAATATTCTATTTTATTTTGGTTTTTTCGATGGAGCACTTTCGCGACACGATCCAGTATGGAACACACCTTTTTTTTGTCGTTGGAATATCCGCACGGATGTCCCTCGCCCGGGGGAAGGCGGGGTGTCTGCCGGACTCACCGGCTAAAAACCAACGGTGTCCCTCCTTCTGGCCTAAGGCCGGGGTTACGGGATTCGCTACTGCATGCACCGCAACCCCGGAGTATGGAACTCACCTGACTTACACGCTGTTTTAGCTGTTTACATAGCTTGATGGAAAAAAAATATTACTTACGCGGTGGATTTTGTTTTTTGAAATAACGCGTTACTATTGGATTTACCCATTGATTGTGATTGTCAAACGATGCGTTTTTCGATTCCCTACCGAATGACGTGCGTAACTCAAAACTACTATTTTTCGAGTTACGCGGTGTTAGTCGACCACCGATGATTGAGTCGTCGACCAACATAATATCACAGTATAAAGAAGTATTATTAGACTGTGATAATAATAGACACCGCCGCAATCTTCGTGTAGGTATCCGAACTTGTACGAATTGTGTCTTATATCGTACGAAAACCTCACATGTTTTCTTTAGCCCTCGACTTTGCTTCTCATGTAGATCTTCCTTCAAACAATAAACATTCTCGAAGAAAATCTTTGGCTGCCATACTTATAACTGACATTCGCAAATGCCCTCACACACCCATGAATGAGAACCATCATTACAATGTTTCACATACATTTGTAATTGTAAACCATTCTCCCATTCAAGCAGGTACCATTTAAATAAATTCATGTCTGTTCAAACAGCGGCCCATGAATGACAATCAGCCACGGTGCGCCCGTCTGTCACGTGGCCACCACATGGCAAAGGTCGACACCCTTTACACCACCCTTCATAACATACCCATCATTGTCCTTATTCTCATAGAGATAGAGTCCAGAAATGCTCGATTCGTACGCAAATTTTTTGGTCTTCACAGACCTGAAAACAAACTTCAATATCCCGTCTTTAAAACTCTTATTGTGATAGTAATATATGTTAAAATCGTTTGTTTCAAGTTCAGTAGTGTTCGGGTACAGTCGGGAGACAGAAAGGCACATTGAGACAATAGGAATTATAATAAGCCGGCGTAAAGTTGTATTAATTACTATAGTTAGTTCAGGCATGTTCAGGCGGGCCGCATTCCTGACCTTAAACTAAGGGTCTAGGCAATCACGACCTTCAGTTAGGGCGGAACATATGCTAATGTAAACTGGCACCGTTGCGTTGTTTTAATTATAAGGGTATAACTGTAAATGTATTGGTTAGAGAGCTGGCCATATGATTTACTGACAGGTATGGTCACCGTCTGCTGAGCCTTAAATACGATAGTAGGTAGTGCCTCAAGTCGCCCTGGAACAGTCTGCGAATTTCTACGTGGTATCTTCCCCCGGGGGGGTGGGGGGTTTGAAAACCGACTGGTCTGGAAACTGTCTGCTTCTATGTATTTTCGATTTGTGTGATCCTGAATAGTCATCCTGAAAATTTTGGGCCCAGCAAGTGGTCACAATCTGGAGTTATGCCGAAAAAGCCGAAAATTTCGATTTTCGCCTTACTTGAGGTATAGAAGTGTGAGGTGACAGGCCTGGAAGCACTTGCTGGGCCCAAAATTTGCAGGATGACTATTCAGGATCACACAAATCGAAAATATAATGAAGCAGACGGTTTGGTTTCCAGACCAGTCGATTCCCGACTGGTTTTCAAAACCCCCCCGGGGGGGAAGATACCACATAGAATTTCGCGGACTGTTACAGGGCGACTTGGGGCACTACCTACTATCGTATTTAAGGCTCAGCAGACGGTGACCATACCTGTCAGTAAATCATAATGGCCAGCTCTCTAACTAATAGCCTAGCGGTTGACCGCTTGCTTTCCATGCAGGGGTGTTTGAGTTCAAGTTCGGCGTTTCAAATTCACGTGCGGAACAGAGTTTGGATCACATGCGGATCAGTGTATTGATGGACTAAATGCTTAATTAATATCACAATCCAGGATCGCGATCCAACTATCGTGAAGCTATACGGCTCATGCCGTTGTGAAATGGTTAGCCAGTCAGCAAGGTTGGTAGCGGGGCTGATTGCCCAGGGAGTGGCGGGCGCACCCATCGCCTGACCAGTAACAGGCCCGGGAGGATGGCGCGCCGTATTCCACGCGCGCCTCTCAGAAGGAAGTGGGGCAGGGGACAAATTGCCCCACTACTGAAGAGGTCCACCAGAAGAAGCTGGTGGACCAAGACCTGCCGGAGTTGCGGTGCATGCTTACGCTAATCCCGCGACCCCGGCCTTAGGTTAGAAGGAGGGATACCGTTGGTTTTTAGCCGGTAAGAGTCCGGCAGACCCCCTCGCCTTCCCCGGGCGAGGGACATCTATGAGGATTTTCCAACGAGAAAAAAAAAATGTTGAAGGAATTACATGATTTTGTTTACACCCTGTATTTGGCATGAGGTATAATCCTTAAATCAGGACATCAAAAAACTTAAACATTTATTTAAATAAAACACCGTGTAATAATAATTTCTAAAGCTGTCTACATTGATAAATTTAGTTCTTGGACTTCGCATCAGGCGGAGGCAGGTGCAGCTTTGCCTCCAACTCATGAGGCACGTCTAGGTAGGTCCTCTCTAAGCCTACAGTGAGGATCAGGGCCCGGAGACGGTCCACCTCCACGTGGTCACCCTCGCTGGACCAGACCGTCATTGTGGAGTTTAGGGAGGAAGTCTCTCGGAGAAGGTCTAGGATGACTGGCTGGCTGTTGGCTGCGAGTCCTGCACGGACCTGGAAAATTCACCAGGTTTTGAGAAATGAAGTCATAAATAACAGATAAAATTTTCGGGAGATACCGTTCACCTAAGATTCGTCAAATCTTCTTATCCTATCTAATGTGGTTCCAAATTTCCATGTGTTGATTATATCGGGTGTAAAAATACCCTTAACGAAGCCGAGAGCCACGTATTCTTCCCATCACTACGAAGATTTTTTGGTATCGGGCCATACCTGGGAACCGACCGGTTATGGAGATATTGAAGGTCAAAGTCACCATATTTTTGTACGTTTTTCACGAAAACTAAGTTTACATGTTATTACTAAACATTCTTTTATACAAACATTATCAACATTTTTGAAATGTAGGCACAGTCTGCTAAGCACGCGCTTCAATTGCGCGCTACAATTAAAAGCTGTTTTTTAATACCAAAAAATAAAAGTCGTTTCCCAGCAATTATTTTTGCTGTATGTTACTTAGTTTGATGTACAGTATGCGTAGACTTCGGCTTCGTTAAGGCTATTTTTACACCCAGTACAGTACGTATTGTAACTGGTTGATGGGTAGGTTAAGTATAGCACAATCATACACTTTTTATCACTATCCACGCTATCCACTTATCACACAGTGTGAAAACGCGGGCATAGTTCAACTTATGATATTCAGGATTTTGAGAAATTGTTGATTTCTTACTTGTTTACATTGTGTAGCTGATCTTGTAGGATGATGTTAGTTATGTTAACCGACTACAAAACTAAAAGAGATTATGGAAAATGAGAAAAATAAAATTCGCTGAATAGTGTGGATAGGTGACAAAAAGTACATGATTGTTCTATACTTTAACTACCCGTCTTCCAGTTACAAGGTTTGCTCTGCATTGTGTTACGTACTTACTGTATACAAGGTTAGTCGGAAAGGGGGTACTAAGCCGAAAGGGTGTTAAAGTACCCATAATAATGGATAACCTTTGTTCTACAACTTTCCCCAAAAGTCATTAGTTTAAGAGAAATAGTTGTTCAAAGATTTCATAAAAAATACGCTAAATTCTATCTATCCTCAGCTATGATCAGCTGTGTTTACATTTTAAGTCATATTTGGGGTCACGGATTAGAAGCTCCATCTTCTGAATTGGTAAAAGGCAGGGAAGAATTAAAAAAAAATTGCATCGTTTTTTTATCGGATTTTGTAATTTTAACACTTTATTTAAAACAATCATCAGTGATAGATTAAGTGGCCCGCGACTTAGTACCCCCTTTCCGACTAATCTTGTATATTTTTTTTGGTTGATTGCTTTATTTATTGTTAACTCCTCGTTTTAGAATTCACTGCATTTGAACTTGGTTCCTATGGTC
Source organism: Amphipyra berbera (assembly GCA_910594945.2). NCBI lineage: Eukaryota > Metazoa > Arthropoda > Insecta > Lepidoptera > Noctuidae > Amphipyra > Amphipyra berbera. The sequence goes on from OU343126.1 coordinate 20,399,646, forward strand.
TTTAACGGAAACTGAAGGTGGAGGATTTCGATACTTACTTCAGTGACGAGTATCTTTGGGAGGCGAGAGTCAAAGTCAAAGTCAAAGCGAGAGTGTGGATCTTATTCTCATGGCACATTTTAATCATGCTTGCCTTCTCTTTCGCCGGAACTGCCTGATCACCTTTATCGGATACCAAAGTGACGATATTGGGGGCTTTATAAAATAAACAACTATTCCACTGGAAGCCCCGGCCTCCTACAGTAAAAGGAGATACTGTAGTCTACTCTGTGCAAAGTTTATTTTTATTTTTTATTCTTGTCTTGATCGTATTTGGCCCTAGTCTCACCTGATGGTAAGCGTAGGCAGGGTCTAAGATGGAGCACACGAATCCAAGGAACAGAGATATAGAGGGATTCCCCTATACGACGGAACACAGTAAACTGCTTGGCGACTTTAATGTGAGAGTGGTAGCTAGCCAGGCGGACCGTATAGATCCTACCACCAAGCGTGCTGGGTTTTGTTGAATCTTAAAACAGGCGTCTATTCCCTGTGTGCGGTGAGGAAGTTATATATTCTAACTCGTCCCCGCACGGGGTGAAATAGTATCGACATGAACAACTTTGGACTACGCTTATAAATACTATTTATGGCTGCATATTAAAGCTCCATAGATCTATAACCTAACTAATGTGCGATGGATCCCATACCGCCATCAAGCCTTGAATATTCCAGGTCTATCACATGTGTTGTGTCGTGTAACCTCCAAATACTACAATCCTCATTTTTAGGAGAGGCTCAGGCGAAACACACACTACTCCGCGCTACACTGCGGGGTGCGTGGCGACGAAGCCACAACACTGCGCGTGAATGCGTTTTCTGTGTGTTGCACTACGCGTGTTTTCTATACAAACACAGATACTTGCAAACAACGTAAGAACACGCACTCCCGCGCTACACTGCGTGATGAGATGCATTTGTAAAATCGCCTCACTTCTCGCAGATCACTCCGAATGGCTGATGATGATGTACTTACAGGGAACGTGACGGTCTGATTGATATGATTCTCATTGATCATCCTGAGCATGGTGCCGATCTGTTCACTCGTATACTCTCCCTCAGTGATGTTCCCGCCGTAGTTCGTGGTCCATCCAACGGACAGGACAGCACAGACATGCTTGGAGCCGAGTTTCAGGAACTTGGCCGGATCTACTGGTTTTGTGGTGGCATCTACTGGTCCCGGGAGGATGTCCGCGTTCAGCCATATGGGTAGTGCCTGTAGGAAGAAGGATGGATATGACCATGATGGAATTTTATGAAACATTTATTGATATATGGATTCCATTATTAAACCATCAGCCCTTTGATCTGACGACATTGTGAACTAGCTGGAAATGTGTGGATCCAGAGGGAACAAGACCCGTTTAGAGAGGCGTAACAGAGAAGAGGGCCATCCTAGTGAAAATGGGCGGAAATTATGATGAATTTCAATAGTTTTGAGGAGGAGTAGGTACTCCAATAGTTTTTAAATAATAATTACTATGAGAAAATGCGTTGCAGAAATTGAACATCATCATCTCGCAGCCCTTATCCCACACTAAGTGGGGTCGGCACAACATGTATTTCGTAAATCAATGTTGTTAGAGGTTTTGGCTTATTGTTTTATGACCGGCCGCCTGTCTGAAATTTTGATGTAATTTCTGCCTTTGCAGAAACTGAACATGTTAAAAATATAATCGATATTTTTAAGCATTGATCATTAATTATAGTACTCTTGATTAATTAGTTTCAGACTAATGAATCGATAGTTAAGATGTATTATTTTGAAAGCGTGACAATAGGTACAAAATACTAATAGATATTTTTTGGTAACCTGTTTTTAAATCAGTAAGTGGTGATTAAAATATAATTCTCATAATTCAGACAGTCTCATTACAATATAAGATTGCGACCTTCAAACCCAACCAATTTGTGATCGAAAACTCGATCCCTGCCAAGTTCACGACCAATGTACTCGAGATATAAATTCGAGCTAACTGACAAACAGACGTCCAGTCGCTACGAGAGGGACGATTACACATGATAATGATACGCGGAAGACGGTGCACAACATGTGCGTCTGCGCACGTCGGGCTGTCCCACGGGAGAAAGCGACGCGATAGCTTGCTGTTTCACAATCTACCACTTGCGTTGTAAACATATTGACCAACAATACGTAATCTTGTATACCTATTTTATTTTTAGTTATTTTCTATCAAAACCAATTTTATGTTTTATGTTTTTTATCAATATAATATTAGTAAAGATATAAAATAAAGTCGCTCCCGCTGTCTGTACGCTTAGATCTTTTAAACTACGCAACGGATTTTAATGCAGTTTTCAGCAATAGATAGAGTGATTCAAGAGGAAGGTTTATATGCCCCACATTGCACCCGTGCGAAGCCGGGGCGGGTCGCTAGTTTCATATAAAAAAAATACATAGCTTCCCTATCGCTATCGTCAACCATCGCCCTACTGCAACAGAGTAACTGTATCCTGACCATGAATCATTCCTTTGTGATGAAGACATTTCTCTGATTGCTACCAATTGCTGTTAATTACTAACTATCGTTTACAGTCAAGCCGCGGTTTAAACCGTTGACATAATCTCCTAAATTGGTTTTGAGATGATGTCTGTTTAGGGCTCCAAAAATGACGTGCAGTCATTATCGTATCTTTCTGAGAATTTGACCTTAACCGCAATTGGGAGTTTAAAAAGTAAGCTGTTTAGTCTGTGGTCTTCAGCCAACAAATATTATAGCATAACATAACATCACGCCTGTATTGCCCCAAGGGTAGGGCAGAGGTGTATAGTAACACTCTCATTACGCCGTCCCATGTAATAGGGAGCGAGCCTATATGAATCTCATGATGTCTGAGGGACCAAAAATTTGCCATGTGCTTAAGACCCGCTTGTTAAAGATAGGGTTGCGGGTTCAAACCCATGTATGTACCAATATGACTTTTACGATGTCAGAATCTACTTTCATAGTTAATCTAAAACACCAGTTACATACGGTGAAGGAAAATATCGTGAGGAAACTGGCTTAATGGTCTGAATTCTGAATTCGCCAACCCGCAGTTACCGAACACGGTGATCTTTGCTCTTTCCTTGTCCGTATAAGAAGCTTAGTTAAATAACCATTATTTTAACACAACAACACGCCTGTATTTTTAGAAGGGTGGGGCAGAGGTGTATAGTAACACTCTCATTTCGCCGTTATGTTTAACTCCCATGTAATAGGGGGTGAGCCTATTGCCATCATACGAGCACAAATCCTAACTCCGGGCTGCTACTGAGGAATTTCTACACGGAAAAACTCTAACATTTAGCCCGACCTGGGGATCGAACCCCGGACCACAGAATCAGCAGTCGCGCTTGCCACCACTAGATCAACGAGGAAGTTTGGTATTTAATTATTACAAATGAATTCCCACGAGCAGGCCACAAGTAATTAAACATGACACCTATATTATGCACATCTGCTAAATCTGTAGTGCCGCCATTTTTTCAGGGGTTCTCAATCATGGGCTGTTGTAACAAATGTTTGGTTCTAGCGACCCGCTACACATGCACTTCGTTTCATCTGTGTTATTCTTGTGTGGCCACTAAGTGTGCGAGAGTAAGGTCAGAAAGGTCATCCTTTAAAATTGAATGGATAATTGTGTTACAGAGCGTCTTGGTAAAATCTATTTTGTTTTGTTTTCGGGGTCTAACCGAGGTTCTCATAGGTAAGAAGACCTTATTTGCAAATGCTAAATGTTTTCATTTATTTAGTTTTGCGACAGCCAGTTTAGTTGGTTTTCGGTACACAGATAGTTTATATTGCAAATCTTTGTGAAATTGGGGTTTAAACACTTATTACGATGTTCTACGTAGCCTTTTTCCAACTTCGTTGGGGTCAGCTTCCAGTCTAAGGGGTCAATCAAGTATTACGTAAGCATGAAAGGAGGGTGAGGGGGTCTTTGCTTAGCTTATTTTTGGTGTGGGTGTCTAGATGATGATTACGTCAGCAACTTTTATTTATTTACTTATTTTTCTACACTTAAAACTGCTGCTTATGAATAACAATAAAGAAACCTGATCAGTTTGAAAAAAATATATACCAATGTTTACGTAAGCATAGGGGGGGGGGGGGTAAAAGCTTTGCTTACTTTTGCTGACAAGGGGGAGGGGTGGGTCTGAATACCGATATTTTACATGGAGCGACTGCCATCATACCTCCGCAACCTAGTGGGCAATGCCGATATCCTAACGTTAGACCGATTGTCAGATTTTCGGGCTTCTGACTTCCCGTAACGACTGTCATTGGTATTATTATGACACCCGGGACCGACTATTTAACGTGTGACGAACGGTCACCCATCCACAGACTGACCGCGGCTAGAGCAGCTTAACCTCGCAAATCGTATGATCCGCATGGTTAGTAATTAGCCACAAGCCCCTCAAATTTTTTTTACACGAAATAAATGAAGTACCTATTTACCTTCCATAAAATAATTTAACAAAACCTAAAATCGGTTAGAAATCTTTACATAGTATAAAACAAAATCGCTCCCGCTGCCTGTACGCTTAAATCTTTTAAACTACGCGACGGATTTTAATGCAGTTTTCAGCAATAAATAGAATGATTCAAGAGGAAGGTTTTTATCCTCCACATTAGTATCTATATTGCACCCGTGCGAAGTCGGGGCGGGTCGCTAATAATTCATAAAATATGATTTATCTACAAAACCCGCGCCTATAATCTCGCCTATCTTATGGCCTCCCCACACACAGACCGACCACACAAGATGTTGTTTTAAATTCCCGATTATTCACACGCTATGTCATTATTCTAATTAAGACGTCTGGAGCCATCATTCTAAACTAAAACCACCATTAATTAATCGTAATAGAGTCGAAATTTATATGGCTAGTAAAACAGTAGACCCTTTTATCATCTTTTGTGAAATCAACTTTAGAAATTAAAGTATAAGGTTGGTTTTTGATTGTAGTGTGGTCTTGTTGTAGGGATTACCATGAGACATGGTTGAGGCTATAACTAATTATAAATGATGACTAAATTGATTACTTCATACTTACTGATTATTTTAATACTAATTAAATGTGGTAAAACATAACATTACATCACGCCTTACATTCCCCGAGGGGGTTGGCAGAAGTGTTTTAGTACACCCTCGTTTCGCCAGTTATGTTTAAGTCCCATGTAATAGGGGGCGAGTCTATTGCCATTAATCGGGCACAAATCCAGACTCCAGGCTGCTACTGAGAAATTTCTAATGGAAAAACCCAATAACTACTTTACCCGACCTGGGGATCGAACCCAGGACCCCATGCTCAGCAGTCGCGCTTGCGACCACTAGACCAACAAAGCAGTCAAAGGCAAAAATTGGTATACCTAACAATTTTTATTGGTGGCTTGGAATTATACTCATTGTTTCTACCTCAGTAGCAGCCCGGAGTTTCGATTTGTGCCTGGTTATGGCAATAGGCTCGGACCCTATTACATGGGACTTAAACATAACGGCGAAATGAGGGTGATACTCAGTGGCGTGCATTGGTTTTCGGACTAGGTAGGAGGCACTAGCGATGTCGCCTTTCAATTGTACGCTTAAGCCCACTATACGATTCTGACCAAAAGAAATCATAGCCATACACGCTTATTTTATTTATAGTAATAGTTAAAGATGGAGTAGTTAATTACATCTTATGAGGTAGGCCCTGCTTAATTGTCTATATGCAATGCACGCCACCGGTGTTACTATGCCTCTACCCAAACCTTGGGGGAATACAGGCGTGATGTTTCTATCCCCATAAGTCCAGAATATGCCGTATGGTATCCAGAAGAGAATCAGCTATCTCTTCTTGTGGGTTGCATATTCTGAGCATAACGATGAAGGAAGACATTGTGAGGAAATCTGGACTTCATGGTTTCAAATCGCCAACAGTGAGCAACCATGGTAATGCTTGTTCCTTCTTTGTATGAGAAGAGGCTTTTGCCCAGCAGTGGGACAGTTACAAGTTGGTATTATTACTATTCTTAGCATAATCAAGGAAGCCTAGGTGGATTTGGGGACTAACACCCATATTCCAAGACGTTCCTCCAAAACTTACACGACTCGACTCCACCTCGACTCAGTCTTTCTCACTAGAATCGGTAGTCATAGTTGACATAAACGTCCTTGACTCGAGATTTTTCTTCAGTGGAGGTAAGGAATCATCTGTCAAACTCAACATACCTCGGAACTTACCTTATAGAAGGAAGTGTCAAAGTTCGTATGTAACAAAAATTAATTTTGAAGACTTTATCGAATATGCTTACGATAATCCTTACAAATATTTATAGCGGCGTTGTTTGCGCGATACAGATAATTCAAATTATGACGTAATGACTCCACTCTACCTCGACTCATTTGAGGACCCCTCAGTCGAGGAACCTCAAAGTTCACTCGAATTTACGACTAAGAATACAATTATGAAGGTGTTTTCGAGGCCGTCCTGAGTGGAATATGAGTCGAGTAAGTTTTGGAGGAAAGTCTTAGAATATGGGTGTAACAATTTCACATATTCCGGCTTCTTCGGGACCTTTCAAAGGTCTTCTCTTAAAAAATGGCTTTGACTGTGGACTCCACACATAAAAACTCACCTTCGCCTGATAACTGCCAATCAGTTCTTGACTCTCTTCGTAAGCTTCGATAGATTTGAAATCGAGTTTCACCCCCTTTTTCTTGTTCGCGTTCGTTTCCTTCAGGTTGTATTGAGCTGTGGTCTCCAGGAATTCGGCTAGAGTCAGGTCGGAGCTGGTGGCTGGTGGATGGGCCATTATGGGGACGGGAGGCCCATCCTTGCCGATCACCGTGCCGATGACGATGTCTGCTTCCAGCATGGCGACATTGCCTGGAAGATGTGGTATCTTTAGAATTTTTGGAAGGTCAGTTATCGTCGTCATGTTTGTTGAAGTTATTTCATAAATATTACTATGCAAAAACAGCAGTCATAGCCTAGAGGTGTGACCGTCGGACTGCCAAGTCATAGGTCTCGAGTTCGAACCCCTAGGTACGCACCTCTGATTTTTGGATTCATGTGCGTATTGTATAATTATCAGTTGCTTAAAAATGGTGAAGGAAAACATCGTGAGGAAACCGGCATGCCTGAGAGATTTCTCGACGGCATGTGAAGCCAAATCAGAGGCCTATGGGCGGCATAAACTCTGACACCAGGTTAATCACTAACCACACGAAAAGAAGAAGAAGAAAATTATGCAATAATGTCGAATTCACTACATTTAAAATTATAAGTTAACTCTATTTCCTCGATTACACAGTCGGGTGGTAACGCGGCTGTGTTATTTGTGTGTTACGTGTCTAAATTATTATGTTGATGGAAGTTTACTCTATGTTTCTCCTTCAAACCCAATTCCGCGTGAAACCAAATACTCAAATTACATAACAATATTTACGTTACAATTGCCAGCAACTGTAACTTTCATAAGCAATCCTATTTGCATATTGTTTAGCTATGGAAACAATTCGCGCGCGTTCAACACAGATTAGTAAAGAAATGGAGTGTTGATGTGGGTGACAACGAAAATCATGCACGACGTAGACAGCGGGCTACCGGAAATGCTATGCATGACGCGACGCGAGCGATTATTCAGTGACAGAAGTTTCTCTCTATCGCTTGCCTCATAGATTCGGTTTATGAGATTTGATAGAAGAAATGCGTTTATCGATCGGGCCATCGAGTCAAGATAAAATCGTACCGTTGGATGTAATCGAAAAATTGACTTTTATTACCGCAAATAAGGTTGGCTATACAATAACTAAAACAATTGAGAATGTTGTAAATCAAATAGAGATGTAATTGAAAGTATACCATGTTTGTTGGTGTTATTATTACTCATTGTTGCAAGGAGATTTTTTTATCACTTCTCGTTGGCCCGAGTATAAGGTACCTATAGATTTGCTTAATTTATTGAATCGATTTTAACTCTAATCTTCTTTTGCTTCAATTTTTGAATGTTGATTACAGCAACTCGATTAGCTGTGTAACAAAGTCTAAAAGACTTGCGAGACTTGCTCCATTCTTGACGATCGCAGATATCGATCAATAAAAATCGAGCAAAGTAGGTTACCTACCTATTTCTTCCTTTCGTGTGGTTAGTGACTAACCTGGTGTCAGAGTTTATGTCGCCCATGGGCCTTTGACTTAGCTTCACATGCCGTCGAGAAATATATCCTCACGATGTTTTCTTTCACCGTTTTTAAGCAAGTGATAATTATACAATACGCACATGAATCCAAAAAGGCAGAGGTGTGTGCCTTGGGTTCGAACTAGAAACCTATGACTGGCAGTCTGACGGTCACACCACTAGGCTATCACTGCTACCTACCTACCTACTGAGAGTTATAAGCACTCCATTTACTTATGCTAATCTGTGGTTCCGCGTACGTGTGAGGCCCAAATCTGTCATAATGTTAATTGTTATAAATTGCTGTGTTCCATGAACTGGCGATGTTGGGAATAAGAGCTATTCCTGAAGGGATGTGGTACAAGTAATATACTTTCGAAACTTTCTTTTAAATACGTGTTGGAGACATAAAGTTTGTCGATGTAAGAGTTCTAATCTAAAAAGAAATATCTAGAAAACACTTGCACGAAATACAGGTCTCCGCCAGTCAGTAAGGTTGGAAGGAAGGCTGACTGCCCAGAGTGCAGTGGAAGTTAAATTAGACGAAGGTTAATTCTATAGGATTTTATGAGTTATTTAAGAGCTTTGGGCGCGGTCAAAAGCCTTTCCAGACCGCGCGGTAAAAATAAAAATAACTAGCTAGGTATAGTACGAAACAACTAAGAAGTCGCATTGGCAAACTTGATCGAACAACAAATGGCAGTCACTCATTTTCGCGCCACTCTCACTTATTACGTCAGCGTAAAGATATTTTTTTACTGCAGTACTAATAAATATTCGTGGTTTGGAAATCGCACTCAGTTCAGAAGTGATTGGTTTCACGAAGTAACTATGCCGATGCGACTTCTAAGTTGTGTCGTAGTGTACTTAATTTTGTCCATAATGACCTTAGGATCGATTGCCGCAATGTGTGTATGGGTCAAGGGCAACGACCGTCTTTGTTCATAGTGAAATACTTTTAAGCGATCTTTTTTATTAATATAATATGTAAACCAAAACACCTAAAAAAACCTTTCACCGCTTAATACTTTAAACTGACACCACACACCAAGCTTCTAGTGTTGCCACACTCAATCAATTCACATTACTCTTGTGCTAACAACTGACGCAGTCTCTTTCTGACGCCGTAAATGAGAAAGGGACAGATGACGTTGTTGATTGATAGGTGGCACAGCTGCTACAATTCCCAGTAATGGAATGCTGCTTTAATGGTAATATTATGAGCTTAAGTGTTAGCTATTCGCATCTGATTTCATTTCATACGCGGTAATGGTTAAACTATTCGGTAACTGTGACTAACATCTTAATCGATTTCGAAGGCTGGGTAACTATGTACAGTAGGGGAACAAATAGATTCGTCAGTTTTCAAATTCGTTCCTTTCCCACATCGCGGGCACATGTTACCTTTTCACACTGTTGAACAGACCAATGCATGGAAAATTATGTTTAATTATTTGGTAGTAAAGATCAAAATTGCCTTTTGCCTCCATATGACGTGGTAGTGCCATGTAATGTCTTTGATTGTATTTGAGGAGTTTTGTTGTAAAAACCATGACATCAATCAAATCGATGATTTAATAAATTGACATTACTAGTTTATGCCACATATAATTTTTGATATCCTGTCAAAAATTTGCTGTATTTTCATTTCCATAATGTTGGCAATACGTAGTCGGTAAAATTGTTTGTTTCTTGCACTGTGCAAGCAAAAATAGTCCTTAAAGTGCATACAATTTTCATTCCCCTACTGTACTATAACCCCTTTTAAAAACAATTAAATGACTTGATCAGTTATAGAATAATGAAAGACACGCATTATTGAAATTCCCTTACTGCATTAAAATTCGTTCTTGGTACCGAAGGAATTTTATTGGTTAAAATGTATTTGACACCGTTTAATTGCAGTAGGGCGATAACTTTATGCGTTTTTTTATTTTAGAACTTCACGTCATTTCTTCTTTGATATGAAGTAACTTAGAAGTAAAAAAATACTGGAATAGTCATACTCACTTGATAAAGCCGCTTCTAGGTATGTTTTGTTGTTGACGGCATGAGCCCAGGAAACTGTTGTAAGGTTCCTCATTGGTTCTTCGTCAGATTTCACTACGATGGCTGTGAAAAATCCAAATAATTACTTTTTCTACCAAAACAGTAAGTAATTTGTCGGAGATTTTTTAATCATTTTATGGCAACACTAAAATTAATTGTCATGTCTATGCATTATCAATATCATGAATTGTCAAAACCGAGATCAATGATGAGTGAAACATTAAGTAAATCATATCTATAATATACACATTATTATATAACTTAGATACCTCTAATTACATACAATTATAGTTCTAAATTTCACTTTGCAGCACTTATTTCAAAACTTTATACAAAATTATAACCAAACAACAATGACCTTTACAATTGATGTGTCAGCAAACTACTACTTCGCGGCTAAGTGGCGCTAGTAGTTCAACAAATTGTTAGATTTCCTTTTATAATTTTAGTTCTGTATTTTGCCACCCGCAAAATCGACTAGGTTATATTCTTTTTCTTTTCATGCAGACTTTTTTAATTTGTCTTCAGTTTTATTGGCTTTGAGATCGAGGTTTTTAAGTATATCTATAAAATATGTAATCAATATCGAAAATGTACGAATGTAATGTAGTAAGTACAAGACGATGGCGAATTTATGATTATAGGTTATTAAAAGGTCTAAGTATTTACTAGATACCTATAATTATTGCTTGGGCCACAATTAAGATGGTTTATTAGAAATTATAGGCACTGAAAACAATATTGTAGTTATAACCGAATATTTAATATCATTCTAAAGTTTACACTATTCATTTTCTAAAGAATGGATAGCTCGCGTTAATGTACAATTGTAATTAACAGTAAAATGGAATGTGTATTGTCAACCTAGAATGCGTTTGAAATTGAAAATGGCGGAATTTTATGGCGCGAATTAAACGTATGTTCTTTGATTGCTTTATTGGAAAGTAGATTTTACTGCTACGCTGCTACTGCATACCAGGAAGTCTTACTTATAAAACAGGGGGAGGAAGGCGCCTGTGTTTCCTTTTGATTCCCATAAAATAATAGGTCAATCCTTCCCCATACATGACGGATTACGTCAAGAGCTTCCTCCTGCCTGCTATATAATATTTTGTCTCGCTTGACGCATCCAGGCGGACTCTAGCTAGGTATAGTACGACACAACTAAGAAGTTGCATCAGTGAACTTTGTAAAACCGATCATTTCCGAACTGCGTGCGACTTCAAGACCGTGAATTTGCATACTGCAGTAAAAAAAATCTACAGGATGTAAGCGAAATCATGTAATTTCTTCAAATCTCGTAATGTAGGTACTGCTGACATAGATTAACTCTGCACGGGATATTTATGGATTCAATAAAAAATAATTACAAAAAGTAAACATGTGTTCATAACAAAAGGTAGGTATTTTAGCGCCCCGAGCGAATTGCGTGGCAATCGGCCGCTGCGCGGTCATTTTATTCGGGGCGCTAAATGCCTCACGTTAAGGACATATGTTTACTTCTTGTATTAATTTTTTATTGAATCCAAAAAGATCTCGTGCAAGGTTAATCTATGTCAGCAGTACATCACGAGGTTTGAAAGAATTATATGATTTCGTTTACACCCTGTATACGCTGACGCGATAAGTGAGAGTAGCGCATAAATGAGTGACTGCCATTGGTTGTTGGATCAAGTTTGTCGATGTAACTTCTTAGTTGTGTCGTAGTATAACGATTAACCTGATAACGTTAGATTACTACCGTCCAAATCTACAAATATTTTACCTGAACCATCAAACAAATCTCTGCAATTTATTACGCAAAGTGAAATTAACTGTCTAAACCACGGTGGGGTTTCGTAAATATAGTTACGGTTAGTCAGCATTGAATTTAGTGTAAGCAGGTCGCAAATACTTTGATCTGTAGCGAGAACGGAAGCCCTCCTCGTTACTGAATCATTTCCACAGAATAACCAAGGAATTGGGTTATCTTTGTATAATATTGACTTGGATGTTTCAGAGATGGTTTTGGTTTAGTTTGTTGCGTGAGTCGTGTCGTTTTGTGACTAATTTTTATGGCTGGGTTGTTTTAATGATTCACTGTCTTGCGCTACACTGCGTTTTAATACGGTTATAACAAATATTTTGAGACCGTGATTACCTATGTGCGATTATTTTTCTTGGCCGCAGGTATTAATTAAATAAAGATTTAAATTATTAAATCCATTTGGAGAAACGTAGACCTACTCAAGAAAAATAATATTCTTAAATAAAAGCTCTGTTGTTATTGGTTATAAATATTAAAAATATAAATAGGTATATAAAAAACAAGATACAAGAATGTAAATAGGTACCTAACAGTCATGCATTGAAAATTATAATGCTCCTAAACTATCTTTTATTAGTTTAATAAGATTTTATATCGCGTCAACAGCGTCATTATGCATGTCTTGTCTCTTTATATTGTTTGCCTGGATGGTTAGATAATATATAGCAGTACGCTTAATACACGGTTGCTATTCTTTTATTTGTTTGAATTAATTACTCATAACAGTGTATATAATCTATTTTCGTATAGTAAAAGCGCCTTATAAAATTAAATAGCATAAACCTGGTAAAAAGTCATCTGTCGTCTTGTTGCTATTAAAATAACGTAGGGGCAAAAAGAAATTGCATCTATCTTAGACTTTCACACCCTTTCAGCCATAATAAAGGTGTAGAACCCCAAGTAACGTCAAAAATACAAAAATAATAACATAATTTACTGTATTTTCACGACTTTGTTTAAAATAAAAACATTTTTTTTTAAATAAGTTAATTCAACATACCTGCAACAGCCAATACAAACAGACGAATCATTTTTTGTTTTTTTTTGTAGAAAATCTTTTTTTTACACCCAATGAGTTTTTGTAAGGTAGGTACTTGTCGGTGTTCGCGCCCGTCCCGTGTATGACTGGCGTACCCTGGCACCTGTTTATTATAAAATTGGCCAATCAAACTGACGACTTGATTGTTAGTAAAGTGCTTTTCGAGACGGTACCAAGGACAGAGATGACGTTCCTAGCTGGGTAAGGAGGCGTTTATAGTGATAAAAAACATACTTTAACTGTCATGTCTGCATTCCCAGTAGAAGTGAGAAGAGGTGAACTGGTGTCGCACACAGTTTATTGAAAATTACGGTTCGTTCTACCTAGCCTTTTCCCAACTATGTTGGGGTCAGCTTCCAGTCTAACTAGATGCGGCTGAATACCAGTATTTTACACGGAGCGACTGCCATCAAACCTCCGCAACCCAGTTACTGGGCAATGCCGATATCCTAAAGTCAGACCTGTTGTTAGACTTTCGGGCTTCTGTCCAGTAATGACTGACTTAGGTATGTGGGTGGGTGTATGACACTCGGGGCCGACAGTTTAACTTACTCTCCGAGGCACGGAGGGATTTCGATGTGTAACGAACGGAGTTGACTGAATTGAAACTGAAGAAAAAAGACAATTTACCTATTCTTTCCTGTGCCAGGGTAGGGCAGGCGCCCCAGCTGCCTACCCTAAATACGCCTATTGGTCCGGCTTAGGGAGCGATCAAATATTACGTTACGAATTTGGGGGGAAGGGGGGGGGGTCTTCTGAAACGTTACGATGCATTACAGGGGCGCGAGAGGGGGTTTGAACTACGCGTTACGTAACATTGTTTTAACCCTTCAGAACGGTCGCGTAGAGATTTTTTTTCTCACGTATTTATTAAAACGTTTTTTTTTCTCAAAATATCAAATGGAATGACCACTTGAATTTTGTTTTACCTTCACAATATTTCTTGCTTGCTTTTCAGGATACGCCACATAATTGTGACTTTCAGGTAAAAATGGTCACTTGGTGGTCGTTACGTAAGGTTTTACTAGAGGGAAAGGGGGTAAAGAAAAATGTTACGGCGCGTTACATGGGGAGGGGGGGTCAAAAATATCCGAAAATTGCGTTACGTAATACTTGAACTCCCCTACCCTGGGCAGTCAGCCATGCGTCCCACCTTGCTGGCTGGCTATACTTTTCACCACGACATTTCATATACCTCGTGTCAACACGAGAGAAGAATAAGGGATGATTTCCACCAAACGGCTCGCATCGCATCGCATCGGAAAGGATACGAACGGATGCGGCAACAGCCGATCGCGTCCGGCGGGATGTCGACGCATACGATCGGCTCCGTGTCGCTTGCGAACGTATGCGTTTCTGTGCCTAGTCAAATAGTTTCATTGCTACCGTGTTGACAGCCGAAAGAATCCGGACGGATACGATGACAGGCGATCGGAGCCGATCGCGCGTCGCAGCATACTTTCAGCTACGATCGCGTGTCGCGGAAGACGCCCGCGGTCAAGCTGCTGTGCGCGGCTTGGTAAAATAAAAACAACACTTTATTGGAAAAGAAAAACACATAATTATTATACTATTCATAAACTATAACACAACTTCTATAAGATTACAGATCAAAATGAACACTAACATCTAAAGTAGGCCGGGTCTTAGACGTTAGTAACTTCCCATGTTACGTAATACAACCAGACATGGTGTAAGTACCCAGCAGTATGATTATAATATGAAGGGATCCGGGGAAGAAGCACTTTTGTCACCTAATGAACAAACTGTGATATTACTAAATAAAAGATAAGATCTTGATGATCTTGCGGTTGTTTTTTTAGTGAACGGTCTGGACATTGCATGTTTTTTCCCTGTATCGATATTTTAAAAGCATGAAAGCTCGGAGACTATGGATGTTATCGTCCTGTTGTTTTTGACAGAACATAGCGACAGGTATAACCATTCAGACTGCATTGCCAGTTGAAAAAAAATAAAAATGTGACAAAAGTTGTTCTTTCCCTGATCCCTTCATATATTAATGTAATTATTATATTTTATGACAAAACGTCTCTGATTAAACAATACTAAATAAAGATTGCGATATTTAATACTCAAAAAACAATGGGGTATAAGTTAATTACATCCAAGTGCAAAATCAGAGCGCAACTATAAAATCTATAAAATCAACGCACAGCCTAAGCGGCTGGGGTTAGAAACTTGAAATTTTGACAGTAGGTTCATTTGGTGACGTAAACATCCACTAAGAAGGGATTTCTCAAAATTCAACCCTTAAAGGGGTGAAATAAGTGTTGAAAGTTTGTATGAGAAATCTGGTATTTTTGAAGTGAGAAACATGGAATTAAATATTTAGGCTTTTGGTAAGAAATAAACGTATAAGTGTTTGAGGGTTTTTGGAGATTCCACCCCTAAGAGGGTGAAATGGGGGTTGAAGTTTGTATGTAAGTCCGTCGTTTTTGAAGTAAGAAAGATGAAATTAAATATTAAGGTTTCTGGTTAGGAATAAATATACACATATTTGGAAATTCAACCTCTAAGGGGGTGAAATAAGTGTTGAAAGTTTGTATGAGAAATCTGGTACTTTTGAAGTAAGAAGCATGGGGAGAAACTGACCGACTGGCTGACTAATCTAGCAACGCATAGCCTAAACCGCTGGGGGTGATATAAGACGGACGTTTTGGATTTTAAAATGTCACTTTAAAATGGGCTTAACGAGGATTTCAAACTTCACGCAAGCGAAGCTGCGGGCAAAAGCTAGTAAAGAAATAAAAATATAGACCTTAAATACTATGTACACGATTTAGTATCGTTTAAAGATTGTAAAATCCGTTCCGATCCGATGCGATGCGAGCCGTTTGGTGGAAATCATCCTTAAGAAGTCGGTTCCTACATCAAACATCGTGTGTGAAGTCATCCTATTCGCGTTATCTGTATCTTATTCTCGACGGCGGTTATCTCAATTTATCGACTAGGTTCATCCAGTTTCTATTTGAATGACATTCAGCTTAACGAAAACAAAAATATTATTAATAAAGAAAAGAATCAGATGCCCGTAAACTGCCTCGTTGGTCTAGTGGTGGCAAGAGCGACTGCTGATCGTGAGGTCCTGGGTTCAGCAAAGTGTTACTAGCTTTTTCCATTAAGAAATTCTCAGTAGCAGCCCGGAGTCTGGATTTGTACCCGATTAATGGCAATAGGCTCGTGCCCTATTACATGGGACTTAAACATAACTTGCGAAATGAGGGTGTTATTATTCACCTCTGTCTAACCCTTCGGGGACTAAAAGGCGTGATGTTATTATGTTATGTAAACGTCCACTTCTAACCCTTAATGACCGTTACAATAAACGGTCAGGTGGGAAATTGGCGCAGACGGATTAGGAGTCGTAGTTTGTTGTGATAGCAGACAAGATGACTGCTTGTTATCATGGCATGATCCTAAGGCTGAGCATCGACCAGAGCTGTGCTTAGCTGCGTAGCGAGGAATGTGTTTTGTAAGCACCAATAGAATCACTTCATTTACCTAGCTTCGCTCTGCGCAGCTCTAGTGGATATGGGCTTAGCGGGGCGCGAGGTTTTTGTTTATACAAAACAAGCGAGAAATGCGAGCGAGGGATGTGTTGCGAGGAATGTGTTGCGAGGAATGTGTTGCGAGGAATGTGTTGCGAGGAATGTGTTGCGATTAATGTGTTGCGAGGAATGTGTTACGAGGAATGTGTACCGCTCCCGCCACACCACCCTCATATTCGAAAAGAGTCCGCTACCTATCCTCGCACCGCTCATTTGTACAACACATTACGCATTACACATTACCCATTCCTCGCACAGCTCTGGTGGAAAGGGTCACACCGTTTCAAATCCTCGCTACACATTTTCGCACCGCACATTTTCCTCGCACAGCTCTGGTGGATGTCCAGCCTTAAACTCGCCTCTTTCGACTCCCACGGGTGAATAAGAGTGGCCTATTCTTAGCTAGAAATCACACAAATAAGGAAGAAGAGAGGCATCTTCTTCTTTTCATGTGGTTAGTGACTAACTTAGTGTCAGAGTTTATGCCGCCCATGGGCCTCTGACTTGGCTTCACATGCCGTCGACAAATATCTGTCAGGCATGCCGGTTTCCTCACGACGTTTTCCTTATTAAGGAAGCGATAATTATACAATACGCACATGAATCCGAAAAGCAGAGCTGCGTGCATTAGGTTCGAACTCGGGACCTATGGCTGGGCAGTCCGACGGTCACATCACTAGGCTATCACTGCCGTATAGGAGGAGAGGCATGTAAAAATGTGTCATACTTATCCATAAGTCATCTAGACTAACACCCATATTTTACGACGTTCCTCCAAAACTTACTCGACTAATACTCGACCCAGAACGGCCTCGAAAACACCTTCAAAATTGTATTCTTAGTCGCAATTTCGAGTGAACTTGGGGTTCTTCGACGGAGTCATTACGTCATAATTTGAATTATCTGCATGGCGCAAATAACGCCGAGATAAATAGTTATGAGGATTATCGTAAGCATATTCGATAAAGTCTTCAAAATAATTTTTGTTACATACCAGCTTTGACACTTCCTTCCTTAAAGTAGGTTCCGAGGTACCTTGAGTTTGACAGATGATTCCTTACCTCGACTGAGGAAAAATCTCGAGTCGAGGACGTTTATGTCAACTATAACTACCGATGGTAGTGAGTCGAGCTGGAGTCGAGTCGAGTAAGTTTTGGAGGAACGTCTTAGAATATGGGTTTAAAGCGACACTGACTACAAATTACAATGTGCATTTATACGAATAACAGAAGCGACCATTATAATCAGAACCTAGATCCTTAATAAATTCAACGTAAATCCAGACCAAGCTTCACAAGCTAGGTAGACTTCCATTCGACACAATCGTCCGATCTAACGCCACAAACTTACTTCTACACCCCAATCGACAGATTTTGTTCCTTATTCCCATGTATTAAGAATCATAACAGGTGTATTCGTATGTGCGTCACCGTGTCTCCTGATTGGCCGTGCAGACGACAACTACAACGAGTCCAGGATGAGGATGCAGGATGTGGTATTGTGTTGCAGTTCTGCGTACCAGCTATTAGTTGGGGCACGTTTGTGGACTAGATTCTTGCTAGATCTTTCCAGAGACCTTCAAGAACATAACACGCCTATATTCCCCGAAGGGTAAGGCAGAGGTGTATCGTAACACCCTCATTTCACCATTTAAGTCCCATGTAATACGGGGCGAGCGTATTGCCATCAACTGGGCACAAAATTAAACTCCGGGCTGCTACTGAGGAATCTCCCACTTAAAAAGCAGTGATAATATAGTGGTGTGACTGACGGACTGCCAAGTCATAGGTCTCGAGTTCGAACCCAAGGCACGCACCTCTGACTTTTCGGATTCATGTGCGTACTGTATAATTATTACATGCTTAAAAACGGTGAAGCAAAACATCGTGAAAAAACCGGCATGCCTGAGAGATATTTCTCGACGGCATATGAAGCTAAATCAGAGGCCCTTGGGCGGCATTAACTCTGACACCAGGTTAGTCACTAACCACAAGAAAAGAAGAAGACACGGAATAATCTAATAATACTTTGCCCGACCTGGGGATCGAACCCAGGACCTCACGATCAGCTGTCGCGCTTACCACGACTAGACCAACGAGGTACTGACCTTTGATAATTCGTAGCTTATTCCTGGCTGATTGTTTTGATTTAAATAGTTTGTAGAGGTCTTACTGCCATGTTCGTCTAATGGTCTCAACTGCTACTGCTGAGCATAGGGTCCTGGGTTCGATCCCCAGGTCAGGCAAAGTGTTATTGGGTTTTTCCATGAAGAATTTCTCAGCAGCCCGGAGTCTGGATTTGTGCCCGGTTAATGCCAGTAGGCTCGGTTCCTATTACATGGAGCTTAAACATGGCGAAACGAGGGTGTACTAAAAACACCTCTGCTGAACCCTTCGGGGAGTACAAGGCGTGGTGTTATGTTTATGTTATGTAGAGCTCCTTGTGGAAGAGCTCATCCGGGGAAGTACCTATTACAATCACACCTACTTCTGACGTAAAGCAGCATACCTCTTTTTCGATTTGAAGGGTATGGGTGCCTGTGAAATTACGGGCACATGCAGTCGCCGGCACGTAATTTGGTAAGGTTTTGGCGTAGTGGGAGTAAGTTCTCGCATGTACACTTAGTGCAACAAAAATGGTCACTTTTATTGCTTGTCATTATTCTATGGTTATTGCCATAATTTATTTTTAAACACTTCTGTTTAGAAGAAAGAAATAAAGGAGAGGAATTCTCTTCTCTACTCTTGCCAAGTTACGTGCCGGTGACTATAAGACTTTCAAACACTACCTATCTATAAGGTTGGCAACACGTCAGCAATCCTCTTGGTATAGTAGGTGTGTCTAGTGGCTGGAGAGGCGGCATGGCGCCCTCAGCTTCCGGCTGACGCAGGTACTCTCGGGACATGGTTGTTTCGGGAAGTACCTGTATCGTATAGGCCGGGAGTAGACGCCCGGATGTCACCACTGCGACTGCCCCGAGGACACGGCGCTGCACACGCTGCAGGCGTGTCCAGCTTGGGGGTAGCAGCGCCACGAACTAGTCGCGGCGGTCAGCGGTGACCTCTCGTTTCCGGCCGTGGTTCTGTCCATGGTCGGGAGCGAGACTGCGTGGAAAGCCATCGCCTCCTTTTGCGAGGGGGTGATGGCGACCAAAGAGGAAGCGGAGAGGGAGAGGGAGCGGTGTGCTCTTCTCCCTTCCCACGCCAGACGCACCGGGCGCCGGAGGGCGCGCGTACGCGACGACCTCCAGCCACCCTAGTGTGTGGCCTGCGGACGGCGGGTTAGGGGACTCGCCGCCCGACCAGTAACAGGCCCGAGAAGGCGGCGCGCTGTGTTAAGTGCGCGCTTCTCAGGAGGACGTGGGGCAAGTTCCCACAGAGGAGAGGTCCGCCATGGGTTGGCGGACCGGGACCTGCCGGGGTTGCGGTGCATGCTTTTGCGAATCCCGCGACCCCGGCCGTACGGTCAGGAGGAGGAACACCGTTTGTTTTAGCCGATAAGAGTCCGGCAGACCCCCTCGCTTTCCCCGGGCGAAGGACATCCATGAGGATCCATCCAACGAGAAAAAAAAGTTATGTCTAGGGGGTGGTAACTAGGTACTTGCCCTAAGGCAAGATTTTTCACAAAAAAGTTGAAATAAGAGCTTAAAAACCGGCCAAGTGCGAATCGGACTCGCGCACGAAGGGTTCCGTACCATTTTCTAAAAAAGTCGGCACAAAAATCATGACTGTTGTATGGGAGCCCCCCTTAAATATTTGTTTTATTTTAATTTAATTGTTTAATATATAACTAAATATTCTGAGGGGCTCGTGGCTAAATAACAACCGTGCCGATCGTACGATTTACGAGGTTAAGCTGCGCTTGCCGCGGTCAGTCCGTGGATGGGTGACCATTTGTTACACATCGAGACCCCTCCGTGCCTCGGAGAGCACGTTAAGCCGTCGGTCCCGGGTGCCATACGAATACCTATGACAGTCGTTACGAGTAGTCAGAAGCCCGAAAGTCTGACAAACGGTTTAACCTTAGGATATCGGCATTGCCCAGTTACTGGGTTGCGGAGGTCTGATGGCAGTCGCTCCGTGTAAATTACTGATATTTAGCCGCATCTGGTTAGACTGGAAGCTGACCCCAAGATAATTGGGAAAAGGTTAAGAGGAAGAAGAAGAAGATATAACTAAATATTCTGTGAATATTTCAAGCGTCTACCTGTTGCCGTTATCAATATCGAGCAAAAACGAGCAAAAAAATCGCGTTTGTTGTATGGGAGCCCCCTTAAATATTTATTATATTCTGCTTTTTAGTATTTATAGCGGCAACAAAAATACATCATCTGTGAAAATTTCAACTGTCTAACTATCACGGTTCATGAGATACAGGCTGGTGACAGACAGATGGACGGAGGGACGAACGGACGGACAGCGGAGTCTTAGTAATAGGGTCCCGTTTTACCCTTTGGGTACGGAACCCTAAAAATGAAAAACATGAATTATATCAACTATTATTTTATATTTTCAAAACTATATTATTATTATTTTTGTACAAATATTAACTAACACTAATTAACATTCAATTACAACGCTATCAAAAGTTTTATTTTCTCGATGTACTACAGTCAGCAACATTTTTTACGATCACAATATCACACAAGACCACAATATTTACTAGAGAACAATATCATACTTAGTATAATACCACACATTGGATTTTAGACCACATAATAATGATAGCGGCAATGTAGTGGGTATTAAATTAATAATAATAATTCAACTCATTATTATCCCACTGCTGACCACAGACCTCTTCTCAGAATCAGAAGGGTTAATGCCTTAGTCCACCACGCTGGCCTGGTGCGGGTTGGTGGACTACACACACCATCAGTTACTTTTTTTGGTGCCCACTTAGATGTGCACTTTTTATGGTGGATTGGGGTGGGTATTAATTAAATTTAATTACAACACATAAAATGGCAGTCAAATGTCAAGTTCGTTTGTCATCAAATAAGAAAAGGCAAACACCCGCGCGACGCTGCAACGAGTATTCCCCAGGGGGGTTGATGCGAGGCAGACGGCCGGTCATAAAAGAATAAGCCAAAACCTTTGACAACATGGATTTACGAATATGTTGTGCCGACCCCACCTAGTGTGGGATAAAGGCAGGGAGATGATGATGAGAACACAAAAAATGACTGTCAAATGTCAACTTATTTGTTGCCTCATCATATTATTAAACTATTATAGGAGCTTACGAGAAGTGGAATTTCGGGGCACGGTTCCATTTGCCATTTCCTATGGAGAAGAGCAGGCAAGAAACTCCCATTTTTAATAAATGATTTATCGGACACAATAATAATTTCAGTTGCAGAAAAACTCAGTTAACACTAACCGACGTAGGGTCCAACTCGCGTATCTTAATTGTAGTTGTACATTGTACTAGCTCTTTTGAATGAGTTCGTATGGGGAAGTAAGTACTACCATCATAATTCGTCACCGGAAAGCCAATACTACTTAAGCGCCATTTTAGCTAAAATGAGTTATGTACTATATCGTTGGATTGTTTTTTAGTTGGGATTTCGTATTTTATTCTATTATATTACGAAATCCCAACTAATCGACGCAGAAAAAAAATCCAATCCAACGATATAATACATAACTCATTTTAACCAAAATGGCGCTTAAGTGGTATTGGATTTCTGGTGACGATCTATTTCTGCCGCCAAGCAGCATTGCTGTGTTTCGATTTAAAGGTTATGGGTGCTGGTGAAATTGCAGACACACCAGACTTGTCCGCTTTTTCGCTAGAGTTAGCAACACATCAGCAATCCTCTTGGAGTTGTTGGTTTATACAACGTGTTACATAATTCCCCATGAAAAATGAAAAAAATCATGTCTTTCATGGTTGCTGTCATTTACCTCTCAGAGGAAATTAGTTAAGAATGTAAATAACTTTCTGGGTAGTCTACTCTTTAGTTTTATGGTTTCAGGGTTGCGGTTCAATGGCGATTATTTTATGTTTTACCCAAATTCTTTTTTTTGGGTCGTACTACGGTTTTCAAATATTGCCAATAGACTCTTTACAAGGGACCTTTTAACCCCCTTTCGGCTTTAGGGGTATTTTTGTAACACGTTGTATAGATAGCGGTAACCACTTACTATCCGTCTTTTATATTACCTACGTATTCCTAACCAATACTGATCTAATTTCGTCTACGTTTTAATGTGGTCTGATGTTATTATATTTCTTAGAGACTAGCATACATGGTACTATTAATATTTAATACTTATGCTATTGTCATTTACAAAAATATTATTAGAAAATAAAGTGTTTTTAAACGGTTTTTATACGTAGGTATCTAGTTTTCATAAAATTATTATAAAAATATATTTGCTTTTAATTGCAAAACATAAAGGTTACAGTAAGAGCCCGTTCACACAGCGGACCCGTTTTAAGGGATCCATCGGTACTGGATGTGTTGTTTACATCTGTACCGACGGATCAGTTAAACAAATGGCAGCTGCGTCACATCTGGCAGGCAGGATACGATAAAAATAACGGATCCAGAATTTATTACTGGATTCTGAATACTGTCGTGTATGTGAACTCGCAGCTCATTAAACTATAGGCGCCATGACCAAAATAAAAACGGATCCGCTAAAACAGAAACCGGTTTCTGTGTGAACTAGCTGTAAATTAGGCAGCTTGGCTACCTTTTGAATAATAGCAAGAGATTTTTAAATTGTTTTTCTTAGCAAAAATTTATTGTTAGATTTTTTAATTCTATGTCATGTGAATAGAATGCTAGAATAATATCTTGGATTATCACAAAACTCGATGAGCATTATACAAGAATATTTGTGTTACTTATTGTTACTGGAATGATAAATGGATAAACCACTTAGGGCCGGTTGTTTCAAACGATCAGCAAAAGTATGTTATGTTAGTCAAATATTAACTATTACATAAGATGTTTAACGTGCGTCAAACGCAGAGCGTTGTATGTCTTTTGACGTATGTCAAGAACGACAAAGCGTGAAACAACGCTTATTTTTATTTAACCATCGTTAACGCCATTTTAACTGTTACCCGTTAGTAATGTAGTCGAGAAACAACCGACCCTTACTAAATTATTATTATTTTACTTAGTTAAACTAAATATTTTTAGAAAAACATACAAAATCTCTTTGGTCTGAAATTAAAAATAATTACAATGTAAATTCTTTACCTGGGTACAATTATTATCACCAATATTATAATAATATTCTTATTTTTACTATAATAAAATACAAGTAATTTTTTTAATGTTTTGCCGTCAATCAACAAAATTAATTAAAAAGTTCTTCATTGTTATTTTTATACATTTTCTACACATGTACTAATATTTGTGATAATAATTGTAACTCTTATTAAAACTAACATGGCAACGTTTAGAAATATCAACACAAAGTCACACTATCTGACACACACACGCACACACATTTTCAATATCACAGGATATTATGATACGCATACATCTTACAAAATATAATATTTTATTTCAAGTGAAGTTTCTCCAGGGGTGTAGCACCCCGTATTTTGAAGCCAGTTTTATTAAAAATAGAGTGTTTTTCAATTATTTTAAATTATAATAATGAAACACTGGAATTAAAGAAAATTGTTTTTTGTCTAAAATATTTTTGTTGAAAATTGCTGGACGGATTTTGATGAGACTTAAATTGTCAAGCTCGATTGTTGAAAAATGGTCTGTTTATTATTAGTTTTTTTTTTATGTTGGTCCATAATAATATAATAACATAGATATCATGTTCCTATGTTAGGTATTTTGCCTACAAATAAGAATAATTAACATGTCATGTTCTAATAGGGAAGTCTGGACGAAAATTATACTAATTGGTTTCCATATAAAATCTTTGTAGTACTACTTAATTATTACAAAACTACTTTTTAGTGTCATAAACTAATGACTTTGTCGAAGCCCGCGCACAGCGTTTCTTTTTGATTTATAGTCTATGATAAAAACAAGTCTTACTGCTTTCAAAAACTTACTAAGCAAAAATACCTTACAGAAATATCATTATTGTTTGCTAAAATGTCAAACGTCTGTCTTCGTCATACTACTCTTTTCAACTAACCGTTGAAATCTCAAACCGCCTCGTAGATCTACTTTCCATAACTGAGTATGTACACATATTAATATAACATTCATATAGGGTTGAGCTTTAACTCGGCTTCGTCTTTCGGCTTTTCGTACGACGTCAACAATTCCCTTTTGATATACTGCGGTTTTCTTGCCCAGCAAGTTGCTATAGTAACGAGTGCTGCAAACACTAGCGCTGCGCACGCGCAGACGGTGCCACCCCAGTCAAAGATGGCGCGGATGAACCGAAGCTCGGCGATAACTTTTTCATCGATCTTCACTTTTTGTTCTACCCAGAATATTGGAAAAAGCATCCTGGGTACGTTTTGATAAAGCCTGCAAACAATAGAACGAAAATTATTATCTATGGTTCTGAGTGTAATGGGTAAGGAGGGCGTCATGACTCTTACAAACTTCTTTATAAACAACTAGCTGTGTCCTCACGGCTCCGCCCGCATAAGAAGTTTTATTCCAGTAATAAATATAGCCTATGTTACTCAGTGATAATCTAGCTTTCTAACGGCAAAAGCATTTTTGAAATCTGTCCAGTAGTTTTTAAGTTGATTCGTTACATACAAAAATACTAATCTTTCCTCTTTATAATATTAGTATAGATATAGATTTGTGTTTCAGGTTTTATTTGAAAATGGCTTTATTTTCCGTCTATATTCCCCGACAAATGTAGCGGTAAATTTCTTTATGAAATAATAACTGACTCGTAATTAATAATGACTATAAGTAAGTCTAATCGTTTTTAACGGCTGTAGGTGAAATTACTTCTAAAACGAGGCCTGGGGGCTAGTAATTCTACTAACAAAAACGTTAACAAATTGCATCCAAACCACACCCAATCCAAACATTTTGACCGTTTTCATAAAAGCTATGTATTCACTAGTAAACAGTTGAAACAAGACTACGTGTTTCTGAAACATTGTGCGATGACAAATACTCCTTCTTTCTCCTCCTAGCCTTTTCCCAATTATCTTGGGGGCAGCTTCCAGTCTAACCAGATGAGGCTGAATACCAGAATTTTACACGGAGCGACTGCCATCAAACCACTGCAACTCAGTTACTGGGCACTGCCAATATCCTAAAGTTAGACCGGTTGGCAGACTTTCGGGCTTCTGACTACCTGTAACGACTGTCATAGATATTCTTATGACACCCGGGACCGACGTTTAAACATGCTCTCCGAGGAACAGAGGTGTCTCAGTTACAAGCGATGGCAAATGCTCCAAAAAACATTATTTCTTAAAATATTTACGTAGTCTATACTAATATTATAAAGAGGAAAGATTTGTATTTTTGTATGTAACGAATAAACTTAAAAACTACTCGATCGATTTCAAATAATCTCTTGCCGTTAGGTAGCTACATTATCACTGAGTAACATAGGCTATATTTATTACTGGAATAAAACTTCTTACGCGGGCGGAGCCGTGAGGACACAGCTAGTTTAATAAGCTTGTAACCTATAAGGTTGCATCCGAAACATTGTTTACATGGATAAACTATCAAACTGGTTGGATGTGTTCTGTTTGCGATTTAATAACGTTTTTGTTTGTAGAATTGCCCCCCTGAATATGCTTAAGTATAGCGGTAATAAGTGTGTCCCAAAAAATTGCATAAAAAATGTACATGTGTAAAAACGACAGTGATAAAAACTTGTTCTTAATTTACAGGTTGATTTGATTAACTACGTTACTGTCTAGGCCAGAGGAGCGAGCCTTCGGTAGATTAGAATACCTATTTTTTATGTAATATATACTGGCCTGCAAAAATAAGTATCACACTTTTAAAATTGCAATAACTTTTTAAGTACACAAGATATATTTTCGAAGCAAAAAGGACTCGAAAAAGAGTTTAACTTTGTTACTATAGTTTCAAAGAAAGCTGATAAAATTTGCTATAAAACGTTTTTTATTTTAAATCTCTAACTTCTATAGTTTAGAAAAAATTGAAATTTTAAAAGTGTGATACTTATTTTTGCAGGCCAGTGTAGGTATGACACTGGCATCCAGGAGGTTAAAGAAAAAATAATATTATAAAATTGGTGTTCCATACCTATTAGTTTTTTGTGGTTGTCATGATATCATCACGAAAGGACCACAAAAAATAATATGAAATAACAAGTACCTCTGTTTTAAAAATGTTTTCTATCTCTGATCAAGGCAGTAGGTATGTGTAATAGATCTAAGGTGTTTTATTTTTCTTTGCTCTTGGTTAGTCGTCGTGAGTAGTTTTTGTGATCTAGACATCGTTATTACTAGTATGAGGCATGTAAAAAAACCTAGGTCATTATCTTTTATAATAATAGACTATTTCACAACGATTAGCAACTTGCGCTCTAGGAAATTTTCGACAAACTATTAATATCAACGTGAGTCGGAAACTTACCCAACGTTTGGACTTGGTTCCATGTAGATGTTGAGCTGGAACCTTGCTGCCACATCCAGGGGTACGCCCAGTTTCTGGTAACAAAAGAGGAACATTTTAATATCGGTAGCCACAAATATTGTTATATGAACTTAGTTCACTCGTTCTGCCTAGCCTTTTCAAAATTATGTTGGGGTCAGCTTCCAGTCTAACCAGATGCGGCTGAATACCAGTATTTTACATGGAGCGACTGCCATCAGACCTTGCGGAGGTTTACCCAGTTACTGGGCAATGCTGATATCCTAAGGTTAGACCGGTTGTCAGACCTTCGGGCTTCTGAGTACCCGTAACGTATGACACCCGGGACCGACTGTTTAACATGCTCTCCGAGGCACGGAGAGGTCTTTATATGTCACGAACCCACCCTCGGACCGACCGTGGCAAACGCAGCTTAACCTTGCAGATCATATGATCCGCGTGGTTGTTAATTAGCCAGCTTGCCAATTAGTTGTTGGTTGTTAAAGGTGATGTGAGTTCACTACGTATGTTATATTCAAAGCTTTAACAAGCTCAAACAGCAAAATAACAAAAAAAACAGCACCAGCGTTTGGTCTTATACAAAAACGTAAGTCCCATAACTGCGCGTTACCATGTAGAAAGTCTCTCAGTGGCAGAAAGGATGGCGAGCTGAAGTGACAAGCGCACCCATAAGTAGAAAACGTATGCTGTACATGCGTCTTCTATACCGCTACGATGAATGGTCCAGAGTCCAATGGTCCATCAGTAATCATAATATAGTACGTTCCATCCACGGAGACGTGCCCTACTCTTCGTCCAAATCTCTCACTCAGAAGAGGGACGCGTCCTCGTGAATAGAACATACTAATATCTATGTGTGTTCTTTCTACCGATGTTGATACTATTGACATACTTCTTGGAACAAGTCCTCAAGTCACCTAGTATGATAACCATTGGTAATTGGATCTGGCCTGTTCTTTGTCTGAAATACACAGCAACTGTGAGCTCCTCTTTCAAATACTTACAGGCTCAACAGCAAAATAGAAGGAGTGTGCTTCAGGGTCGGGCTCCATGCCGTCCACAAAGTCCCTCAACTGCGCATCTCCGTGTAGAAAGTGAGGCAGTGACAGGAAGGCAGGAGAGCCGAAGCGGCACGCTGACACGTTCATCACGCCGCTCCACGCGCACTCGCCGTTGCAGAAGCACGTGTTGGATGGAGAGGTTGACGCTGGAAACAAAGAAAACCAAATAAGTACCTAGTAAGTATGCTTGTTTGGAAACGCCGGTAGAAGACGCCCTAGAAGGACAAACATCGATGTTATTGATGATATTCTTCACAAAGGACAGGTGCGTAGTACTCTTAACCGGCGTGCGTGTATGACACGATGTATGAATGTGGATGAAGCGAAAGGAGTATATAAGGATCGTAACATATGGTGTTATATAGTTTCTGCCTACCCCCATGGGAAATAGGCGTAAGGTTATGCATGTATGTATGCTTGCTGTGTGGCTATTTAACCAAAAAGGGGTGCATTAAAAGACTCCACGAGTGACGATGCTGAAGTATGTCCAGTGCACCCTGGGCAGACAGCCCCACTAACAACCTAAGAGAAGAAGAAGACGGAACCGAAATGTTTCGGTCAGAGTATAAAGGGGTTTACACACATTGTAAAGAAGGTATTTGAGTTGCCTACAATAGTTCAGGCACGTTTCTCGGGAATCCAGGAGGACTTTATAGCTTCTAGCACTGCTGAGACACCGCGGGAGTTTTAAAAAGCACTAACTAGATCTTGCAAAGGCAGACATGTGAACTACGAGTACCTCACCGCTGAAGTGACTAAACCAAGCCTGGTGGAGACGCCTCAGTAAAAAAACTGACCCTAACTAACAACCCTTTTTACCCCGTGTGGGGACAGGTTAGAATATAAAACTTTCTCACCGCACACCGGAAATAGACGCGTGTTGTAAGATTCAACAAAACCTAGCACGTTTGGTGGTAGGATCTATACGGTCCATCTGGCTAGCTACTACCCTCACATTAAAATCCGGCGCCAAGTACTTACTGTGTTCAAGTTTACTGTGTTCCGTCGTGTTTATGTGAGAGCGAGAGGGGTATAGGAGAATGACTCTATGTTCCTTGGATTCGTGTGCTCAATCTTAGACCCTGTCTGCGCTTACCATCAAGTGAGACGAGACCAAAAGCGAACAAGTCAAGAATAAAAAAAAGGTCGGCATAACATTAGGAAGAAGTACACTTCTTCTACTTCTTCCTGCCCTTATCCCGCACTAGGTGGGATCGGCACAACATGTATATCATAAATCCATGTTGTTTGAGGTTTTGGCTTATTGTTTTATGACCGGCCGCCTGCCTGACATCAACCCTCCTTGGGAATAACCGTTGCGCCGTCGCGCGGGTGACCCAATGTGCTTGCTGATATTATGTACTGGGTCCCCAAATAATATGCTTGTCAACCTTATTGCCGACAACTAAGCAGACTGTGTTCTTCTTGGTGGAGTCAACTTGCAGTTCCCCGACAGACTCATTCAGTTTTGCTAGGGACTTTGGTTCTGACACGATCATCGTAAACTAATATAGCACCGGAAGAAGGAAGAAGTACACTTACAGTTATCAAAGCTTCTCTGAGTCAACGAATACTTGTTGTATAATAACCCATCCAGCTCGCCGCTATCCACAAAGTCCATGTTCACAGTCCGGCACAGGTCTGGCACGAACATTGTTAGCGTGGAGTCTTCGGTAAGGTTGCGTGGCATGAACTCTCCTGCGCTGCCTGATAACTGGGGAAAGAAAGAAGAATGTAATGCGATGTTGAAGAGTTGTTCGTGTAAAGTAATTTAACTTCTAACTGCTTTATTGATGTAGTGAGTGCAAGCGTGGCTGGCAAGCATAAGGCAGGCCTGTGTCACTCCGTGGTTAAGATATAAAAACATGCATACGCCGATTCAGTTCCGGACCTAGGGTTGCCAGGTGTCCGGCTTTTTTCAGTCGCGGCCGGCCAAATATATACACGTCCGGCCTGTCCAGCTTTTGTTAGGCTTTTGGTCAACCCCGCCCCGCCAAAAGACGCCGAACGAAACCGAGTGAGCGATTTTTTTTTTTAATCCAATGTGTCAGGCTTTCAGAGCAAAATGTCCGGCTAAATATGAATCTGTATCCGGCTTTTCTATTTTTGGACCTGGTAACCCTATCTGGAGCAGAAGATCAAACAAAACGCACAGCCCTTGTGATCAGGTCCTGTTGCAAAACATTTCGATAAGTCGATTGTCAATCGATTTGGTTTGTGATCTCGTTTTGTCTACGATTCTCGATTCTCATTCGCTCGACGTTAAAGGGGTTGAGATAGGCAAACTGCCTCATTGGTTTAGTTGTGGCAAGCGCGACTGCTGATCGTGAGGTCCTGGATTCATTCCCCAGGTCGAGCAATGTGTTTTTGAGTTTTTCCGTGTGGAATTCTTAAGTTTGGATTTGTGCCCGGTTGATGGCAATAGGCTCGTATGGGGCGTAAACTTAACGGCGAAATGAGGGTGTTACTATACATATCTGCCCAACCCTTTGGAGAATACAGGCGTGATATTATGTTATGTTAAGATAGGCAAACTGGTTCTATATGGGAGGCCCATTGCCATTTGCCAGCACAGTTCCGACCCGGCAAACATATGCCAATGGGCAAACGGCCACTGCTGAGCGTAGGTTTTAATCACAATTTGTTGTTATTAGCGTAAAAGACGATGCTGCATACTTGATTAGATCGGCGGGTGGGAATGCTCTCACTATCCTGTATATAGTACTTACTTTAGAACACTCCCCGTCATAGTAAGTGATGTGATCTTCATAGTTCCACCTTAGGATCTGTCCGGGCAGGGTGCCGGCTATCTGTCCCGTCGACACCTCCATGTAGCCGTCCGTCTCCAAGGAGTTGTTCCTCTGGAATATCAGTGAATGCTAGTTAAGTTGCTTAATTAATTGCAAGATGGATACACTGGGACTGAAACCAATGTAGGAATAATTGGTATAACGGAGACAAAAACCGAATAAGGGCGCGTTCCCACTATGTCGTGACGATAAATTTATCGTTGGACGACTGTCGTCTCTAGCTGTTCCCATTGGATCGCGACGACATTTTATCGTTTCACGACAGTCGCTTTGTCGTTTGCACATCAGTAGCAAGCTACAAGACGAGACGATATTTTGATCGTGGCCACGACAGATAGTCGTAACAACGACACATTACGATGTCGTGACGATAAATTTATCGTTGGACGACTGTCGTGCTAGCCGTTCCCATTGACTCGACAATCTGTCGTCACTGCAAAAACAAGTCGTGAACGATAGATAACCGTGTCGTCTTATATGTCAACACCTCCATTTAAATATATAAGCCACGACACTTAAAACTACACGACTATCTGTCGTCACGACAAAGTGGGAACGCGGCCTAAATTGTGTTTGTTACGAAATCACTTTTCATACAATCCTTTTTTCCAGATCGACAGTGGTGTCGATTCTTTACCACATTTTGACAGTATTAAACCAGACTAAACGCAACTGTCACTTTCTTTTTCTACTGAAACAGAAAGAGACAAACACCCTTAGTTTAGTTTAGTCCTGTCAAAGTGCGCAACAGAATTGACACCAATAACCTACAAGTATTGAGTGGAGTTGACATTTTGAATGTTGATTTCGCGATTGTTGATCTGGCGTATGTATCCCATTGATTTTTCCCATGTTGTTTTATAATCTAAAATAGGATCGGCACTGCAAACTACGTTATGCATTGAAACGTCTTTCGAATCTTCGTTTCAAAGTATTATAACTACCCACCTCATAAAACCATCCAAATCGGTCAACCGGTGGTGCTCCTCCCGTGGTACTTGCAGGCAGACTCTTCGCCAGGTCCAGCAGGGGATCCTCGTAGCCATCGAACAGCAGCTCACTGGCCAGCTTGGACACGGCGATGTGCTGGTTGAACATGGCCAGCCCCATTGACAGGCCTTTCTGCTGGAGGAAGCCCCAGAACCTCGAGCGGTATACTGCTGACTGAAAATAAAAAAAATGTCAACCCGTAAATGTTTATTGCTGAACTTCAACTGTCTAATAGAGACTGCACACCTGTTTTTTGTACAGAATGATGAGCAGAATTCATGATTTTCGTATGTAAAACGACTAACCAGTCATACTGTATATAATGAAAGGTCGTGAAAGTACAGTAGTACTACAATATAGATCTCGCCAACTTTCGTGTTTCCAAATTTGAACGAACGGTCATCTTTATGAATGACTAGCTGTGTCCTCACGGCTCTGCCCGTAGCTTATGTTACTCACTGATAATGTACCTTTCTGACGGCAAAAGAATTTTTGAAATCGATCCAGTAGTTTTTAAGTATATTCGCTACATACAAAAATACAAAAATCCAAAAATACAAATCTTTCCTCTTTATAATATTAGTATAGATATAGAAAACCGCGGTGAAACAGCTGGCACTTCATAAGGGATCATTATGAAAAAGTATCATAATATGTTCTTCTCCGGATTTCAAGCTATCTCTGTGCCAAGTTTCATCAATAATGGTTCAGGAGTTTAGTCGTGAAGTAACAACCAGACAGCCGGACAAACTCACTTTCACACTTCTTCTTCTTTTCGTGTGGTTAGTGGTACCTGGTGTCAGAGATTATGGCGTCCATGGGCCTCTGACTTGGCTTCATATGCCGTCGAGAAATATCTCTCAGGCATGCCGGTTTCCTCACGATGTTTTCCTTCACCGTTTTTAAGCAAGTGCTAATTATACACTACGTACATCATCATCATCATCTTCCTGCCTTGGTCCCAAGTTACTTGGGGTCGGCGCAATATGTTTTTCTCTTCCACTCTTCCCTGTCAGCCGTCTCATTATCATTTACTCCCTTATCTTTCATATCCTCCCTCACACCATCCATCTTTTCTTAGGTCTCCCTCTCCCCCTCCATCCATCAACATTCATATTCATCACTCTCTTAGTCACATGTGTTTCATCCCTCCTCATCACATGCCCATACCAAGACAAACGCTTTCCTTTCAACTTTTCTGTCACTGGTGCCACTTTCAAACTCCCTCTAATATACTTATTTCTTACTTTATCCATTCGCGTCACTCCACACATCCATCTCAACATTCTCATCTCCGCTACGTGTAATCTTCTTTCATCCGTCTTCTTCACGGCCCAACACTCTGATCCGTACAGAACGACAGGTCTTATAATGGATTTGTAGATTTTGCCCTTCAGCTTGAGGGGCACCCGGTCGTATGCCTTCTCGAGATCAACGAAAACCATGTGCAGGTTTTTTTACAATACACTACGTACATGAATCCTAAAAATCAGAGGTTCGTGCCTTGGGTTCGAACTCGAGACCTATGACTTGGCAGTCCAACGGTCACAGTCACACCATTAGGCTATCACTGGTACTTTTGCACTTATAATAATATTAGTGTGGATATATAAAATCTCGAATACTCACAGCAGCAATAACATTCAGTGTCGTAATATTATCCTGTAGCGTTCCATTGGAGGTGGCTTCATCGAAGTACCAGCTTCTCTCCGTGCGGTACGCCACTGTGCCGTTGTGGTCGTGCCACGTCAAATTGACGTGACGTCGCTTCTCAAGGAAACGGTACGGACCTAAAAACAGAACCATTTGTAAAGTAATGTGTAAAAAGTAACGGAAACGTCGTGGTCTTGAGAATAGTAATTATAAAACAACTAGCGACCCGCCTCGGCTTCGCACGGGTGCAATGTAGATACTAATGTGGGGTATATAAACCTTCCTCTTGAATCACTCTATCTATTGCTGAAAACTGCATGCGTAGTTTAAAAGATCTACGCGTACAGACAGCGGGAGCGACTTTGTTTTATACTATGTAAAGACTAGCGTCCCGCCCCGGCTTCGCACGGGTGCAATGTAAATACTAATGTGAGACATATAAACCTTCCTCTTGAATCACTATCTATTGCTGAAAACTGCATTAAAATCCGTTGTGTAGTTTAAAAGATTCTTATTCTTTATTGTAAACAAAATAATAATATATAATACGGTTTTGTTAAGTAAAAGACCTAAGCGTACAGACAGCGGGAGCGACTTTGTTTTATACTAGGTACATATATGTAAAGATTACTATAATAAACAATTTTTAATAAGTCTTTATAGGCACCTATTTTATTTGTTGAAAAATTTTGCCTAGAGGGCGACATATTAGTACTCTGCACCCCCTTTGAAAAATGTAGATCCGGGACTAGAACCTACCTTTTCTTTTTGTATAATTCTGTTTTATATTTCTTCTGGTAGCCTTAGGCGTTTATGCTATCGTTACTTTACTAGGGTTAATGGACCTGGTATTATATGGGGTCATAATAATTATGATGACTCCCTCTCGGCCGCCATAGCAACTGCGTTTCGCAATCAGCTTCGAAAAATAATTTTCTACTCAAATAGTAAATGCAAACGTGACTTTTTGCAAGATTTTTTCCATTTATTATAAATTATTCCAGTTTGTAAACGTTTTACCATTTTTATTTGAATAATTACAATATTGTGCCTATACTTTAATACTTAAGTTTTATATTACAAAGAAATAACATAAATAAGTATCTAGTATCTTGTATAATTTGTATAATTCATTGTAAAAGACTAGTTTGAAACAAAAACTGTCGTCATAAATGTGTAAATTGTAACCGGCCTGGGTGTTGATGACTACAATCAACTATTCTAATCTAACTCATAGATAGATTAATGAATGTAACATAATGAATACCTACCAACCAAGTGCGGCCCACGCGCGCTATTAGGTTCCGTAGTCAGAGGCAGATTCACATTACTGTGTCAGGGTGTGTTGGGGCACCTAACAGTGTGAAACTGACCTTATTAAATGTATGATTTCGATGTCGTACTCCCCGAAGTTATGTGAAACTGCCTGAAGGTATTTTAGTCAAGACTTACAGCTAGTTCACACAGAAACTGTTTACAGCGGATCCGTTTTTATTTTGGTGATGGCGCTTGTAGTTGAATGAGCGAGTTAACATACACGACAGTACCTATTCCGAATCCAGTAAAAAATACTGGTCCGATATTTTTACATGTTCCGTTTTGTTATAAAAAACTGGATGCCGGAACAGTATTAAAAACGGATCCGTACATGAAGATGTATGGAGAAGTATGGGTACCTCCACATACGATCCGTTATTTTTATCGTATTTGTTTAACTGATCCGCCGGTACAGATGTAAACAACACATCCAGTACCTACCGACGAATCCGTTAAAACGGATCCGCTGTGTGAACGGGCACTTACTCGTAAAAAAGTTCCCAAGAACGATAATAATTAATAACTAAAGAAGGAATAATTATAACCCAACTTCTTGTGGTTGCAAATGGTTGTATCTCCCCCAATTTACATGTAGGGGTAGAAGCCGAAGGTACTCGTAAGTTTTTATAAAATACTTTTTTTTATAATTTTGTTGACGTCATAAATATGTAAAACCATGCTAAATTTTAGCGTTTTCTAACTAATACATACATATACATAACATCACGCCTGTATTCCCCGAAGGGTTGGGCATAGGTGTATAGTAACACCCTCATTTCGCCGTTATGTTTAAGTCCCATGTAATAAGGGACGAGCCTATTGCCATCAACCAGGCACAAATCCAAACTGCTACTGAGGAATTCCACACGGAAAAACCCAATAACATTAAGTTTGTGACAGACAGATGAACATAGCAAAACTATAGACTTCCTAGTTTATTTATTATTAAACTCACACACACTATCTTTACAGGATGACCCAATACTATAGTGGGTTGCAAACACACCAGATAAATTGAAAATCAACTGACGGCTAATACTCAAAAAACTAAACTTTAAAAATATGTAGAAAGCAACACTAAACTCTATTAAAACACAATCTAAACTCAGACTACAGAATTATATGTAGGTACCTATGTAATAATTATGAAACTAAACTTTTTTTAATGCTATAAAATCTTCACCTAAAATACAAAATCAGACAACACAGAATATTAATATTTAAACAAAACTGACAAAATTTAACGAAACTGTTGCGAATTCACTCAGATTGCACGAAAATATGACTACGGAATCCTAAAAAACCTCATAAAATATCTTAATTATTCAGTTATAAAAATATCTGACAGCAAATCTAGCTTTAGGATACCTACCCACGTATTTCACACAAATTACGCTTCGAAGGTCAGATGGAACCACGAGTAACTTTACACGTGAACCGAACAAACTAAGAAACTATAAATTAACATAATTAAAATAAACTTTGTGTCTGTATAAGATATTAATTAGTCGTGTTTAGTAATTAACTACACCTGTCATGACTATTTATGATTATTATTGGTAACAGGGAACTTCCTAATTGGTTGGTCTGAACTTGAACTGCCTCGTTAGTCTGATGGTGTCGTTAGGTCCTGGGTTCGATCTCCAGTTCGGGCGATGTGTTATTGGGTTTTTCCGTGTGGAATTCCTTAGTAGCAGCCCGGAGTTTAGATTTTTATCCGCTTGATGGCAAAGGCTCACCCCCTATTACATGGGACTTAAACATAACGGCGAAATGAGGGTGTTACTATACACCTCTGCCCAACCGTAAGGGGAATACAGGCGTGTCATTGATTCATTTTTAATTCTTTTTACCTATTGTGGTATAGTAATTTTATTCTAGGTGCATCGTCTTCACATATAAGGTCTAACCAAAATACCAGGACAAACTTTTACACAGTGTTCAATACGTTTAACTAAACACATCAATGCAAAAAAACGAGATCCAAGTGTTTTTTTTCTAATCAAAAAATAATTACGTTTGAAATTGCCTGTACTCTTTAAGAATAAACTCAATTCATTTGTTATGCATCGACCGCCATCGGGGCGCGCGCTAATTCCGTGCCGTGTTTTACCTAAACAGCGAAGTGAAAAATGTTAAAAAATAAATTAAAAAAGTAAAATTAAATTTGAAAAATAAGTTTTGGTTAGAAAAAAAAAACACTTGGATCTCGTTTTTTTTTGCATATATATATATGTTCAGTTACACGTACTGAACACTGTGTAAAAGTTTGTCCAGGTATTTTGGTTGGACCTTATATTATAATTGTATAATTAATGTCCCTATAAGGACATACATCGATGTTATTGGTGATGTTCTTCACAAAGGTCAGGTGCGTAGTACTCTCAACCGGCGTGCGTGTATGACAAGATGTATGAATGTGGATGAAGCGAAAGGGGTATGTAAGAGTCGTAGCATGTGGCGTTCTATAGTTTCTGCCTACCCCCATGGGAAAAAGGCGTGAGTTTATGTATGTATGTATGTAATGTCCCTATACAATATATTACATTTTAAAAGAGTAACGGTGGAGTTTCTTGCCCATTCTTTTCCATACGAAATTACCTTTTGGAAGAGGCAACTAGAATCAATTCAATTTTTTTTTTGTAAATTTTAACGTTCAAAAGTGCCTGTTATGTTCCTAATTGAAATAAATACTTTGACTTTTGACTTTTTTTGTGATGTTATGTTTATGTTATTATTGTGTAAAAGTATACCTAGTCCCCGCAGTGGGACTGCAATGGATTGTTTAAGCTGTATGATGTGGGATTGATGCAGCACAAACACAGCAGGTGTACTGTGGAAGATAGTTTTTTTTTTTCAAGTACCCCTTTTTAACATAAGATCATATTAAGATCACGCCTTGTAGTCCCCGCAGGGTTAGGCAGAGGTGTTTTAGTAACACCCTCGTTTCGCCAGTTACGTTTAAGTTCCATGTAATAGGGGGCGAGGTTATTGTCATTAAGCGGGCACAAATCCAGACTCCGGGCTGGTACTGAGAAATTCCTAATGGAAAAACCCAATATCACTTTGCCCGACCTGGGGATCGAACCCAGGACCCTATGCTTAGCATTCATGCTTGCTGCCACTAGACCAATAAGGCTTTTTAATCTAATATTAACTTACCCAATTCTTGTAAAGCTGGTTTCTCATCTGGGAACCTGTCAGCATTGGTCCAATTGAAGAAGTAAATGTCGAAGTACACCGGCACCGTCGGGGCCACCCAGTTATGAAACGACCTGGAGGTCGGAGTTAGAGTTAATTGCTGTAAAAAAAAAAGAAAAAGGATTAGATGACGAAGTCGAAGGTCAAGGAACTGCAAGTATACTCCAATAAGAAGAACATAGTCTGTTTAGTTGTTGGCAATAAGATTGACATGCATATCATTTTGGGACCCAGTGCATAACATCAGCAAGCACATTGGGTCCCCCGCGCGACAGTGCAACGAGTATTCCCAAGGAGGGTTGATGGCAAGCAGGCGGCCGGTCATAAAACAATAAGCCAAAACCTCTAACAACATGGATTTATGAAATACATGTTGTGCCGACCCCACCTAGTGTGGGATAAGGACAGGAAGAAGAAGAAGAAGATATCGAAGTCGAGCATGGCCGAGGACAGAGCTCGGAACGAGCATGCTACGTACCCGCGTACCTGCTTATACCCATTAGGGGGCACCATAATATAACAGGGTCGCTCCGAATGTTAAATTTAATTTATTTATTTATTTCACAACATACAATTGTCATTACAGGTCCCCAATTCAACAAATCAGTTACATAGAAGACAAACAATTAGGTGTCCCCCTCTAGAATTCCGCCAAAGAGCAAGTAAAAATATCAAGCTGTTGCGAGATGGAATTAAGTACTCGTGTTGCTCGAACGACCGGAGCGAATTTTAAAATCTTCGTACGGGCTACCGGGACCTCAAACAGCCTCTCCCTCAGCCCCTAATTTTTTTTGTCGATGAGAAATGCTCACGCATACTGCACTACCACGGGGAGATAGTGCAGTTATGTGGGACTCAAACCCACTAAAACTCCACTGTCCTCCTCTGCCACATATGGCGGGAACACCTGGCACGTGTAAGCACTCATCCGCGAACCCGCCGCTCTCCCTAGGAACCCCTTTTTTTTGCTTTGGAAAATCCTCATCGATGTCCCTCGCCCGGGGAAGGCGAGGGGTTCTGCCGGGCTCTTACTGGCTAAAAACCAACGGTGTCCCTCCTTCTGACCTAAGGCCGGGGTCACGGGATTCGCTATTGCATGCACCGCGACCCCGGCAGGTCTCGGTCCACCAGCTTCTTCTGGTGGACCTCTCCTGTGGTGGGGCAATTGCTCCCCTGGCCCACTTCATTCCGAGAGGCGCGCGCGGAACACGGCGCACCATCCTCCCTGGGCCTGTTACTGGTCGGGCGACGGGTCCCCTAACCCGCCGCCCGCAGGCCACTCGCTACAGTGGCCGGAGATCGTCGCGCGTCTCCCTCGGCCCCTGACGCAACCTAGTGCTAGGAACGAGCAGCCCCAATGATCCCAATATTTGTGGGTTATTTAGCGTACCACGGAACACAATAAATACATATTTAACTAAAGCGAAGTTTCGCCTAACCTCTAGCTTTTAGTAACCAACCATTCCTATTACCAAATGACGATGGCGAATTACCTCGTTGATTTAGTGGTGGCAAGTGCGACTGCTGATCGTATTCACCGTTATGTTAAGTCCCATGTAATAGGGGGTAAGCCTTTTGACATCAACCGGGCACAAATCCAAACTCCGGGCAGCTACTGAGGAATTCCACGCGGAAAAACTCAATAACACTTTGCCCTAGGGATCGAACCCAGGACCTCACGATCAGCAGTCGCGCTTGCCACCACTAGACCAAGGAGGCAGTTCTATATCAGGTATGATAATCTCATGCCCATCTCTTTTGATGATAGATACAGGATGTTCTGTATTGACATAGCGTGTCTAGCTTTGTGTTTATTCATGTTTGAAAGCAGTTTTCATGGTTAACGACCCATTAAAAAACAATAAAACTAATAAATTCATTATAACAGACCAAAATAAGTTATTAAATTGGACTATAAAATAATAAAATAAATACATTAATAAAGTCTGCTTTTATTTTAATTACATTTGTCGTGTAAACATGAAGATTCTTTAATATCTTCTTAATCTATACTAATATTATAAAGAGGAAATATTTGTATTTTTGTATGTAACGAATAAACCTAAAAACTACTGGACCGATTTCAAAAATTCGTTTGCCGTTAGAAAGCTACATTATCACTGAGTAACAGAGACTAGATATATTTATTACTGGAATAAAACTAGGACACAGCTAGTGTTTTATATAATCACATAAAAAAAACTCTTAAGTTGAACGGTCTTATCTTGCCAGTACCCTGCATCATCAGGATATGAAGATTGAAGGTTGAAATTATTATAATGTTGTATTGTGGAAATTGAATTTGCGTGCGAAGTTTCAGGAGAATCGGTTAAGCAGAAGTAGTTGAAAAATCTGTCGCAAGATTTGAATCAAACAAACAAATATAGGTACTAAGAGAAGCTAATTAAAACCGCTTAAAATATATAAATCACGCAAACGATTTTAGGATACAATCAAGTTATAATCAGTTATATGTATATACTATACCTACACTATCGAGTTGCACATATTAAATAAATCGATTAATTTTCATCGATCAAATGTTTAGTCATAAAATTACAATATTATGCGGTTTTTACTTGACACTACGATAAGGAAGCTAGTTAGATCCGGAATAATGGACTGGTCTAGACTAAAATATTATAACAAGTCCTAATTTCAATAATAATTTTTACATTAATATTCCACGGTTTAAAATGCTGAAACCTAATGCGAAGGCTGTTTATAAAATATGAACAAAATATTGTTGTAATATTTAAATTGGATATAACTTGTTGTTTATGCGTGCAAGACGGAAAAACAACTTGTCAATATGTGACTAAACACCCGCTGTTTTATTATTATGCAAAAATACTTATTTGACTGTTAAATCTAACTTAAATGTCAAATCACTAATTATTATTGCAACCGTTGGCATTTTCAATAACCTATCTAGGAAAGATAAAAAGGACAATGGGCAAAATTGTATGGACGCCGTCCCCAGAGATGTAGCACCATAAGTTAGAAGTGAATGAATGTATAAATATCTGAATAACTAAATATAAAAGTGAATGAATTAATGAAAGGCTGAATGAAGTAAAATATTTCTCTTTTTTGTTTTTTTTTGATCTTCTTATTTTCGTGTGGATAGTGACTAACCTGGTGTCAGAGTTTATGCCACCCATGGGCCTCTGACTTAGCTTCACATGCCGTCAAGAAATATCTCTCAGGCATGCCGGTTTCCTCACGATGTTTTCCTTCACCGTTTTCAGGCAAGTGATAATTATACAATACGCACATGAATCTGGAAAGTCAGAGGTGCGTGCCTTGGATTCGAACTCGAGACCTATGACTTGGTAATCCGACGGTCACACCACTAGGCTATCACTGCTGTTTTTTTAATATCGCACTTTTTCAATCTTACCTTTGTTTAGTAAAAATCATAATTAATAAATGTGATAAACAGTAATTAATAAGTGATTGAATGACTGAATGCTTTTTTGAATGAAGTAAAATATGTTAATTATATTTTTTGTTCATTTCGCACATACACATATTTATAATATGTCTATTTTAGATTATCATAATGCATGAATGAATGATGTACAAATAAGTAAACGAATGAGTGAATATAAATGAAGACTTCCAGTTATTTTTTTTACTTTTTTTAGGATTAGTGTCACTTACACTGATATTAAGTCAGTGTCACTCAGCTACTTGTTTTTTACAAGAACTCGCTATCTGCCTGCGCGTGCGATTCTCATTCAAGCAAACATTAATTGACAAGTCATCTAAATAGGTTATTTTTTCACATTTCAAATGATTGTAACTTTTTTTCTCCACACGCTACAGATACTACGATAGATTATAATGATACGATTTTTAAGACCTTCCGTTAAAGGTATGTGAGAAGATGGTACAACACCGGGGACGTTTTGTCAATTGTCCTTTGACATAAGCTGCATAGGTAGAAGTAATGTCAAAAGTCTATCTCTAGTAAAGCAAACCACCGATAGATATATTATTGAAAGCAACCGTAACAGCCTATACAGGGTGTAAAAATAGCCTTAACGAAGCCGAAGTCTGAGCATACTGTACATAAAACTAAGTAACATACAGCAAAAATAAATGCTGGGAAACGACTTTTATTTTTTGGTATTAAAAAACAGCTTTTAATTGTAGCGCGCAATTGAAGCGCGTGCTTAGCAGACTGTGCCTACATTTCAAAAATGTTGATAATGTTTGTATAAAAGAATGTTTAGTAATAACATTTAAACTTAGTTTTCATGAAAAACGTACAAAAATATGGTGACTTTGACCTCCAAAATCTCCATAACCAGTCGGTTCCCACGTATGGTCCAATACCAAAAAATCATCGTAATGATGGGAAGCATACACCCGATATAAGTAGCCAAGTTTTTACATCTCATCATATGCAACCATTTGACATCAGGTCAACACAACCATACTGCTGATTAAAAAGATTATCCTTGATTGATAAAATTTTCATTCAAGGTGAAGTGACATCTGGCGGATGCATATTGATTCGTACTCCTTGACTTCGTTAACAACTATTTATCTATTCCTGTTATTCGATACTGTTCAATTGGCAGGTCAAAGTCTTAGATTAGTTTGACAAATCAATTGGTTTGGAAGGGAATGTCGTCTAGGCATTGACGTTAGTTCCCAGTATCTCGGTCGGTTTTGTATTACAGATTGATTGGAGTGATTAGAGATCTAAGTCGGTAGGTCTTGTTAATTGGTTGTTATTTTGCCGGCATTGTTTATGTAGAACAATTATTTTGTTATCTACTTTATCATTTTTATTCGTGGTAGCAGGTGCGACGTTAGGCCTAGTACGCACATTTG
Organism: Amphipyra berbera; assembly: GCA_910594945.2. Taxonomy (NCBI): domain Eukaryota; kingdom Metazoa; phylum Arthropoda; class Insecta; order Lepidoptera; family Noctuidae; genus Amphipyra; species Amphipyra berbera. The sequence continues at coordinate 20,442,749 of OU343126.1, forward strand.
AGGTATCGCTAATGTTTGCCAATTTAAAATCGAAAATATAACTGTCCTATAAAATTTTGGTTTATTTTTTTGCCACATGCATAGATATGAATAAAGTTTTCACATAATATCACGCCTGTATTCCCGAAGGGATGGGCAGAGGTGTATAGTAACACCCTCATCCCATCAAAAACATAAATGTAAAATGGTAGACAAGTTCAATAATAAGAGTAAGCGTGGTTGTCAACTTCGCCGACAAAAGAATTGAGATCTAAATGGGTGCCAAGTTCTGTAGATAATCCTGAAATTTATTTATAAGCACATACAATATTTTAAAATAAATTCAAAACATAATTTCATTCAAAACACATTTCGCTGTTATGTTTAAGTCCCATGTAATAGGGGGCGAGCCTATTGCCATCAACAAAGTACAAATCCAACATTCGGGCTGTTAAAGTTTTCAATTTAATTAAATAGTATGTGCGGAACGAGTATTTCCAATTCTAAACTCACTAACGTTACGTTTACGAGTACGTCACTAACTTCACGAGATAACTGTATAAACTTATGAGTTCCAAACTTTTTTTTCTTTTTCTTCTAAAAACTGTCGGCTCCCTGAGGGAGGCCGGGTGGTATGGAATTATTACCGCACTTAAACCCCCTACCGGTGGCCGTTTTATCGGAAAAAAGGCTCTGGGGACTAAGTTTGAAACCTAGGTTGGGGGGTTAGGGAAATTGAAATTTTAAGTAGGTACCTAAGCACAGATGTTGTAGTTTGAGATTGGTCCTCCAGGTTCAAATGTCTGGTAATAATTTGAGGTGTTTTTTTTCCTAATCGACTGCTTGTAGATGGTCTTGCGGGCCGTTTTTACGTAACCGGGCAGTTATTGGTGAGACCTGAAGGGTCTCCAACCAATCCCGACGAGAGTAAAATACTTAACCTAAGCTAACTACTATTACTACGTCTACTATACTAACATCATGACTAGATAGCAACAACACCACTAAGGGCGTCCCCTAGGGGGGACTCGAACCTTGGCTTAGGGCGTTGCTTGCGAGAGGACTGGGAGGGAGACAGGTTGATGAGAAATTATTATTATTAATCATTCAAAAGTAATTCAAAAATCTGTAAAACGTTTACGTTGTATATAGTTTTCTTTTTGTGCTATTTTTTACATTTTCTTGAACGTTAGAAATACAAAGTGCCCCCTTATTTTTTTTTTATCATTTGGTTTTTTTATTTAGAAGCTACTATAAAGGAATAGCACTTATTAGTACTTAGAGAATCCCCACTATAGGGGATCGTAGTGGAACATTGAGTGCTGTGTAATCCCCTGGGGGAATGATCTAGGGGATTTTAGTGGAACGAGTGAGTCAGAGGCCCATGGGCGGCATAAACTCCGACATCAAGAACAAGACAAAAGAAGAAGACGATTAATTTCACAAATTACAATTATTGTTATTACAGGCTTACTACTCTATACAACAATATAGTAACGAAGAGGACAAATAATTGAATATAACCGTAGTACGTTTATTTCTGTATGAGAAAAGCTCAACAGAGCGAAGCTTGGAAAAGCTTTGACGTGTGCTACGAGAGCTAGGAGCTACGAGTTTAGATTGAAACCACTTAGAACTGGTGTTGACAGTTAGATTTTGTTCGAAAAGATTTACTTCCGAGTTTATTTTATAGGTAACTATTCTTTGTTTTTATTTGAATGCTGTTTTTTAAGATCTAGTTATAAGTTCTTTCTTAACATAACATCACGCCTTACATTCCCTGAAGGGATCGGCAGAGGTGTTTTTAGTACACCCTCGTTTCGCCAGTTATGTTTAAGTTTCATGTAATAGGGGTCGAGCCTATTGCCATTAACCGGGCACAAATCCAGACTACAGGCTGCTACTAAGAAATTCCTAATGGAAAAACCCAATAACACTTTGCCCGACCTGGGGATCGAACCCAGGACCCTATGCTCAGCAGTCGCGCTTGCGACCACTAAACAAACAAGGCGGTCAGTTCTTTCTTAAATTGAGTTTATTTATATCTTTTTACTTGGTGCACCGGTGGACGTCATCGTGTCAAAATCGGCTGTCGCTGAAGACCAGCGCTGTGGCTCTGTCTCGCACGTGAGACACAGCATTATGCTGAGCGATGGCCGTTTTGCGCGGATGTGACGCATATTTTTCCCAATACATAGTTTCTTTTAATATTAATTTAATATTTACGTAACATGTTTATTTATTTATTTGTGTCGTTATTGCCCGTGGCATCACTATGGTCCTATCAGAAAACCAGCGTTGCGACATTTTGTTTTTTTTCTAAATGTCGCAACATTATGCTGAGATAGGAGCCCTTTTTGGCCTCGTGCAGGTAGTCTAAATTCTTATTGTTTCTTTTTTTTATATTGTTTTTGTTTCTGTAACTGCCTGTGTGAGTCCAGAATAAATAATTTTCTTTCTTTCTTTTCTTTCTTTTTAGTTTTGTTTTATACTTTTATTTTATTTTTAGTGCGTCGTGTTGGCGCGTAAAAAACATTTTTTCCCTTTAAGTTAATAAGTTAGTCTACCTATAATAATAAAATATCATCTTTATTTTAAACTAGCGGCCCGTCCCGGCTTCGCACGGGAGGACATGTTTCCCGTTTTTGCAACATTTTTCATTTATGCTCCGCTCCTATTGATCGTAGCGTGATGTTATATAGCCCATAACCTTCCTCGATAAATGGACTATTCAACCCAAAAATATGTTTTCAATTCCAACCAGTAGTTCCTAAGATTAGCGCGTTCAAACAAACAAACTCTTCAGCTTTATAATATTAGTATAGATAAAATTTATCACGAGTGCAATGACTTTGATAATTCCTGAATCACAAAAAAGATTTAAAAAACTTTGTTTTGCAATTTATGGTAGGAAATACCACTGGATTGTGGTTGGATTCGCGCTTGGTCTGTTTTTAGGTTAATACAAGCTGATATCTTTATCACCAGAGATCGGACAATCGGATGCATATTTACCTAAAGTTCAGGTGTTGGCTAATATGGAATGCACTTTTGTATCGAAAAAATCACGCTATTCCGGGATCATCAAAAGTGTTCTGTAGAATAGAATCATATTTATCTAGAATTGGATGCATATTTATTTATTTATTTACATACCTAAAGTTGTACCTTATTATTAACTAACACAGACATGCACTTTCTTACACCCTACATACACACATATTTGCATGGGGGGTTTAAAATTTACTTCAAGTAATTGTATGCATGCGATTAGTTATGCAATCCCCGTGATACCGGGTTATTTTTTTCTAATAAATTATTTTCATAAGCCTTTTCCATAGTTTCGTAGCGATAAATTAACTTTAGGTAAATATGCATCCGATTATCCGATCTCTGTTTATCACGTACAAATTGTACAACCCTTACATCAAAAATTGGATTGAAAATGGCGACGCTCCTTTTTTCATCGTAAAGGTTTGAGCTACTCGATGGCTAATGCATGCGTGCCATCAATTAGGACAGGTCAACTCAAACCTACTATGGCACTTTCCTGAAAAGGCCATTCCAGACGTTAACCTATATTGTTACACTTGTATAGTTTTTATACCACAATGTGTGGACTTTAAAAGAGACCTTGATCTCTGAGTTTGTTTCGGCTTTTCTTCTCAGAGCTAGTCAGAAAGGAATCGCCGGCGCCATCTAGTCTTAAAAAATACATTACATTGACTCGTAAAAGTGTCTGTAACATATTTATTACAGAAATATAATCATTTATCGTTATTTGCATCTCGCTCAAGAATGTTCTCTGTGAGCAAAAGACTAATAGGTAATCCGCCATTTTCAATCCCTTTTTTAAGTAATCGTGTTGTTAGTAGAAATAGATCAAACGGCCCTTACATCTCTCGACCCTATTAAATATTGTACACAACCGTTGCTAAGCAACAGTCCTATTACACAATCAACAGGACTTTAAGCACAGAGGCAGACTGACCAAAGCTAACAATTCTATTGACATGATATTCAGAGCGGCGATAACAAGCGTTGTGTAACCGGGGCATTCTTCGAAAAATATTAACAAAAATTGAGAATGTCATTAGCATCATCCCAAAGTTAAGAATGCAGATGTTTAATACTATAATTATGATAATGAAAACTGAAACTATACCACTGCCGTCAAGCAATAAGACAAGAATAAAAACAATCTGACAATACTATAACGTTAACAACCCGGGAGAAGAATGATTTGTTAAAATAATGTTAAAAAATTTCGATGAATCACCCAACCCTTTGACAAGTTTGTCATTACGTAAGTCTACTAATATGATCCGTCTGCGTCAGCCTTTAGTTATTTTTTAGAGTTCCGTACCCAAAGGGTAAAACGGGACCCTATTACTAAGACTCCGCTGTCCGTCCGTCCGTCCATCCGTCAGGCTGTATCTCATGAACCGTGATACCTACTAAGACAGTTGAAATTTTCACAGATGATGTACATATTTTTGTTGCCGCTATAACAACAAATACTAAAAACAGAATAAAATAAATATTTAAGGGGGCTCCCATACAACAAACGTGATTTTTTTGCTCGTTTTTGCTCAATATTGATAACGGCAACAGGTAGACGGTTGAAATATTCACAGAATATTCAGTGATATATTCACTTTAAAAATAAATAATTAAATTAAAATAAAACAAGTATTTAAGGGGGGCTCCCATACAACAAACGTGTTTTTTTTTTTGCCGTTTTTATATTTAATGGTACGGAACCCTTCTTGCGCGAGACTCGCACTTGGCCGGTTTTTTAAATTTCCACCATGATTTAGAGTACGTTCTCTTATATTGGTTTGCTTGTCAATGCGTTAAGTTTCTAAAGAACACATAACATCACGCTTGTATTCCCCGAAAGGTTCGTCAGAGGTGTTTTTAGTACACCCTCGTTTCGCTAATTATGTTTAGGGGGGCGAGCCTATTGCCATCAACCAGCTACAAATCCAAACTCCGGGCTGCTACTGAGGAACTCTACACGGAAAACCCAATAACACTGCCCGACCTTGAGATCCAACTCAGGACCTCACGATCAGCAGTCGCGCTTGCCACCACTAGACCAACGAGGCAGTTCTCAAAGAATTTATAGCAAAATCAGCCCACTACTGTCCCACTGCTGGGCACAAGCATCTTAGAATGAAAAAGGTTAAGGCCTTAGTCCACCACGTTCGCTTGGTGCTGGTTGGATCACTGACACCATCGGAATCTTTTTTTTAACTGAGTTGTGCTGGTTTCCTCACGATGTTTTCCTTCACCGTTAACGCAAGTAATATTCATGGTGATCCGCACATGAATTCGAAAAGTTAGAGATGTGGACTAAGTTCGAACTAGGGTTGCCAGGTTTTTTTAACCGACTTTCGAAAAAGGAGGAGGTTCTCAATTCGACTGTATGTTTTTTTTTTGTATGTTTGTTCCGCGGTATCTTTGCTAATTGTGAACCGATTTTAATGATTCTTTTTTTGTTTGAAAGAGTATTCTTTCAAAGTGGTCCCATTCAAATTTGGTGAAGATCTGATGAAGAACTTCGGAGATAGACAATTTGAAGTCGGTTTTATTTTTGTTAAAATAGTGATTATTTGAACAAATATAGTATTTTTCCCAAAAAAGATAGCAGGTAGAGTACGGAACGAAAAGGTTCGTCAGTTTTCACATTCATTCCTTTTCCACATCGCGGGCATTTGTTTTTCAAACTGTTGGACGGAACAGACCAATGCATGGAAAATTATGTTTAATTATTTGGTAACAAAGATCAAAATCGCATTTTGCCTCCGTATGCCGTAGTAGTGCCATATAATGTCTTTGATTTGATTTAAGGAGTTTTGTTTTAAAAACCATTGCCTCAATCAATTCGATGATTAAATAAATTGACATTACTAGTGGTTGTCATCATGTAACCATTAGAGCATAGATAATATAATTAGAGTGCGCGCAAGATAACTCTGCGCGCGACGGAGGGCGTGCTAAATGTTGCCATGATCGCAAAAATACAAAGTCCTACTTTTTAAGGAAAAGTAATATATTCGTGAGCATCAAAATTGGGCAGCCCTCTTGCGGTTTATTATATTTTAATTGAGCTAAGTTATGTTCGTTGAAATTTACTACCTATCAATTAAATTAATTAGTATTTTTACGTAATTTGCAAAGGAAAAGAACTAAACTGATAAATGTGGCGTGAGTGAATAAGAATGCGTTATGATTATTATCGTCTGATGAGGTAATCTTTATTATTATATTTCCTTTTATTCCTAACATCAGGCAGATCTAGTGACAAAGTTAATAAAACGGCAACACTATGGCGGACCATGACTAGTTCCGATTTTCGCCGCGCGCAGAGTTATCTTGCGCGCACTCTATAATTTTTATTATCCTGTCAAAAAATCGTTATATTTTAATTTCTATAATGTCGGCAATACGTAGTCGGTAAAATAGGTTGTTTCTTGCACTGTGCAAGCAAAAATAGACCTTAAGGTGTATAACATTTTCGTTCCTCGACTACCTATATACATTTGGGAAATTCAGGAAAAAAAAAGTGCACATTTATTTCTATCATTATGTATTTTTCCATGTACCTATATTTGTTATTGCTCTTCGCTTTGGCCATCAATGATCTCCTTTAAAATAATTATAGGAATCTGAGCAATTTAGATTTCTATTAATATAAATTAACAATTCGTTTTTAATTAAATTAATAGATGCTCTAATTCTTTCTTCTTTCCGTTTTTACAGTTAACATAAAAAAGCGCGCCAGTTGAATTAGGGATAAAAATATAGTATTTTTCTTACTATATTATTTTTCTATAATATGTAGTACAATTGACTGAAATATAGTACGATACTATATTAGTACGAGTGGCAACCCTAGTTCGAACACAGACCCGCCTGCATGGAAGGCAAGCATGCAACCATTAATAGTCACTGCATCTATCTCTCGTAATTCTTCTTCTTCTCCCTGCCCTTGCACTAGGTGGGGTCTGCACAACATGAAATTAGTAAATCCATGTTATTAAAGGTTTTGGCTTATTGTTTTATGACCGGCCGCCTGCCTGACATCAACCCTCCTTGGGAATACTCGTTGCGCCGTCGCGCGGGTGACCCAATATTCTTACTGATATTATGCACTGGGTCCCAAAATGATAAGTTTGTCAATCTTATTGCCGACAACTAAGCAGACTATGTTCTTCCTGGTGGAGTATACTTGAAGTTCCTCGGCTCACTCATTCAGTTTTGCTAGGGACTTTGGTTCTGACACATCGTAAACTAATATAGCAACTTGAGCGTCTCTGTAAAAACTTGATGTCAATGTTCTGTATCAGTCCTGTCCCGCTGTTTCCGCTTCTATCTCTTGTAATTATTGATCCAAAAATAATTACTTATTAATTTTAACCGTATTTCACTAACATTTGACATTGACACTGTCTGTGCAGATTACTTTGGTAAGGCTTCGGTGAAGAACGACGCGATTAATTTTAATCTCATTAACAGATATTCGGTTCGCACGTTTCGAATTATTATTGTTTTTATTCTAACGTCACACGAGCGATCGTGTACTTACACGGAAACTGTTTACAGGACCCGTTATTATTTTGGTGATGGCGCCTTTAGTTGTATGAGCGGGTTCACATACATGACAGTATTCCGAATCCAGTAAAAAAATACTGGATCCGTTATTTTTATCGTATCCTGCCTGCCAGATGTGACGCAGCTGCCATTTGTTTAACTGATCCGTCGGTACAGATGTGAACAACACATCTACTATCGACGGATCCTTTAAAACGGATCTATTAAAACAGATCCGCTGTGTGAATGGGCACTTACATGTTAGATTTTGCTATTTGAATAGCTATTAATTTCTGGCTAGCTACTCAGCTAGTCCACATAATTTGATCTGAGAATAGGACCCTAATTGCGTATCATACACGCAATAACAATAGCATTCATTTTGACATAACATCACGCCTTATATTCCCTGAAGGACACGGCAGAGGTGTTTTAGTACACCCTCGTTTCACCAGTTATGTTTAAGTCCCATGGAATTGGGGATGACCCTAGGGCACAAATCCAGACTCCAGGCTGCTACTGAGAAATTCCTAACAGAAAAACCCAATAACACTTTGCCCAACCTGGAGATCGAACCCAGGACTCCATGCTCAGCAGTCGCGCTTGCGACCACTAGACCAACAAGGCAGACTTCAAGTACATCAAGTAGTACCAAGTGGACGTCAAGGCAAGTCCATTTTGACAATACAACAATATTCATTGTGTGTTGAATAGTTGAGGGGCTCGTGGCTAAATAACAACCGCGCCGATCGTACGATTTGCGAGGTTAAGCTGCGCTTGCCGCGGTCAGTCCGTGGATGGGTGACCATTTGTTACACATCGAGACCCCTCCGTGCCTCGGAGAGCACGTTAAGCCGTCGGTCCCGGGTGTCATACGAATACCTATGACAGTCGTTACGGGTAGTCAGAAGCCCGAAAGTCTGACAAAACGGTTTAACCTTAGGATATCGACATTGCCCAGTTACTGGGTTGCGGAGGTCTGATGGCAGTCGCTCCGTGTAAAATACTGGTATTCAGCCGCATCTGGTTAGACTGGAAGCTGACCCCAAGATAATTGGGAAAAAGGCTAAGAGGAAGTTGAATAGTTGTGGGGAAGTCAGATTGTTTATACATTCGTTGCTATGGAAACTGTTGACATGTCAAAATTAAAGCTATTGCAATTAACCAACCTGCGCTTGCACAAGGTATCAAACATGGAGGCATTATGGAACAGATCTTTCTCAAATTCTGGACTGAGATAAGCTGACCTAAAACTGAATTGAGCTGAGTTTATGAATACTTACAGTGGCTAGAGCAGAATCAAATATACTGGTCCATGCGAGTGCTGCGGAGAGTGCCGCTAGTGCCAGCAGTGCGCCGCTGCCCGCCCCCACCCACAGCCAGCGCGGCGCGCGCCCGCGCATCTTCACTGGTAACGGCGACACGCTGCAACAAGAAAATGGCGTTGTTATTTTTACATTCCTAATTAATCCTGTAGATTATTTATAAGCATCGATAAGCGGTGATACAGGAAAATTGCTATAATTACACCTCAGTACCTGGATGACCGAACTTTGCTCGGTTTTTTTTTTGGTATATCGACGTTTTCTAAAAATGAAATCTAGCTAGATCGATTTATCGCCCCCGAAACCCACTGTATACTAAACTTCATGAAAATCGTTGGAGCCGTTTCCGAGATTCAGATGATATATCTACATCTACTAATATTATAAAGAGGAAAGATTTGTATTTTTGTTTGTAACGAATAAACTTAAAAACTAGGTACTGGACCGATTTCAAATATTCTTTTGCCGTTAGAAAGCTACATTATCACTGAGTAACATAGGCTATATTTATTACTGGAATAAAACTTCTTACGCGGGCGGAGCCTTGAGGACACAGCTAGTATATATATAAAAAAGAATTACTCGTTTAAAGGTATTAGATTAGATAACATAATAAGCCCATTACTGTCTCGCTGCAGGGCACGGGCCTCTTCTCAGAATGAGAAGGGTTTACGCCTTAATCACCACCTCAGATCATAGAAACATTACCACGTTAGACAAACAGATGATCGCAGTATGTTGTATTCTGAGTTTTTTTCGGCTTTTCTTCTCAGACTAGAGAGACTTCTCAGACTCTCTTATCTGACTAGATAAAAAATACAAGCGCCATCTAGTCTTAAAAAAATGTTACATTGGTGTCGATTCTGTAGCACATTTTGTCAGCACTAAGACTAAACGCAACTGTCACTTTCTTTTTCTATTGAAACAGAAAGAGGCAAACACTCTTAGTTTAGTTCTTTGATCGACACCATTGACTTGTAAAAGTGTCTGTAACAGATTTATTTACAGAAATAAAAACCGATGTTGTTTTTGATGTTTTGTTCTTTTCAGTTTTTATTTTTTATATTTCATAGCTAAGGCAGTCAGATGTTTAAAAAAACTACCTCTAAGGCCTTATTTCACAGTTTTTTGGCTTCGAGGCAGTCGAGTACTAATAATATGGTGGCTGATATAATAAATGGTATAATAAATTAAGCTTAATAGAAATAATTCGAGATTCAACAAAATTAATTTCACAATATTTTGACGCGCGTGGGTGTTGGTGAGTCAGACAAGAGACAGTCGATATTAATAAAAAAAAGATAAATTACGAGTTTGTTTATTTACTGGGTACAAACCTTGACATACTGCAACAATTATGTTTATTATTATAGGTAATAAAAATATAAAGTAAAAGCGGGATAACAATATTTATTGCGTGACGTATAATTATGTAAAAGTCGGATTGTCGGTACGTATGTATGACAATCCGACTTATACACAATTCGGTGGTAGCAAAGTAAAAGAAGAAATCTACAAAATCGCAATTTTACAGGAGAGCACATTTATTAAAAAACAGAGGCCATTTTGCTGCGATGTTTCTTAGAAGTCGAGTGTAGATGTCTTCATTTACATACCAGATTTTCTTCATTATTTTGAAATTTGAAATTATTTTAATACAGACTTGTAGATAGGGTTGATATAAGCTCATTTATGTAAAAAAAAAGCATACTTATTGGTAAAAATGTAGATGTCCTTATCTACTTTGCTGCCATCGAATTATTCAAAGCTTTTTCTTTTCGTGTGGTTAGTGACAAACCTGGCGTTAGAGTTTATGCCGCCCATGGGCCTCTGACTTGGTTTCACATGCCATCGAGAAATATCACTCAGGCATGCCGGTTTCCTCACGAAGTTTTCCTTCACCGTGTTTAAGCAAGTGATAATTATACAATACGCACATGAATCAGAAAAGTCAGAGGTGCGTGGCTTGGTAGTCGAGACCTATGACTTGGCAGTCCTACGGTCACACCACTAGGCTATCACTGCTGTCTTATTGCGAGGCTTTTACAATAAAGTTTAACGCATCTTCTAGGTAGCTAAAGAGAGAACGGTAACTTTTTCAGCATGATTGCGGTAAGCACGACTTAACATGACAGGTAGGTCAGTCACCAAGCATTCTACTATCCATGAAAGACTAAATCTTTGTTTCATAATAATTACATAACATATCATAACTGTCCCACTGCTGGGCACGGGCCTCTTCTCAGAATGAGAAGGGTTTAGGCCTTAGTCGACCACGGTAGCCTGGTGCGGGTTGGCAGACTACACACACCATCGAGAACTTTACGGAGCCCTCTCGGGTGTGCAGGTTTCCTCACGATGTTTTTCCTTCAACGTTAATGCAAGTGATAATCAAATTCTGATCCGCATATGAATATGATAAGTCAGAGGTACGGGCCGGGATCGAACTCATGCCTTTCATGCAGGAGGGTTCCTGCATGAAAGGCAAGCGTTCAACCGCTAGATTATCATTGCCTCTTAATAATGGGGAGGCACACGCAAAACGAAAGCAGATTGACTATTGGGTAATGCCAATACCCTAAGGTTAGACCAGTTGTCAGACTTTCGGGCATCTGTCGTTCCCTAAAGACTGTCATAGGTATTCGTATGACACCCGGGACAAACTGTTTAACGTGCTCTCCCAGGCACGGAGGGTCTCGATGTGTAACGAACGGACTCCCGTCCACGGAATGACAGCGGCAAGCGCAGCTTAAGCGCGCAAATCGTATGATCTGCGCTGTTGGTAATTAGTCACGAGCCCCTCAAGTAACTAATTACGCATATAAACATGTAAAATGAAAATGGCGGCAGGGTAACTATGACAGCTTCCATAGAAATATCTTCGAAGCCCTTTGCTGAATGGCAAATTTCTTCACCGCGGCATGAGGTTTTCTCGTATTGAACGAGAGAAGATATCAATATAGTTTAAGATCAAATTGATCCCAAGTTAAGCCAACCAATGGCTAAAAAATCATACCATTTTTAACGAATGGTTAAAAACTCATACAACATTTTTTCAATTTTTAACCATTGGTTGACTTAACTAGGGATCACAAAATCGGCCCTAATGGTAAGTTTTTAAAATTAACATTGGTTTACATACGTTAGAAGGAGATCCATTCGCCACATGTCTTACAAACTAAATACTAAAATTAAATTAACACGCCAGTAAATTATCACTTCACTGCATAATTATTATTCAATCAACCCGTGAAAACGTCTGTCTCTATATTCAAACTAATCGCGAAAATATCTACACCAATTCTGATTCAAGGGTGTGGACTCATCGACAGTTCTCAATTGACTGACATATTTAACAAATCTTTATGATAAGCTGATACGTGTAATCACTCGATCAGCGTCATTATAATTATGTATAATATATGGGTGTGTTGTACTAAATAAATAAATAAAATATATTATCATTAGCTGATAGAAAATTACCTAATTGGTCGTTGCCGAAATGAGGTGATCCGACAGTGAACCAAAGTAGTCGTCGTAGCAAACAGGACAGCCAAACTGATTGTGGTGCATAGTTACGCGAATCCCGCGACCCCGGCCGACGGTCAGGAGGAAGGACATACATACATACATACAATCACGCTTGTTTCCCATTGATTAGGCAGAGACTATAGATTTTTTTGTTTTTCGTTTTGTTAGAAAAAACGTTGCCCCACACTAGGATTTCTCCTGTATCGTGGGTGCGTTTACAGACACTAATCTTCACACGCACAAACATCCAGACCCGGAACAACTATCTGTAGGCCATACAAATATTTATTCCGTGCGGGAATCGAACCCACAACCCGTAGTGCAGAAGCCGATCGCTCAGCCACTGCACCAACCGTGTCCATTTTTTCCACCTGCTTCTATCCTGACACACCCCTTTCGCTTCATCTACATTCATTAACCTTTTCATGCATGCTTGTCGGTTTAGGGTGCTACCAACCTGGCCTCTTTTGAGACCCCCGCGATTTGTTCATGGTACGTTCGCCGAGGTTGGCCCCTTCCAACTGTTCCATCCACACTCGCCTTGTACACTTGTTTCGTTAATCTCCTTTCTTCCATCTTCTCTATATGACCAAACCATCTTAACATACCTTTCTCAATCCTTCTCACTACATCTTTCACTCCGAAAAACTCAAACTCAAAACTCAAACTCAAAATATTTATTTGCACACTAAGGTAAAATAATACAGATCTTATTATATAGAGTAGGTACAGCTTAGCAACCTTTTCCAGGTGTTGCAATATTTGAGGGCTCTAATTATATGAAAGTATATTTATAAATTTACTTATGTGTTCACTTGGTACATAGTGCCTAATTCTTGACTATTGTTATTCTTAATACACAATATTTTTAATTAAGGATACTAGAACCAAAACAACATAGTATATCGAGTGATATGTTATTGAGTAGGTAAATAGGTAAAAAACCGGAAGGAAGAACACCGTGGGTTTTTAGCCGGTAAGAGGCCGGCAGATCCCCTCGCCTATCACGGGCGAGGGACATCCAAGAGGATATATAGAACCACGTAAAAAAAAAAATGGATTGCCAAGCTAAAGTGGCAATGGGCCGGACATGCTAGCCGTAGTACCTATGACCAGGGTAGACGTGTTCTTGAGTGGAGACCGCGAATCGGCAAACATAGTATGGAGTGCCCTCAAACTAAGTGAAGTGACGGTCATCGCAAGGCGGCTGGCAGCTGCTGGATGACAGAAGCTGTTAGTCGAACTCAGTGGCATGCACTTGGAGCAGCCTATGTCCAGCAGTGGACTGCTATAGACTAATGATGGTCAATGTTGTTACTGTATTATTGTTTGCCAACTAGGGACTTCAACACACTCATTCTGTAATTAGTCCCTTAACTAATCATTAATTAAATGAATCATCATTTAATAACGACACGTTTGGAGCAGTGGCTGAGCGATCAGCTTCTGCGCTACGGATCGTGGGTTCAATTCCCGCACGGAACATATATTTTTATGGCCTACAGATAGTTGTTCCGGGTCTGGGTGTTTGTGCATGTGAAGATTTGTGTCTGTAAACGCACCCACGATACAGGAGAAACCCTAGTGTGGGCAACTATTTAGAAAAAAAAATAAAAACTGTATTATTATTTGCTGACTTAGGGACTTCGACACACTCATTCTGTAATTAGTCCCTTAATTAATCATTCATTAAATGATGATTCAATTAATGAATGATTAGTTAATCATAATAGACGAAAATTTGGTTCCTTTCCAAAAATGATGTCCAATAGGTCAGTACCTATTGGAAATCATTTTTGGACCAACCAAACCTGTGTTTACGATAAATAGAAGAGTATCAGCCTAATAACAACGAGTTGGTCCCTGGCGATATTTCAAACTGGGCCTTTTAGACATGACTTAAAGCCTACGCAGACCGAGATGGCATGGCAAGGGATTTTGCCGTCAGTCAGCGCACACTAGCCGCTTAGATACCGCGGCATTCCAGCGCTTTGCCACGGCATGCCATGGCGTGCCGCGGCACGACAAAGCACGCCTCGGCAGCTCCTGCTGCCCGATACAATTTTAGTCTTCATTCCCCGCTTCTCTACCCCCGCCTCACCCCGCGGTATGTCACAACGAGCGCCGGAGTCCTTGGCATGCCGTTGCCTGCCGCAGTACGCCACGGCATCCCGCCGCGGCAGCCCGTGGCGCGTCTTTCAATGCCGTGCAATGAAATCCCTTTCGATGCCACGGCATCATTTTAAAGCATAGCAATTTATATTGTATTTCTTTATCGATACGTTTGAATGTCCATTAATAAAAATTTAAATCCCTTGCCATGGCGTCCCGGTCTGCGTAGGCCTTTAGGTAACTGACAAGTAGCATAATAAGTGCCATGTTTTTTGTAGATGTCTTATAATAATTTAGACACAATATTTACTATTATTTTCATACAAAGGGATTTGTGGCTTATTAACAACCGCGCGTATCATACGATTTGCAAGGTTGAACTGCGCTTGCCGCGGTCAGTCCGTGGATGGGTATTCATATTACTTTTTTTTAAATTTTATTTTTGTTTGTTAGTTTTTGTACTCAAGTCTTTTAGTACTATATTACTCATTGGTCTGTGGTCAGGACCTCATTGTTCTCTTACTATCCTAAATCATTGTACTGTATCCACTGAAATTGTTAAAGGTATTATTTTTAAAAGAGTAACCATGGAGTTTCTTGCCGGCTCTTCTCCATAGGAAACAACGAATTGGAACCGTGCACCTAAATTCGACGTTTCATAAGCACCTGTATTGGTTTATGTGAAATAAAAATTTTTGATTTTTGATTTTGATTTTGGGTGACCGTTCGTTACACATCAAGAACCTCCGTGCCTCGAAGAGCACGTTAAATAGTCAGTCACGGGTGTCATACGAATACCTACCTATGATAGTCGCTTTTACAGGTAGTTAGAAGCCCGGAAGTCTGACCACAGGTCTAAGCTTAGGGTGACCAATAACTGGGTTGCGGAGGTATGATGGCATAAACCGTATAAAATACTGGTACTCAGTCACATCTGGTTAGTCTGGAAGCTGACCTTAACATACATACATACATACATACATACATACATACATAAACTCACGCCTTTTTCCCATGGGGGTAGGCAGAAACTATAGAACGCCACATGCTACGACTCTTACATACCCCTTTCGCTTCATCCACATTCATACATCTTGTCATACACGCACGCTGGTTGAGAGTACTACGCACCTGACCTTTGTGAAGAACATCACCAATAACATCGATGTATGTCCTTCTAGGACGTCCTCTACCGGCGTTCCCATTAACATCCGCCTTATAAATTTCTTTTGTTAATCGCCGTTCACTCATTCTCTCAACATAGTTGGGAAAAGGCTAGGTTGAACGAACTATTATTTTCTTACAGTCTCCATTATTTATTTTAGTTGAATAATTTAAATGTTACAGAAAAAAGGGTCCTTTTTATTTCTTTACCGGGTCGGTTGAGGCCCCTATGTTCTGGAGGCCCTAGCACTTTACCAGTATTGCGACCCTATTATTACGCCACTGCAGAAGAATTGTAGCAATAGTAACTAATTAGTCATTGATTACCTAACCTATTAGGCGTACCGATATCATCTAAAAAAAAAATGATATTATCATCTTTATATAAAATTAAACAAACTAATATCTTCCTCTTAGCCTTTTCCCAATTATCTTGGGGTCAGCTTCCAGTCTAACCAGATGCGGCTGAATACCAGTATTTTACACGGAGCGACTGCCATCAGACCTCCGCAACCCAGTTACTGGGCAATGCCGATATCCTAAGGTTAAACCGTTTGTCAGACTTTCGGGCTTCTGACTACCCGTAACGACTATCATAGGTATTCGTATGACACCCGGGACCGACAGCTTAACGTGCTCTCCGAGGCACGGAGGGGTCTCGATGTGTAACAAATGGTCACCCATCCACGGACTGACCGCGGCAAGCGCAGCTTAACCTCGCAAATCGTACGATCGGCGCGGTTGTTATTTAGCCACGAGCCCCTCATTAAACAAACTAATATATTACATAATAAATCTAGATTATAATTTAACATTTTGTGGATGTTTAAGTTTATTTTATTTTAAAAATTAATTAATAGTTATCTAGATTATTTAATTCAATGTCTGAACACTATTAGATCCTATTAGATCGAAATGCCACAATTTATTAACCATCGCTTGTCTGTCTAGTAGATATTCCGATTAGCATAATAAATATAAATAGTATTGAAATCAATAAACTCTTATCTAGATAGGTAAATGTGAAGCAAATATTTATTTTAATAAGACCTCGAAAAAAATTTGAATAACAAACGTAAAAAAATATATTTTTGTTTCTATAGTCAGAAAAAATCCCTTTTTCCAAAATCTAAATACAAAGCGGCAAACGAACAAAAACATTTTTCCATTATACACCATGAAAATGCTGTAGCATTTACATGGGATTTCAGTATAAAATGCACACAGTTTTAGTCTTCATTCCCCGCTTCTCTACCCCCGCCTCACCCCGCGGTATGTCACAACGAGCGCCGGAGTCCTTGGCATGCCGTTGCCTGCCGCAGTACGCCACGGCATCCCGCCGCGGCAGCCCGTGGCGCGTCTTTCAATGCCGTGCAATGAAATCCCGAATTCATTGCGTTTTACACGGTGCAAGTTTCTTGAAGCAAGTCTCATGCTGTCTTTGTCTTTCTCTCCGACAAAAACAGAGATAGCATGAGACTTGCTTCAAGAAACTTGCACCGTGTAAATGAGCCTTTACTTACCTATTCAAGTTTTTTTTAAACTGAAAATATCTTTCATAATTATATTCTACGTCTATTTCTTTAAAAACCAGATGATTTAGGTATTTATGTAAAATTGTAGAATTATAATTTCGGAAGTTTTTTTTAAAATGGTATACAAGGTGTAAAAAGACCCTTCACTAAGCCGCCAATCATGCATTCAGTACATCAAACTAAGTAACCCTACGCAAAAATTGTCCCTGGGAAACTACTTTTGTTTTGGGTGAAAATTTTCGTTATACCTACTGTAAAGCTCATTGTAACGCACTCAAAACACTGTACTGATAGATGCAATGGGTAGTAAACGGGTAATGGAGGTATTTCAAGTACATTTGCAACCTTCAAAACTAGTTTTTATTTTAAAGTTGTGAAAAAGTTGGAACTTTGACCTCCAATATCTCCGTAACTAGAAGGCTTCCAGGCATTGTCCAGAACAAAAAAAATATCGCAATGACGTGGAGAATAAGTGCCTTTCGGCTTCGTTAAGGGTCTATTTACACCGTTTATTATGTTTTGTAACTATCTTCAATTTGATAATACAACAATATTCATTGCATGAGTTGTGAACAAATCGTATTGTAATAAACGTTGCTATGGAAATTTTTGACCTATCTTAAATAATTCTATTATCTACTATTACGAATTCGTTACGCAATTAGAGTGCTTAAGTTTATCATTCTATTGGAAAAAAACAGTCTACGTAAGGAACATCTTGTATAACATCACGCCTGTATTTCGCGAAGAGTTGGGCAGAGGTGTACAGTAACACCCTCATTTCGCCAGTTATGTTCAAGTGCCATGTAATCGGGGGCGAGCCTAATTGCCAATAACCTGGCACTAATTCAGACTCCAGGCTGCTACTGAGAAATTCTTAATGGAAAAACCCAATAACACTTGACTTGTCTGACCTGAGGATTGAACCCAGGACCCCATGTCCAGCAGTCGCGCTTGCGACCACTAGACCAAGAAGGCAGTAGTTGTAGGTATCTTGTATAACTATATAAGTATTGCATTAATATACTGCATTATAAATATTTCTTCAATTGTCTCTGACATCTTGCGTAGGATGAGAAACAGCTGATGTCAACCTCAGGTACTTACAAGTATTATAATATCGTCAGTGGAAAGGTAACAAGACTAAAGCGCCAATATACCTACTTTACAGTAGAGAGATTCGAAGTATTTTTTAAGAAAATAAACATAGTTATTTTAGAAAGTAGGTATATATATTGGCGCTTAGTCTTTTTACCTTTCCACTGACGATATTATTGTCATTTTCAGAAATATAGAAAATATTGCAAAATTTGCACTGATAAAAGTCAGCTTTTCGTAACTCTGTTTCCATTTTGAAATGTAAAAGTTGTACTTTAATAATCTTTGGTGGTGGTAAGGTAAAGTATACGTAAGTAGGACTAAGAAAACTTTACCAAAATAAAAAATAACAGGCTGGTAGGTACTCCGATTGTTTGCAGTTATTACTGCCATTGGTAAAGCAAAACGACTAGTTTAAAAACATACATAAGCATGAAATACCCCAAAAAAAAATAGAAGGACAGACCCTAAAAGTCTACCGCTTAGAAGTTCTTCGGGAAGCTGCATTAACATCTTTACTTGATAACAAATTTTAATAACGAATTAACTTAATCAATTTCTAGGAAATTATGTCTTCTGCCGACAAACTGTCCTGCAGTTTGGCAGAGGATATGTGAAATACTCTTATGTAATTTTTGTTGAAATAAATAAAAAAAAATTAAAAAAGAGGAATTGCGGTCGGCATTTAGTCCGTACAAACGTATTCCTCAGTTACCTCCTTGGATAATGTCACTAGAGCAAATATTTTTTACTCAAAAATGCTTGTAATGTGGTCATTATTTTGACAACCTTCTTTGAGCAAAGTCGACGTTTCCGCGCTACTTGAATAGGCGCCAGCAAAATTGTACGGAATTTCATTGCTGGTGAGTTTTAGCCACCAGCAATTTCCTTTGAAAATTCATTATTGTCGAGTTTTGTTTCAAAAATAGTCTGGTGCAAAAAGTTTTTATTCAGAATTTGGCTGTATAGGTACAGGCAGCACAATCATTAACGACTCATTAAAAAAAGCTAAAGCTCGGGGAAGAAACAAATCGTTACTTTAAATAAATTCTGACTATACTAAGCTGGTTTTATTTAAATTGCTCGCATTGTTTGAGTAAAGCACTATACAAGCCTTGGTCCGCAATGACTGCGCTGTTGGCCACGCTATGATGGCCTCGAGCTTAGCTTAGCTACGCTCTCGGCCTTCAAGCTTGGTCATCATTGCAGCCCTTGCTGTCCGCGCTATAAAGGCCTCGATCTTCGGTCTCGGCCTTTATTCCAGCTTGTCCATCAAGAGCTGTAATGCTGACCGCGCTGTGATGGCCTGGCGCTGCGCTACACTGCGCTTTCGGCCATCATCAGTGCTGCCAGCAACGCAGTCATTACAGACCGCGGCAGTAATGTACTATTACCATATTATGATATAATTATATCTACCACCACTATGTCCCTATGTTTTATTTTTGGAAATTAATTAATTATTAAAAGAACTAGAAATGTTTAAATTTTACAAAAAACGACCGGTTTTACCACCGTTTTCAAACATCTGGCAAACATACAGAATATAAAAAATTAAAGAAAAACATAAGTACAGACATAAGCAATCTTTTTAAAATTATTGCAGAAAAAAATATTAAAATCAGTCCAGATTTGAAGAAGGAAACAGTGAAATACGAAAGTACGATTTCGCTAATATTGCACAGGAGAAATCAGTCCGAGATGCAGTTTCTTTTTGGCGCTCAATTGGGAAGGTTTGCGGGAGTGGTGGGATGGAAATTGATCGCAAAAACCTATTCAAATTATTAATATTTAGCAGCCCGCGTTTCCTCTTAATCGTTGTTTTTGACGATAAATTATTATTTTGATCTATATTATTATATCTATATATTATATATATATTATTATATCTATATACCATGCATGTCTTATCTATCAGTTTAGCATTACGTGTTCAGTACAAAAAATTGCTCCGATTATCAATAAATGGTCGCGTCAGCCGATCGTATCGTTTATAAAATATGTTAAAAAAGCATGATTGCTTGAATTTATGTTATCCAGTTGTATCTAACATATTGCAGTGACCTTTAATCTGTCTTGTGGAATTAAAAAGATTGCACTGTTACGCAATTCATTTTCGTTGCTACGAAAATACTGTCACGCTACCACACCATGTTATCCAATCGTAGCAATAATATGCTACGTTGTTGCTACGAGAATACTGTACTGATCTGCAATCATGAATGGTCTTTGCTACAAAAATACTGTCTTTCACCTCAATGAGGCCCATATTACACTATCATTTATGTATATTCATCATATCTGTCAAATTCTATGATCATAGTTACTATTATGATGCTGTTTTTCATATTTACATATAACACTTATGGTCATATAAACGTCATACTAAATCAAGATGGATAACGATTTAGCCGTGTTTTCCGTTGCTATGAGTGCAATTTTATTAATTGCGTTAAAAAAGAAGATAAAAACGGTTAAGAAAAAAACAAAAAATAAAATACTTATTTGGGTTAGATCATGGTAGCAAGGCGATCAAAGAGACGGGTCTATAACACCTTACTCGAAGAATTTAGATTGGAAGATAAAAATGTAATAATAATAATATTAATTAATATTTTTGTTGTTTCGATATTCAAGTCGAAATTCTTGCAATTTGACGCCATTTTTGAGATTCGACGGATATGGGTGAAGCCAGACGAACGTAATTTTTTGAGTTGTGAGTCGCGTAATTTCTGTCGCGTAATTTCAACACAATACAACACGACAACTCATTTTGCGTCGCCGTGTGAACGAATCAGGAGTTTTGTATTAAACCGAATGTAGCAGAAATTACGCGACTCACAACACAAAAAAATAGGCTCGTCTGGCTTTACCCTTAATGATCATATTTGTACGCTTTCAATCAAATAGGATCCCATAACTATGATCATAGATAATATGAATCATATGTAGTTATTACACCGTCATAGGTTCTTCATATAATAATGACTCTATGATTATATTTCTATGATAGTGTAATATGGGCCTAACTGCATGTTATACGATCGTAGCAGTAATACGCAACGTGATTGCTACGAGAAGACTGCTTGAACGTGAACAAATACCAAAGTGTACTCCGAGTACGAGTTTGGAATTTACGAAAAGGGAATAATTTTCATAAGCTCGCTAAAATCTTTCTCTGGATGTTTTTCAAAAAACTATAAATATTGTACACATAACGTCACGACTGTATTCCCCGAAGGGTCGGTCAGAGGTGTATGGTAACACCTCATTTCGCCGTTATGTTTAAGTCCCATGTAACAGGGAGCGCGAGCCTATTTTAACTGCCTCATTGGTCTAGTGGTGGCAAGCGTGACTGCTGATCGTGAGGTTCTGGGTTCGATTCTCAGGTCAAGCTAAGCGTTATTGGGTTTTCTGTGTGGAATTCCTTAGTAGCAGCCCGGTGTTTGGATTTGTGCCCGGTTGATTGCAATCGCCCCCTATTACATGGGACTTTAAACATAACGGTGAACTGAGGGTGTTACTATACACCTCTGCCCAACCCTTCGGGGAATACAGGCGTGATGTTATGTATTAAAGTTTATTCTTATGTTAACGATTATTATCTTAAATAAGAAATATCTAACACTAGCTGTGTCCTCACGGCTCCGCCCGTGTAAGAAGTTTTATTCCAGTAATAAATATAGCCTATGTTACTCCGTGATGATGTAGCTCTCTAACGGCAAAAGAATTTTTAAAATCGGTCCTGTAGTTTTTAAGTTTATTCGTTACATACAAAAATAATAATCGTTACTCTTTATAATATTAGTATAGAAGTATAAATAAGTAATCAGAAGATCGCTAATGTGATCACCTATTACATAGTTCGATCTCGCGATCCAAAATAACATGGCCCATTATTTTTGTAATAACTGACCACATTAGCGATCTTCTGATCAGTTTGTTAGATATTTCTTGTTTGAAGTTAGAATTTCCTCAAGTGGGCGATCTCGGGCCTTGGGAATAACACAGACGGCATGCCAATTAGTTTATTTAGCTTTGTAGAGTGACCACAATGTGATTGTAGAAGACGTTGTTTCAGTTAGATAAGGAAGCTCTAAGGCCCGTATTAGTAAAAAGTACTCATTTAAAAGTGACTGCATTTAAAAGAAATTATTGTCAAATGTGTACATTTTGACAGCGTCACTTGGGACGAAAGGACACTGCCCATTTTTAGGCCCAGCGTGTTACAGAAAAAAAAATATGGAAAAAATACTTTTTTTTATGATAAACCAAAATCCCAAAAAATATTTTTAATTTACAGTTGCAAAATATAGAATATTTTTCTTGAAATGTTTTTTTTTTCTGAACATTACCAGATTGATTATTGCAAAATATTTTGTTAAATAACACAATCTCCAATATAACCTAACCTTAGATTCGAGTCCATATATCTTGATTATGCAACTGTCAATGAAACTGAAACTAAGGCAGCTTAAAGCTTATATTTTAATCTATCAAATGACACTAATTTGAAACTTGTAACGGTTCATAAAATTGTGGGCCCAACGATGTATGGGAGATGGGCGGTGTCCTTTGCAAAGTTAGTTATTTTTATAAGTATGATGAAGTTTAAATATCAATTAACAGCCAGATTTTTTCCTGAAATATGTAAGGGCGCGTTCCCACTATGTTGTAACGGTAAATTTATAGTATATCGTCTCTAGCTGTTCCCATTATAACGACTATATGTCGTCAATTTTTTTTATCGTTTAACGACTATCGTAATTAGCTGTTCCCATTAGATCGCGGCAACATTTTATCGTTTCACGGCAGTCGCTTTATCGTTTGCACATCAGTAGCAAGCTACAAGACGAGACGATATTTTTATCGTGGCCACGATAGATAGTCGCAACAACGACACATGATTTGCCGTCACGATAAGTCGTGACGTTTTCTTATCGTTTTTCGACTGTCGTGCTAACTGTTCCCATTGACTTGACAATCTGTCGTCACTGCAAAAAAAATTCGTGAACGGCAGTTAATCATGTCGTCTTATATGTGAACACCTCCATTTAAATATACTCAATCATTTATTGCATTCCACAATGTGTACTTAGGTGGTAACTTAAAGAAAATGAGATCATTATGGACCCTGTCGGGCACAGCAAAATAGCCAATTTTAGGAGAGAGGAAGCTTTAGCTTATCAGTCTACCTATTTCTAGTGTTAACGTAATTTTCTAATTTTTAAATAAATATAATTTCTATTCTTAGTATTATTGTTAAATAATGTAGCAGCTAAAATTTGTCATTTAAATATTCATTTATAGCATAATAGATTTTTTTTAATAATAATTGTTTAAGTTTTCTTATAAATAAATTATTTTTTCTTCTTTTTTTATTAATGCAGGTAACTTATTATATATTTTTATTGACATTACATGGGGGCTTGTAGAGTGTATATATATATAAGCCACGACACTTATAACTACACGATTATCTGTCGTCACGACAAAGTGGGAACGCGGCCTAAGTTTCCCTTATTCGGTTCGGTTCACTCGTGCAAAACGATGGCGTAATAGATTTGACTGTCACGCACAGAATTAACAAAGGGTGGATGAAATGGCGGCAGGTCACGGGAACAACCTGCAACTCGCATATTCCCCTTAAACTTAAGGGGATGATCTATAAAACCATGGTTGGACCTGCTGTCTTGTATGGATCGGAATGTTGGGCCACTAAAGGGATGAATGAAAGGCAATCGCATGCAGCTGAGATGAGAATGCAAAGAGGGATGTGTGGTATTACGCGACTGGATAGAATTAGGAATGAGTATGTAAGAGGAAGCCTGGAAGTGGCGCCGGTGACTGAGAAGTTGTGTGGAAACCGGTTGTCATGGTGTGGGCATGTGATGCGGAGGAATGAACAACATGCGTCGTGAGGAAAGTTTTGAGTATGAATATGAATGGTTAAAAGAGTAGAGGAAGACCAAAGAAACGATGGATGGATAGTGTGAAAGATGATATGGCTAGAAAGGGGGTGACTACTGAGATGACGGCTAATAGAGATGCATGGAAGAAGAAGACATACTGCGCCGACCACAAATAAGTTGGGATAAGGGCAGGAGGATGATGATATAAGTTTCCGTTATGTTCAATTATACTTAGAAAATAGAGTTTTAAACACGTTTGTAATTTCATCCTTAGATTTTATAAGTTCACCCGATTACTCGGAAAACATTGTTAAACATTTTAACTTTGTTTTGCGTATGTTGGCGACCGGGATTAATTGCTCCCGAGTCTAATATCGACACCTGCAAGGAATAACATTGTAAATCAATTTTAGGCAATTATGAGTTCTTGCTGTTCAAAAATCTCATTTTTTTTGCACTTACCCTTGTATCTAAACTCCTTCAGGTAAAGGATTTTTACAGTGTAAAAACATTGTAAGTGAGGGTCAACTGCTGTTAATAAGAGGGTGTAATTTTAGTTACACATCATCATGATCATTGTTTATGCTCGGCATTTTTAATATAACATTTCCTGTTCTTGAAAAGTATTGTTTTATTAAATAAGCTTTCACAAAATTTACGCGATTGTATGTCTGAGTTACAATGCCATTACTATACAGTCTATATTGTGGAATGTCATTGTAACTCACAAAAAGTCCTAAATCTATACTAATATTATAAAGAGGAAAGATTTGTATATTTGGATTTTTGTATGTAACGAATAAACTTAAAAACTACTGGACCGATTTCAAAAATTCTTTTGCCGTTACAAAGCTACATTATCACTGAGTAACATAGGCTACGGGCGGAGACGTGAGGACACAGCTAGTTATATATATTTTTAATAATATAATCATATCAGAATGTAGCTATTTCCTCATTGATTCAAATTTTCAAGTTTGGTTTCCCCTAAGACTTAACCGAAAACTGAGAGATTTTTTTGTATCTTTAACGCGCTTTCCTCTAAAGTTACTAAATATTAGTTACAATGTTACTCCTTGTAGGTGTCGATATGTAGGACAATTAACATTTCGATCCAATTAACTTTATTCAACACCATCTTCCTATATGCAAAATCTGAATTCAATAGCAATGTTCCGATTCCGAAACCCTGACACAGTAA
The DNA here is from genome assembly GCA_910594945.2 of Amphipyra berbera. Taxonomy (NCBI): domain Eukaryota; kingdom Metazoa; phylum Arthropoda; class Insecta; order Lepidoptera; family Noctuidae; genus Amphipyra; species Amphipyra berbera. Next base: position 20,468,205 of record OU343126.1, read on the forward strand.
ACCCTAGCAGACTTAGTAAGGACTAGCTGACCGCAACGGCGATCGATAACAGTGTCACGTAACGCATCTAGGTAGATGGACGTATGTACAGAGCGGCTGGAGTGTATGTATGTCTGTGTTTACTGGGACATAGATGTATAGCTTGACGACCCAGCTTTGCATTTAACCCTTCCTAACACAAGTTAGCTAATATTTTATTTATATGCAGTTTGGTAGTAAAAAATGCTACCATTGGTAAGCAAAACGATTCGTTTTTGGTCATAGGAACGTGGCGTAAGACACTCAAATTGACATACATAAAATGCATAAAATTATCCAAAGTTCGCTCATAGAAGTTGTTTTAAAACTTAATGCGGCCATGTTGGCGGGATTCGACGGATGTTGGCGTGGTCGCAATAACACGCTACGAATATTCGTGCAAAAGTCTGGCCCCAAAACTACAGTGAATGTTTTTCGAGATAAATCAAAATCTGAAAAAAAGTTAATTTAAAAATCTAAAAACACGACTGCGTAAAAAGTGAACTTTAAATAAAAACCGAAAATAAAAAAACAAGTCCAGTACCTAGTCTAGAATTCTGTTAAGTAATATTGAATAACTACACCATTTAATTAGTTTCATGATCGTTACATACAATCTGGACCCATTATTGGGAAGATTTGAGCCGGTCTACATTTTTAATGGTCCAGACTGCTAAAGGCGCTATGTTCCGCATAAGAATTTAGTATTTGTTTTACTAGCTGCCCGGACAAACTTCGTTCTGTCAAAAGTTATTGGCCTGTAGTGGGAAAAGAAAAGTGTTGTTTTTACTATTTTCCACGCGATTTTTATGGTTTTTCTCACCATAAGAACCTTCCTTGTGCCTTAAGGAATATATAAAAAAGAAATAGCCGAATTGGTCGAGCCGTTCTCAAGTTTTGCGCTTAGCAACACATTTGGCGATTAATTTTTATTTATATAGATAGATGTGCGCCAAAGGAAGGATAAATAGATTGTCTTTTTCTCCCGAGTGTAGCCGTGGGCTAATTACTTGTCTAATCGATAGTACACTAGGATTTATGGTCACATCTGTGTGTAATACCTTCTCATTATTTACTTTTTAAATTACTCTATCAGAAGCAGGCACAGAAGACCTTGCAAATAACGAGATTACGTAATCGTTTACCTAATTTTTATGAATGGTTAAGTGATTTGATAAATTACAAAATTATGTAGGACAAGAGTGAACTTACATATAATATACTGGCCTGCAAAAATAAGTATCACACTTTTAAAATTGCAATAACTTTTTAGGTACACAAGATATATTTTCAAAACAAAAAGGACTCAAAAAAGAGTTTAACTTTGTTACTATAGTTTCAAAGAAAGCTGATAAAAATTACTATAAAATGTTTTTTATTTTAAATCTCTAACTTCTATAGTTTAGAAAAAATTGAAATTTTAAAAGTGTGATACTTATTTTTGCAGGCCAGTGTATATACAGAATGATGATTTATTTACGTTCAATTTAATTAAGCTAGTAAGATTCTGCATGTCCGATAAGTAATGATAGCTCTCGCTCAGACAAAGGTTAAATAATGATGACACGTTTGGTGCAGTGGCTGAGCGATTGGCTTCTGCGCTACGGGTTCGATTCTCGCACAGATCAAATATTTGTATGGCCTACAAGTAGTTTTTCCAGGTCTGGGCGTTTGTGTATGTGAAGATTTGTGTCTGTAAACGCACCCACAAAAAAAAAGGTAAAATAGAAAAGAAATGCATCATCGATTGAAATCACAAGGGACTGACTACTTGGCTAAGAAATAATAACCCCCCCTGTATCACGCGTCACGAACAGAGCCGGAGAAATACACTAGTATAGTTATAACATAATAGCAAGGTCAAAAAAGATGTGATTAAATAATAAGTTCACTGTATTGTATTCCCCTGGGAAATATAATACATCGTAATTTATAACATTGTGGAGTTTTGTGACGTAAAATTACCTATACTTGTGTCTTGGCGTAGTAGATAAGGGTTATAATATTATTTAGGTCTAAAGCAATGTCCTGTACACATGGGGTTAAATAAGGATGGGAAGTGCGTACCGCGCCGCCTGCTATTTCAATTGACATTGCCATATTTGATTTTGATTAGCTGTCATAAATTAAAAGTAGTTTTTATCTTTTATTTTTATTATATTTTTGTAGTATATCTCAATATCTACCTAGTATATGCATTGTTTATTGACACATTATAAAACACTTTTATCCGTTCAAATATAATAGAATATATATTTAAAATTAACTACCTCCATCCGTGTGTCACTGCGGGGGTGCCAGCTGAAAATCAGCGCTGGGTGTTTGACGCCTAGCATATGCTGAGTTGGTGACCTTTTCGGCATGGACATGCTCGACAGCATAAATTGTGTATGTTTAATTCTTCTTATATTGTTCTTTCTTTCTTCTATTTTATTTATGTCATTGTGTTCTTGGCTGAATAAATTAATTGTCTTTATTTCTTTCAAATAGATAATGCTGGTTGACCTACTTTATGTGCCATTTGGTAGGAGCGATCCTTTTCGCCGTGTTCCGCGCGCGCGTCTCAGAAGGACGTGGGGAAGGAAGGGAGGAAGGCCCCACTAAATGAGAGGTCCAGCAGCACCTGGTGGTCCAACACCTGCCGGGGTTGCGGTGCATGCAATAGCGAATCCCGTAAACCCGACCATAGGTTAGAAGGAGGAACAACGTGGGTTTTTAGCCGGTAGACCCCCCTCGCTTTCTCTGGGCGAGGGACATACAAGAGGATTGTCCAAAGACAAAAAAATAATATTGCAATCTTCCTACTACATGTCCGTTTCCGTTTCTGTAAGCGCGAATGGTTGCAGGCTTACAGGATGCGTATGCGCGACCTTTCACTGCGAAGACGCGCGTGTGTCGTGCGCAATGTTTAATTAATTACGAAACAAGTTGGAATAAAAATGTGACACGCTTGTTTTCATACAATTTGACAAACTTACGGTTTTAATTAACTCAACAGCTGTGCTCTCTGCTAAAAGAGTATACCCGTGGTTTTCCGTATTTTCACAAAAAGCAGTATTTCATATTAATTATATAAGGTCCAACCAAAATACCTGGACAAACTTTTACACAGTGTTCAGTACGTTTAACTAAACATATCTATGAAAAAAAAAACAAGATCCAAGAGTATTTTTTTTGTAACCAAATTTTTTTTTCGAGTAAATTTGATTTTATACATTTTTTTTTACTTTTTTCACTTCGCAGTTTAGGTAAAACACGGCGCGGAAGTAGCTTATGCCACGGAACGGCCGATGCATAAAAAATGGATGAGTTTTTTCTTAGAGAGTACAGGTATTTTAAATCGTTATTATTTTTTTGTTCGATAAGAAACACTTGGATCTCGTTTTTTTTGCATAGATATGTTTAGTTAAACGTATTGTACATTGTGTATAAGTTTGTCCAGGTATTTTGGTTGGACCTTATATTAGAAAAATGTAAAATAATTTAATAAATGCCGGACATGTCGCTCGAATGCATCCGGACAGGTGGGCAAAGATCGTCACTCACTGGACGCCTGAAGGAGGACGTCATCGTCGAGGCCGGCCGCGGCGTAGGTGGCGTGACGATCTAAACGTGTTTTAGGGGCTAGCATGGTTAGAAACGGCACGAAATAGAGAGGTTTGGAAGGCGAAAGGGGAGGCCTTTGTACAGCAGTGGGACATTGCATAAATTATAAAAAAAAAAATAAGCCGTCGTGGTACTTCTGGCAGATTTGAAACATCGAAACTAATTTTGTAATAAAGAAACTGGTCGAATCAAACCGAAGAGAGCTGAAAAGTTATGAAAGCCTGCCGTCGTGTCTGCCATCGCGAGCATCGCCACGCAATAGCCGCTTTTACACCGAACGAATCGAAAAAGTCGGAAGAATTCGAGACGACTTATTTTAATCCTTAATCGGGCAGAAGGTTTTTAGAAAATTAAATAACAAACAATTTGGCATTTTTTTTATAAATAATAAAAAAATAGTTTTTTTTTTATGTAGTTGCCTCTTTATTTTTATTGTCTATTACAGAATATAGTTTAAAACATGTAATATTGCTAGGTTTAAAAATAAAAATACAACAACGAGGATTTCGCAATATTTTCCAAAAAATTTGGTGGGGAATATATTCCCTTTGCCTTATTAAGAGTTAAATTTAAAATGCTGGGCTGAACTCGCTGTTTCAGATTCCGGAACCTACATCGTCATGGTGACTTTCAAAGGAATTCTGGAATCAAGTTACAATACGCGTCGCAGGTTTTAATTACAACACCTGTTGATTGCTTTGATGAAAATTAGAGATTGCTAATTACAGACAGATTAGATAATTTTTTATGTCTGGTAACCTTGTGAAGTAACCTACTTACGCGGATGTGGAACATCAGAACTGATTTAATGTATGCTTGAGCAAATCGATGGCAGCAAAGTAAAAAAAGACATCTACAAAATCGCAATTTTACAGGAGACCACATTTAGTAAAAAAAAAATAGTGGCCATTTTGAGAGTTATGGACCGATTAACATGAAATTTTCTATGTTGCATTAAAATAACCTTCTTCATTGATTTTATAACAGGTTTTATTGCTATATCGTTGTTTTACTGTAATGCGATGTTTTATAAAAATCGAGTGTAGATGTCTTCATTTACGTGCCAGATTTTCTTCATTATATTGAAATTTGAAATAATTTTAATACAGACTTATAGATAGGGTTGATATAAGCTCATTTTTGTAAAAAAAAAAGCATTTTCGCAAAAATGTAGATGGCCGTATCTACTTTGCTGCCGTCGAAATATTAGAAGTTCGTATACGACACATTTGGTGCAGTGGCTGAGCGATTGGCATCTGAGCATCAGGTCGTGGGTTTGATTCCCACACGGATCAAATATTAATTTGTATGGCCTACAGATAGTTGTTCCGGGTCTGGGTGTTTGTGCATGTGAAGATTTGTGTCTGTAAACGCATTCACGATACAGGAGAAATCCTAGAGTGCGACAACTTTTATTTAAAAAAGAAAAATAAAAGTAGAAACCTACGTTTACCAAAATATTTGGAACTAGCTGTGTCCTCACGGCTCCGCCCGTAGCCTATGTTACTCAGTGATAATGTAGCTTTCTAACGGCAAAAGAGTTTTTGAAATCGGTCCAGTAGTTTTTAAGTTTACTTATTCCTTACATACAAAAATACAAATCTTTCCTCTTTATAATATTAGTGTAGATAGGTACCAAAATTCATGGTATTCAAAATACTATTTTATCTACTTATAAAGTAGTATTCGAAATACTATGGATTGTTTAGACTGCCTCGTTGGTCTAGTGGTGGCAAGCGCGACTGCTGATCGTGAGGTTCTGGGTTCGCTCCCCAAGTCGGGCAGTGTTATTGGGTTTTTCCGTGTGGAATTTCTTAGTAGCAGTCCGGAGTCTGGATTTGTGCCCGGTTGATGATAATATGCTCGCCCCCTATTACATGGTACTTAAACATAACGGCGAAAAGAGGGTGTTAATATACACCTCTGCCCAACCCTTTGGGGAATAAAGGCGTGATATTATGTTATCTAATTATATTAAAAATTAAATGTGTTTTTACATAATTACCGTATGTAAGTACCTAATCTTTATATCGTAATCATCATTAAACCTAGTTTATCTTGTCAGATGATTTAGACAGCGTCTGCATCTTTAATGACCTGGCCTTGTGATAATGATTTTGTTGTAATTTGACAGGCTATCGGCAGTGTGTTTGATCATTGCCTGCGGGCGGCGGACTTAAGAGGAAATGCGGTCGGCATTTAGTCCATACAAACGTATTCCTCAGTTTCCTCCTTAGATAATGCCATTAGAGCAAATATTTTTTAGGTACTATATGATATGTATCTACCAGCACTATGTCCCTATGTTTTGTTTTTGTTAATAAATTAATTATTAATGGAACTACTAAAACGTTCGAACTTTACAAAAATCGACCGGTTCTACTACCGTTTTCAAACATCTGGCAAACAAATTTGACGAATATAAAAAATTAAAGAAAAACATACAGACGTAACCAAAGTCCTTCTTAAATTATTACAGTAAAAAATATTAAAATCGGTCCATATTTGAAGAAGGAAACAGGGAAATACGAAAGTACGATTTCGCTAATATTGCACAGTGTATAGTAACAACCTCATTTCGCCGTTATGTTCAAGATCTATGTAAAAGGAGGCGAGCCTATTGCCATCAATCAGCCACAAATCCAAACACCGAGCTGCTACTGAGGAATTCCGCACGGAAAAACCGAATAACACTACACTTACGAGGCACTTATAGTTAGTTGGTCTGTTTTACTATAGCCACAATAACCATGCCTTCCAAATTCCACTGCAAACCATCAATACAGTGTTTTGAGTACCTAACTTCTCTGTTGGTCCAGTGGTCGCAAGCGCGACTGCTGAGCATGAACTCCTGGGTTCGATCCCCAGCCCGGGCAGAGTGTTATTGGGTTTTTCCATCAGGAATTTTTCAGTAACAACCCGGATTCTGGATTTGTGCCCGGTTAATGGAGTGGCGACATCTATCAGGCCACATGAAAACTACGCAGCACGACGAATGTCTAGCAGACTACAGCGAAAACAATGACAGAAAGAAATTATAAAGAAAGAAAATTATTTACATTGACAAACAATTATTGACAGCTGTCAAATGAAACGTCACAAATCCTGCATCGCGGTATAAAGATCTGGCACAGAGTTAGTATACATCGACGCTCGGCAGTGAAAACCTAGTAAATAAAATTTTCTTCAAAATCGTTTTATTTGTTCTTTAGCTTGATAAACTCTTCATAATATACGTACTAGTTCAACAAACTTTCAATTCGAATACTTCTAAGCTATCTATGACATACGATGACAAACTTGTATTAACATTTGATCGGCCATTTTTAACCGACTTCCAAAAAGGAGCAGGTTACTGTGTTCGTCTGTATGTATGCTTTTTTTTGTTTTGTTTATGTTCATCGATATTTTCGCCAATTGTGAACCGATTTTGATGATTCTTTTTTTAATGGATAGGGTATACTTCGAAGTTGGTCCCATTTCAATTTGATGAAGATCTGATGAAGAACTTCGGAGATAGACAATGGAACTCTTCAATGACGAACAGTACGCATATTGTGATGATGTGATTATGTTACGAGCAGCGTCTTTAGTAGGTCCAACCAAGTTTTAATTAAGGCCACTAAAATGAAAAAAATAAAAACATTTTTTACAAAAAATTTAAACTGACTTCAAAAAACAATAAAATAATTACCATATAAAATTAACAGTTTCAGAAGTCGGTGCCTTCAATTTGGTTTAGCGTGGATCAGCACCGACTTCCGAAACTGTTAATTTTATACCTATGGTTATTATTTTATTCTTTTTTGAAGTCAGTTTAAATTTTTAGTGAAAAATATTTTTATTTTTTTTTGTTGCAGGAGACAGTTCTATCTCTTAAAAATTTGTATTTTTCACATACGTGGTTTTCACTGCCGACCGACGATATACAACTACCCAACATTAACCGTTGGACAGTGGCCCGCCAGACATAAACTTCGCCTAGTTAGAGGATCCTCCCTTTTCGTTGGAGAAACACCATATCGTTCATCCACAATGGTAATAGGCTCGCCCGCCCCCTATTACATGGGACTTAAACATAACTGGCGAAACGAGGGTGTACTAAATACACTTCTGCCGAACCCTTTGCGGAATACAAGGCGTGATGTTATGTTATATACAAGGTGAGTCGGAAAGGGGGTACTAAGCTGCGGGCCACTTAAAGTATGACTGATGACCAGAGATCGGATAATCGGAAGCATATTTACCTAACGTTAATTTTTCGCTACAAAAGTATGGAAACGGCTTCTGAAAATAATTTATTAGAAAAAAACCCGGTAACACGGGATTGGATAACTAATCGAATGCATAATAATATCACAGTCTAATAATCTATACAGTCGTTCGACGAAGACGCCTAGACAGGTCAATCGTGCGGGGGGCAAGGGGTGAGACGCGGGAAGAGCGAGCCCGAGTTACATACGCCATCTTGTTAGTAGCTCGGGACACGTCTTTAAGGGTTGTCGCGCGCATGTTTTAATGTTTGTAGTTATTTTATATTATAATATATCTAGGTATATGATTGAAAGTGATAGGTAATTACGTTGTAAAAATGGTACATACGACTTGTTCTGTGAGAGATTGCAAATCATCTTCGCGTGTTAACAAGGATCTGCGTTTTGATCAATTCCCGCCCACAAAAGAATAGTAAATACCTATTATTAATATTATTTTAAAGTTTACTGTGAACATTTTGTAATAGTAAGAAAGAACTGATATTATTCGAGTAGGTAAAAATAACCAAGGTACACAAAATGGCGGGCGTAAGATATAGGCCTAGTAAGAATTTAAGAGAGGTATTACTCTATGGAAGTGTAATTTTAATCCATGCAATAATTTAATTAATAATTTATGAATTGTTAATAATATCTTTGAAACGGTGAGTCATACATCAAAAATAACCAAAATTTTGGGTCCCCTTTAAGAAACCCCCGACATGGGTTCCCTAAGCTGATCCCTCGGTCACCCATCCATAAAATGAACTCAATGTCCCGACATGGGCTCCCTAAGCTGATCCCTCGGTCACCCATCCATAAAATGAACTCAATGTCAATTGCTTCACTTTTAGTTTACGAAAATAGTCCAGGTGAATCTGCAACGCGTGATTATAAACAAGTGGACTGTTGGAGTGTTGGTATTGAAACCCAAGATGGGGGCCCTGACCGGTAGCTTGGACCCTGTTCCCGATGCCGGTGGGCTACTATTTTTTATATTTTTAAATGTTTTTTTTTAATTTTATAGAAATATTTAAAAATGTAATTAGTATGTAAGTTGATAAATAAAAGAAATAATAATTATCCATGTAGTGTAGCCATGAGACTGTTATGAATGAACAATTGCTACTAAAAAGTTGATAGTAAAATTGATCTAACATACTTAAATAAATAATTATTACTATATTATTGACTATTATTGAGTTGTGACAACCCTAGCCTTTATACCCATCCGCGACATTGTCTAGACGTTTTCGGCTTTTACTACGAGATCAAAGGCGTCGCACTACTGTACTTCTTTGTACTGTGATAATATAGGTACTTGTAATTACTTAAAAGTTAATTTTTAACCCCTGATTCAAATATATGTATGTAGGGTGTAAGAAAGTGAGGGGTTCACGTCTGTGTTAGTTAAAAAAAGGTACAACTTTAGATATGTAAGTAAATATGCATCCAATTTTAGGTAAATATAATTCTAAATTTGACGATCCCGGAATTGCGGGATTTTTTCGATACAAAAGAGCATTCCATATTAGCCAACACCTGAACTTTAAGCAAATATGCATCCGATTATCCGATCTCTGCTGATGACTGTTTAAAAGCAAGTGTTAAAATTTCAAATTCGATAAATTTTATTTGCATGCAAGAAGATTTTTATTTTAGTTGTTTCAAAAAAAAACATACCTACATTAGTTATGAATTCCGAAAATTAAGTTTCTAATCCGTGACCCTAAATATGACCTAAATTGTAAACACAGCTGATCATAGCTACGGACAAATAGATTTTAGCATATTTTTTACGAAATCTTTGAAAAGCTATTTCTCTTAAACTATCGAGTTTTGGAGAAAGTTGTAAAACAAAAGTTATCCCTTATTGTGGTACTTTAACACCCTTTCGGCTTAGTACCCCCTTTCCGACTAACCTTGTATAACACTTACAAGACTAGTCTAGATAAGATAGTCAAAATCGTCTTCCTAACAACAAGCCAAGCACGTGTATGTCAAGTTTTTTATAACTAGTTCACGTCTTTGTAACCAATATCTAGATATGAATGATTATTTATTATAAATCGCTTATTAATTTTCTTGTAAACATGACATTTTAATAATATATTATTTTTACCTATTCTCGGACTAATATTATGCAATAATTACATACCTACATAGTTATGCAAATATTTTTTGTTTCATTTTGTACGTTCTAAACCTCTTTTTTGTAACTTCCTCATAAAAAATAATAATTGGATTTTATAAAGAAATAATGTGGTGCAATATCCAAATAGCTTTGTGAAATCCAAACGGATTTTATAGGTAGGTAGTTTTTTTTTCAACGTAAAACTACTATGTCTTTTTTATGAGCAATTAATGTGTTGTAAATGCCATAAGTCATTAAACGAAGAAGTGGGACTAATAATACTATTGTTTATTTCAAACTAGCTGTTAGCCGTGGCTTCACTCGCATCCTAGGAGAACTACGTCATGTACCCGGATAAAAAGTATCCTATGAACTAATCCCAAGGAGGGTTGATGTCAGGCAGGCGGCCGGTCATAAAACAATAAGCCAAAACCTCTAACAACATGGATTTATGAAATACGTGTTGCGCCGACCCCACCCAGTGTGGGATAAGGGCAGGAAGAAGAAGAAGAAGAAGAACTAATCCAGATTATGGATTAGTTAAGTGCTAATATAAGACATCACGCCGTGTATTCCCCGCAGGTCCCAGCAGAGATATTTTAGTACACCCTCGTTTCACCGGTTATGTTTAAGTCCTATGTAATAGGGGACAAGCCTATTGCCATTAAACGGGCACAAATCCAGACACCGGGCTGCTACTGAGAAGTTCCTAATGGAATAACTCAATAACACTTTGCCCGACCTGGGGTTCGCACCCAGGACCTTATGCTCAGCAGTCGCGCTAGTGACTACTAGACCAACCAGGCAGTCAAGTTGTGTGCTAAATTTTATCTAAACAGAAAGAAAGAAAGATAAGTTGATTATTCGCGCCAACAGTCATGTTTTTGTGCTGACGCACAAAAATAAAATCTATACTACGTTATAAACCTGAAGAGTTTGTTAGTTTGTTTGAACGCGCTAACCTCAGGAACTACTGGTTGGAATTGAAAAAATATTTTTGTGTTGGATAGTCCATTTATCGAGGAAGGTTAAAGGCTATATAACATCACGCTACGACTAACAGGAGCGGAGCATAAATGAAAAATATGCGTCACATCCACGAAAAATAGCCATCGCTCAGCATAATGCTGTGTCTCACGTGAGTCACGTGCGAAGCGGAGCCACAGCGCTGGTTTTCAGCGAAATCTGTTCAGCCGATAAGGTGTGATTATAAATATGAAACGTTCACATTTATAATATGTATTACTACTTATAGGAATTAGTAGGATGTAAACTCATTTCTAAGACCAATATCTAACTTAGTTCAACTAAATCTTGGCACCGCCGTCAGTTTTAACATGGTAAAGGCCCATTGACTTATCTGCGAATATATTGTTATCATTTGCTTTAATAAACAGCGCCACCATGGACTGCCAATATGTACTAGGCGCCCTGTATTTGTAACTTGACAAAATGACAGATTACGATTACGACATTCGACCAAGTCTACCAACTTTGCCAATAAAGAGTTCAAAGTCCAAACTGTTGGCCAGATATTGATCTTGTGAAAAGAACGTAAAAGTCATTCAGCGAGAATATTACCAAAGTCATGATAAAAGTTTTCAGACAATTTTTTTGTACCTACGTGAAGTCATAATTCATAACAAACACCCATAAAATAACTCTTAACATAAATTGCAATAATAAAATGATGTAAGATCTGTTCATGATCTTAAGAAGAACTCTTCTGAAGAACAAGAATTTTATGTTGATATACAGGGTGTAACTAAAATCATGTCGTCAATGGAAAGGTAAAAAGACTAAAGCGCCAATATACCTACCTACTTCACAGTAGAGCGATTAAAAGTATTTTTTTTAAGAAAATAAACAGTTATTTTTCTTAGTGTATACATATTAAATAGATCATTTAATTATCTGTATCCTCTCCTGTAAAGTAGGTAAATTGGCGCTTTAGTCTTTTTACCTTTCCATTGACGATGTAATTGTTTCAAACCTCGTGATGTACTGCTGACAGACTAATCCTGAAATGGATAATTTTGTATGCAATAAAAAAAAACAAGAAGTAAACATACTAAATGACCGCGCGGCGAGAGGTAGCCGCGCAAATTGCTCGGAACACTAAAATGTCTCACGTTAAGAACACATGTTTACTTCTTGTAATTTTTTTTTATGCATCCAAAAGTTTCCCGTTCAGGTTTAATCTATGTCAGCAGTACATCACGAGGTTTAAGGAATTACATGATTTCCTTTACACCCTGTATAAAGATAACATGTGCTTGTGACTAATTACGTTAAGTGCGAGTTAACAAATGGTCACCCATCCACGGACTGACCGCGGCAAATGCAGCTTAACTTTGCAAATCAATGATCCACGTGTTGTTTAATAGCCATCAGCCCCTCCAGACGGCCGGTATACAAACCGGTATAAATAAAAAAATACATTAATATAAATACGGATGTATAATTAATAAATCTGCATTCTTCTTTGATGAGAACTATTTAAAATCAATTTTCTGGTAATAATGCAGTTGAGAAACAACTTTAATTCAGCAATAAAACAAATGTCACAACAGTTTAGATCCTTATCGGGTGGCATCGTTATGAATTTAGATAATGATGTATAATAAATAATTAAGATTTATGCATCCGTTCTGGTTATTACTAGTTTTCCTTATTCGGAATCAATAGATGAAAGAACTGATTACCTGCGTGGTAATATAATAATGTACGAACGAAAAGATGGTTATCGAAATTATCCGGAGCTAATTCTCATCTAATGATAAACGAGCTGTTGTCAGAAACGAGCTGATACCAGAACACAGATTAATTATATAATATGTCTACGAATACCAGAATAGTAGGTTAGGTTAGGTTCCCCCCCCCCGGTTGTCGGCGGTGGACTGGACGCAAAGGCTGCGCCGGATTCCCAGTTCACCGCCTCGAGGACGAGGCGGGTGAAGTCGCTGGGTTTTTTAGTGGGTATACCGGTCCCATCTGGATCGGGGAGTCCCACATACCCCTCCCATACCTCAATGGGGTATGCGTAACGCATTTTTCCCAGCGTCAAAAAAAAAAAAGTTTCCCCTCCGGTTGGGTTCCCGCATTGTCGTTGCGGTGGGGCTTAGTAGCCGTAGCATTGATCCCCTACGGTGCCACGGTGAAGCGAAGAGGAACCCAAGGAGGGGCCGCTCGTCGGGGCTTGGGTCTGGTAGCCCTCGTGTAGCGGCCAAGTAGGTTGCGGTGTCGCTTCGGCGACATCGCAACTGAGGCGGGCCGCGATGTCGTTTGGAACGCATCGCGGCTGAGTGCGGGAGGCCGCGGCGGGAGAGGAGTGCCGGTATTACGGTGCGCCGTTCTCCCTACCTTCCGCGGCCTTGACGGGGCCGCCACCGTCAGATGGCGGACGCGGTGGGGCCGCAGGGGAAGAGGAGTGGCGGTGTGTACCTGGCCGCCCTTTCTATCCTCTGCGGCCGAAAAGTGGTAGGCGGCGGGGCCACTAATCTGACCCGTCGCAGGGGGACCAGGGGTGCCCAGACACGGGGTAGTCTGGCGCCCATGTACTTGTTTGGTCCCCGGGGTGGTCACGGCGTGCCATGTGTTCTGGTGCGCCGGTGATGTGGGGTGCCCCCCGTGCCTCTCAGGAGGTCGTGGGGTGGCGCCCTACAGTGGAGAGGTCTACCAGCAATTGGTGGACCAAGACCTGCCGGGGTTGCAGTGCATGCTTAGGCGAATCCCGCGACCCCGGCCGACGGTCAGAGGAAGGAACACCGTTGGTTTTTAGCCGGTAAGAGTCCGGAAGACCTCCTCGCCTTCCCCGGGCGAGGGACATCCATAAGGATTTTCCAATGCAAAAAAAAAGGAGGTCTTTTTGTCAAAGGTATGAATTGAAACGTTTAAAAACTGTCACTCGATAAAATGGTTTTCTTGGTAATAAGTTTTATATTAACTAAACAATATGAGGATAAAAAATATTTGATAATCGTCAGTGGAAAGGTAAAAAGACTAAAGCGCTAATATACCTACTTTACAGTAGAGAGATTCAAAATATTTTTTTAAGAAAATAAACATAGTCATTTTTCTGAGAGTATACATATTAAATAGATAATTTAACTATCTATTTAATATGTATACTCTAAGAAAAATAACTATGTTTAGTTTCTTAAAAAAATATTTTGAATCTCTCTACTGTAAAGTAGGTATATTAGCGCTTTAGTCTTTTTACCTTTCCACTGACGAATTATGTTACTCTATGATATGAATATCGAAACATTATATTTTATTTATAACAAAAATCAATGTTTTTTTTTCAGAGTAAGTATTCTACGTATTGATTATTCTACATAACATAACATCACGCCTGTATTCCACGAAGGGTTGGCAGAGGTGTATAGTAACACCCTCATTTCGCCGTTATGTTTAAATCCCATATAATAGTGGGCGAGCCTATTGCCTTCAACCGGGCACAAATCCAAACTCCAAGCTGCTACTGGGGAATTTCACAGGAAAAACCCAATAACACTTTGCCCGACCTGGGGATCGAACCCAGAACCTCACGATCAACAGTCGCGCTTGCCACCACTAGACCAACGACGCAGTTAGTGATTATTCTATGAAATGATAATAATATGAGAAAAAAATTAGGTGAAACGAAATTCTATCAAAATGTCTATAAAATAACGTAAAACCGGTATGGACACACGAAGACAACGAAGGCCAACGATCAAGGTTCATTACAGAAGACGCACTGCACTCCTTTTTGTGGTTGATAGCCGGTGCGTATACACACATCTCTTATTATTATACTAGCGACCCGCCCCGGCTTCGCACGGGTGCAATGTAGATACTAATGTGGGGCATATAAACCTTCCTTTTGAATCACTCTATCTATTGCTGAAAACTGCATTAAAATCCGTTGCGTAGTTTAAAAGATCTAAGCGTACAGACAGCGGGAGTGACTTTGTTTTATACTATGTAAAGAAGTTAACTATATTATGTTATAGAACTAACACAATAGCAATCTATAATGCACTCTTTTGCGCTGTAACGATTTAGACAAAGAGCTGTGCGCGTCTTGGTGGATTAGACTTCGTTCAGCCTAGCCTTTTCCCAACTATGTTGGGGTCAGCTTCCAGTCTAACCAGATGCGGCTGAATACCAGTATTTTACACGGAGCAACTGCCATCAGACCTCCGCAAACCAGTTACGGGGCAATCCCGATTTATTTACTAATACAGCCCTCTTTCAATAATAGCTATTTACAGTCAGCTGTGTAACAAGAAGTCTCGTAAAAGTTAACTACAACGTGATCAAACTTCGGTTAGGATCGACAAATGTGTTGTAACTTTACGCGGTTCACTCAAGGCTATTGGTCTCAGACCTCGTTAAAAGTTGAGCCAATATAAAAAGAACTTTCAAGTGACTCAAGTCTTTGAGAAGAAACCTTAAAGTTTGTTGATAAAGAAATCACGTTGGCAACCTTGGGTCAGGGTAAACGATTCAGACTTGTTTCCAAATTCGTCATTTTCATGTACTTACAATCTGTTTCAACATAACGTAACATCACGCCTGTATTCGCCGAAGGGTTGACCAGGGATGAGTAACAACCTCATTTCGCCGTTATTTTTAAGTCACATGTAATGGGGGCGAGCCTATTGCTATCACCCTGGCAAAAAACCAAACTTTGGGCTGCTACTGAGGAATTCCACACGGAAAAACACAATAACACTTTGTCCGACCTGGAGATCGAACCCAAGACCTCACGATCAGCAGTCGCGCTTGCCGCCACTAGACGAACGAGGCAATCTGTTTTAATGTAAGAATAAATTCTCATTTGCCTCCACGAGTGACTACTTATACCGACGAACCCTGGGCAGTCTAATCCTTTCACTACACCATGGCGGTGTGGCGGCATCTATCACGCCACATGCTAACTACACAGCGCGATGAATGTCTAGCAGACTACAGCGACAACAATGACAGCTGTCAGATGAAATGTCACAAATCCTGCATCGCGTTATCAAGATTTGACACGGTATATATACAAATTTCCAACATCAACCGTTGGGCAGGAAACAGGCGACCATTAGCCGACCCTACGACCGGTCCGTATTAACGGACCGCACCCACTACCACGGGAAGGGGGCCACAGCCCCGACCCCGTTTCGAGACGGCTAAGAAGAGAACTGTTGGGCAGTGGTCCGCCAGGCATAAGACCCGCCTGGTAGGAGGATCCTCCCTTTTCGTAAGAGGAACACCATACCTCGTTGCACCACAGCGGCATGCGATACTCTCATATAGCTCATACCAACATAACACAACATAACATTTATTGCGTAATTTTAGCAAATAAATTATGTAGTCCATAATTGACAGCTGCATGCACAGATAACGAAAGTCTGCGTGAGCGACGATGTTGACGCCACAAAATGTTGCTATATTTAAATATTATATATCATACACTTTCACATGATTCTATTTAATGCGTATTTTATCTATTTTCATATATTGAGTTTATTTATATATTTTTACTTGCTGCACCGGTGGACGTCATCATGTCAACGCCGGCTGTCGCTGAAAACCAGCGCTGTGGCTCTGTCTCGCACGTGAGACACAGCATTATGCTGAGCGATGGCCGTTTTGCGCGGATGTGACGCATATTTTTCCCCAAGCTTCTATTCAGTTTTGTTACTTTTATTTTATTTTCTGCGTCATGTTGGCGCGAATAAATAACTTTTCTTTCTTTTCTTCTTTATAAGAGAAGGAAACTTCTCATTTCTCTGAACACTCAGTACCTATTGAAACTTTATAAATAATGGCTAACAGTCAATAAGGAGGTAAGTAGTATTTAATTAACAGCCTCGTTGGTCTAGTGGTGTCAATCGCAACTGCTGATCGTGTGGTCCTGGATTCGATCCCCAGGTCGGGCAAACCGTTATTAGGTTTTTACCACGTGAAATTTAGGATTCGTGCCCGGTGGACGGCAATAGGCTCGCCCCCTAAAACATGGGACCTAAACATAACGGTGAAATGTGGGTGTACTAAAACACCTCTGCCGAATCCTTTGGGGAATACGAGGCGCGATGTTTTAGTAACATTTGACAGACACATGTCTTGCGGATAGCACTCTAATTTGAAATAATACGTATAAGTGTAGCAACGTTTTCGTAAATGTTACGAATGAAATTCCTAAAATAACCCTGATCAAAGCATTAGAGGGCAAAATGGGTAAGTTTGGGTACTATTTGTTTATTTTATTCGGAGCTCCAACAATATCTAGCGGCACGGCTGTACCCCCGCCAAGTTCAGCAAGCCCAGCCGTACTTCACAAAACAATTTTTTTTTACAATACAATCTTAATTTTCGTTTTTGTTTAAGAGATCACAGCACGCATACTAGACGCCGAGAAAAATGTATTTGCGAGAAGTCTAATCTATACTAATATTATAAAGCTGAAGAGTTTGTTCGTTTGTTTGAACGCGCTAATCTCAGGAACTTCTGGTTGGAATTGAAAAATTATTTTTGTGTTGGATAGTCCATTTATCGAGGAAGGTTATAGGTTATATAACATCACGATGCCGGAACGGGCCGCTAGTCTATTCATAACTAGCGACCCGCCCCGGCCTCGCACGGGTGCAATGTAGATACTAACGTGGGGCATATAAACCTTCCTCTTGGATCACTCTATCTATTGCTGAAAACTGCATGAAAATCCGTTGCGTAGTTTAAAAGATCTAAGCGTACAGACAGCGGGAGCAACTTTGTTTTATACTATGTAACTAGCGACCCGCCCCGGTTTCGCACGGGTGCAATGTAGATACGAATGTGGGGCATAATAAACCTCCCTCTTGAATCACTCTATCTATTTTTGAAAACTGCATTCAAATTCGTTGCGTAGTTTTAAAGATCTAAGCATACATAGGGACAGACAGACAGCGGGAGCGACTTTGTTTTATACTATGTAAAGATGATGACATGGTTAGAAATTCACATTCAGGCTACCTAGGTGCAACTGTCCGGTACACCGTTACACGTAAAACCAGCTTTATCAGTTCGACATCATAATATATTTTATCTAAAATCTATAACGGTTTTAAAATAGTATTCTCTCTATCTATAAATCTAAGATCGACATTTATGAGTAGCGTATCTTTAGACATTTTATTTAAATATTTGCTCTTGAAACTGTGATAAGGCAAAAAATCTATATATATAAAAGGAGAAGCTGACTGACTGACTGATCTATCAACGCACAGCCTAAACGGCTGGGGTTAGAAACTTGAAATTTTAACAGTAGGTTCATTTTGTGACGTAAACATCCACTAAGAAGGGATTTCTCAAAATTGAACCCCTAAGGGGGTGAAAAAAAATCACGCAAGCGTAGCTGCGGGCAAAAGCTAGTGTAAAATAAAAAATACATGTCAACGAACAGTATACAGGGTGGAAACGAAATCAAGTAATTCTTTCAAATCTCGAGATGTACTGCTGACATAGATTAACCCAACAGGGGATACCTTTGGATTCAATAAAAATATAGAAGAAGTAAACATGTGTTCTTAACGTGAGGCATTTTAGCGCCCCGATTTAAGTGACCGGGCGGCCAGCGATAGCTGCGCAATTCGCTCAGGGCGCTAAAATGCCTCACGTTAAAGTAAAAGTATCCCGCGCAGGGTTAATCTATGTCAGCAATACATCACGAGGTTTGAAGGGATTACATGATTTCGTTTACAGCCTGTATTTAAAACTGCATTAGCGGCATCGATGCAGATGCAATTATAAACAAAATGTAAAATGTTACGAATTCGAATTAACCTTTATCGGTCGATAATCTTGAATTATCTTAAAACAAAATTAATTAATTATACACGTGTAGTGGCTTGTTTTCAAGTTAGTGTGAGAATACTGCGGCGTGATTTAATGATAAAAAAACGATAAACGACTAGTTTTACAATAAATTTAGGAACATAAAATACCTAAATGAACGAGGGCGTAGCAAGGATTAGTTCAGGGGGGGGGGGCAGGCAAAGGAAATCCCAGTGGCGTAACTAAGGGTGGCAGGGCTGGCAACATGCCACGGGCCCACGGCTGGTGGCGGATTTACCAGCAGGCTGAGTAGGCTGGAGCCTAGGGCAGGTTAGATTTTAGGGGCGGCAAATTTTTTGTGTTTGTAAATGGAGTAATCGAAGAGAGAGGGGAACGTTTAAAAAAGAGGTCGCCCAATTTTAACTGGGGCCCAATGAATTTGCCACGGGCCTCTGATGGTATAGTTACGCCACTGGGAAAACTAATACAGGCCCGCGTACTATACAATTCAAACAAGAATAGGAATGACCTTATGTCAAATTGTGACGTTTGAGCTGTCAAACTAACTTCAGTTGAGTCGTGTTGCCTAAGATTTGTATAGGATTTGCTTACTAATCGATGTGAAGTTCGTCCGGTTACGAGCAAGGCCATTCCTAGTCTTAATTAGAGCACATAGTAAGTTTCATAATAGCTCCTTGTAATGTAAGTACGCTTAATCCGAATATTTACGAATTATATTACTAAAAACGTTGTCTCATATTATACGCATAGTAAAATATTCGTGTTTGAATTTGTATAAAAGATCATACAATGTCCGTTTAACATTTTTTTTCTTAAGTCCGATCTAGTATACAGGGTGTACACGAAATCATGTAATTCCTTCAAACCTCGTGATGTACTGCTGACATAGATTAACACTGAAAGGGATACTTTTGAAATCAATTTAAAAAAATACAAGAAGTAAACATGTGTTCTTAACGTGCGGCATTTTAGCGTCCCGAGCGAATTGCGCGGCTATCGCCCGCCGCGCGGTCATTTAACTCGGGGCGTTAAAATGCCTCACGTTAAGCACACATGTTTACATCTTCTAATTCTTTTTTATTGATTCCAAATGTATCCCGTGCCCGGTTAATCTATGTCAGCAGTACATCACGACATTTGAAGGAATTACATGATTTTACACCCTGTATAAAGTCGTTCCAAAAACGAAAATTTAGGTACTAATAAGGGGTCTTATGGCCCTTTATGCTTATCAAAAAAGACACTATAAAGAACACCATATCGATCAGCAACAAAAAATTCACACTACCAATACCGCAGTTATTTTTATATTTCGTAATTTGCAAGTCTTTGACGTTTTTATCTAGCTAAGTTGAAATAGAGCTAGATTCCCAGAGACTATAAAATAAAAATACCTACATAATAAGATATTTTTTTGTAAATTTATCTTTATCTTTTAATGACTACCAGCTTTATTGGCTAATTTTAGATAAACAACACTTAAATGTAGATTCTTAATAAAATGATCATATATAATTATTATATTTAACATTGTGGATATTATAAACGTGAATTAACAAAACACGTAACAAGTATTCATCACATTATCTAACCCTACGTAGGTACCTACAGCCAATAGCAAAAGTCGGTACCTCATACATACATACATACATAAACTCACGCCTTTTTCCCATGTGGGTAGGCAGAAACTATAGAACGCCACATGCTACGACTCTTACATACTCCTTTCGCTTCATCCACATTCATACATCATGTCATACACGCACGCTGGTTGAGAGTACTACGCACCTGACCTTTGTGAAGAACATCACCAATAACATCGATGTATGTCCTTCTAGGACGTCCTCTACCGGCGTTCCCATTAACATCGGTACCTCCTCTACCGGCGTTCCCATTAACATCGGTACATCGGTACCTCAGTACTTAAATATTTTGGAAATACAAAATTAGTTATCCAAGGAATTTATTGTTTATCTAATTTAATATCACAACACTATTATTTAAAGAATTAACTGTACCACAGATAATAGTTAAAAAAAAAACATTTTCTTTTTCTTTTTTATTCTTCTGTCGTCTCTGACCTTTTGATGTTGGCTGTACATACATAACATAACACATAACATCACGCTTGTATTCCCCGAAGGGTTGAGCAGAGGTGTATAGTAACACCCTCATTTCGCCATTACGTTTAAGTCCCATGTATTAGGGGCGAGCGTATTGCCCTCAACCGGACACAAATCCAAACTCCGGGCTGCTATTGAGAAATTCCACACAGAAAAAACCAATATCACTGTTCCTGACCTGGGGATCGAACACAGGACTTCACGATCAGCAGTTGCGCTTGCGACCACTTTATCAATAAGGCAGTCCATGCCCATGCATGCAATTGACTGTATTACATGCTAATTATATTGGGTGTAAAAATACCCTTAACGAAGCCAAGAGTCACTTATTCTTCCCATCATTACGAAGACTTTTTTGTATCGGGCCATACCTGGGAAATGATTGGTTATGCAGATATTGAAGGTCAAAGTCATAATTATTTTTTTAGTTTTTCACGAAATCAAGTTTAAATGTTATTGCTAAACATTCTCCTATACAAACATTATCAATATTTTTGAAATGTAGGCACAGTCTGCTGCGCGCGCGCTTACATTGCGCGCTGCAGCTAACAGCTGTTTTTAAATCTATACTAATATTATAAAGCTGAAGAGTTTGTTTATTTGTTTGTTTGAACGCGCTAATCTCAGAAACTACTGATTGGAATTGAGAAATTATTTTTGTGTTGAATAGTCCATTTATCGAGGAAGGTTATAGGCTATATAACATCACGCTACGACCAATAGAAGCGGAGCATAAATGAAAAATATTGCAAAAACGAGAAAAATGTCCACCCGTGCGAAGCCGGGACGGGCCGCTAGTACCTACCTAATAAAAATGAAAGTAATTTACCAGCAATTATTTTTGCTGTATGTTACTTAGTTTGATATACAGTATGCGTAGACTTCGGCTTTGTTAAGGCTATTTTTACACCATGTATACTTATACTTACTTATGTAAAGTATGTACTTCTAGCCACGCGCCGCAAACTGCGATTCATACTGACCTTGAGTAAGACATGTGTCGCACTGATTCATTAATGTTATTGCTAATGAATCATCATCATTACTACTTTGTAGTAAACACTCTTACGCATGTAGAAGACGTTTGTGTTTACGATTGTTTGATTTTTGTTGTAGTGACAAGACATAAGTCACAGGTCCCGTGACATACAGATAGGTAACCGTGTTCTTAAAGCAAAATGAATGTTTCACGATCAAAGGTTTGATTACCTTTTATATTCTGCCTAGCCTTTTCCCAACTATATTGGGGTCAGCTTCCAGTCTAACCAGGTGCGGCTGAATACCAGTATTTTACATGGAGCGACTGCTATGGGCAATGCCGATATCCTAAGGTTAGACCAGTTTTCAGACTTTCGGGCTTCTAAATTCCCGTAACGACTGTCATAGGTATTCGTATGACACCGGGTACCGACGGCTTAACGTGCGACTACCTCACGCGGCGACTAGCACTTGCCCGCAAACTATAGGTACTAGAATTGGCCTCTTGCAACATGGCGTATTAGGAATTCTGTGCTGCGTGTATTATTAGTTCCGAATGCGGCTAAATATATAAGATGCGGATTATCTAATAATATCCCGATCCACCGTGCTCACCCGCCGCAGCCGCGGAGCCGGTCGTCCCTTCTGACTCCGCGCAGTCACACCGTTGTTAATGCAGCCCTCATCAAGCTGTCGTATCCCTCCCAGTCCTCTCGCATTCAACACCCTAAGAGGTTCGAGTCCCCCCTTGGGGACACCCTTAGAGGTGTTGCTGCTATAATAGTCATGATGTTACAGTAGTTAGCGTAGTTAGCTAGGTAATTAGTTTAGATATTGGTTCGGAGACCCTTCTGGTCTCGCCAATAATAGCCCGATTACGTAGAAAAGGTCCGCAAGACCCGCAAGACCATCTACAAGAGCCGACTAGGAAAAAAAAAAAAAAACTAATAATATAATTATTAGAATAAGTCGCTACCAAATATAAATATAGCAAGCACATGTTCTAAAGAAAATCTTGGTTAGAAAGCTACATTATAAACTCTTACATACTTGCAGACGTTAGCCAACCACATGAAAACAAACATCAACTTGAAAGCCTTGTTGGTCTAGTGGTCGCAAACGCGACTGCTGAGCATGAGGTCCTGGGTTCGATCGCCAAGTCGGACAAAGTGTTATTGGCTGTTTCCATTAGGAATTTCTCAGTAGCAGCCCGGAGTCTGGATTTGTGCCCGGTTAATGGCAATAGGCTCGCCCCGTATTACTTGGGACTTAAACGTAACTGGCGAAACGAGGATGTACTAACTCTGCCGAACCCTTCGAGGAATACAGTCGTGATGTTATTTTATAATAACAACCACCGATTGCAATTTTGTTAGTATAATTGTCCTAGTATATATATATTCACCTGTTGTAGCTATAAGTAGGTATAGATAACAGACAGATAAAGATGCGTGTGCGCTATTTTTGATAACCTACTTTTAGAGAAGAAAGTAGGTACCTATAAACTTATTTGTATTTCAGTCTGTGACATTAGGTGATTTGTTTTATCCTTATTAAAATTAACATACATATATCAATAATATCTGTGGTACATTTTACCGGACTAGTCCGCAATAAGCTACATTACGGACCTAAAAACCGTCCTATAAGAGGCAATTTGTGAGCAAGTGTGTTGAAAAAAAATGGATGCGCTATCACGGTCATCCACGGGTGATTCAAGTTTTAAACAGTTTTAATATCATTGTTTATACTGTTTTACCGTTTAAATGTAGTTTGAGTTTAAAACAACAGATACCTAGAACTTTTTAGTACTTTTTTAAAATTTTAAACTAATATTTATGAGGTTTTTAAAAACATTTGTATCTATTATGACAATCATTGAATGTTAATTTAAATTTAGATTATAGTCTTTATGTCTGTTATTCGAATATTTTTAAGATTACCTACTAAACAAAATAAGTTAAAAATAGGTAATAGGTACTTTTTGAGAAAAAGATTTTAGATAAAGAATAATAATTAATTAATTGAATGTTCATGTTATCTATAACCTAACCGTTAAATGATCTATACTAAATTGTTTATCTAACAATAAATATCTTGATAACTTGTTTTTTACTGACGTTTATGAGTTTTCCGTCTATCTTCCTTCCAATTAATTACTTTAATATTCTACAGCGTGATTTTATCGATTTTAACAGCTTTTCAAAGTATATAATATACTATGTTATGGTTATTGTTGATAAAACCTAAAACTGCTCCGTTGATCACGTGATGGCAAACGCGAGCGGTGATCGTCAGGTCCTGGGTTTGAACCCCAGGTCGGACAAAGAGTGAATTCCTCAGTAGCAGCCCGGAGTTAGGATTTGTACCCGGTTGATGGCAATAGGCTCGCCCCCTTTAGCACGAGACTTAAACAAAACGGCGAAATGAGGGTGTTTCTATACACCTCTGCCCAACCCTTCGGAGAATACAGGCGTGGTTTTATGTGTTGAATTATAGCATATTTGAAGTATTACATAACTTAATCAACATTCATGCAATCGTCCAAAGGTACCTATATTCAATAAGTGGGTGACTTAGGGTCCAAGCACACCGACGCGCAACGTAGAGTCGAGTAGAATCTAAGCGTAAAACTAAAAATGTATACAGCACTAGGGGACCCAGCAGACGCGTAGACGTCGTCATGCCCGGAAAAGCATACCGACAGCAGCGCCACCTACCAGGTCCAATTGTGTTTTCAAGCCATCCAGGAACCCATTGAAATATACACACAAAACTTCATCCAAATCGGTCCAGCCGTCCAGGAGGAGTTTAGTGACAAAAACACGTACGGAAGAATTATATACAAGGTTAGTCGGAAAGGGAGTACTAAGCTGAAAGGGTGTTAAAGTACCTATAATAAGGGATAACTTTTGTTCTACAACTTTCCCCAAAACTCGATAGTTTAAGAGAACTAGCTTTTCAAAGATTTCGTAAAAAATATGCTAATATCTATCTGTCGATAGCTATGATCAGTTGTTTTTACATTTTAGGTCATGTTTGGGGTCACGGATCAGAAAATTATTTTTCTGAATTCGTAACTAAAGCAGGTATGATTTAAAAAAAAAAACTAAAAAAAAATCTTTTTTCATGCAAATAAAATTATCGAATTTTGAAATTTTAACACTTGATTTAAAATAGTCATCAGTGATACCGACTAACCTTGTATATTAAGATGATATTGATCCCTATCTCCACAACGTAATGCACAAATTTCTATGGAGATAAAAAAAGACACGCGCATTCGGTCAAATGCGCGTGTCTGCGAGCAGACAACACGGAGTCAATAGGCTATGTAATATTTTAGATTGACGCATCGCTTCGGCTCGACTCTGCGTCGGTGTGCCTTTACCCTTAGATTAAAAAGAGGCACTCTATGGATTAGAACTGCGACCACAACAATGTATCAAAAATGTTAGGCACTGTTTTTTTTTTTTACTAGCGGCCGTCCCGGCTTCGCACGGGTGAACATTTTTCCCGTTTTTGCAACATTTTTCATTTATGCTCCGCTCATATTGGTCGTAGCGTGATGTTATATAACCTATAACCTTCCTCGATAAATGGACTATGCAACACAAAAATATTTTTTCAATTTCAACCAGTAGTTCTGAGATTAGCGCGTTCAAACAAACAAACAAACTCTTCAGCTTTATAATATTAGTATAGATTTTTGCCATATTATCTGAAGGTTAGATAGTAGTATATTAGATGTGGAAATGTTAAACCTCCGGGATGTACAGGTTTATCTGGCGGTTTATAAATTTTAAAAAAACCAGGATCCACACGGAACTTGGAGATTTATCTTCAAGTCAGATTTATTGACACAGTCATTATGAATTCCACCTTTCCCTTGTTTATATCATACCTACTCAATAAGTATCTCTACATTCCTAGAATAGTTAATGATTATAATATATTATATTATATAGTCAGATTTACTCGATTTTACTGATCGATGAGCTGCATATTAACAGACTCGCTGTCCGTGAATTAGACAAAATAGTTAAACAATCGAGATGTTCACATAATTATGATTCACTGGACAGGGAACCTGTTAAAGTCTACGAACAGGACCTGTTGCTACAGTAGGTACCTTCACATTTGCTAGATTTGTCCAGAGGACAAGAAAGGGAAGCGTCTTGTAATCTTAAGTTTAGCATACCAGGAGACACCATGACACTCCAGCAGGCGTAGCATGACTACCGTAAACAAGGATTTTGTCGACGGAAGCATAGACAAAATGATATTATATTCACAGAGACAATACCATCGCTGTACAGTGAAAACCTTGTAATTGCAATGAACGTAATTTTAAAAGAGATAATAAATGCCTGTTAAAAAAAAAGTATGAAGTGTAGATGTAAGGTTCTTCTGTTTTATTATCTATTCATCAATCTATTTCATCTTAGAGCTGTGCACGTTCATTCTAAATATGCATTACAAGGTTTTTTACCCAACACATGAATAACAAAAAATAAAAATGAATTTGTGCTTTACGAGGTTTTTACTGCCCAGCGACGTAATATTGTTTTTGTTTTTATACCGTTGCCTCACACTCGGATTTCTCCTGTATCGTGGGTGCGTTTACAGACACAAATCTTCACATCCACAAGCACCCAGACCCGGAACAACTATCTGTAGGCCATACAAATATTTGTTCCGTGCGGTAATCGAACCCTCGACCCGTAGCGCAGAAGCCTTTCGCTCAGCCACTGGACCAAGCGTGTCTACATGTCAAATTATCTATAAAACCCTTGCGGCGGTGATGCTGCACCTAGTGGGACAAAATTCAACCCATTATGCAACCCAGCCAGTAGGGCTATCGTTCCCGATAGAAACACATACCAAGGTATATTTCGACGTGTCCATGATTGGTGCAATCTTCCAATAAAGCGATGATGCGTACAACTGTTTGAGTGAATTGAAGCATCCGCTTACAGCGCGTAGGCGCCATGCTTTCTTTCGACTACAGACATTTTATGAGAAATATGGTGACCCGTTGGCAGCAAATCCGTCAAATGGTCTGATGACATTGGCAAAATACTTAGAGCCGGTTGTTTCTAATGATCAGTAAAAATATATTACGTTAGTCAAATATTAACTACTAGCTGTCTCCTCACGGCTCCGCCCGTAGCCTATGTTACTCAGTGATAATGTAGCTTTCTAACGGAAAAAAGAATTTGTGAAATCGGTCCAGTAGTTTTTAAGTTTATTCGTTACATACAAAAATCCAAAAATAGAAATCTTTCCTCTATAATATAGATTACGTAGGATGTTTAACGTCCATCAAACGCAGAGCATTGTTTCATAGCATAAAAGACGTTTCGTCAAAGTTATTAGGGATACTAGTCCAAAGCAAACTTTTGACGTATGTCAAGAACGACAAAGCGTGAAACAACGCTTATTTTTATTTAACCATCGTTAACGCCATTTTTAGTAATGTAGTCGTGAAACAACCGGCCCTTAGTCGAAGTAATCCCGTAAAAATCCTTGATCCCTCGTTGGTCTTGTGGTCGTAAGCGACTGCTGAGCATGGGGTCTTGGGTTCGATCCCAGGTCGGGCAAAGTGTTATTGGGTTTTTCTATTAGAAATTTCTCAGCAGTAGCTCGGGGTCTAGATTTGTGCCCGGTTAATGGCAATAGGTTCGCTCCCTATTACATGGGACTTAACCATAACTGGCGAAACGAGTGTGTACTAAAAACACCTCTGCCGAACCCTTCGGGGACTGCAAGGCGTGATGTTATCTTTAATTCAGTAAAAAATCTTTTAAGTTCTATCTTGCAGTACGCCTGCAGCATAAGGATTCGAGGATTGAAGGTTGAATTATAATGTTGTATTGTCATGGGAATTGAATTTGTGTGCGAAGTTTCAGGAGAATCGGTTAAGCAGGTGTAGTCGAAAAATCTGTCGCAAGATTTGAATCAAACAAACAAATATAATGATGTGAAGCTAATTAAAACCGTTTGAAAATTACTTTTCAAATAAAGTATGACGTCACACCCCTAATTTCTGGTTACCTGAATATCACGATACTTAAATATATTTCGGTACCGAAATGTAGTCTGAAAATACGAAACGGAACGGTATATTCCGGTATCGGTACCTAAACCTTTATAAATAAACTAGCTGTTCTCCCGCGGCTGTGCCAGCGTAAATAATTTGACTACAGCGCCACCTACCGGGTCCAATTGTGAATCTAAACCATCCAGGGCGCCACCCAAACGCATACAAAAAAAATCATTCAAATCCGTTCAGCCGTTCAGGAGGAGTTCAGTGACATACACACGTACAGTCGAATTATATACCTATACTAGTTTTTGCACGCAGCTTCGCTTGCGTGATTTTTTTTCACCCCCTTAGGGGTTGAAGTTCGAGAAATCCCTTCTTAGTGGATGTTTACGTCACAAAATGAACTTACTGTCAAAATTTCAAGTTTCTTACCCCAGCCGTTTAGGCTGTGCGATGATAGATCAGTCAGTCAGTCAGCTTCTCCTTTTATATATCGACGGTGAAGTGCCAATACCTTCTAACTGACATTTTTCGAGAAATTATTTTTTTTACAGTTTTGAATTTAAAGACGTTATTCGCATGTTTTAGTGAAATCCCCGAAGTGTAATTTTTGTTACAACAGCTTGAATTATAAAATATGGAAAATTCTCTCAACTAAACCAATTTGTCTATTTTATGGCATTAGCTCCTGTCTAACCGAATACCTACTACACTATCATGAAATATACGAATTCAGCATAATATATAACGCATACATTATTAATATTCTAAATTAATAAATATATTAACAAATTTTTAACTTATCAAGAAATTAAACGTTTTTGCAGTTTGTGTAAATTTTTGATTTTGTCAGTTAGGAGGTATTGGCACTTCACCGTCGATATACAAGGTTAGTCGGAAAGGGGGTACTAAGCCGAAAGGGTGTTAAAGTACCCATAATAAGGGATAACTTTTGTTCTACAACTTTCCCTAAAACTCGATAGTTTAAGAGAAATAGCTTTTCGAAGATTTCGTAAAAAATATGCTAAAATCTATCTGTCCATAGCTATGATCAGCTGTTTTTACAATTGAGGTCATATTCGTGGTCACGGATTAAAAAATTACTTTTCTGAATTCATAACTAGAGCAGGTATGTTTTTTTTTTGAAAAAACTAAAATAAAAATCGTTTTGCATGCAAATAAAAATTATCGAATTTTGAAATTTTAACACTTGCTTTAATATAGTAATCAGTGATACTTTAAGTGGCCCGCGGCTTAGTACCCCTTTCCGACTAACCTTGTATAGATATAAAGATAACGGTTTTCATTGATGAACCGCCGCGCCAGCCTGTCCTTCGCTATGAAGCCCCAGATGGCTTAGTATGATTCATCCATCATTCGATGTTTTCGGTACCGAAATCGTAAAAGGTTAAATAACGGTATCGCCCAACCTTTATAAGAAAACGGTATCCTCATATTTTAAAGGTATCGTAACCTCGTCCCATTATTTCAGCCCGTAAAATTGACAGTCCGTTCCAAAAATGTTTAAAAATTAATACATAGCTTATTGATGGGCTTCTGGCTAATTAACAACCGCACAGATCATACGGTTTGCGAGGTTAAGCTGCGCTTGCCATGGTCAGTACATTGATGGGTGACCGTTCGTTGCACATCGAGACCCCACCGTGCCTAGAAAAGCACTTTAAACCGTCGGTCCCGGTTGTCATACGAATACCTACGACAGTCGTTACGGGAAGTCAGAAACCCGAAAGTCTGATAACTGGAAAGCCGGTATATAGATCTGGCAACAACACATATCACATAACATGACGCGTTGTATTCCCCGAAGGGTTCGCCAGAGGTGTTTTTAGTACAGCCTCGTTTCGCCAGTTAATGTAATAGGGGGCGAACCTTTTGCCACTAACCGGGCACAAATCAAGACTCCGGACTGCTACTGAGACATTACTAATGGAAAAACCCAATAACACTTTGCCCGGCCTGGGGATCGAACCAATGACCCCATGCTCAGCAATCGCGCTTGCGACCACTAGACCAACAAGATAGTCCATCCAGGCAACAAAACCATATTTAAAAAAAGGAATATGCCAAGTCCAGAACCTATACAAGGTTAGTCGGAAAGGGGGTACTAAGCCGCGGGCCACTTAAAGTATCACTGATGACTATTTTAAAGCAAGTGTTAAAATTTCAAATTTCGGTAATTTTTATTTGCATGCAAAAAGATTTGTATTTTAGATTTTTCAAAAAAATATCGTACCTGGTTTAGTTAGAAATTATTAAATTTCTAATCCGTGACCCCAAATATGACATAAATTGCAAACACAGCTGATCATAGCTATGGACAGATAGATTTTAGCATATTTTTAACGAAATCTTTGAAAAGCTATTTCTCTTAAACTATCGAGTTTTGGGGAAAGTTGTAGAACAAAAGTTATCCCTTATTATGGTTACTTTAACACCCTTTCGGCTTAGTACCCCCTTTCTCACCTACCTTGTATAACAACAATACCTAAAGCGGAGGTACCGGCGACTGTCATCAAGTACTCGGTCAATGATCACGAATTCGTATGACGGTCCACAAGTAGGTAATGACCGCATCCGGGCACACCAGCGTGAGCCCGAGAACCGCACAGGGACGGAGTTGGGACGAAATAGTGTCACAAATAATAAAAATATAGAGTTACTTCAAATTAATTGGCGAAATTTCACAAAGTTACTCACATGACATCACGCCTGTATTCCACGAAGGGTTGGGCAGAGGTGTGTAGTAACACCCTCATTTCACCGTTTAAGTCCCATGTAATAGGGGGTCAGCCTATTGCTATCAACCGGGCACAAATTCAAACTCAGTAGTAACTGAGGAATTCCACACGGAAAAACTAACTAACACTTTGAACGACCTGGGGGTCGAACCCGGGACCTCGCGATAGTAGCGCTTGAACAATGGACAAATAAGACCCTTTTTAGCAAGGTAGTGTAAAGAAATAAGCAAAATGTCTGCTTCTAGCAGAGATTCAACACAGTATTATTCTTTTATGAACCTTAACGGTCAATAAAGATGAGCTAAAACTCTTACGTTGGAGTCGGCACTAACAGTGGTGGAATCAGGACAAGTCGTGAATACAACGATACAAAGCTGACACACCTAGTGCTAGTCCGTTTTAACGGATCCGTCGGATGTTTTGTTTACACCTGTACCGATGGATCAGTTCAACAAATGGCAGCTGCGTCGCATCTGGCGGACAGGATACGATAAAAATAAGGGATTCATTATTTTTCACTGGATTCGGAATACTGTCGTGTATGTGAACTCGCTCATATACACATACAGGCGCCATCACCAAAATAAAAACGGATCCGCTAAAACTGGTCCTGTAAACAGTTTCTGTGTGAACTAGCTGTCCCGGGCTAAATAGGTTCACAATTGGATCTAATCTGTCACATTGACAGGAAATCTACACCAATAATCTGATAATTTGCATTCTTAGTCAATTAAATAATTATTACACAGCTGTGTAATTAATTAACGTTATCAATAAAACGCGTTTCTTTTAGATAACTTCTTAATCTTCTTACGTAGTCAAAAAAAGTGACATTTATCAACTCTTTATATGTAAATAAATAAAAAAAACCCTATTTATGATAAAATTGTACCTAACCACAGAAGTCAGAAAAATATTTTAGTTCAGAAAAAATATTGCCTCATTGGTCTAGTGATAGCAAGCGCGACTGCTGATCGTGAGGTCCTGGGTTCGATCCCCAGGTCGGGCAAAGTGTTATTGGGTTTTTCCGAGTGGAATTCCTCAGTAGCAGTCCGGAGTTTGGATATGTGTCCAGTTGATGGCAATAGGCTCGATTCTATTTCATGGGACTTAAACATAACGCTGAAATGAGGGTGTTATTATACACCTCTGCCCAACCCTTCGGGGAATACAGGCGTGATGTTATTTTTAAAAAAGTAAGCAACCAAACCTTTTATTTACGTTTCTACATCCACGCAGTCCGTCCCTGTACATAATATCAGACGAACCAAACTATACATCTCTGACCCTCTCTCGTTTGATTCATACACTTATCATACATTCATACACAGATAACATACACTGATAAAACAATAACTTATGTAATTATTGTTGTTTAATTAGTACCCTTTGAACTTTCGCAGGAAATGTCTGGAAATGTACAAATATTTTGACAAATTAATTCATGTTATGAAGCTAAGTTTCAGTGAGTTAACTTATGCAGAGTTAAGTTGTTTTGAGAGTAAATTGAATGAAGGTTTAATAATAGTATGCTGTTTCCTATACGGATGTCGGGCTAAATCTTTGTACGAATCACAATTGTTTTTTGGTTGTAAACAATAAGTCTTTATATTGATTAGGGGACAAAATGTACCCCAAAATGACGCGCAACATTGAGGCTACGTAACGCTGCAACGTTGCACACATTTTTTTACCGGGGAAAATCCTCATGGATCCTCATCCTCGCCCGGGGAAGGCGAGGATTTCTGCCAGATTCTTGCCAGCTATAAACCCACAGTGTTCCTCCGTGACCGTGGGCCGGAGCCGCGGGATTCATGCACTTCATACATGCATAAGCATGCACTGCAACCCCGGAACGTTGTACACTACCCCGCAACGTCGTGTGGCATTTAAACCCATCGAACATTGGTTGGCAGCATCCCAAGCTAAGCGTGGCCGTGCCCGCAAGCCGGCAACGCATCTAACGTGGGCTGCGTGGGCATGGATTTCGTGCACAGCAAAGGATCTTTGGCTTTATATGTAGGTACCTTGATAATAGACCAAACGGATTTAAAATGGCAGGATGTGGTTTAAATACACATAAAATATAAAACAGCTTTATTTTATATACTTTTGCAAATTTATTACGCAATAAAATGATGCACTAAGTATATTACCTATATTCTAAACATTTTATTTTAACAAGCTAATGCATGCATGCATATTATATAACATTAATTTACGCTTCTTTAAAAGCAAATCAGTAAATAAGTATTAAAACTTTTAGAGATTTAGTGCAAAAAATAAACTAACGTGCGTATAGGTCATTCCCCTATTCATCTAAGATGAAATTAATCTAAGTATAACGTTGTAGGTTATAGCAATTTAACAGTAAGACTGACAGGCAATCATTGGATCAGTTTTTTTAGAACCGACACGCAAGGAATTCGTTTGCCTTTCTTAGTAATCATAATTCCTTTGATAACAAAATTGAGTAATAATTTTATATTTTTCGTCTTTCATTTCATAACTGCCTCGTTCGTCTAGTGGTGGCAAGCGCGACTGCTGATCGTGAGGTCTCGAGTTCGAACCCAAGGCACGCACCTCTGACTTTTCAGGTTCATGTGTGTATTGTGTAATTATCACTTGCTTAAAAACGGTGAAGGGGAATCGTAAGGAAACCGGCATGCCTGAGAGATATTTCTCGACGGTATGTGAAGCCAAGTCAGAGGCCTATGGGCGGCATAAACTCTGATACCAGGTTAGTCACAAACCACACGAAAAGAAGAAGTTGTTATAAAGAAATAACTAAACTTCTAACATAACTTTAGAGAACGTACCCATACTACGTGACCCATTTTTTACAACTTTTTACAACCCCTCCCACCCCTCGGTGACCACCTGTAGTATATGCCAATACCCCCCCTCTCCCTCTAGTTTTCACGTAGTAATTCTTGAATGTGCTTTAAAATATTATTTTTTTCAAAAAGAAAATTATTTGGCTCATCAATGTTGCCACCTGTGAGTTTAAAAAGTGCTAAACGTTGCGCGCCATATTTGAATATAGCTCGAAGAAGCGCGAGATTTCCCTAGAGGATATTGACCACGTGACGAAAACCTAAGCCCCCCCCCCGCCCCTGTGACCAAGCGTGGTATTTTGAAGACCCCCCTCCCCCCCTGAACGGGTCACGTAGTATGGGTACGTTCCCTTACCTAGTCGACATGCTCAGACTATTTAATAGCAGACTTTTTTTGCTGAACAAACGTCTATCAAGATTAATTTAATTACTTCTCTATTTAAACCCTGTTATTTTAACTTATAATTTATAACTGTTACTAAATAGCTATAAAATTACAAGAAGGTGTATCTTTTTAACCGACTTCCAAAAAGGAGGAGGTTCTCAATTCAACTGTATGTTTTTTTTTTGTATGTTTTTTCCGCGATATCTTTGCTAACTTTGAACCGATTTTAATTATTCTTTTTTTGTTTGAAAGAGTATTTTTTCGAAGTGGTCCCATTTAAATTTGGTGAAGATCTGATGAAGAACTTCGAAGATAGACCATTTGAAGTCGGTTTTATTTTTGTTAAAAAGTGATTATTGTAATTTGAACTGCCTCGTTGGTATAGTGGTGACAAACGCGACTGCTGTCCGTGCGGTCCTGGGTTCGATTCCCAGGTCGAGCTAAGTATTATTGGGTTTTTCCGTGTGGAATTCCTCAGTAATAGCCCGGAGTTTGGATTTGTGCCTGGTTGATGGTAATAGGCTCGCTCCCTATTAGATGGAGTTTAAACATAACGGCGAAATAAGTGTGTTACTGTACATCTCTGCCCAACCCTTCGGGGAATACAGGCGTGATGTTATGTATGTATGTAGGTATGTATCTTCTGTATTTTGAGTTGGGAATATGTTAGACTGATGACTGTGATGACCCATCAGTTGAAATATTAATTAATTTAATCTTAAATTTGACATGCATCCACGAAATGATAATTATAATTTATCGTACGAGCTTGTACGATTATAAGTTTGTAGGCATTATCTACCTAGATACAAGTCAGGTAGGTACGTATTTACCTTATCACTTGTAGATTATATACCTACTATACTATCATACATAATAATGTAATCATATACATATAAATGAGGTTGATAAGTGTGCAATCATAATTATTATCCTAAAATATCGATTTTCATTAATTTCGTATCTAGCTCATCGATAGTACTCCCTCTGTCTAGCCTTTTGGGGGATACACGTGTAACGTGTACTTTGTACATACAAACATAACATCACGCCTATACATACAAGGTTAGCCGGAAAGGGGGTACTAAGCCGCGGGCCACGTAAAGTATCACTGATGACTATTTTAAAGCAAGTGCTAAAATTTCAAAATTCAATAATTTTTATTTGCACGCAAAAAAGATTATTCTAGTTTTTTCAAAAAAAATCACACCTGCTTTAGTTATTAATTCAGAAAATTAATTTTCTAATCCGTGACCCCAAATATGACCTAAATTGTAAAATCAGCTGATCATAGCTATGGACAGTTAGATTTTAGCATATTTTTTTATGAAATCTTTGAAAAGCTATTTCTCTTAAACTATCGAGTTTTGGGGAAAGTTGTAGAACAAAAGTTATCCCTTATTATGGGTACTTTAACACGTTTTCGGCTTAGTACCCCCTTTCCGACGAATCTTGTATTCCCCGAAGGGTTGGGCAGAGGTGTTTAGTAACACCCTCATTTCGCCGTTGTGTTTGTCTCATGTGATAGGGGCGAGCCTATTACCATCAACGGGACACAAATCCAAACGCCGGGCTGCTACTGAGGAATTCCACACGGAAGAACCTAATAACACTTTTGCCCGACCTGGGGATCGAACCCTGCACCTTGTAGATACAAACGAATGTTTAAACGCAAAAGATATTGAATTCATGTGCGTATCGCGCAGTTGTGTAGGTTTCCACACAATGTTTTCCTTCACCGTTAACGCAAGTGATAATCAAATTGCGATCCGCATAAGAGCTCAAAAAGTCTGAGGTGCGGACCAGGATCGAACTCGGATCCTCCTGTATGGAAAGCAAGCGGTCAACTACTGGGCTATCATTGGTTCTTTTGCATACTTCATAGATATTCTGTAGGTACTTGTCGATTCACGGTCAGAACAAAATGACGGTTATCTACGCAAGTATTAGACGTAGACACGTAGACGTAGTATTAGACCACACGTTTAGTGCAGTGGCGGAACGATTGGCTGCTGCGCTACAAGTCGTGAATTTGATTCCCACACAAAAGAAAAAGGTTTAGTAAAAAGGAATAGACAACATGGTATAAACTTGTTGGCAATATGTCATTTTGTCTATTATTCAGTCGACTAAACCCTTGTATACGGTGGTTACGCCTGCTGATAGTTGTTCCGGGTCTGGATGCTCGTGCATGTGAAGTTTGTGTCTGTAAACGCACCCACAATGCAGGAAAAATCCTAGAGTGGAGAAAGTATTAAAAAAAAAGAATTATCGGATTGCAAATTCACAGTGCTACGAATGCCTACGGCGTAGTCGTACTAATCTACACATTTAGTATCTATGGTTTCAGCAATTTTCAAGTACCAACCAACCCAGAAAAAGTCTCTAAAGGAAAGCAATCCATCATCAAGCCTGCACTTGAATTTGCCCGCGAAGGGAATTCCAAAATCAGTGAACGCAGTTCGACATCTTTCAAAAATGATGGACAGTCTCTTAAGAATGTTTTCCTGTAGTTTCACTGTTAAGAGGAAATGCGGTTGGCATTTAGTCCATACAAACGTATTCCTCAGTTTCCTCCTTGGATAATGTCACTAGAGCAAATATTTTTTACCACATGATATATATCTACCACCACTGTGTCCCTATATTTTGTTTATGTCAATAAATTAATAATTAAAAGAACTAGAAACGTTTAAACTTTACAAAAAACGCCCGTTTTTACCACCGTTTTCAAACATCTGGCAAACAAATTTGACGAATATAAAAAATAAAAGAAAAACACAGACATAACCAAAGTCTTTCTTAAATTATTACAGTATTTTTATTAAATCGGTCCAGATTTGAAGAAGGAAACAGGGAAATACGAAAGTACGATTTCGCTAATATCGTACAGGAGAAAATCATCAGTCCGAGATGCAGTTGTCTCTTTCGCGTTCAACTGGGAAGGTTTGCGTGAAGGGTGGGACGGAAATAGATCACTTAAAAACCTATTCAAATTACTAATATTTTGCAGCCCGCGTTTCCTCTCAAGGTAGCTGCCCTTAGTGCCCCATCTCACTATCCACTGTGTATAAGCCCATGTGTGATATCATCATTTATCTTATAAGAATGATAAGTTACCTAGAAGAGGAGTGGCCCGGCCGCCACAATGTAGCAGAATTATGGCCCATCTTAAAAAATGGGTTGACCAGCCTTTCTCTAAAGGAGTGATACCCAAAGTTACCTTCGACCCCCAGGGGTCGATGACAACCTACAAGGGGTCCATGTGGGTGAAAAAAGAATTGGGGGTCCGTGAGATGTAAACGGGGGTCCTCAACAGTGGAGCTCATTTAAGCGGTTGTGACTTTAATTTTGACTTTCCATTAAGGGAATAACCCACACAGACAGATGATTTGTTGGTTAGTTTTTACCTGAAAACGTAACAAACAGACCGACGACGATAGTACTATCTGTACTAATATTATAAAGCTGAAGAGTTTGATAATGTCGTAGGTTTACTAAATGAATAAAATTTAACGTGTGTGTTTTATTGTTTTTCGCTCTAAACACATTTGAAGTGAATGAATTTGCAAAATGCTATAATAGCTAAGCAAGGGGCGTCTACCCAAAAACAAGTCAAGTGGTCTATAACAAAAAAGTTTGAGGACCTCTGCTCTAAAGCTTTTAGCTACGTGCACATCACGTATATCAGCCATATGTTTCCCAGACAATGTTTGGCCCTGTTTAAATTCTTTCCAGTATTACGTGAGCGTGGTACTGATAGAGAAAAATAGAGAGAAATTTGACCCAGCTTCACACAAACTATTATATTAAATGCACTGAAAGCTTTTTCGGGATTTTATTAAACGACTTTGCC
This sequence comes from Amphipyra berbera, assembly GCA_910594945.2. NCBI lineage: Eukaryota > Metazoa > Arthropoda > Insecta > Lepidoptera > Noctuidae > Amphipyra > Amphipyra berbera. The sequence continues at coordinate 20,506,023 of OU343126.1, forward strand.
CTCTACTTTGGTAGGGTAAACGTCTAATTGAAAACGCTTAAGAGGAAATGCGGTCGGCATTTAGTCCATACAAACGTATTCCTCAGTTTCCGCCTTGGATAATGTCACTAGAGATTTTTTTTTTATATGATATATATCTACCACTACTATGTCCCTATGTTTTGATTTTTCAATAAATTAAGTATTAAAAGAACTAGAAACGTTTATTAAAGTTTACAAAAATCGACCGGTTTTACCATCGTTTTCAGACATCTGGCAAACAAATTTAACGAATATAAAAAATAAAAGAAAAAAATACAGACATAAATAAAGTCTTTTTTAAATTATTACAGAAAAGAATATTAAAATCGGTCCAGATTTGAAGAAGGAAACAGGGAAATACTTAAGTACGATTTCGCTAATATTGCACAGGAGGAATCAGTCCGAGATGCGGTTGTCTCTTTCGCGCTCAATTGGGAAGGTTTGCGGGAGGGGTGGGACGGAAATAGATCGCTTAAAAACCTATTCTTGTAGTATTTAGCAGCCCGCGTTTCCTCTTAAATCTAATCTCAAATGCTAAAAATTTTGCTCTTAGAAAACTTAATTTTGAATTAGGTTAACGAGGAGCTCAAGAACAAAAAGTGTCATTTACACTTTTGGCTCGAAGTTTCTTTTTTTCCCACTGGACTTGAATTTTATGGATTTCTGAAGAGATTCCTAAAGTCATATTGAAGGGAAAATAGCATCTCCAAGTCACATTCTGATCAAAAAGTGACATTTGCAAGGCAAACAGACCCAATCGTGAACGAAAATCTCGATATATTCTATATTCCCTCATGGAACAAAAATATAAGGTCTAACATTATTAATCCGAAATATTTTAAGACGTACATCTATGAATGCTAAGGAACTCATATCAAATATCAAATTTCTTATTTATCCATTTAATTGTTAATAAATAAATAAATTTTAAATGACTTGAATAACGATAAATTTACTGGCTCTTTATTATTTTTTACATCCATCCACGCCAGTTACTACGTAGTACCTACACGCCATTGAGGCGGCGGCGCGGCGGCGGCGCGCGCGCGCTGTTTACCTATTTTGATTGATCGTAGCCGAAAATCAAACGCTAGCGACGCGGCGGCAATAGTCCCCCCGCAGGCGCCCACGCGAGTGCACGTGTTTCTAGGTTTTGAGCGCGACGCACGGCACGGCGACGTACGACTGCCTGCAACGAATGTACTTCCAACATGATGGCACATTATGATAGGCGCGTCAGGGACTACCTAACAAACGAGTACGGAGATCGTTGGATAGGTCGAGGCGGCCCTGTTGCCTGGCCAGCTCGCTCGCCTGATCTAACGCTATTAGATTTTCACGTGTGAGGTAGGGCTAAAGACCTAGTTTATGGTAACGATAGCCATACAATATCTAGTGCCGAGGAACTAAGAAATCGGATTGTGAATGCTTTCGCAGTGATGAGTAGTGACAGAGACACTTCAGTGCGCGTGCAAGAACATGTCATAAAGCGTGCCGCCCTCTGTGTCCAACAGCAAGGCGGATATGTGCAGCAATTAGTGTAAATAAAATAGTTGTTAGGTATGTACATTTAAATCATTGTAAATAAGACTGATTCAAATTTATAAACACGCCAAAAACATTGTTGTAATAATTTGTAAGCTTATTTAACCTGTCTACCTACCTACAATGCAGTAAAAACCTATAACAATTATAATTTTTTACGACTCTGTAAAAATGTGTGACAACGCAAAGTACCTATTTATTATTATTTTAACCCATTGACGCATTGTCCGACGCCGCGACGTGAGTGAGCGACAAATGCGGCAACGCGAAACGATACGACGCGACTCGACACAGTGCGAAACAAATGAAATATCAAAAAGTAGATGTTACTCCACGTGGCCTACGTTGTCGAGTAGTCTAATTAATAATGCGGATTGTTTTTTACGCAACGATATGCGTACACGAAGTGGTAAAGTATAATTTTATTGTGTTCTAATAACAACGCTTGAAAACAGTACCTTCTTAACCATTGTTACAATAAAAACGCACTACCTACTTATTGACATCGCGGCAGTCAGTTGTGCATTGTGTCGCGTCGCGATTTGTCTCTTTCCATTACCTAGGACAACCCAAGCGAGGCGAACTCTCGAAGTTAAATTGGGGGAAAAAAAATCTCTCACGAGCCGGACTTGAACCTGCGACTTGGTTCAGAACACCAGTCGATTTAACCGCTAAGCTACCGTGAACTCTTTATCCTGCTCGTGAAAAAATTATAACTAAGTACCTATGCAAAGTAGGTAGGTACAAATAAACACGACAGGTAGGTAGGTATCTAAATCAAATTATTGTGTCAATAATTTGTCAGTCCAAAGCCTGATAAAGTGTGATGGAGAATTTGAATCAGACAGTAGGACGTTTAGTAGATAAATCATAAGTAGGTACTAAGGGATACAGTCAGGGGTACAGTAGATAATAATTAAATAGGTTTTAAGAAAGACCGTCGTTTGCACGCGGCCTCACTCGACAATTGCGACTGCCCTAGTCGCACCAAGCCACCGTACCTACTATGCCGCTATTATGTTGAGTACGTACCTATGTACTTACTTAGGTAGGCTAATGAGTGAGTAGGTAACTAATTAATCAGTCGAATTATCAATTTTAAAATAGGATTTCTGATAAGATCTATCAATGGTACGTACTCCGAATCAGCTGATCGGAGTCAATGACCTACCTACGCAGTATTTCATTTTTTTGCGCGGGAACCGGAGTTTGGGCGGCACTATGTACTTAGGTAGGCTAATGAGTGAGTAGGTAACTAATTAAGCAGTCGAATTATCAATTTTAGAATTAGGATTTCTGATAAGATCTATCAATGGTACGTACTCTGACGCAGCTGATCTGAGTTAATGACCTACGCAGAGCGTTTGATATTTTTGCGCGGGAACCGGAGTTTCGGCGGTACGACGATGCACCAGTGCCGCCCGCCACTTGACAACAGAGTAAGAGAGAGAGAGAGAGGGAGACTCAGAACTCGGACGACAAGCACTAGAGCCCGCCCCCGCGCGCGTTCATTCATTGAGGAAACGTTTCATGCCAAGTGAAACCAACATTATTAAAATTAAATTTAGCAAAGTTGTAATTTTTTTTATTATTATATTAATTATTATTTACTACAAGGCATGTTTTTAACCTATAGATTCACCTCCTTAAATATTTCGGATTAATAATGTTAGACCTTATATATGGGCTATAGATAGTTCTTCCGGGTCTGGTTGAGGCATGTGAGGTTTAAGTATGTAAAAACACCCACAATAAATGAGAAATCATAGTGTGGAGAAATAAAAAAAAAAGACAATAACCTAAATTATTCGTGAAGACACACTACGATTACAAAACGATACGATAGGAAACTATTGAACAACAAAAACACACAATTTATTAGATAAATATTATCACAAGTCACGCACAAATAAATAGAACAACTAGTGTTGTTACGTGACAAATATTATAATGTGAGATTAGATAAAACGATGTCACCGTAGAAATAGGGCGAATTCTTTACAAGGTGACTAGGGAAAGATAAACGACGGCTTATCCGTGTCTGTGACACTGATTTCCTATGGTTTTAGGTGTACCTTCATAGAAGGTAAAGGTACGTAGTTATACAGGGTGTAAACGAAATCATGTAATTCCTTCAAACCTCGTGATATACTGCTGACATAGATTAACCTTGCATGGGATACTTTTGGATTCAATAAAAAAAAAATACCAAAAGTGAACATGTGTTCTTAACGTGAGGCATTTTAGCATCCCAAGCAAATTGCGCGGCTATCACTCGCCGCGCGGTCATTTAACTCGGGGCGCTAAAATGCCTTACGTTAAGAACACATGTTTACTTTTGATAATATTTTTTTTATTGAATCCAAAAGTATCCCGTTCAGAGTTAATCTAAGTCAGCAGTACATCACGAGGTTTGAAGGAATTACATGATTTCGTTTACATCCTGTATAAAGTTAGTCGGAAAGAGGGTAGGTACTAATCCGCTGGCCACTTAAAGTATCGCTGATGACCGTTTTACAGCAAGTGTTAAAGTTCAAAAAAGGCTTTATTATTACTTAATATAATCAGCCGGTCGTTACACAGTTTAAAAAGTTGTAAAACAAAACCTATCCATTATTATGAGTAGGTACATAATACCCTTTCGGATTAATAGCCCCTTTCCGACTAAAGTCCAGTCGCGGAGCAGGAAGAATTTCGTACAATGACATTTGTGCCTACAACCAATTGCAATCTGTGTTGACGGCGGTCTCCGCATCTGTGCGAGCGCGACGGCAAGATATTTCTGCGCGAGCGACAGAGATAAGTAGTGACGTGTCATTGTACGAAATTTTTCCTGCATCGCGACCGCACTTTAACAAAGTATAATTCCAATAAGTATTCCTATTTCTTGAGTGCTACTTTCTTAATAAAGCCACTGTTATAAAAAAGAATTGCTACCAATCATCAGATAGCCTGAAATTAATATCTCGTCACGTTTGGTCAGCAGATGCTTATGTATTTTTCACACGCAGCTACTCTGATAGCAACGGTGCAATGACCTGATGCAAAAGAGTTAAAATAAAATATGTGTATAAGTACCTAATAAATATTTTAATTTTTACTCGTTATGCTCATATATTTCGTCTTATCTCCCTCTTTATCTAGTTTATCAAATGTCCAAACTGAATAGTTAAATAATGTGTTTTATCGTATGTTGATTTGCGCTTGCATCTTAATGAGTGCGACGCAGAGGCCGATAGTCAGCATCTATAAGCAGCAGTCAGCGTCTAAGGTCACGATACGGGTTAATTCATCAAATAATACCTATTTATTAATTTATTCAACGTAGCAACGATGTTAGCCTTCTAGGTACGCTTCCAGATGACCGCGATGTGGAGGGGTATAAGGTGGCAAGCGCGACTACTGAGCATTGTGTCCTGGCTTCGATGCTCAGGTCGGGCAAAGAGTTAGGTATTGGGTTTATCCATTAGAAATTTCTCAGTTGTAGTTCGGAGTCTGGGTTTGTACCCGGTTAATGGCAGTAGGCTCGCCCCCTATTACATGGGACTTAAACATAACTGGCGATACGAGGATGTACTAAAACAGCTCTGCCGAACTCCTCGTGCAAGGCGTGATGTTATGTAAATATTGTTTGTGATAATTATTGTAGAAAAGTATGTAACTAAGAAAAAAAAACTATTTATACTTTTAAATTAAATATGCATCGATGTGGTATATAAAGAAAACTATTATTAAGTTAAGTCCGGGTGTTTTCCCGTCTAACAATGGAGCAACATTTTTTTATTATTTATATAACGTGCCACGTTCAACATACTAGAAAAACACTCAAATAAACAAATAATTTTATGACCAAACACTTGTAGTAACTAAGCTACATTTACAAATAACCTGGCCATTGAAGATATACACCAAGAAAAGTAAATAAAACTAAGTCGGAAAGCGGATCTTGGCAGGAGACCAGAATAAAACTATGAATTTGAAAGTATCGATAAGGATCGAATCAATAAACGTTCATGGACAATAGTGGTCCAAAACATGACCCTTGTGGCATCACAATTTCGATTTGCAGTTTTTAGATTTAATACCATAAATGTATTCTATTGATAATATAATAATTCCTCAAAAATAGGTTAACAAAAAACAGGCAAATTAATTGCCTTACCTTTCAATTTAAATAATAATATGTGATTAACTAGGTCAAACGTTTTGCTAAAGTTTTTATTCAGTGACTATTTTACAATTTAAAAATAAATTACAAGCTTCTTAAAAAAAACCTGTTATCTATTTAAAGTAGTAGAAACTGATTAGGTAGTGATTAGAAAAAACTGATAGTGCATATATTTAAGATTACGGGGGCGTGGTTCTTTATTTTACTAGAAGCAGAAATCATTAGTTTAGTAATTGATATTATTAAGCTTTTCCAGGTCCCGTGTGACCGGTTTTTGCAACAATAAATAAAGCATTATAACGTTACAGTAATATTTAAATCTGGCATATTTATGATAATGGCTATAACATTACCATTACAGATGTATCAATGCAATTTGTGGGATTATTATTGTTTATATCAAAGATATTTTAATATAGATTATTTTAAATCGTTAGTTCGAAGTTACCATGTCCGTGTCACACATTTATACAACATTATGCAATATTTACGGCAATAACTAGGTAAGTGCTGTTATGTTGCTAACGCAGTTAGTAGTACTCTAATTATTTCGAAAACGTCTCGCTTTAAATATTTCTAATCTATCGGTCACATTATCAAATAACGTAAAAATCTTTCTCAACAATAAAATCTAATTAAAACAAAAATTTCTTTGCCTGCTTACGATATCCAATCGGCCGTCATTTTGGCGGATGTAAATCATGACAAGTGACGTCACAACACTCAATTTCTACGTTCTGTATTTACATGTAGCAATTGTTGTGACGTCACATGACATGCCACCTATGTTCGACGAATGTCGTTCGTTCCGTTATTATTTTTAAATATTGTTTGTTTTAGATATTTTTTGTTATATTTATATTCTCAATGACAGAATCGATTTAGATTGTATAAAGTGCATTCCAATAGATTTCAAATGTATTGCCTTCAACGTGTACAATATATCTATACTAATATTATAAAGAGGAAAGATTTGTATTTTTGTATGTTTGTATTTTTGTATGTAACGAATAAACTTAAAAACTACTGGACCGATTTCAAAAATTCTTTTGCCGTTAGAAAGCTACATTATCACGGAGTAACATAGGCTACGGGCGGAGCCGTGAGGACACAGCTAGTATTGTAATAAGAGATCAACTATCGTCATCATCATCTCCCTGCCCTTATCCCACACTATTTGGGGTCGGCACAACACGTATTCCATCTTCCTCTATCAGCTGTCATCTCAGTACTCACTCCTTTTTACCCATATCATCCTTAACACAATCCATCTATCTCTTTTTTGGCCTACCTCTACTTATATATCCCTCCATATTCATATTTAACACTCTTCTAGTAACATGACTTTCTTCCCTCCGCATAACACGCCCATACCACTAACCTATTACTCCTCAACTTTTCAGTCACTGGCGCTACGTTCACGCTTCCTCTGAAATATTCATTTCTTATCTTATCCATTCAGAGATCAACTGTATATTAAGAAAAACACATTTCACTGCTTTGTCTAATCTAGTGATGCTGGCACTTGGATTAATGTCATTGACAATTTAAAAAGCTACTTACCTACCACAAAAAATTGCATCATATTTTTACATGTTATTTTTATTGTTGATCTCATTACGGATAAGATTGTTGAACGATAAGTCAAAATTTAATTCGTTGTCATAGGTTATGTAAAAGATAAATAAATATGGAAGTCTAAATAATCCTTACTGCAATAATAAGTAAAGCTTTCCACTGCATTTTTCGAAAACATGATAAGATTTAAATTTGTTGTCCTTGATGTGGATCAAGTTTTGAGTGTTGCACAGGCCACGGCTGATTGACAAGCACATTATTTTAGGATCCAGTGCATAATATCAGCAAGCACATTGGGTCACCTGCGTGACGGCGCAACGAGTATTCCCAAGGAGGGTTGATGTCAGGCCGGTGGCTGATCATAAAACAATAAACCAAAACCTCTAACAACATGGATTAATGAAATACATGTTGTACCGACCCCACCTAGTGTGCGATAAGGACAGGAAGAAGAAGAAAAGGCCACGGCTTACATAGGAGATAACATGCCAACGCTTCGCTGCAATTCCAGAATGAAAGTTAAAAGAAAATCGAATCTAATGTTAGTCACACCGAACCGAAATGTAGTAAGAGCCCGAACGCACAGTGGAGTAGGAACTCTGTCGCCTAACATTAAAGTTCTATTTCTTTTGTCAGCTTATTTCTGTACGTGGTACTATTTATTATTCTATGGGTTACATAACAAGGAATCCTTATAATTTTATCGAGTTCGCCCGGCACTAAAATCACGTCTCTTCCTTCTCCAATGTTGAAGTAGTCGTGTTTTCCTCTCCTACCAGTACTTAATATGAAAGGGCTCGATTGGTATCTATTTTTACGATAATTTTGATTAAAATGGATACATACTTATCTCCAGCAGCCTCGACATACCTAAATACCGATCACTTTACGATCGATTTCAGGTGTTAAGTCATAGGAATGATTCAATGACTCAATGATCTTTCAACGTCATACTACACATTATATAATAATGTTGTTCCACTCGCATAGTTTTTATACTACAATGTCGGGACTTTAAAAGAGACCTTGACCTCCGAGTTTGTTTCGGCTTTTCTTCTCAGAGCTAGTCAGATAGGAAATGCCGGCGCCATCTAGTCTTAAAAAAAAACATTACATTAACTTGTAAAAGTGTCTGTAACAGATTTATTTACAGAAATAAAAATCATTTATCATTTAATGAAGAAAAAGCATGTCGTAATGAACAATTTAAAATTATAGCAAGTAAACTCTGCTCAATTCTATGGAGAATACAGGTGTGATGTTGTTATGTTAATTATAGCATACATAACCAGCCTTCATCCCTACTGCTAGTGGATACCATGATTCATGACTTACAGCTCGTTCACACAGATTTTTTTTACAGGACACGTTTCAGCGGATCGGTTTTTATTTTGGTGATGGCGCCTGTAGTTGTATGAGCGAGTTCACATACACAAAAGTATTCTGAATCCAGTAAAAAATACTGGTCCGACATTTTTTTCATATTCTGCCTGCCAGATGCGACACAGCTGCCATTTGTTTAACTGATCCGTCGGTACAGATGTGAACAACACATCCATTACTGACGGATCCGTAAAAACGGATCCGCTGTGTGAACGGCCTCTTACAGTCCATGATTACAAATATTCTTTGCAATGCAAGAGTCGACACCGGATATCAAAATACAAAAAATATCGCACGCGGACTTCATATTTTTTTATCCAATTTATTCATAGTAAAAAATCATTGTCATGAAATCTGAACATATTAAATAAACAATAACATTAAAGATACATATATAATATTATTAATAGTAGCTATTGCATAATAATTGAGATGTCAAATATTTAACTCACAGCTTTATTTATCATAAAAATGTCTTAAACAGGTAGTATTGTTTCCTTAATGTTCTTGCCATTATCAAATTCAAATGTCACTTTATTATTATTGTTTATTACTCGTTTACTCTTTTTTTATTACATTTTTAAATATTTTTATAAAATACAGAAGACATATAAAAATATAACAAACTAGCTGTGTCCTCATGGCTCCGCCCGTAGCCTATGTTACTCAGTAATAATGTAGCTTTCTAACGGCAAAAGATTTTTTGAAATCGGTCCAGTAGGTTTTAAGTTTATTCGTTACATACAAAAATACAAATCTTTCCTCTTAATAATATTAGTATAGATATATGTAGATAGTAGGGAAAAATATCCAGACAGTTGTCAAAAAAGGCCAGGTTGGTAGCACCCTAAACCGACGAGCATGCATGAGAAGGTTAATGAATGTAGATGAAGCGAAAAGGGTGTGTCAGGATCGTAGCAGGTGGAAATCTATAGTCTCTGCCTACCCCAATGGGAAACAGGCGTGATTGATTGTATGTATGTAGTAGCGAAACATCGGCAATCTAATTATTATTTGTAGATATTGCTATTACAATAGAAACTTGACCTACTACATTGTATCATGGACGATGGAATTATGCGCATGAGTTGTTTTAACCTATGAACCTCTTTGAAACAAGCCAAACGTAAAAACTAAGATCATAATTATAGAAAATCTCAATATACAATATTTTTTTCTGACGTACAATAATAAATGCTTTTATAATACAAAGAGGTCGCCCGCGGCTTCGACTGCGTGGATATCGTATATAGCGTATTCTGCGTCTTACGGGATAAAAGTAGCCTATGTCGTTCTCCGGGTTCCAGACTATCTCTGTACCAAGTTTCATCTGAATGAATCGGTTCAGTAGTTTAGTGGTAATGATGTAACAAACAGACAGACGGATAGTTACTTTCGCATTCATAATAAAATAATAATAACTGAATCAGCTATACTGTCCCCAGAATGCTCTGGAGCCTTTACAATTTCCAGTTAATCAATCATTAATCAGTTAAACAATAAAGTAATTGAGTGTTATAATGAGAATCATGTGACTGGAGATAAAGAATTGCAGTGATGACGTAAAATTACATTGAGTGCATGACTTCACGAAATGTAGTCACTATGCCAAACAATCAGTAAAATAACATTTAAACAAAAATAAAACCAACTTCGAAAAAAAGAATAAAATACTTACCATATTATAAAATTAACAGTTTCAGAAGTCGGTGCTAATCCACGCTGAACCAAATTAAAGGTCCCGACTTCTGAAACTGTTAATTTTATAATATGGTATTTTTTTATTTTTTTCAAAGTCGGTTTTGTTTTTGTTAAAATGTTTTTTTGTTTTTAGTGGTTTTAATTAAAACATGGTTGGACCTACTAAAGACGCTGTTCGTAACCCAATCATATTATAGTTCCATTGTCCGAAGTTCTTCATCTGATCTTCACCAAATTTAAATAGGACCACTTCGAAAGAATACTTTTTTAAACAAAAAAAGAATTTTTCAAATCGATTTATAAATGACGGTGTAGCAAACATTAGTCTTGCGCATAGTAGTTCGCGACGGAGATCGCTCAGTTTAGTTCAACACTCCTAAACGAACTAGTTCGCTCTTCTAGTTCGTCAGCTCCCAGCTCGAATCAGAGGAAGGCAGATCGTTCTGCGAAATTCCCTGCTTTGATTCATTCCCAAGCGATAGTTGGACGACCTTTGTTTTTAGGCGCTCCCCTCAGTCTTTCCTGTATCTTGGGTGCATTTACGAACACTACAAAATTGCCGCTTCTTTTTCAAACGATAGATGGGTGACCTTTTTTTTTAACCGACTTCCAAAAAGGAGGAGGTTCTCAATTCGACTGTTTTTTTTTTTGTATGTATGTTCCGCGATATCTTTTCTAATTGTGAACCGATTTTAATGATTTTTTTTTGTTTGAAAGAGTATTCTTTCGAAATGGTCCCATTTAAATTTGGTGAAGAGCTGATGAAGAACTTCGGAGATAGACCATTTGAAGTTGGTTTTATTTTTGTTAAAAAGTGATTATTATTTTTTAGTATTGGTGAAGTTTTGAAAATAATCAATGACAGATTAACACATTACAAAAGCAAAACAAGTTATAATCAACTTTGACTAGTACACAATTTTATATCGGTCACGAACTAACGAACTATGGAGCGGAGAATGGCGGAACTAGTTCGCGTAGTTCATCTGTGGGAGCAATCTTACGAACTAGTTCGTTCGCGAACTACAAAATACTAGCAAACATTAAAAAAATACATCCGAATTGAGAACCTACGCCTTTTTTTGGAAGTCGGTTAAAAAGGTAGGAAGATGATGATAATCATATTAGAGCCAATTGTCGATAAATCTAATGGATTCTTATTTCCCTTAGTCACGCCATAACTTCAGAACAACTTTACCGATTGAAGTCATATTTACACACTATATTTGTTTTGTCAGGACGATAGTTCGTAGGTATGCTGGGATCCTATAGGTGGCGCTGTAGTTAAATTATTTACGCGGGCATAGCCGCGGAAGAACAGCTAGACAAAAATAAATCGTGTGTTTGACCTTAACACAATTTCCCATTGCCCCCAAATTATAATCAATGAAATTGTACTTATATCGGGCTTTCTAAAACCAGTTCTACAAGATCTTTGACAAGAATATGAATAAATTAGAAGTACTCGCATCTTTGGAGGTACCAATAGACAAATATAATGTTGATTTCCTTTAGTTAGGTAATAGTTTTATAATTATAAGGATATGTATTTTAATTGTTTTATTTGTAAGTAAAATTACGTCAGTATCATAAAGACGAATATTTGTTTTGAGAAACCGGTTAGATACCAATAAAACAGTAGGTTACCTACTTGTATTGTTTGAATCAGAGTTTTTTATAAAAACTAAATTGTCTGCCTTATAACTCGTCGGTGTAGTGGTGGCAAGCGCGGCTGCTGATCGTGAGGTCCTGAGTTCGATCCCCAGGTCGATCATCCATAGACTGACCGTGATCAGCGCAGCTTAACCTCGCAAATCGTATGATCCGCGCCGTTGGAATACCAACGGCGCTAGCTAAATATAGCTACGTAGTATTTATTATAATTATACACTTCTTTGACAACAGCTGTTGGTATTTTAAGATTCGAAAACTCGTTTTTAGCGCAGTAATTGGTAGGTATTTGAGAGTAATACCTATAAGTATTTAAAACTAGCGGATATTTTTAGATGTTCTTTAAAAAAACTAACTGTATCAACCAATTATAAATAGAATGTTGAAATCTGCCTCGTTAGTCCAGTGGTGGCAAGCGTGACTGCTGATCAGTGACGTCCTGAGTTCAATTCCCAGGTCGGGCAAAGTGTTATTGGGTTTTTGGCTCAGTAGCAGCTCGGAGTTTAGATTTGTGCCCGGTTGATGGCAATGCTCGCCCCCTATTACATGGGACTTAAACATAACGGTAAAATGAGGGTGTTACTATACACCTCTGCCCAATCCTTCGGGGAATACAGGCGTGATGTTTTTTATGTTGAAATGAATAGAATTTTCTTCTAGATTCATAACAAATACATAAGTGTATAACATAAAATTTCCTGGAATAAGGATGTACCATTGATCAGATATTTTTACAGACATATATTTTATCTCCATACGGATATCAAACTTCAAACCCCAAGATATAGTCCATTTTACTGACTGCGCTATTCCGACATTAGTGCGGCTTAAATCTGACCTCACACGGATCACTTTGTGTCAAGAGACACAGTTTCCTGTCTTGAGACCAGCGCGGCAAGGGACCGCTAAAAAAAAGGTCGTCCTACTATCGAAAAGAATGTTTGCAAATGCACCCAAGATAGAGAAGAAATGGAAAGAGTGAAGGGAAGGTCTAAAAAAAGGTCGTCCAATTATCGCTGGACAAAAGAAGCGCCGAATTTTTGGAGCACCTCAGCGACAGGAGAAACCGAAAAGAACACCGAAAAAACATTTTTTACAAAATATTTAAACCGACTTCAAAAAAGAATAAAATAATTACCATATAAAATTAACAGTTTCAGAAGTCGGTGCTGATCCACGCTGAACCAAATTGAAGGCACCGACTTCTGAAACTGTTAATTTTATATGGTACCTAATTATTTTATTCTTTTTTGAAGTCGGTTTAAATTTTTTGTAAAAAATGTTTTTACTTTTTTCATTTTAGTGGCCTTAATTAAAACTTGGTTGGACCTACTAAAGACGCTGCTCGTAACATAATCACATCATCACAATATGCGTACTGTTCGTCATTAAGGAGTTCTATTGTCTATCTCAGAAGTTCTTCATCAGATCTTCACCAAATTTAAATGGGACCAACTTAGAAGTATACCCTATCTATTAAAAAAAGAATCATCAAAATCGGTTCACAATTGGCGAAAATATCGATGAACATACACAATAAAAAAAAAATACATACAGACGAACATACATACAACCTCCTCCTTTTTGGAAGTCGGTTAAAAAACGGGAGAAATCGAAAGAGTGAGAAGAGTGTCTGAAAAAAAAAAGGTCGTCCAACTGTCGCTTGGGGATGAAAAAAAGAAGAAGCGGGGAATTTCGGATAATTGACAGCACTGACGCGAGGAATCGAGAAATTTTTATTGGCAGCACTGCTTGAGACTAAAGCGTGTTTCAAAGCAAAAAATAGTATTTATAAATAAAGTGACCCGTACACGGGGACAGTGTCCCATCTGCGTGCTCGTTACACTATTGAAATTATGCAATCGAATGCGCCAATTTAGTGTATTCGTAGAATTAGAGTGTACTTAGGATACTGCGGGACAGGAGCGATACAGAACATTGACGTCAAGTTTTTACAGAGACGCTTACGGTGCTATATTTGTTTACGATGTGTCAGAACCAAAGTCATTAGCAAAAGAAAGAAAAGAAAGAAAATTAATTTATTCAGCCAAGAACACAATGACAGCATAAATAAAATAAAGAAAGAAAAAAGAATTAAACATAGACATTTTATGCTGTCGAGCATGTCCATGCAAAACTAAATGAGTGGGTCGAGGAACTTCAAGCATACTCTACCAAGAAGAACATAGTCTGCTTAGTTGTCGGTAATAAGATTGACAAGCATATAATTTTGGGACCCAGTGCATAGGTAATATCAGCAAGCATTTTGGGTCACCCGCGCGACGGCGCAACGAGTATTCCCAAGGAAGGTTTGATGTCAGGCAGGCGGCCGGTCATAAAACAATAAACCAAAACCTTTAACAACATGGATTAACGAATTACAAGTTGTGCCGACCTCACCTAGTGTGGGATAAGGGCAGGGAGAAGAAGAAGAAGAAGAGTGTACTTAGTGCACTAAGCACTAACTGCCTTTTACTGAAAATATTGTCCCTACTCAGATATTGCACCATATTATTGCGTACAAACAGAGCGTTTCTATCCTAGTTAGGGTTGACACGCCCGAAAATAGAAAAGCCGGACACAGATATATTTAGTCGGACATTTTGCGCTGAAAACCTGACACACTTGTTTTTAAAAAAAAAGAAAAATGATACGGAATACTTAAGGAATATATCGGTACAATATGAAACCGACATGAAAATATAAAATACAGAATAGAATATACTTTGTAATACAATATCATTTAGTGAAGGGTACAATGACGGTCTCAATGTACTTTTCTTACTTTTTTTTTTATTACCTACTCTTTTTTTTTATTTTTTTTTCTTGTATCAGTTTAGTAGTCACAATCCGGCAGATAAAGTGAAATTAAAAATGTTAATTTATTTAAGTTCAGATGTAGTATAATATATAAGCACTTAACTGTAAACAACACGCTAGAGATATTACTATTATACCTACTTTATTTATTTGTATCTCATTGTAAGTGAACCATGTTCTTATGAGAAATAAATTCTTTAAACCCATACTTAACTGCCTCGTTGGTCTCGTGGTGGTAAGCACGACTGCTGATCATGAGGTCCTGGGTTCAATCCCCAGGTCAGGCAAAGTGTTATTGGATTTTTCCATTAGGAATTTCTCAGTAGCAGCCCAGAGTCTGGAGTTGTGGTAGTAGGCTCACCCCCTATTACATGGGACTAAAACGTAATGGCGAAACGAGGGTGTTACTATACACCTCTGCCCAACCCTTCGGGGAATACAGGCGTGATGTTGTTACATAAAAATGTTTTGTTTATTATTAACGTTTATTAATTTTAACAAGTTAACCTTAACAACTAGTGATAGAAGCCTCCTTTTAAACAAAAAATGATACTTTTATTTGTGTATTTATTACTGCTATTCATTTGAGACTTACTCTTAATTATGTGTTATTATAAATCATTGGCATCTTTAGGCGCGTGGGGTGGACCGAAAGCGTAACAAAAGTCGGAAAGGCCGGAGTTATACAAGGTTAGTCAGAAAGGGGGTACTAAGCCGCGGGCCACTTAATGTATCATTGATGATTGTTTTAAAGAAAGTGTTAAAATTTTAAAATTCGATTTTTTTTCCTTGCAAAGTTATTTTTGTTTTCGTTTTTTCAAAAATCCTTCACCCTGATTTAGTTACGAATTCATAAAAAGGAGCTTCTAATCGGTGACGCCAAATATGACCTAAAATGTAAACACAGCTGATCATAGCTGAGGATAGATAGAATTTAGCGTATTTTTTATGCAATCTTTGAACAGCTATGTCTCTTAACTAATGACTTTTGGGAAAAGTTGTAGAACAAAAGCTATCCATTATTAAGGGTACTTCAACACCCTTTCGGCTTAGTACGCTCTTTCCGACTAACATTTTATATTTGGCCGGACACGACAGTGAAAAGCCGGACACGACTGTGTAAAGCCGGACACCTATCAACCCTAATCCTAGTAAGTAACAAAATTAAATACTTACGTAAGTTATTTAAATTAGTTTACATAATGTCATGACTATAAAAGCATCTTTAATGGTATCCGTTTCGGTTGGATTTATGATATACTTGTTATTCGCTATTTTGTGGCACATTTCTATTTATTTTTTAATGAATAATATATCAAAAGTCGTATCGTCTTACTGTTATTGATATACAGTTGGCGCATTTACAAGAATGCACCAACTCGACTACTTAATTAATATTCTTTATTAAATACTACGTAGTTAAAAACTAATACTATTTATTTTTAAACAACATGTACCTAAGTATTTTTTACTTAGGTTTTTTAGCAGTGATCACCAAGTCATAGTTCTCGAGTTCGGACATAAGGCACGCACCTCTAACTTTTCGGATTCATGTGCGTATTGTATAATAATTACTTGCTTAAAAACGGTGAAAGAATACATCGTGAGCAAACCGACATGCCTAAGAGACATTTCTCGACGGCATGTGAAGCCAAGTCAGAGGCCCATGGGCGGGATAAACTCTGACACCAGGTTACACTAACCACACGAAAAGAAGACTTATTCGACCAATAAACAGTTTACCTACAACGGACTAGCGAAGTGCCGACCGAATTCTGTTGCGCGCTAACTAAACTTAACTATAATATGCAATTTTTTGCATAATTTCACGCCTGTATTCCTGGAAGGGTTGGGCAGAGGCGTATCGTAACATCCTCATTTCACCGTTATGTTTAAGCCCCAAGTAATAGGGGGCGAGCCTATACCTATCAATCGGGCACAAATCCAAACTCCGGAATTTCACACCCAATAATGATACCCGACCTAGGGCTTGAACCCAGGATCTCACGATCACCAGTCGCGCTGGCCACCACTAGACCAGCGAGGCAGTTTATAATTAACTAGCGACCCGCCCCACCTTCACACGGGTGCAATGTAAATACTAATGTGGGGCATATAAACCTTCCTCTTGAGTCACTCTATCTATTGCTAAAAACTACATTAAAATCCGTTGCGAAGTTTAAAAGATCTAAGCGTACAGACAGCGGGAGCGACTTTGTTTTATACTATGTAAAGATTAGTATTCTTTATAAAATACTGCGTAGTTAAAAACTAGTGCTATTTATTTTTGACTGACATGTAAGTATTTTTTACTGCGGTCGTCAGTCTTCGACCAATAATCCGTTGACAGGGATGCCGAGCGAATTCTGTTGCGCGCTAAATAAAACTAAAAATATGCTATGTTTTATTAGCTGGCAACTTTTTAGAGATGTCAAACTAGTACACTTGTCATCACCGTGTTTTTATACGGCATTTGCTGAGGTGTCGTCTAAATTAGTTTGGAAATTCTAGTAAAACTTAATTTGACAGGTCTAATATCGTCCATCTCTGTCTTGTTTTATCTGGAAGAACAGTTCGGGCGACGAGTCCGAACATCGTGTAGGTTGCAAATAGACTTTTAAGCAACAAAATAGCTTTTAATTAACATTTAATGATGTGGATGTTTGTGTATGTGAACATTTGTGTCTGTAAACGCACCCACGATACGGGAGAAATCCTAAAGTGGGGCAACGTTTTTTTAAAAAAAAAAAAAAAATTACTACGATCTTAGGATTGGCCATTAGTTAAGTAAAGTTTATTTAATAGTTTTTACACTAACTGTTTTCTTCACGAGTGTACATGCGCGAAAGTTCGCAAAGCCTATGTTCAGAGTGGACACGACTCGTCGCCCGAACTGTAAAAGATATCTAGGAATATTTTTAGTTTAATATATAAGTTTAGTCAGTGCTCAACAGACTAGGGACCAATACTAACTAAATAAATAATTTAAAGACACCGCTTAACTAATTAAATTTAAATTTAACAGCCGAGGCCTCAATGACACTGTTTGAATTCATAACTAATTAATGATAGTCAGTTAACGTAATCATTAACATATTAAAATGTTAATGTTATCAGTGGCCTTTAAACTCGACATGTTAAAAGATTTGTTAAAGACAAATGTTGTGTATTTTTTTTTCAAAATAATTATGTACCTACATGATATTAAAAGTTGTGTGTGGAAGTGAATGTTCCTCGTTATATCAGTGATAGCCTAGTGGTGTGACCGTCGTACTACCAAGTCATAGATCTCGAGTTCGAACCTAAGGCACGCACCTCTGACTTTTCGGATTCATGTGCGTATTGTATTAATTACCACTTGCTTAAAAACGGTGAGGGAAAAACATTGTGAGGAAACCGGAAGAACCGGAACATGCCTGAAGATATTTCTCGACGGCATGTGAAGCCAAGTCAGAGGCCCATGGGCGGCATAAACTCTGACACCAGGTTAGTCACTAACCACACGAAAAGAAGAAGAATGTTGATCGTGGCAAAAGAGGCATGCAACTAGAATAAATGCCGTAGAATTGCGTACCTTGCGAAGTATGTGCGGTGTAACTTTGAACGATAGATTGAAGAATGATGTGATTAGACAAAGTTGCGGTTTAAAAGACGATGTAGTGGCAAAAATTAAAAGGAGTATGCTTAGGTGTTTTGGTCATGTTGAGAGAATGAGTGAACGGCGATTAACAAAAAGAATTTATAAGGCGGATATCAATGATAACGCCGGTAGAGGACGTCGTAGAAGGACACACATCGATGTTATTGGTGATGTTCTTCAGAAAGGACAGGTGCGTAGTACTCTCAACGGCGTGCGTGTATGACAAGAAATATAAATGTGGATGAAGCGAAAGGAGTATGTAAGGGTCGTTGCATGTGGCGTTCTATAGTTTCTGCCTACCCCCATGGGAAAAAGGCGTAAGTTTATATATGAATGTATGTATAATATTAAAATTATGGAAAAAATAGAGCTCTTTGTGTGAGAGTTCGTGTGGGGAGGTACTAACAAGATCCAGACGTTGCCCTACATCGTTTCGTTTGCATAGTTTTTATACTACAATGTCTGGACTTTAAAAGAGATCTCTGAGTTTGTTTCGGCTTTTCTTCTCAGAGCTAGTCAGATAGGAAATGCCGGCGCAATCTAGTCTTAAAAAAAACATTACATTGACTTGTAAAAGTGTCTGTAACAGATATATTTACAGAAATAAAAATCATTTATCATTTACCACCACCATAGCTACTTCTGCCGCTAACCAGCATTGTTGTGGCCAGTTTGAAGGGTATGGGTGCCGATGAAATTACAGGCACATGAGACTTTACAACTTTGTCTATAAGATTAGCGTGTGTGGCGGACGGGTTACAATATAAAACTTCCTCAACGCAACCTTTTTTCAAAATCCTTTTATAAAATCCTGATGGATGTCCTTAGCCCGGGGAAGGCGAGGGGGTCTGCCGGACTCTTACCGGCTGAAAACCAACAGTGCATGCACCTTCCATGCATCGCTATTGCATGCACCGCGACCTCGGCAGGTCTTGGCCCACCACCTTCTTTTGGTGGACCTCTCCAATGGTGGGGCAATTTTTTCCCTGCCACACTTCCTTCTGAGAGGCGCGCGCGGAACACGGCGCGCCATCTGGTCGGGCGATGGGTGCCTCACTGTACCCTGGGAATAGACGCGTGTTGTAAGATTCAACAAAACCCAGCACGCGACGTGGTAGGATCTATACAGTCCGCCTGGTTAGCTACCACCCTCACATTAAAGTCCGGCGCCAAGCAGTTTACTGTGTTCCGTCGTGTGTACGTGAGAGCCAGAGGGGTATAGGGGAATCCTTCTATATCTCTGTTCCTTGGATTCATGTGATCCATCTTAGGCCCTGTCTGCGCTTACCATCAGGTGAGACTAAGGCCAAACGCGACCTTCTTCCTCTAGCCTTTTCCCAACTATGTTGGGGTCAGCTTCCAGTCTAACCATCAGATGCGGCTAAATGCCAGTATTTTACATAGAGCGACTGCCATCAAACCTCCGCAACCCGGTTTCTGGGCAATGCCTATATCCTAAGGTTAGACCGGTTGTCAGACTTTCGGGCTTCTGACTACCCGTAACGACTGTCATAGGTATTCGTATGACAACCAGGACCGGTTTAACGTGCTCTCCGATGCACGGAGTTGTCTCGATGTGTAACGAACGGTCGACACCATCCACGGACTGACCACGGCAAGCGCAGCTTAACCTCGCAAAATGTATGATCGGCCAAAGAAATTGTATGAAAGGCCAAACGCTACCGAGTCAGGAATAAAAAAAAGCAACGCATCAGTTCCCTTGGTGCTGTATGCGTTTACTTATAGGCGACGGTATCCATTTTCCATCAAATGGCCCATCGGCTTGTTAGCCAACCTATCACGAAAAATAGATCTTGTATTATCTTCAGTTAGACGCCCCTGTATGTTAACAAGGGGCTCCTCGATCACTTGCTTGCTCTAGGGCCCCAAAACTGAGCTCCTTTTTTTCGTGTGGTTAGTGACTAGCCTGGTGTCAGAGTTTATGCCGCCCATGGGCCTCTGACTTGGCTTCACATGCCGTCGAGAAGTATCTCTCAGCCATGCCAGTTTCCTCACGATGTTTTCCTTCGCCGTTTTTAAGCAAGTGATAATTACACAATACGCACATCAATCCGAAAAGTCAGAGGTGCATGCCTTGGGTTCGGACTCGAGACCTATGACTTGGCAGTCCGACGGTCACACCACTTGGCTATCACTGCTACTACATAACCTCAAGCTACGGCTGTTATATCCACCCAAAGCGACGACACGTTTGGTGCAGTGGCTGAGCGATCGGCTTCTGCGCTACGGGTCGTGGGTTCGATTCCCGCTCGGCACAAATATTTGCATGGCCTACAGATAGTTGTTCCGGGTCTGGATGTTTGTGCGTGTGAAGATTTGTGTTTGTAAACGCACCCACGATACAGGAGAAATCCTAGTGTGGGGCAACGTTTTTTATAAAAAAAAATAATAATAATAAGCTGGAAATAGGTTAATCTAATACATAGACCCTGAAAACTACTGTTATTTATACATAGCGTACATACATTGTAAAAAACATTGTTCCAAGGTCCCAAATCACGTCTATAATTTCATGAATTGAATGTACATTTGCGTATTTTAATATTTACACTACGCGGATATTATTTTAATTAATTAAACTGCTTCTATGATTAGTTGAAGTGTTTCAAGGTACTTATACCAAATTCAGTTCGCTGATGACGTGTAGATAGTTAAAACATTTCGATTACAAAGATTTTCCGGCATTTTTAAGCACAATTATAAACGTTGACATGCTGATCTTAATTTATATAATTCTTCTGTACGTGTGTTAGTCACTTAACTCCTCCTAAACGGCTGGACTGATTTGGATGAAATTTTGTGTGTATATTTCAATGGGTTCCTGCATGGTTTGAAAACACAATTGAACCCGGTAGGTGGCGCTGCTGTCGGTACGTCACCAAATTAGATTTATTTAATGTAGCGCTGCTTTCCCGGCCAGGACGACGTCTGCCGGGTCCGCTAGTATCTTATAAAACAATATGGAAATCAAACTTAGGACCTTCTAAGCAAGCACTAGGCTCCCAGGTTAGCCTAGGGACAGCCTATTTCCGGCAATGGACTGAGTTGATTGACCACGTAATTTGAAGGGCGAACCTGCCACGATTAGATGAATAATATCAGTAATCTTCCGGTCTATTTATATTATATTTATTTAACACTAATGTCTCTATTGTTAACTATAACTACATGTGGTCTTGTGTAGGTAGGTACTGTCCTAGGGAAGTACCTAATATAAATATATTTAACTAGCTGCCCAGACAGACTTCGTTCTGTCAAAAGTTATTGGCCTGTAGTGGGAAAAGAAAAGTGTTGTTTTTACTATTTTCCACGCAATTTTTATTTTTTTCTCTCCATAAGAACCTTCCTTGTGCCTTAAGCAATATATAAAAAAAAAATAACCGAATCGGTCGAGCCGTTCGCAAGTTTTGCGCTTAGTCACACATTTGGCGATTCATTTTTATTTATATAGAAGATACATTTATTAATCCAGAGTCCCGACAATATTGTTCCTTGCAATTTCTCAAGCAGTTTAACAGGTCTTGATAAACCCTTCTCATTCTAAGAAGAGGCCCTTACCCAGCAGTGGGACTATGGGCTAACTGTACTGTACACTCCCATGAAAACATTACGTGTCCCATTTCTAGACCCGATGATGTTATTACGAATTGTTTTCAAACAATAACTCAAGTATTTGTCTAGTAGGTATTATATCATCAATAAATAGGTATTTCTATGCTTATCTACTCCCAAGTTCGCATAAAAACAACGTAATAAATCAATGTTTATCTCTGCCTAATATTTATGTAGACAGATCTTAGGCGCAGTTTTTTTTTTCATTCTAGCCTGACAGGTGACAGATTAAAGAAAAAAAAAAGATAATATAATTGAATAGAATATATTTTTTGCCGCTTCTAGCACTGTTAATATATGGTGTGATATATCAATGTTATAATAATTATGATACGATACCAATTAGACGTCGTGTTTTTTTTTTGATGCAGTTGGTAGAGAGACTCAGTTTGTTGGCGAGGTCAGTGCTTTAACAGAAAAGATAAAGAGCAAACCTAGAAGGACATTTTTTTGCAATAATGTTTCATCAGTGATCATTTGCCCAATCTTTTCCCAACTACAGGGTGTAAACGAAATCGTGTAATTCCTTCAAACCTCGTGATGCACTGCTGACATAAATTAAACCTGCACAGGATACGTGTAGATTCATTTAAAAAAAACAAGAAGTACACATGTGTTCTTTACGTTGAGGCAGTTTAGCGCACTTAGTTAAATGAACGCGCGGCGAGCGATAGTCGCGCAGTTCACTCGGGGCCAAAAATGCCTCACGTTAAGAACACACGTTTACTTCTTGTAATTTTTTTTTATATAGTCCTAAATTATCCCTTTCTGGATTAATCTATGTCAGCAGTACATCACGAGGTTTGAAGGAATTACATGATTTCGTTTACACCCTGTATACTCCTTACTAGGACTGCGTTGTTGGTCTATTGGTCGCAAGCGCGACTGCTGAGTATGGGGTCCTGGGTTCGATCCTCAGATCGGGCAGTGTTATTGGGTTTTCCATTAGGAATTTCTGTCCCGATTTGTACCCGGTTAATGGCAATAGGCTTGTTTCCTATTACATGGGACTTAAACATAACTGGCGAAACCAGGGTATACAAAAAAAACACCTCTGCCGAACCCTTTTGGGAATACAAGGCGTGATGTTATGTTATGTTTCCAAAACTATGGTGGGTTCGACTCCTGTCGAGCCAGGTGTGGCTGCATATCAGTATGTTTACCTTTTCTTTTCTCTTTGTCGTGGTGATATGCAAACTCAAACTACCTATTTATTTGCACACTAAGGTAAAATAATACAGATCTTATTATATAGAGTAGGTACAGCTTAGCAACCTTTTCCAGGTGTTGCAATATTTGAGGGCTCTAATTAGATAAAAGTATATTTATAAATTAACTTATGTGTCTACTTGGTACATAGTGCCTAATTCTTGACTATTGTTATTCTTAATACACAATATTTTTAATTAAGGATACTAGAACCAAAACAACATAGTATATCGAGTAATATGTTATCGAGTTAATAGGTATTGGTATAGGTGCACACGCATACTGCACTACCACGGGGAGACCCTCTAAACTAAAACTCCACGGTGTCCTCCTCTGCCACATATGGCGGGAACACGGGCACGCGTAAGCACTCATCCGCGAATTTAGTATGTTCACCTGATCTTCCGCAATCCAATTACTGGAGGATACTAACATCCAAAGGCTGTGATAGCCTAGCGGTGGAACGGTAGCCCTCCAAGCAGGACGGTCCAAGTTCGACCCGTCTTGCAGCTCTGACTTGATCATAATTTGATAATCACATACATTTACGGAGAAAGATAACATTTGCAGTGATAACCTTGTGGTGTGACCGTCGGACTGCCAAGTCATAGGTCTCGAGTTTGAATCCAAGGCACGCACCTCTGACTTTTCGGATTCATGTGCGTATTGTATAATTATCACTTGCTTAAAAATGGTGAAGGAAAACATCGCGAGGAAACCGTCATGCCTGAGAGATGTTTCTTGACGGCATGTGAAGCCAAGTCAGAGGCCCATGGGCGGCATAAACTCTGACACCAGGTTAGTCACTAACCACACGAAAAGAAGAAGACGGAGAAAGAAACATTGTGAGGAAATCTGCTACACCTGAGAGGGCTCCATCAAGTTCTCAATGGTGTGTGTAGTCCGCCAACCAGCACTAGGCCAGCGTGGTGGACTAAGGCTTAAACCCTTCTCATTCTGAGAAGAGGCCCGTGCCCAGCAGTGGAACAGTAATGGGCTGATTATGCTATAGGTACCTTCTCAATTTTCTCAAAATAGTTCTTTATTATTTGTCTATCTATAGGTATACTATCTATACTAATATTATAAAGAGGAAAGATTTGTATTTTAAAAACTACTGGACCGATTTCAAAAATTCTTTTGCCGTTAGAAAGCTATATTATCACTGAGTAACATAGGATATATTTATTACTGGAATAAAACGAAGTCGTGAGGACACAGCTATCTATAGGTACTAATATTATAAAGCTGAAGAGTTTGTTTGTGGGTTTGTTTGAACGCGCTAATCTCAGGAATTACTGTTTGGAATTGAAAAATTATTTTTGTGTTGGATAGTCCATTTATCGAGGAAGGTTATAGACTATATAACATCACGCTACGACCAATAGGAGCGGAGCATAAATGAAAAATGTTGCAAAACGGTAAAAATTTCCACCCGTGCGAAGCCGGGACGGGCCGCTAGTTATATACAAGGTTAGTCGGAAAGGGGGTACTAAGCCGACAGGGTGTTAAAGTACCCATAATAAGGGATAACTTTTGTTCTACAACTTTCCCCAAAACTCGATAGTTTAAGAGAAATAGCTTTTCAAAGATTCCGTAAAAAATACGCTAAATTCTATCTGTCCATAGCTATGATCAGCTGTATTTACTATTTAGGTCATATTTGGGGTCACGGATTAGAAACTCCATTTTCTGAATTCGTAACTAAAGCAGGGATGAAGAATTTTTGAAAAAAAACTGAAATAAAAATTATTTATGATGGAAAAAAAATACATCGAATTTTTAAATTTTAACACTTTATTTAGAACAATCATCAGTGATACATTAGGTGGTCTGCGGCTTAGTACCACCTTTCCGACTAACCTTGTATAAAAGTCCACATGTCATGTCATGTATGTTACGTAACAAGTATTTGTATCGCGTTTTAATCTCCCGAAGTGAGTAGACCTTTTAGCCTTTTGCCAACCAATAACGAAATGTATCGCAATTACTTGAAGACATGACATATTGGAATGCAACATGTCTGTTAGTAAATTTTTGTCAAAGTAAAATTATAAAACAACTAGCGGCCCGTCCCGGCTTCGCACGGGTGGTAAATTTTCCTGTTTTTGCAACATTTTTCATTTATGCTCCGCTCCTATTGGTCGTAGCGTGATGTTATATAACCTATAACCTTCCTCGATAAATGGACTATCCAACACAAAACGAATTTTTCAATTCCAACCAGTAGTTCCTGAGATTAGCGCGTTCAAACAAACAAACTCTTCAGCTTTATAATATTAGTATACCTATAGATATAGCAATAATGGATTTTGACCGTCGTATAGGTTAAAAATAACAACATAACATCACGCCTGTATTCCTCGAAGGGTTGGTCAGAGGTGTATAGTGACACCCTTATTTCGCCGTTATATTTAAGTCCCATGTAATAGGTAGCCTATAGCCATCAACCGGGCACAAATCCAAACTCCGTGCCGCTACTGAGTAATTCTACATGGAAAAAATTTTTTTACAAAAAAGTTAAACCGTCTTCAAAAAAAGAATAAAATAATTACCATTTAAAATTAACAGTTTCAGAGGTCGGTGCTGATCCACGCTGAACCAAATTGAAGGCACCGACTTCTGAAACTGTTAATTTTAAATGGTAATTATTTTATTCTTTTTTTGAAGTCGGTTTAACTTTTTTGCAAAAAATGTTTTTATTTTTTTCATTTTAGTGGCCTAATTAAAACTTGGTTGGACCTACTAAAGACGCTGCTCGTAACATAATCACATCATCACAATATACGTACATTTTTACAAGAGTTTCATTGTCTATCTCCGAAGTTCTTCATCAGATCTTCACCAAATTTAAATGGGACTAATTTCGGAGTATACCCTATCCATTAAAAAAAGAATCATCAAAATCGGTTCACAATTAGCGAAAATATCGATGAATATACACAAAAAAAAAACATACAGATGAACATAGTAACCTCCTCCTTTTTGGAAGTCCGTTAAAAACCCAATAACACTTTGCCCGACCTGAGGATCGTACCCAGGACAGGAAAATATAAAAAGTCCAAATTCCAATCAAACCATCATTGATTGACCATATGATATGACTAGTAATATAATAATTCATTGCCATATGACGGGCAATATGTCGAACACATCTCGCGTTCGACAAATTGCTCGTCAAAAGTCGTCTCGCGGGTACGTCGCCTTCTTAAACAATCAATTGTGATGTGATTGATTCACTTTCTTAATTTTAGTGGCCACCAACTGGCTCGTAAAAAATGGACAGACTGGTTTATTAGACAGACTCGTATACACGACTAGAGTCGTGAACAAAATATATTGTGCAAAATTTAGGTGCTGTGATGCAATTCTTTACAACATGGAACGTAATTAACGCACAGGGTTCAAACACCCCAACAAGAATATTATGTTACAATCATAATACATACACTGAAATTTTAGTTTAACATGCATTGTTACTTACTAAATTAACGTTCTTGAAATAAGGTTTATTTTTCTTTATTTTGTATTGAATGATGGAATTTATATTAATACAAATAAAAATGCACTTTTAAAAGTCTTTTTGCCTTGATTTACGGTCCATTTCAGTTTGTTTTGACTGTACAGGGGTAATGTGACTAATTTCCGTAGTTTTAATTATTTTTGGGATAAAGAATTACCTATATTAAAAATGATAGAAATCGATTCAGTAAACGATTCTGAACAAACTACTTTCAGGATGTGCGTTAATTATGTTACATATTGTATATTATTATATCGATGTTTATTATGGCAGTGTGGTCATTGGGAGTTCTATCTTCATTATATGGACGAGGAAAAAGTATAGTTTAATAATTAAACAAGAATGTTCTAGGATTATTCGAGAAGCTCGTGTCTAATTAAGAACCGCGTCGATCATATAATAAGCGAGGTTAAGCTGCGCTTGTCACGGTCAGTCAGTCGATGGATGACCGTTCGTGCCTCGGAAAACACGTTAAACTTTCGGTCCCAGGTGTCATAAGAATAGCTATGACAGTCGTTACAGGTTGTCAGATGCCCGGAAGTCTGACAACCGGTCTAACCTTAGGATATCGGCATTGCCTAGTAACTGGGTTGCGGAGGACTGATGGCCGTCGCTCCGTGTGAAATACTGGTATTCAGCCGCATCTGTTTAGACTGGAAGTTGACCCCAAGATAATTGGGAAAAGACTAGGTCGCTCTTGATTATTCTAGAATATTCTTGACGGTCATTGATGGTGACTTCTCAACATACAAATAGAGCATTGTACTCTTTTAGAAATATCAGTCTTTACGTAGGCGTGGCTGACTGACGCCATTCTACAGAAGAGTTACTTATCTATACTAATACACTGGCCTGCAAAAATAAGTATCACACTTTAAAAGTAAATATCATTAAAACTGTAGTACTTATTTTTGCAGGCCAGTATATTATAAAACTGAAGAGTTTGTTTGTTTGAACGCGCTAATATCAGGAACTAAGTACTGGTTGGAATCGATAAAATATTTTTTTGTTGGATAGTCCATTTATCGAGGAAGGTTATAGGCTATATAACATCACGCTACGACCAATAGGAGCGGAGCACAAATGTAAAATGTTGCAAAAACGGGAAAAATATTCACCCGTGCGAAGCCGGGACGGGCCGCTAGTAGAAGAATAAATTCACGTTGACTTTCGGATCACAGACCATAAGATTTATTAATTTATTTATTACTACAAATTTAATACAGTGATTAACAATAAATTAAATCCTATCACTAAGTCTTGCCACAGAACCGGAAATTTTTACGTTTTCCATTCATCAGATCCAACCCTGGGCTGGTTTCCACGAGTCCCTAAAATAAGGTTTGAGCTCCGCGATGACTGATGCAGATGTGACAGATCAACTCAAACCTGCTATGGCACTTTTCTCAAAAGGACATTCCAGACGTTGCCCTACATCGTTTCGCTCACATCGTTTTTATACCACAAATGTCTGGACTTTAAAAGAGACCTTGATCTCTGAGTTTGTTTCGGCTTTTCTTCTCAAAGCTTGTCAAAAAACATTACATTGACTTGTACAAGTGTCTGTAACAGATTTATGTACAAAAATAAAAATCATTTATCATAATCATTTGCGTTGACCATCGTCAATATGTGCGGTATGGGAGAGGTGAATCAAGCAACTGTACGACAAAATCGTTTTATTTTTTTAGAAATGCTTTGATTCACACTGGGATTTCTCCTGTATCGTGGGCGCATTTATTTAAATGTCCACATGAGCAAATGCCCAGATCCAGAACAACTATCTGTAGCCCATACAAATATTTGTTCCGTGCGGGAATCGCGCCGACTAGCGCAGAAGCCAATCGCTAAACCACTGCACCAAACGTGTCGTCAATCATTAAACAATTTACGCTTCATGAGGGCACGAAGACTGTTATCACTTCCATCTTAGCCGTTATCCTAAATCGAGCTGGATATGTACTCAATATGTGCCTAACAAGGCTACTATCCTGAGTCCTGACCTCCGCAGCTCATTAACTGAGGTACCGTTCAGTAATTGGCTTGCGGAGGTCATATGGCGTCGATACGCGTACAATACTAAGATATCGAGGATCGTCAGTGAAAACCTCGTAAATAAAATTTTCTTCAAAAACGTTTTATTTGTTCTTAAGGGCGCTTTCAATTTAGACGTTTGTGTCGCACCGTTGCGGTGCCGAAGCGGTGAGTTTGTCGTAATGCGCACGGACGGTCGTTTGTTTTCGTACAGAGAACGCGGTGCGGCAACAGTGCGTGTTGTCGAGCGTTCTCGGTACCGACGCCGCACTGCTGCCGCACCGCGTGCTTTGTATGAAAACAAACGACCGTCCGTGCGCATAGTGACAAACGCACCGCTTCGGCACCGCAACGGTCCGACACGAAACGTCTAAATTGAAAGCGCCCTTAGATGAATAAATTCGTCATACACGTACTGGTTCAACAAACTTTCAATCCAAATACTTCTAAGCTATCTATGACGTACGATGACAAACTTGTATTAACATTTTTGATCGGCCATTTATTTTGCAGGAGACAGTTATTTCTATCTCTTTTTAACCGACTTTCAAAAAAGGAGGAGGTTCTCAATTCGACTGTTTTTTTTTTATATGTTTGTTCCGCGATGTCTTTGCTAATTGTGAACCGATTTTAATGATTCTTTTTTTGTTTGAAAGAGTATTCTTTCGAAGTGGTCCCATTCAAATTTGGTGAAGATCTGATGAAGAACTTCGGAGATAGACAATTTGAAGTCGGTTTTATTTTTGTTAAAAAGTGATTATAAAAATTTGTGTTTTACACATACGTGGTTTTCACTGCCGACCGACGATATGCAGCCACATATTTCAGTGTGACGCAAGCTTAGAGGCTAAACTTATGATGCTAAAATTCCTTTTATCTTACACGTTTTGAGAGATATTTTTAGTAGGTATTTTTTTAATAATTTATTTTGATGTAGAAACTTACTTGGTAAAGTTTCTATTTTATATAAGTTTATTCAAGTTAACTACGCTTATTAATTGTACGTTTGTTTTTACTTTAAGAAAATATTAATGAATTATCAAGTATGAAGGAAAACATCGTGAGGAAACTTGCTCATCTGAGAGGGCTCCAAAAAGTTCTCGGTGGTGTGTGTAGTCTGCCAACCCACATCAGTGGGCTAAGTGGTGGACTAAGGTCTAATCCATTCTCATTCTGAGAAGAGGACAGTGCCCAGCAGTGGGACAATAAAGGGAGCCTGATTATGCTATCTAAAAGGTCAAATACTCAAACGCTACGCAATTGGACGTAGTTTAGCAGAAAGGACTCAATTCACAAAATTGGCAAAAATGAGTTATTTGTACCAAAATGGTATATAAGGGTCCTTTCATTCAGCAAAAAAGATCCAAGAAATAAACAAAGGAAATACGTTTTATGTGACAGGGAACCAAACCACATATTGGGCTGGTATTTTCTTTTTATCACCTATACAGACCCAACCTGCTTAAGTCATTCACCCTATATTTTCCTAAATAAGTCCAGAAATACACAATATAACCATCAACCAACTTATATATATAAAAATACGATTGATTTTACAAGGATGTGTAATGACATAACTAAATCTGAATACAGCATCACTGAAGAAAACCACTCTGAACTTAAAACGTCAATAACTCAAAAGTGACTCTGTGTGGGTTGAGTCCTTTCTGCTAACCTACGTCCAATTTTAAGTTGCCGTTAAGTCTGGTGCTATCCCTGTCACTTTTAGGGGAAGTGACAGTGACAGCACGAAATTAACGGCAAGTTATAATTGGGTAGCGTTTGAGTTTGAGTATTTGACCATTAATAACATAACATCACGCTTTGTATTCCCGAAGGGTTCGGGAGAGGTGTTTTTAGTAAACCCTCGTTTCGCCAGTTGTGTTTAAGTCCCATGTAATAGGGGGCGAGCCTATTGCCAATGACCGGGCACAAATCCAGACTCCGGGCTGCTACTGAGAAATAATGGAAAAACCCAATAACATTTTGCCCGACCTCCCCAGGACCTCAGCAGTCGCGCTTGCGACCACTAGACCAACAAGGCAGTCAATCTTTAAACCATTAATCTTATAGTTAAATGCCGATTTGTAATCTCTTCGCAGTAAAACTAATCCGTCCTTGCACCATTCGACCCCAAAATAAATTATGTTACTAATCGAACATAAAAACAGAAAACAAACCTATTAATTTAGCATTGAGAATAATAATGAGAAAAACATTGCGGAAAATAAAGGCTTAGCCAAAGAGGTTTCTTAGTATAGTACGGCCAATTTATCTTGACCACTCTGAACATCGTGCGGGTTGCGGAATAGATTTTTTAGCAACAAAATAGCTTTTATTAACACTAGCGGCCTGCCCCGGCTTCGCACAGGTGGACATTTTTCCCGTTTTTGCAACAGTTTTCATTTATGCTTCACTCCTATTGGCCTTAGCGTGATGTTATATAGCCTATAACCTTTCTCGACAAATGGACTATTCACCACAAAAATATTTTTTCAATTCCAACCAGTAGTTCCTGAGATTAGCGCGTTTAAACAAACAAACTCTTCAGCTTTATAATATTACATACATACATACATAAACTCACGCCTTTTTCCCATGGGGGTAGGCAGAAACTATAGAACGCCACATGCTACGACTCTTACATACCCCTTTCGCTTCATCCACATTCATACATCTTGTCATACACGCACGCCGGTTGAGAGTACAACGCACCTGACCTTTGTGAAGAACATCACCAATAACATCGATGTATGTCCTTCTAGGACGTCCTCTACCGGCGTTCCCATTAACATCCGCCTTATAAATTTCTTTTGTTAATCGCCGTTCACTCATTCTCTCAACATGGCCAAACCACCTAAGCATACTCCTTTCAATTTTTGTCACTACATCATCTTTTAAACCGCAACTTTGTCTAATCTCTTCATTTCTCAATCTATCATTCAAAGTTACACCGCACATACTTCGCAAGGAACGCATTTCCACGGCATTTATTCTACTTTGATGCCTCTTCTGCCGCGACCAACATTCACTTCCATACATAAGCGTAGGTACTAACACACCATTATGGACAGCCAGTCGTGCCTTTTTGGACATCGACCGGCTAGCCACAACCGCATGCAAAGCACCATTTACTTTATTTCCCGCATTTGCTCTTCTTTCCACATCTTCGTCAATCTTACCATCTCTTGTAAACATGCTTCCCAAATAAACAAACTCATTCACCTGTTCAATACTTTCATCTCCTATCTTTACTTTACACTCAGATACATCTGCATCTCTTTCAAAAACCATTACTTTCGTCTTGCTTACATTAATTTTCATCCCTTTCATATTATATGCTCCATTCATCATAGTTACCATGTCTTGCAACTCTTCCGCCGACAATGCAAGCAAAACTTGATCATCTGCGTAGAGAAGACATTTGACAGGCAACTCATTCATTTTCAATCCACACTCACTCCCTTTTAAATCTGTCAAACAACTATCCATGTATAGGTTGAACAGCCATGGAGACGCTACACAACCCTGTCTAACACCTCTGGAGATGCCAAACCAGTCTGTGAACGCCCCATTTATCCTAATACAAGCACTGGAATCCCTGTACAGCGATTTCAGTGCCCGTATCAAGCGCCAGTCCACCCCGTACAAAGTAGAGTCGACCACAATTCTTCCCTCCACACACTATCAATCTTTATAATATTAGTATAGATTTAATTACTACGATCTTAGGATTGGCCATTAGTTAAGTAAAGTTTATTTAATCGGTTTTACACTAACTGTTTTCTTCACGAGTGTACATGCGCGAAAGTTCGCAAAGCCTATGTTCAGAGTGGACACGACTTGTCGCCCGAACTGTAAAGGTAGGGAATGGTTGCGGTGAATGCAATAGCGAATCCCAGTCATAGGTTCGCAGAGGGGCACTTGATGGTTTTAGTTGGTAAGGCACGTATTAATAAATAGTTGTCATTTGAGGGCTGCCTCTTAAGTGTCGGTTTGATCTCAATTGAGATTATTTGATATGCTGATTTGATAGATATTGTGACGGGTGGTTGCGGACTGGCGGGGGTCCGGGACTATAAAAAGCCGGGCACGCTGCAGATCGTCCTCTCGCGCCGCTGCAGTTGCCAAGTTAAGTACTACACCTGCTCAAGAAGACCCTGGACTCCTCGCATTGTACGAACCACGCGCTGCTGATCTAATTGTAATTATTATTAAAAAATATGTGTATAGTGTCCGGTTAAGTGTTATTCTTTATCCTCCCGTAAGTACACGCCAGCTAAATTTTATGTGCACATGCTTGTTAAGGGTTGACTCCTAAAGCCACGCTTGACCTCTAAAGTGTGACAATATTTATAATATAATGACAAATGTATGGATTCACATTTTGTCAGCTCCTCTTGGAATTATACTCCCAGGCCGCCATGTTGAAAGGGTTTTATTAATACGACCTAAGGGTCCAATATGGTACCCCGCCTTCTCCAGGTTGGAGGAAAAATGATACCTTAAAAATGATACCTTGAAAATGATACCTTGAAAATGATACCTTGAAAATGATACCTTGAAAATGATACCTTAAAAATGATACTGTCAATTTATTACTTAGGTAGTCACAATAGTTTTGCATTTTTATGTTATATAACATGTAGGTATGCAAATATTGTCATGTTCGTACACATCGGAACTTTAGAGTTTCAATTTAATAACTTTTCTAAGTAAAAATTTGAGATATACAGGGTGTAAACAAAATCATGTAATTCCGTCAAACCTCGTGATATAATACAGACATAGATTAACCCCGCACGGGATACTTTTGGATTAAATTTTAAAAATATTACAAGAAGTAAACTTGTGTTCTTAACGTAAGGAATTCTAGCGCCTCGTGTTAAATGACCGCGCGGCGAGCGATAGCCGCGCAATTCACTGGGAGCGCTAAAATGCCACGTTAAGAATACATGTTTACTTCTGGTTTTTTTTTTATTAAATCTAAAGTTTTCCCGTGCAGGATTAATCTATGTCAGCAGTATATCACGAAGTTTGAAGGAATTATATGAATTCGTTTACATCCTGTATAGAATGAAAAAAAGGCGTTTAGTGTAGGGAAAGTAACTTAAATATTAATAATAGCAATAACTGCATTGAAAGATTTATGAAACCTTGCTTGCCTCTCCCGGGAATCGGTCCAACTGAAACGCGAAAAAATATCACACTGTATTTTTATGCCACCGATCAATAGAGTCAATAAGAGACCACTAAGGCAAAAGAAACACTAGCAGACATCTTTTACGAAAGAATTCATCTTTGACCTTTTTTTAATAAAGCAAGTTAAGAATACCGGAACTTTCAATGACCGTCGTTAATTTAATTTGCGACCGGACAAAGGCGTGTAGTAACAAGACGCATCCCCGATCTAATTAGCAAGTAAATCATAGGTACAACACAAGTAGGTTCATATCACAACAAAGTCAGTACCCGTGCACCATAGACTATAAAATAAATAGTAGCCATAGATTGTTGCATTTTTTTTTTTTTGTAACTTTTTTTGTGTTTGTTGATCAGGTTATATGTTTAAATTTAAGTGCAAAATTTTGGTGTAGTAAGTTATAAGTACTATGCGTGCCAAATAAGAATAGTACTGTCAAGACGCCATTTGGTTCCGCAATACTCGTGAACTTCGTTACCAAAGTGTAATGTGTGCAAATAAGTAAATAAAGAAATTATAGGTACTCAGTTTAATTATTTTTTGTTCACTTTTTTGGTATTTCTAATCAATTTATGCCAAATTAATTATACAATAATTATATTATTATTATGGCGATATATTAGGGTGACCAGTAGCATTTCGTGAAGTTAATTATATTATTGGTTCATTTCTTTAATGAATACTGTTTTCAGATATTATTAATTTATCCTAAATTATATATTTATGGAATTCAAGAAATAACATTTTATAAAAATGCATATAAATAATAATGAAATCTATGAATAAAAAAATATAACATTTTTCTTTTCACATTTTTTTTTGCTGTCCGTACTAATTTGACAGCTATCGTGTGAAGTCGTAGCAAGCGCGATCCTATTCTTATTTGGCACACATAGTATATAATTTTAAGAAATATTATATTTTAAATTTTTAAGTATGCGTATGCGACCGCTTGGGCGGAAAAATAAATGCTTTTTCTTTCTTTCTATCTATCTTTTTTTTTACTTAACAAAACTTAAAAGGATGTAATCATTTATTTACTTATATTACGAGTAGTTATTTATGTTCAAAGTGTTATTGGGTTATTCCGTGAGAAATTCGTCAGTAGCAGCCCGGAGTTTGGATTTGGGCTTGATTGATGGCAATATGCTCGCCCCCTAATGCATGGGATTAAACATAACGGCGAAATGAGGATAGTACTATACACCTCTGCCCAACCCTTCGGAGAATACAGGCGTGATGTTATGTTATTTATCTAGAGAACCTATTTGTGTAATGTGCTTAGTATTAAAGCCCGGTGCAGACAAGGGACATTCCTCGATTTTGTGAACAATAAATAGTATTTTATTGTGTAAGTAAACCCTTTCCGAAAGAAATAATTATTAAATTGACATTTTACATGTCAATTTAATAATTGTGTATACGTGTTACAAAAATACCCCTAAAGCCGAAAGGGGGTTAAAAGATCCATTGTAAAGAGACTATTGACAATATTTGAAAACCGTAGTATAACCCAAAAAAAAAAGAAATTGGATAAAACATAAAATAATCATCAATGAAACGCAACCTTGAAAACATAAAACTAAGGAATAGACTACCCAGAAAGTTATTTACATTCTTACCTAATTTCCTCTGAGAAGTAAATGACAACAACCGTATAAGACTACTTGATTGTTTAGATACATTTTTCATGGGGAATTATGTAACACGTTGTAGACAGAATTTCAAAATTTCAGAAAAGTTGTCAGTAAATTCGATTCAAAAATTGGCTCTTAAAGTACGCCGCCATAATACCAATTACAACCTACGGAGTGTTACTACGAATAGCTTAACAGATAATCAGATAACTCAATTAGTCTTAGTTAAACCTGGGAACAAATATAGAAATTAGTGCGTCTTATGATTCGTCCACTCACACCGGCCATAACCATAAAATTTAACTGATTTAGCTTGAAAATTTAGCTAAATTTTATGTTAGATAATGTTATAGGTACATACTAACACAATATGCAATGTCACGAAATTCGCCAATTGATTTGAATATACAAGGTTAGTCGGAAAGGGGGTACTAAGCCGAAAGGGTGTTAAAGTAACCATAATAATGTATAACTTTTGTTCTACAACTTTCCCAAAAAGTCAATAGTTCAAGAGAAATAGCTGTTCAAAGATTTCATAAAAAATAGCCTAAATTCTATCTATCCTCAGCTATGATCCGCTATGTTTACATTTTAGGTCATATTTGGATCACGGATTAGAAGCTCCATTGTCTGAATTCGTAACTAAAGCAGGGTTGAAGAATTTTTGAAAAAGCTAAAATAAAAATAATCTTGGATAAAAAATCTTGTCGAATTTTCAAATTTTAACTCTTTCTTTAAAACAATCATCAGTGATTCATTACGTGGCCGCGGCTTAGTACCCCCTTTTCGACTAACCTTGTATAATAAAGTACTCTGTGCTTTGAATCAAAATTATATAGTTAACTAGCGGACCCAGCAGACGTCGTCCTGTCCGGAAAAGCACCGCCACCTACCGGGTCCAATTGTATTTTCAAACCATCCAGGAACCCATTGAAATATAAACACAAAATTTTATTCTAATCGGTCCAGCCGTTTCGGAGGAGATAGATGACAAACACACGTACAGAAGAATTATACAGTGTATCCCTGAATAATGTGTACAAACGAAAATGGGTGAAACTAGATCACATCTTATCGACAAAAAAAAAGATTTTATTTTTTTGTAAAATCGAAATTTATTGAAAAAGTAAATCAAAGAAACGTGTTTTTAACTTCTTGATTGGTTTATAAGGGTTACTTTTTATTTGCTATGAAACATCATTCTTAGTTATCATTGTATCTCCTGCCCTGGTCCCAAGTTACTTGGGGTCGGCGCAATATGTTTTTCTCTTCCACTCTTCCCTGTCAGCCGTCTCATTATCATTTACTCCCTTATCTTTCATATCCTCCCTCACACAATCCATCCATCTTTTCTTAGGTCTCCCTCTTCCCCTCCATCCATCTTAGTTATCATTATTGTTTTTATTTAAACGAAATACATGCAATGAATAAACTTATTATTTTTTATTAATAAAAAAAGTTATAACTTCGGTATAAATTAAATGTAATGTATACTTCCTCTTAGCCTTTTCCCAATTATCTTGGGGTCAGCTTCCAGTCTAACCAGATGCGGCTGAATACCACTATTTTACACGGAGCGACTGCCATCAGACCTCCGCAACCCAGTAACTGGGCAATGCCGATATCCTAAGGTTAAACTGTTTGTCAGACTTTCGGGCTTCTGACTACCCGTAACGACTGTCATAGGTATTCGTATGACACCCGGGACCGACGGCTTAACGTGCTCTCCGAGACACGGAAATTAAATGTAATGTAAATAATATTAAGATTACTCATATCACATCACGCAATATTACATAACGGTTATAGTAATTAGTGACACACCTCTATTATCCAAATAACTTAAAATAATCATTGTTACTCAGCATATTGATGACTCAAATTCAAAGTCAAACATTTGTTTAATTTTTTGTAGATTTATTGAACCTTATACCCATATTATAAGACGTGCCTCCAAAACTTGCTCGACTCGACTCCACCTCGACTCAGCCTTTCTCACTACCATCGGTAGTTATAGTTGACATAAACGTCCTTGACCCGAGATTTTTCCTCAGTCGAGGTAAGGAATCATCTGTCAAACACAAGGTACCTCGGAACCTACCTTAAGGAAGGAAGTGTCAAAGTTCGTATGTAACAAAAATGAATTTTGAAGACTTTATCGAATATACTTACGATAATCCTTACAAGTATTTATCGCGGCGTTATTTGCGCGATGCAGATAATTCAAATTATGGCGTAATGACTCCACTCTACTTCGACTCAGTTGAGGAACCTCAAAGTTTACTCGAAATTACGACTAAGAATACAATTTTGAAGGTATTTTCGAGGCCGTCCTGAGTCGAGTATGATTCGAGTAACATTTGGAGGAACGTCTTAGAATATGGGTGTTAGTTAAGGGTTCTAAGTACCTACATTTCAATTCAGAATTCAGTTTATTTTGTAGAGGACGAGCCTCTAATCTAACAGCTAATTAACTAGCGCTCGGATCATATGATTTGCAAGGTTAAGCTACTACGGAGGTCTGATGGCAGTCGCTCCGTGTAAAATACTGGTATTCGGCCGCATCTGGTTAGACTGGTAGCTGACCCCAACATAATTGTGTAAAGACTAGGCAGAACGAACGGGTAACTTAGTTTTTTTAGTGTCAACGCATCCGATACTTTTTTTCTGTTGATATAAATCGCGTCTTCCATTATTCGATACCTATGACATTTATAAATAATCTACAATTTTATTATATTTATTTCAAGATAAATTAATAACATGTCGATAATTAAAAAAAAATTGAGCACATTCTTGTTTGTTTTTATAAATTCGCATTAAAACAATCTTATATATATATATGAAACATTCATGATACAGAGATAGTATAGGTATTTATATCAGACAAATAATATATGTAGGATTTAATTTCATGAATACCTATTAATGTAAGTACCTCATTGACAATAAAGCATATTAAAATTATAAAAATATTTTATCGACTGGGTCCTGGATTCAATCCCCAGGACGCGCAAACTGTTATTGGGATTATCCATTAGGAATTTCTCAGTAGCAGCTCGGAGTCTGGATTTGTGCCCGGTTAATGGCAATAGGCTCGCCCCCTATTACATAGGACTTAAACATAACTGGCGAATTGAGGGTGTTTTTATAGATCTCTGCCCGACCCTTCGGAGAATACAGGCATGATGTTATGTACCTATGTATTTTATTAAAACTCTATTAAGTTGTACCGATAACCGATTATGTTTGAATTACTTGTCGATAGACTGATAATAATATTACAAAATAAAACTAAAACATAATCACGCGCGTCACTAAAACCGGACAGTTATGAATAATCATCATACTCCTAATGTTATTCCAATTCCAGTTAGTTTTGAAGTTCGAGCAATGTTTATTCATAAACTGATAACATTTTTATTACTTAAACTTAAAAGAGCTCTATGTAATATTATTAATAAAAAAAAACTTTAAAATGTACAAGGCCCAGCCCCACGATAGTATAGGTTAATAATTCCTAATCTAAAGCTTGTTTTGGACATTCAAGCGGTTATCTTTATAAGTAAACAGAGAATCAGGTGTGTATTATCAGCCACGTGTAAGCTAATTATACCTATTTTTAAAGTAGACACAGTTTAACCTGTCGCAATCACTTATTATCTAATGCGTAGATAAGTCATCTAGTTATAACAAAACAATACAACAATAATGATATCAAAAACTCACCTGTACAATTTCCAAAAATTTGAAAAAGGAATCGCTTTGAATTTTTGTCGATATTATTAAAACACAATTGCGTCCAACACTTTTAAAAACACCCTAATGTCAAACTTTTATTTTTTTATTTATTTTTTTATATCACAGACATGTTACGATATTTCCGATGTTTTTCGTAGCGAGTATGCGTGCGTCCGCTACGGATTGTGAAATGTAACTGAATAGATATAATGTTGTGTACATAGATAAGTCTACAAATAATATCCTGAACACAAATTGAATGATAGCTAATATGCTCCTATTGACCTGCCTACCGACGAATACATTTGTAGACGCTTGTTTCTCAACATTATAGATGAATGAAAACTAAACGTAGCTCTTGAATCATACGTACTACGCTAACTTTATCAACGTATATTTCAATGAACTGACATTTAATAAAACACTTTTTCGATCAGTATAAAAGAAAAACAAAGAGCTTACATTGAATTTTCTTTTAATATTTAAGTAAAAGGAATCATCGTGAGGAAACCTCCCCACCTGAGAGGACTCCATAAAGCTCTTGATGGTGTGTGTAGTCCACCATACCACACCAAGCCAGCGTGGAGGATTAAGGCTTTAACCCTTCTCATTCTGAGAAGAGGCCCGTGCCCAGCAGTGGGACAGTAATGAGTTGATAATGCTATCTACTCTATGCACCTCTACACTGAAATTCTAAGTTAGAAAGCTACTCTTTAAGTTAAATTGTCCAATGGAAAGGGTTATCTACTATAATTATTGCGTTCATAATCTTAGTTATAAACTAATTAACTATGTATTATGTCTTCAAGTCTCGTCTCTAATATTTGAAATATAACAGGATCGTAATAATTGAAATATTTTATTTTATACTAGCGACCTGCCCCGGCTTTGCACGGGAGCCATGTAGATACTAATGTGGGGCATATAAAACTTCTTCTTGAATCACTCTATTGCTGAAAACTGCATTCAAATCCATTGCGTAGTTTAAAAGATCGAAGCTTACAGACAGAGGGAGCGACTTTGTTTTATACTATGTAAAGATTATTTATTCGGAAAAACTAACAGTTACACAATAGATATTACAAAGAGATAAATAAGCATAGGGTTATACAAATGTGCAACCAACAACATTCTCCACAGACACGCAAAAATATAACAGGATCTGATCAAAAAATACCTTTATCGGTCAAATGACTTTGAATATTCATTTAATAGATATCGTTATCTCAAAATGTTCTTACTTGGCGTCACTACTTACGGTTTCTTATCAAATAGAAGAATTCATAAGAATTTTGTTGCGTTATCTATTTATTGTGTAAGCTATTTACAACTATTTTTAATATAATTTAGACTTTGACAGATAAACTCTATTTTTGAACAGACACAATTTTTTTTTCTAATAGAATCATACGATTTCCGAGCTTAAGCTGCTTGCCGCGGTCAGTATGTGGATGGGTGACCGTTCGGTGCACATCGAGACCCCTTCGTGTTTCGAGAACACGTTAAACAGTCGATCCCGGATGTCATACGAATACCTATAACAGTCGATACGGGAAGTCAGAAGCCCGAAAGTCTGACAACTGGTCTAGTCTTAGAATATTGGCATTGCCCATTAACTGGGTTGCGGAGGTCTGATGGCAGTCCCTCCGTGTAAAGTACTGGTATTCAGCCGCATCAGGTTAGACTGGACCAAGGGTGCCCAGCAGACACGAGGTCGTCTGGCGCCCATGTGCTTGTTTGTTGCCCGGGGTGGTCACAACGTGCCATGTGTTCTGGTGCGCCGGTGATGTGGGGTGCTCCCCGTGCTTCTCAGGAGGTCGTGGGGTGGGACCTCACTGAGGAGAGGCCCACCAGCAGTTGGTGGACAAAGACCTGCCCGGGTTGCGGTGCATGCTTCGGCGAATTCCGTGACCCCGGCCGACGGTCAGAAGGAGGAACACCGTTGGTTTTTAGCCAGTAAGAGTCCCGCGGACCCCCTCGCCTACCCCAGGCGAGGGACATCGATGAGGATTTTACCACGATAAAAAAAAA
This sequence comes from Amphipyra berbera, assembly GCA_910594945.2. NCBI lineage: Eukaryota > Metazoa > Arthropoda > Insecta > Lepidoptera > Noctuidae > Amphipyra > Amphipyra berbera. The sequence continues at coordinate 20,547,561 of OU343126.1, forward strand.
GGTTATACTGGAAGCTGACCGCAACATAGTTGAGATAAAGGCTAGGTAATCGTATCTTTTATTCAGCGTAGACTTCGGCGCTTCTTTATCTGCAGAATTCGTCATAAATATGGTCATGGATGCTATGTGTGATTTTATTTATATATAAATAGAAGACTAAAAGCAGTTTAAGCGACGTGTTCATTAGTATAATAAACACTGTTTAGAAACATGAATCTACGTGATTCTAAATCATTAATAGTTTCGGTAAACAATGGTGTCGATCCTGTAGCATATTTTGACAGTACTAAACTAGACTAAACGCAACTGTCACTTTCTTTTTCTATTGAAACAGAAAGAGATGAACACCTTTAGTTTAGTTCAGTCCTGTCAAAGTGCGCAACAGAATCGACACCAATGTTACGTGTTGCATTTTCTGGGGAGCAAGCTCGGCAAGCTGAAACACCAGTTTCGCAACAGATGTTTACGTGTGTGGACGTGTGTTTCGCTTGTTTATAAACATTGACACAGTGTGACAACGAAAACATTTTTGACACAATAACAGCTGACTGATGCAGACGGTTAAGCCCAGATACGCACGAACGCTTTTTCAACGCGCGTTAAAAAAGCGTTCTAATACAACAAATAGCAAGCCGATGTGTTCACATGATAGCGCTTTTTTAACCGACTTCCAAAAAGGAGGAGGTTCTCAATTCGACTGTATGTTTTTTTGTATGTAATTGTGAACCGATTTAAATGATTCTTTTTTTTTGTTTGAAAGAGTGTTCTTTCGAAGTGGTCCCATTTAAATTTGGTGAAGATCTGATGAAGAATTTCGGAAATAGACAATTTGAAGTCGGTTTTATTTTTGTTAAAAAGTTATATTATGTTTTTAACGCATCTTACCTATCTATTGTTCTCTCTTTAACGCACGCTAAAAAAGCGTTCGTGCGAATCAGGCCTAAAGCTAAGAAATATTGTTTTTGTGTTGCTTCAGAAACAACTGGCAACTTGTTTCGAAACATTGTTTTCAAGTGAATTACATGGCTTTATAATATTCGACTTTGTTATATTTACTCTTAATTAAAATAAACAGAGAGTGTACTAACCGCTTATCTGTCAGATTAAACTCATAATATAATAGGTCAGAAGTCAAAAGAGGGATTTGCTCAGTAACAACATCAATGACTGAACCAGCAAGTTAAGTGCTTATGTACCGATATTTAACTGAACTATAATTATAAATAACTTATTAATAAACGCCCTGAACGTGCACTAACTACATTGTAAATCTCTTTTGAATGAAGAATACCTATTAAAATATTAGCGCGAACATTTTTTTTTTTATATTTGTGATGATGCTAGCAAAGCTACCAAAAATAATTATATTTTAAATCATACACAAAGCTGTTTACGGATTATTCTTTTGTGACTTGTTCTCGTATTAATACACAGTACTCATTTGAAAAAAAAAAAAAAAAAAAAAAAACTCTGTAAGTGTAATTTTAAAATAAAATAAGAATTATTTTTAAAAAAAGTTGTTAAATGTGTGGATCTCTACTTTATGATACTTAGCTGCTGCTAGCAGGCGCGGTCGCAGCCAAAGACTTAGGGGGGGGTCATCATATTAACAGTAAAATAAGTTGAGCACATTAAATATATTACATTTTTTTTTGTAAATGATCCGCTTTTAGCAGGTTTGTTAATTTATCGTGTACGATTTGGGGGGGGGGGGGTCATGACCCCTACGACCTCCCCCCCCCCTCGAGCTGCCACTACGGACCTTAGTCGCGTTTGTTGTTATTGCAGTAACTTTAGTCGCATCTCGTGTTAAGCGCAAACAGGGACTTAGGTCACGAGAACAGTCTTTTTTTGAAGCCTATTATTGATCGAAGTTTGAAGCGCTTTAATTTCTGCAGATTTCCTCACGATATTTTCCTTCACCGTCAACGCAAGTAATAATAAAGAAAAAAAATAAAATAATCTTTATTTCGGATAAGCAACATCCAAATGGATTAGTAAACAAAAAGATAACTTATACCTATGTTAATAAACTTGTAATCTATTTAGTAACAAAGCTGCTGTGCGAAATACATCTTCGAACAACATCACCTAACAAAGGAGAGTCGTACCTCCCTGCTATGGTCTTTAGGATGGAGTTGGAGCTCTCCCGCACTCTGCAGAGCAAAGAGGCAGATTTAAGTCTGACGATGGCATGGAAGCCATTGACGTGTGCTTGTGCAAACATACCTGATGCACTGCAGAAACGGGGCAGCCCCATCAACATCCTGAACCCGTTATTATACTGGACCCGTAGGGCGCTGATAGCCCGCTGAGTATAGTTGGTCCACAGGCGGCACGTGTAAAATACTTTGCAATAAGCTTTAAAAAGAGTTATTTATGGTCAGAATTGTGGGTTGCGATTGTACTCAGATCCTCCAGTATGTAAGGCCTTTTTTTTTTTTACGTGGGGAAATCCTCATGGACTATCCCCCGTCTGGGGCAGACGGGGGGGTGTGCCGGACTTTTACCGGCTAAAACCACCACGGCGTCCCTCCTTCTGACCTAAGGCCGGGGTCGCGGGATTCGCTATTGCATGCACCGCAACCCCGGCAGGTCTTGGTCCACCAATTGCTGGTGGACCTCTCCGCTGTAGGGCCCCACCCCACGACCTCCTGAGAGGCGCGGGGGGCACCCCACATCACCGGCGCACCAGAACACATGGTACGCCGTGACCACCCCGGGGACCAAACAAGTACATGGGTGCCAGACTACCCCGTGTCTGGGCACCCCTGGTCCCCCTGCGACGGGTCAGATTAGTGGCCCCGCCGCCTACCACTTTTTGGCCGCAGAGGATAGAAAGGGCGGCCAGGTACACACCGCCACTCCTCTTCCCCTGCGGCCCCACCGCGTCCGCCATCTGACGGTGGCGGCCCCGTCAAGGCCGCGGAAGGTAGGGAGAACGGCGCACCGTAATACCGGCACTCCTCTCCCGCCGCGGCCTCCCGCACTCAGCCGCGATGCGTTCCAAACGACATCGCGGCCCCGCCTCAGTTGCGATGTCGCCGAAGCGACACCGCAACCTACTTGGCCGCTACATCGAGGGCTACCAGACCCAAGCCCCGACGAGCGGCCCCTCCTTGGGTTCCTCTTCGCTTCACCGTGGGGTTCAATGCCACGGCTACTAAGCCCCCCCGCAACGACAATGCGGGAACCCAACCGGGGGGCAGTATGTAAGGCCTGTCAACTGCTAGGCTATTATGCTGTCACTGATGCCATACCTCATAGATGACGACCTTGAACATCAACAGGTTCCCAACAATGTTGGGGTCAATAATACCCCATATGGGGACAGGTTGGAATATAAAACTTCCTCACCGCACTCTGGGAATAGACGCGTGATGTAAGATCCAACAAAACCCAGCACGCTTGGCGGTAGGATCTACACGGTCCGCCTGGCTAGCTACCACCCTCAAATTAAAGTCCGGCGCCAAGCAGTTTACTGTGTTCCGTCGTGTGTATGTGAGAGCCAGAGGGGTATAGGGGAATCCGTCTATTTCTGTTCCTTGGATTCGTATGCTCCATCTTAGACCCTGCCTGCGCTTACCATCAGGTGATACTAGGGAGAAAAGCGATCAAGCCAAGAAAAATAAAATAAACAGTTTAAAGTTTTTAATAACCGGTCACCCCTCAGTGGTGACCGGTTATTGAGGGGCTCGTGGCTAAATAACAACCGCGCCGATCGTACGATTTGCGAGGTTAAGCTGCGCTTGCCGCGGTCAGTCCGTGGATGGGTGAACATTTGTTACACATCGAGATCCCTCCGTGCCTCGGAGAGCACGTTAAGCCGTCGGTCCCAGGTGTCATACGAATACCTATGGCAGTCGTTACCGGTAGTCAGAAGCCCGAAAGTCTGACAAACGGTTTAACCTCAGGATATCGGCATTGCCCAGTTACTGGGTTGCGGAGGTCTGATGGCAGTCGCTCCGTGTAAAATACTGGTATTCAGCCGCATCTGATTAGACTGGAAGCTGACCCCAAGATAATTGGGAAAAGGCTAAGAGGAAGGTCACCCATCAAAGCTGACCGCGGCGTAGTAGCCTAACCTCGTACATTGATCTGCGCGATAGCCTAACCTCACATAAGAAGTAAACAAACAGGGCACGAGCCCGACACGTGTCGTCTCCGTACAGATGCACCACATTGTTTATGTAGGAAGTCTATCCGGCGATGGTAATGACTAATTAGATAACAATATGTGTAGTTCATTATCAACTGATGGATCTTCATGTAGGGTGATTATTTGAGATCAGATTAGTATAACCGCGTCACTGGTCAATTCGCACTAAGCGCTTCCAAACATCCTTCATAACACTGCAAAAGAGTGGAACTCACTACCTGCGTCTGTGTTCCCGAACGCGTTCAACCTGAATCTCTTCAAAGTTAGAGTTAACAAGCTTCTTCTGGGTAAGCTCACTCCATTGTAGACTTTGCCTCTGTCTCCTCTGACCTAGACTACAGTCAAGAGCAAACCCATATCAAATAAAAAAATAAAAAATTGGTCTAGTGGTGGCAAGCGCGACTGCTGATCGTGAGGTCCTGGGTTTAATCCCCAGGTCGGGCAAAGTGTTTGGGTTTTTCCGTGTGGAATTCCTCAGTAGCAGCCCGGAGTTTGGATTTGTGCCCGGTTGATGGCAATAGGCTCGCCCCCTATTAAATGGGACTTAAACATAACGGTAAAATGAGGGTGTTACTATACACCTCTGCCCAACCCTGCGGGGAATACAGGCGTGATGTTATGTTATGTTTATTAGCAAAATGAAGAGCCTCCACGAATGACGGTGTGCCCTGGGCAGTCAGCCTCCTTACCAACCTAGCTGACAGAGTAATCTTTGAAGCACAGCATTTTTACGCAAATTTATTCTACGTAAGTATTTTAAAATACGTTCAATACGGTTGACGATCGTCGAGGGATTGGTCACCCGAACCTTGGAAGGAAGACGCCTTGCCGCACGAATCGCATCGCAGAAATTTGCGTTGCAGTTTTCTGCGTTGCGAATTCGCATCGCGACGTCGCATCGCAGTTTTGTGTACGGACCCAAAAGGTTTTACTGTCAACTAGGGTAAAATCTATACAGAGATGGGTCTCTATCAATTATAGTAGAGCATATATTATGGAGGCATATTAGATAATACAATTTGTTTTTAAACAAGAATTGATATCGAATTTGAAGGGGTTAAAATTTACAATAAATTGCCAGCTAACATAATAGAAGCTAAAACTATGCTAATTTTTAAAAAATTACTGAAGCTACATATAACTAACATGTCTAAATAATAATACTAAAAACTAAACGTCCGATTCCATATTTTTTGTGTGACATTAATACGGTAGACGATAAATAAATATAAATCACATAAATTAAAATATAAAACTACAAAGTATAAATAAATTATAAATATATTATATCGAAACCGTTATTAAAAAAATGTATTTATTCCCCGCACTCCAACCAACTTTCTTACACCTAAGATCACCACGTATGCCACATCCAGTAAGACGCAACCTTTATTACTACTTCATCCGTGTTGTTACGGCAAAGAACCAAACATTTTGTTTTATAGTTACCCACCGTTCAATTTATAATACTTGTGGATTATGTGTAAACATTTTAATGTATGTTTAGTATGCTTACTATAATTTAATGTTTATATGCATTTCTCAATAAGTGAATTTTGTAAATTCTTGTGAGAAATAAAGTTCTTAAACCATATCTCTGTAACCAATTTGTTTATTTTTTTCAAAATTAACTTTTTGCTATAGAACACAGGTAATATTTTCACCCAAATAAAGTTTAAAGTCCAAACGAAAGTTGATAAGTCCGTACGTCATGACGGATTTAATATTATCAATAATTAAGTAATTTGATTTGATATCTAATCATATTAGCCATGTGGGAGTTACGTGCACTGAGGTGCTAACTATATTGCTTCACGGTAATGAGCATTAGTTATATTGCTTATTTGAATATATTTGTTCGTTCTAGCCTTTTCCCAACTATGTTGGGGTCAGCATCCAGTCTAACCAGATGCGGCTGAATACCAGTATTTTACAAGGAGCGACTGCCATTAGACCTCCGCAACCCAGTTAAAGGGCCATGCCGATATCCTAAGGTTAGTTCGGTTGTCAGACTTCCAGGGTAATGACTTCCCATAACGACTGCCATAGGTATTCGTATGACACTCGGGACCGACTGTTTAACGTGCTCTCCGAGGCACGGAGGGGTTTCGATGTATAACGAACGGTCACCCATCCACAGACTGACCGCGGTAAGCGTAGCTTAACCTCGCAAATCTTATGATCGGCGCGATGTGTAATTAATCACGAGCTTATTTGAATAAGATAGTTGTAATTATTCTAATTCTTATCAACAGCCGGGAGTTTATTTGCCGTAGTTTGGCAATAGGAACGGTCAATGGGGTAGGGACTGAGGAGATAGCAACGTTGGTACCAAAGCAATGTCATTTGTTAAAATATGTTTGACATATTATAATATTATGTTTGAATTGTTGATAACTAAATGACCCGGTAAACTTCGTAAGTACCACCTAAAGTGACAATTCCCATAAAAAATACTAGTTTCGATTTTTTTGATTTTTCGGCTATTCCTTTGGATTTTTCCTAATTTTCTTTTTTCCTCAACAACCCCAAAAATGAGGCGAACAAAAAAAAACAAATCGGTCGAACAATTTTCGAATTTTTGCGAGACTAACGCACGGCAATTGTTTTTTTATATAATTAGATAGATACCTAGATGTCAATTTGACTTGTCTGGTTCGTTGACATGAGTAGAATGCGCGCAAGATAACTCTGCGCGCGACTGAGGGCGTGCTAAATGTTGCCATGATTGCAAAAATACAAAGTACTAATTTTTAAGGAAAAGTAAATATTCGCATGCATTAAAATAGGGCAGCCCTCTTTTACGTTTTATTGTGTTTTAATTGAGCTAAGTTATGTACGTTAAAATGTACTACCTACCACTGAAACTAATTAGTATTTTTATGTAATTTGCAAAGGAACAGGACTAAGCTTATAAATGTGCCGTGAATGAATAAGAATGCATTATGATTATTATCGTCTGATGAGGTCTATTATAATTTTTATTATTATATTTTCTATTATTCCTAAAATCAGGGAGATCTAGTGACTAAGTTAATAAAACGGCAACATTGTGGTGGATCATGATTAGTTCCGATTTTGGCCGCGCGCAGAATTATCTTGCGCGCACTCTAGTTATAGTGGTGCTGCCATCCGTTTTAGTTTTGCGTTCACCTCCCCATTCAATGAGATTTAATACCATCATTGACAATTGGCAGCTTGGCAGTAAGGCTGGACATCCACCAGAGCTGTGCGAGGAAAATGTGTAATGCGAAAATGTGTAGCGAGGATGTGAAACGGTGTGACCCTTTCCACCAGAGCTGTGTGAGGAATGCGTAATGTGTTAATGTGTACAAATGAGCCGTGGCGGGAGCGGTATACATTCCTCGTAACACATTCCTCGTAACACATTCCTCGCAACACATTCCTCGCAACACATTCCTCGCAACACATTCCTCGCAACACATTCCTCGCAACACATTTCTCGCTTATTTTGTATGAACAAAAACCTCGCACTACTAGACCCATATCCACCAGAGCTGCGCAGAGCAAAGCTAGGTAAATGAAGTGATTCTACTGGTGCTTACAAAACACATTCCTCGCTACGCAGCTTAGCACAGCTCTGGTGGATGCTCAACCTAATGTGGGGTCAACAGCACATACATTTGTATCTATACCATAGCGATAAATCCGAAGTCTGGTCTATACCCTTCCGGGGAATCGAGGCGTGATGGTAATAAAATAATTATAACTGAGGTTAACGTGATTTCAATTAATGCTTTAACAACTCTGTCTAACCTGTTAATGAATCTTACACCTACTTATAATTTAATGTATGCGACCTTGTACACTAACAAGTCGTTCAAAATCATGTAACCCTTCACCCCTTAGCATATTATGGCCTCGTTATTTGCATTGGCATTGATCTCGTTTCGTCTAGGTGTTGCATGAAAACTTGAAAAGAAGGCTTCTAATAGTCCCACGCAAATGCAAACAAAGGCAAAAAAATGGCGTCGCAGGACGCCTGGTACATGTGAAACATCGAAACCTATCATCATCTTCCTGCCCTGGTCCCAAGTTACTTGGGGTCGGCGCAATATGTTTTTCTCTTCCACTCTTCCCTGTCAGCCGTCTGATTATCATATACTCCCCTATTTTTCATATTCACACAATCCATCCATCTTTTCTTAGGTCTCCCTCTCCCCCTCCATCCATCAACATTCATATTCATCACTCTCTTAGTCACATGTTTCATCCCTCCTCATCACATGCCCATACCAAGACAAACGATTTCCTTTCAACTTTTCTGTCACTGGTGCCACTTTCAAACTCCCTCTAATATACCTATTTCTTACTTTATCCATTCGCGTCACTCCACACATTCATCTCAATATTCTCATCTCTGCTAGGTGTAATCTTCTTTCATCCGTCTTCTTCACGGCCCAACACTATGATCCGTGAAACATCGAAACCCATTTTGTAAAGAAAAAAAACTGGCCGAGTCAAACTGAAGAGAGCCGACGAGTTACGAAGGTCTGGCGTCGTGTGTCTGCCACGCGAGCGTCGCCACGCAAACGCCGCTTTCATACCCGTACCTCAGGATTAGATAACATCATAACATCACGCTTTGTTTTCCCCGAAGGGTTCATCATGGGTGTAATAGTACACCCTCGTTTTGCCAGTTATGTTTAAGTCCCATGTAATAGGGGGCGAGCCTATTGCCATTAAACGGGCACAAATCTAGACACCGGGCTGCTACTGAGAAATTCCTAATGGAAAAACCTAATAACACTTTGCCCGACCTGGGGATCGAACCCTGGATCCCATGCTCAGCAGTTGTGCTTGCGACCACTAGACCAAGAAGGCAGTCGGATTAGATATTTCACATTAAAATAATTTAATTATCTACTCTTTGCTGGGAACCCTAGCCCCCTGTTTTTTTTTATGAGTCTTTTTTGTCGAACGACTCGGTTCGTTATCTCTTTTCCTCTCGTTACGAGAATCGTAGACAAAACGAGATAGGTACTACGAGTACCTATCTTATTTTGTCTCAATTCTAATCGAACGACGAACATCGAACTTATAAATATACGATCTAAGCATTGTCAAACAATTGAACTAATAAATGTCAATTAACATTTTATAGTAAGGTAGACGAAAGACAAAATGTCAAATCGCTAAAATCGATTGTCGGATCCAAAACTTAAACGGTTGGAAAACGAGCGATCCGTCAGCCGAAACTTCGTAGTTCGATTTTCAGAGTAAGCCTCTAGGGCCGACATGACGACCTTTATACAACGTGTTACAAAAATACCCCTAAAGCCGAAAGGGGGTAAAAAGGTCCATTGTAAAGAGTCTATTGGCAATATTTGAAAAATGTAGTATGACCCAAAAAATAAAAGAAATTGGGTAAAACAAAATAATCATCATTGAAACGCAACCCTGTAAACATAAAACTAAAGAGTAGACTACCCAGAAAGTTATTTACATTCCTACTTAATTTCCTCTGAGAGGTAAATGACAACAACCATAAAAGACTACTTGATTATTTACATTTTTCATGGGGAATCATGTAACACGTTTTATAGCTAGGTAGGTTCGTTTACAGCCTACTAGATGATACCAATTAAAACTATGTTCTGTTACCTTTTGGCCGCTACGTAAATAGTCGGCGACGGAATTTCCACGTAAACGTGGAACATGTGGTGCTCCATCATCATAAGGAATACAAGACTGAAGTAACGTAAAGTGATAAAGACGTGAGATGTACTTTATAAGAGGAGGATAAACAAACATAACTTGGTACTAATGTTTGTCATTTAGATAAGCTGTCTAAACTGTAAAGGAATAGTTAAACTTGGCATCAATTACATATTGGCATTAATTATAATAAGTGATAGCCTAGTGATGTGACCGTCGGACTGCCAAGTCATAGGTGTCGAGTTCAAACCCAAAGCACGCCCTTTGTCTTTTCGGATTCATGTGTGTATTGTATAATTATCAATTGCTTGAAAACGGTGAAGGAAAACCTCGTAAGGAAACCGGCATGCCTGAGAGATATTTCTCGACGGCATGTGAAGCCAAGTCAGAGGCCCATGGGCGGCATAAACTCTGACACCAGGTTAGTCACTAACCATACGAAAAGAAGAAGATCAATTACCTATGTAGGTAGGCGTAGCCAGGGTTTAGTTGTAAGGATTGTGTTGTAGTAGTCTGGGGGGGAGGGGCACGCAAGGGAAAACTAATAACATTCATGCTACAAAAACGTTTATTAGTGGAAAAAAAGAGAGTGTAAAACGTGCAAAGCGAATAAATTTCTATATGTTTTTTTTTTTTTTTAAGAACGTTGCCCCACACATTTTAAATGCAACGTTGCTAAAAATTATTTAGGGTACATTTAATACCTCGGACTTACGCGATAGGTGGGACCAAGAGATAGCCGTGTTAGTCGAATTCGCGTAAGTCGGGGTTCAACCTTGCATATAAATATGTATAAAGTTTGTGTCATAAACCGAATTTGCACTGCGTACGTAATGTTTTACGGAATTGGAATTGTTATTCCACATGGAACACGTTCGAGCTTATCGTAAACCGAACGCCGATGCGCGCGATGAACAAAAAGAAAAAACCGCGTATCTCTGACTTCGCGTAAAACGGGGTAGCGTAAGTCGGGGTATTACTGTACTCTTCAGTTCGGGAGCACTCTGAATGATCCCTTAACCAGACCCTCCTAGGGGGGGCAGCTGCCCCACCTTGCCTGTACCTGGCTACGCCCTTGTAGGTAGGTACGCAACTTTAAGTATAATGAATTTTCTATGAGTTTCGAATACTGACAAGTACCTAATCATTAGTCCCTAAAGTTACGAATGCGCGGAAAGTCTACGTAAATAATTAACTCCTAGGTACCTATAAAGTTGATTTCACAAGGGTCCATACCAAGGGCGGAGCGGCGGAGCATACGGTCCAGACAGAGTTTTTTATACTACCTACGTAAAAGCGCAATTTTTTCTCTATCTATCAGCCTGGTTTATATTTTTCTAACCCTTGTTAGTTACAAAATACACGTTTTTTAATATTGTAGATGATCACATTTCAGCACCGAAAAGCACACAAAAACAAAAACTGTTTGAAAAACTAGCCCAATATTTTGTAGTTATGATTACGAATATGAAATGTCGATGGAGTAGGACTAATAGATGCATGGAGATATAACCATAAAAAAATATTATAAGTGTACAATTTACTATCCCAAATACCTGGTGACGGGCCCACACAGACATAGAATTGATTAGATAACACAAGACTTTGCGTGCCACTTGTAGGAGCAATACTCGTCTGCCGGGGTTGCGGTGCATGCTTTTGCGAATCCCGCGACCCCGGCCGAACGGTCAGGAGGAGGAACACCGTTGGTTTTTAGCCGGTAAGAGTCCGGCAGACCCCCTCGCCTGGGGAAGACATCCATGAGGATTATACAACGAAAAAAAATATATAAAAAAAAGGAGCAATACTCGTACTTGTTAAACTGCTAAGTCAGTTCCCCCTCAGCCGTTTTCGTTTCTGCAAGTGCAAATGGTTGCAGGATTCGTGTTCGCGAGTTTTCACTATGAAAAGCGTGCGAGGCGTGCGCAATGTTTGCTTTCCAACACTAAACTGTGCACTAAACTACCCTCGTTACGTAGATAGTAGGGAATAAAAAATAAAAAATGTAAACTTACACGCTTATTTACATTAAAAACAAATGTCTGACACTTCAAGATCAATGCATAAATAAATAGTCAGAATAAAAATATTTGTTTCATTTCAAATATTAAATTAATGATTAATAAGTAATTATAAAGCTTCAACATTTCTTTCGACTTACTCAAGCTGATAAGGGTTACTAATTTAATTATCTTTATTTGTAATGCATAAACAATTTAATCAGTAAACGATTGGGTTGGGCTTATAGGTAAATGTTATGTTTTTAAATCCTGTTGCTAATTTAACTAAGTTCATTTGTAGTCAATTGGCACCCCCGTATGTATATTTTTAAAGGGGGGTGCAGAGTGCCAATATTCCTCCCTCTAAGCAAAATATTTCAACAAATAAAATAGGTAGGTAACTAAGACTTTTTAAAAATTGTTTAATCTATACTAATATTATAAAGCTGAAAGAGTTTGTTTGAACGCGCTAATCTCAGGAACTACTGGTTGGAATTGAAAAATTATTTTTGTGTTGGATAGTCCATTTATCGAGGAAAGTTATAGGCTATATAACATCACGCTACGATCAATAGAAGCGGAGCATAAATGAAAAATGTTGCATAAACGGGAAAAATGTCCACCCGTGCGAAGTCGGGACGGGCCGCTAGTATAGTAATAAAATTATAAATAATTCTAAAGGTTTATTCATTTAACCGGGTCCATTATAGTACAGACAGCGGGACTGGTTGGTGTCGGGACGCCTTCTAAACTTCGCTGCCCGGGACAAGTGCCGCCCCCCTCTAGATCCGGTCCTGGTCAATGGTGCCGGTTCTGTTGTGCAGAAACTATACGTAGGTAACTTATTTACACATAGAAAGATGATCTGTACCCCGAGTGTGAGTTTTTTCATAAAGGAAACGCTACTACCACGTTTGTGTATCGAGTGTTAAATGTATGAAAACGTAAAAAGCGCCCCTGGCGGAAAGTATTGTAAACTGAAACAGTGAGTGTAAGATTTTTAACGATACTACAATAGTTGGTTATTTCAAACTTGTCACACAAAGTACCGTTTCGGAGAACTTTTTGCGGGTTTTTGCGAGTGCGAGTTAGAATTTGACGTTTCCAAGCGTTTCTACACACAAACTTTGTAGTAAAGTAACTCACTTGGTGTTGGGCAGGTGAAATGTTGTTTACATTAGTTACGTTCGTATTATTTGCGTGTAATATTGTGGTGAATTGTGTTTTATAATGACGGCACGTAATTTTTTTAATCACAAGCCACTGTACGCTATATATTTTTGAATAGGTACATATATTTTTACTTACCCTTTGTTTAATTCTACCTATGTTTATCAAAAACTATATTTTTTTTATTTCTTATTCCATTAACATATATCACATTAAAACCATTACACTAAAACATACCTATTATGTCAAATAGAAATGTTATTTGGTAAATAAAACATACTTTATTTATTAAATACACATATTATTTACATTCTACGAAAAGTTACAATAGGTAATTGTTTTTATTTGTATTATACTGCTTATTACATAAATTGTTTATTAAGTTACACACATCAAACCAAAATTAAATACTAAAATTAGGATAACATTGATACCTATGTGCTACATACCTTCTTCCATTTCTGTGTATTCATAGTTTCCCTAGTAGGTATGATCACTATTTAATAAATTTGTTTAGCGTTCCAAACCTTGGATCGTCTGTATTCCAGTACAATAGTAGGCTATGCTGTATTCTACCTTTTGCGTGCATGGTAGGTTTATGTAGGTATGTCTCAGTGTATGTAAAATAAGAGTTTTTTTTTATTTGAAATAAGTACGTAGATGCACAACTAGAGACGTGGTTATATTAAGTTCAAGTATTCTTACTGTTCCATGAAGTTAACTAACATTTCAAACTTTGATGCACTGGTCTTCATTATGCACAATAATCATTTTATAGATAATTACTTATACTTAAACACAAATCACGAGAAATATCATAATAAAACTCCTTAACTGAGATTACGAACGCGCAAAACTTTTGAATGTTTTGAACTTTGAAGTGGAAACATAACACCACAGACTTACTCAGTTCACATCTCCTTTACTCACTGCACGTTAAAACGAAATAGGAATATCTCATTCATTAATAATAATATACGTCTAAATTACGTAGGGCACGCATAACGCTTGTTAACACGATTGTGATAAGATTTTTATTTAAGTCGTATTATCTCGCCGAATTCATGTTTGGATACATTGTAGGCAACATTAAAAAAATAACAAAACGTTCGGCATACTTTCGGACAAGTGACGATACGAGCTGTTGTTAGTATGTCATATTACAACTCACACTCAGACTATTTTTAAACACCATCGCTCATTAGTTTGCTCGATTAAGTTGATCGTCACGTATTTCGCAATGTGACAACAAACTCACACTCAGGGTACTGTAGGAGTAACAAGAATACTGTCGAGTTACGTAAACATAACGTTAATGTACCTACCTAAGTGAATTTGGCCGAGGAAATACTCGTTTCGTACATACTATTTAATTAAATTGAAAACTTTATTCATATCTATGTATGACACAAATTGTATATGTCGCAGAAAAATAAATCAAAATATTATAAGACAGTTGTATTTTCGGCATGCACAATATGTGTCATACATTGATATGAATAAAGTTTTCAATTTAATTAAATAGTATGTACGAAACGAGTATTTCCTCGGCGAAATTCACTTAGGTACATTAACGTTATGTTTACGTAACTCGACAGTATTCTTGTTACTCCTACAGATCATCTTTCTGTGTAAATAAGTTACCTACGTATAGTTTCTGCACAACAGAACCGGCACCATTGACCAGGACCGGATCTAGAGGGGGGCGGCACTTGTCCCGGGCAGCGAAGTTTAGAAGGCGTCCCGACACCAACCAGTCCCGCTGTCTGTACTATAATGGACCCGGTTAAATGAATAAACCTTTAGAATTATTTATAATTTTATTGCTATACTAGCGGCCCGTCCCGGCTTCGCACGGGTGGACATTTTTCCCGTTTATGCAACATTTTTCATTTATGATTCAAAATTCGCTTAGATAAGGCCGGCTTTACACCTGTAAATTTTCCTCACGTAAGTAATTAACTTACGATAAAGCAAATGTAAACTCTCTTGTAAGTAGCTTATCGACTGATTTGTAAGATGGAAATAGGGCGATGCCTTATTAGTGCGTTGCGTTGTGTCGTCGCAAAGGATCAACGCATTGTATGCAACACCTGCGTTGCGAAAACGCACGACGTCGCAGCGCAAGAGGACGACGCACGCACCTCAGTCAGCCTCGTTTGCCCCTCTAGCAGTAGAATTCTGTCCATCGTCGCACCGGAGCCCCGACAGCGCAGCGCATCACCCTCCCCCCGCTTCGTCTCTCGTCCGCCGATCCGTTGAAACGTCGCGTGCGACGACGCGACGCAACGCTTTAATGTGGCACTTCATCTATACTTCTATACTAATATTATAAAGAGGAAAGATTTGTATTTTTGTATGTAAGGAATAAACTTAAAAACTACTGGACCAATTTCAAAAATTCTTTTGCCGTTAGAAAGCTATTTTATCACTGAGTAACATAGGCTACTGGCGGAGCCGTGAGGACACAGCTAGTTTAAAATATATGGAAAACGATGCAGTGTTGATGCTGCGACGACGCAACGCACTAATGAGGCAGAGCTCTTAATTGTCATAAGTCACTTACATACAGAACAACGGCCATAACTGACCTGACCAAATTTGCATAAGACCCGTAACGAGTTATACGTCAAAAAATAGTCAGTTAAAGGAGCATTAATTTACAACTATTCAATTATTTATTAAAAGTCGGAATAAAATATTGATATTTTTTTAAAAAACCTTACTTTTTTACGACATTTTTACTAATTTTGAACGCACCTTAATACGTTTCATCGTGTACTGGGTACACGTTTAGTTTTAGCACCAGCATTCAAGAGTTTACGATTTTTAAAATACCAGTTTTTTTATAAACATTATAGATTATGTTGATTGTGTCGTTTTTATTCTTACAGTGTTGTTATTTAATGGTTAATAACAAATAGATCAATTACTGGGCCAAATTATCAAATACATTTAATGCTTCCAATAGATGGAACGAAACGTATGACATATTGACATCCCGGTAGCTATCAAAGCTTCTCCCGCGCAGTAAATTGAATAGGTATGGCCAAACACTAAGTCTGAAATAATTATTTTCATCAAGAAAAACTGTCAATGTTTATTATTTTCGCACAGAAGTGAGACTGCGGGTGACACAGAACACGTAACTAACAATGATTAGCATGATTGTAGTTGTGGTTGTCTAGTTTCCGACTTGTCAAATTCCAACCTCCATAAGAACAAATAAATATTTTCATCCGCTTCTTAAAAAAATATTTTCTTTAAAGCATGGATTATTATAAGTAGGTGAACCAATTAAACCATATCCCATCAAAGGTCGCGATACTTTATAGTCAGGTCATAGCATGTATGGACCGTGGCCGACGTTCTTTTACGGCAGCAACTGACAGAGTGTATTGGCGGCCTTAGCGATACGTTTACGATACTACCTATACATTAAACTCATTCGCTAGGCCTACGGAAGATTGCATTTTTCGGTGGAATGGATGTGAACTGTTTTATCGAAAATGGGATTGTTATTCTATATTGCAACTAGCGACCCGCCCCGGTTTCGCACGGGTGTAATATAGATACTAATGTGGAGCATATAAACCTTCCTCTTGAATCACTCTATCTATTGCTGAAAACTGCATTAAAATCCTCATCTCTTCTCCTTCGTATGCCTTCCCACACCTCGAGTCGTTATGATGGATCATTTACTGTTCGTGCTTCGCGCCTTTGGAATTCTCTTCCTCACTCCTTACGTGATAGCCCGTCGTTAGATGTTTTTAAGAAAAGAATTAGGGAACATTTCCTGTCTACATGACCTGTATGTATGTATGTAGTATTTTATATATTATATTGTATGTATTACGTTTATGTATTGTGTGCTATACACATATTTGTTTAGTTTATGTAGATGTATATATTTATTGTGTATTTAATTTGTAATTTTATATAACTTGTACACTTAGGTAATTATTCTCCTCAACATCAAATCTCTCTATCGCTCTAAGGTTTGCTGTTAGAAAACTCATTAGTGAGTTAAGCTCGCCTTTGTACATGAATTTACCAACGGAACTGTATTATATATTATTATTTTGTGTACAATAAAGAATAAGAATAAGAATAAAATTCGTTGCGAAGTTTAAAAGATCTAAACGTACAGACAGCGGGAGCGACTTTGTTTTATACTACGTAAAGATAAAGAAGATACAATAAAGGGTACAGTGCGCGTCAAATAACTACAACCAAGATGGCGTTGACTGCCAAACTTGAGGGGTTTACTAGTAGCCACTGAAGAGTTCCACTATCCACCTCCTAGCTCCATCATCAGACTCGGAACACCAAATGCAATCTATTGGACTCATCAAAACGAATCATATGACCCGAACCTCACGTAGATCACGCAGTCGACGCCATCTTGGTTTTAGTTATTTGACGAGCACTGTAATAGGTGTAGGTATTGAGAATACTCTTTGAAATAGAATTTAAACAACAATAATTAGTATTGCATTTTTTTATTAAATTTATAAAAAATTCTTAACAAATACTTAACAGATATTTTCATCATTTATTAAAATTAGGTAGGTAAATATTACTTTAACAAATTTTATTTATTTATAAACAATAGTTACAATGTAAACAATTATACTGAAACTCTATTGGCAACTAAAATTTAGGAATTGACTATCAGTTTTTAATCGGTCGATGTCAGTCGGAGAGCTGGTGAACAAATAATTTTTCATCATGTTTTTTTTAAATATTTATGAAAGAGACTTCATTTTTTTTTAAATTGGTTTTATAGTAACGTCCTTAAGGGTAATTACGAATATGGGAATATTTCGAAAATTACGAATTATTACTAAACCAGGCAATATTTTTTGCTCTGACAACATTATTAATTACATTACGCATTCTGGCATTATTACGTTGCTAGATTAAAATGATTGCCTGGTTTAGCAGAAATTCGTGATTTTTGGAATATTCCCACTTTCGTAATTACCTTAAAGCAGGGGTCACTAATTAGATTAGCCGTTTTAAGAAATGAAATGACCATCGCGGTTCGCACAACATTTTAGTTTTTTTTTCAAATTGACTTCAACAAAGATAATGCGGGGGATACATTTTTATTAAATTAGGTACGTACTCTGTAGTGCAAGTTGCTGTGTTCTCGCGGGCCGCACAAAATGGGTCGGCGGTGCGGATGCGGACCGCGGTCCGTCATTTGGCGACCCCTGCCTTAAAGCATGATATTTTTTTTATAAAATCTGATTTCTAATCAATAATACCTAATATAATTCATCGATATTATCTTACATAAATTAAGACAATCACAATTCTTCGAACAGACGATAAAATAAAATGTTGCGATATAAATTGCATGTTAAGATAACATAATCGTTGGCGCCGTTGTTGCACTAATCTTTAGATAACGTAATAATACCTAAGTAACGAGCTCCCTGACTATTATTTATACCTTAAAATTTAAACGGCGTAAGGCACACGAGCGTAAATGGCAGTTACGCTCTTTAAGCCGAACGAACTTAACAGTAAAGGGCGTATGAGCTGGAAGAACTTAACAATATACAAGGTTAGTCGGAAAGGGGGTACTAAGCCGCGGGCCACCTAAAGTATCACTGATGACTATTACAAAGCAATCCGGTATCGAACATTGAACAACTTTTCGAAATTCGTGTTATATTTTTATTGCTTTCCATACAAACAAAAAAAAATATATTTGACTTGTATGGAAAGCAATAAAAAAATACGCGTATTTCAAAAAGTTGTTCTACGTAAGTTGTTCAGTTTCCGATACCAAGTAACCCCACAAAATTCTTCAGAGTAAATGTTTTAACCTTTTAAGCGCGTGGCTAAATATCAATTGCCGTGCCCCTAGCGCGCGACTACGAATCGATAAAATAATACCTACAATAAATATATTAAGCTTTTTCAATACTTAGAGCTATGAAATTTTTTAAGTAATTGTTGTAAATCATATCTCTATTGAATAATCGTTTTAGTTGTATCACGCAGTTCATAGGACGAAACAGAACAAAAAAACCATGCATGTCCTCTGTCGCGGAAATACGACACGCGCGGTAGGGGCACGGAAATATTTGTCGCAGAAATGCGACTCAAGCGGTTAAAAGGTTAACAGCCTGCATAGTTTGTGATCTAACACGTTCACTGCAGAAAATACGTTTCAGGTATTGTTACAGTGCGCGACAAATAACTTAAACCAAGGTGGCGTCAACTGCCAAACTTGAGAGGTTCACTAGTAGCCACAGAAGAGTTCCAGTATACACCTCCTAGCCGCGCACTGTACACGTGTTTCGTATGTTGACGAGGCATTAAACAAAATTCTTCTTAGTTCTCCCTTTTGCCACACTGAAGGCTGATCTACACAACGAAACTTTCTTGAAGCAAGTCTCATGTTATCTCTGTTTTCATTGATGAAGTCGTAACTAGTCTCCAAGGGGGTGGGGGGTGGCAGTTCAACCCCCCCGAAACCTCAGACATTTAAACTACTTTTAAAATGTAAATTGTTTTCTTGTTCAGGGTTAAACCGCCTGGCTACGGTTTTACTAGTCTCGTTTCGACAAACTATCTCTGTGTAAATCAGCCTTAAGTTATCACTTTAGACCGTAAAGATAATCATATAGGTCCATCAATGGAATTAACGTCTATAATACAATCATTTAAATTTAGCCTAAAAGGTAAACAAACTTTTGATCTTAAAACATACGAACTTATTCTTCAATTGTTTTGTAATAAAAATGTGTATTTTTTATGGTTTCTTAACGCAAAATTAATGTTTCATGTTTACTTTTTGTACAAAATTTTAATGGCTGGACTATAGAGTTACATTTGTTTAAGTAATATACAGGTTGATTACAGTTATGCATTATTTTAATTACATTATTGCCCTATATTTTTAAATATCACAATGGACATGTAGGTATACATATTTAAAACTATTTTCTTATGTTCATTTAAAAGTATAGTTCTTGCCGATAATGAATAAAATCTACGCTTATCTTATAAAGAGTCTGTCTCCGTTGATCATTTCAAGATAATTTATTTAATATACATGATGTTATGAGGATACCCTGGAGATAATTTGCAGATGCTTAGAGTTGGTCATTTTGAATAATTTTTACAATGGATACTATAGTCCAAAGAGTTTTAGTTTATAGTGAAAAAAATAATCTTTTTCCATAATATAAAAAAACTAAATTTTGGACACAGTTGTTCTCAGACATTTTTTTTTTGAATAAACAAATAGTAACTGCAAATTATTAACCCTCTCTCCCCAACACCCTGTATATTTAATTCTTTTTGATATTCAAAAATAGAGGAATAGAACTCCATAATAAAAAAATAGAAATATATTTATTAAGAATACTAATAACAGTATACAATATAGATATTATTATCTCATACCAGTTTAAAATTAAAATGCCTTCAAACAAGCGAAACAACAAAACAGCATAGGTACAATGTTACTTAGGAATATGGCAACTGAAGTCGTGATTCTTTAACATTATATTATTAAAAGTATTATTTAACCATTCTTATAATCATTATAGCCATTGCCCAACTTTGTTGGGTAGGCTTCCAGTCTAACCAGATGGTTCTTACACAGAGCGACTGCCTTAGACTTATTAGACCTTCGCAACCCTGGTGGACCCAACGCAAACTGCAACTTAGATGCAATCAGAGTATAACAATATATAGTCGGACCGTTAATTCGATGCAGTAACTTGACAGTTCAAAGCAAAATAATGATACCATACTAAAACTAATATTGTTGGGTAGTGAACGATTTTACGAAAAGAATGAATACGAAAAATAGTTCAATTTAAACAAATCCCTACAAATTGTCTGTACCTCTTCACGATGCTGTTTTCTTAGACTCAAATTGACTGATAGAGAATGCCTTATGACATTAAGTCCGCATTATGTACCACAATCGTGCATTGAAGTATTAAATAAATAAATAATTAAACTTATGTTCAGTTATTTGACGTTTGAAAAATGTCATATCAGTAGTTACTAGTGGTTACGGCTATTTTTAATAGTGATATATCGTGTTTTGATCCTCAAGTTATTAAATTCAATAGAAAATATGCATATAAGTACATTATTAAGTTCATTCGATTTCATTCATTCTTTTTTTCACCTACCTTTTTTTGTCATAAACTGGTATCCCTCTAACTGTAAAGTTACTGCATCGAATTAACGGTCCGACTATAGTACAACACAACTAAGATCGGCAAACTTCGTAAAACCGATCACTGCCGAACTGAGTACGACTTCAAGATAATGTTTATTAGTACTGCAGAAAAAAAATATCTTTAAGCTGACGCAATAAGTTTGAATGGTGCGATAATGATAGCGCCTGCCATTGGTTGACAATGCGACTTCTAAGGGCCAGTTGTTTCAAATCAGTAAAAGTACCTATGTTACGTTAGTCAAATTATTATTAGTTATTACGTAGGATGTTTAACGTCCGTCAAACGCAGAGCGTTGTATGTCTTTTGACATATGTCAAGAACGACAAAACGTGAAACAACGCTTATTTTTATTTAACCATCGTTGACGCCATTTATAACTGCCTACCCGTTAGTAATGTAATGAGCGGGTCGTGGAACTGCAAGTATACTCCACCAAGAAGAACACAGCCTGCTTAGTTGTCGGCAATAAGACTGACAAGCATATCATTTTGGGACCCAGTGCATAATATCAGCAAGCACATTGGATCACCCGCGCGACGGCGCAACGAGTATTCCCAAGGAGGGTTGACGTCAGGCAGGCGGCCGGTCATAAAACAATAAGCCAAAACCTCTAACAACATGGGTTTATGAAATACATGTTGTGCCGACTCCACCTAGTGTGGGATAAGGGGAGGAAGAAGAAGAAGAAGACCCGTTAGTAATGTAGTCGTAAAACAACCGGCCCTAACTTGTGTCGTACTATACAAGGTAGTCTCTTCCCGTCACAGCTATATCACGTGACCGACCTTATCTACGTCATAGATAGTGATGAACCAATAAGCTTCAGCTTCTGTTATCAAATTTTTTTGTTATTGGTGGAAAAAGAACATGAAAACAATGCATGAAAAGAGACTCCACGTGTGACGATACTTAAGTACATCCGGCTCAGCCTAGACAGTCCTTGCAACCAACCTTGCTGACTGACTAACCTTTTATCATGGCATGAACTATTCTCATTAGTTCGTGCCGATACTAGAGATAGATAGAGAGAGAGAGAGAGAGAGATTGCTCGGAAAATATCCCGAATCATGACGTAGATGTGGCCATCGCGGGATGAGAATACCAGGCAGATATCATGGATCCAGTATTGTAGTCCGGCCAACTGCAATTCACGCAGTTTGCTCGCATTTGGGATGCAGTACTGCATTTTGAAGTTAATTTGCAGTTAGGAAGCAGACCGCCCATGAATTATTTACCACACCCTTATAATAAATGTTTTTTTAGAATTAAGGTAACATCTAATATATACAGGTATAGTTATTATCAACTTGGAGACCATTTTGTTAGAATATTTAGAAATCAGTCAGATATTAGCACAGACTGTAAAATATACAAGGTGTAAAAAGACCCTTCATCAAGCCGTGAACCATGCATTCAGTACATCAAACTAAGTAACCCTACGCAAAAATTGTCCGGGAAACGACTTTTTTTTTGGTGAAAATTTTCGTTTTACTTTAAAGCTCAATGTAACGCACTCAAAACACTGTGCTGATAGATGCAATGAGTAGTAAACGGGTAATGGAGGTATTTCAAGTACATTTGCAACCTTCAAAACTAGTATTTAAAAAAAAGTTGTGAAAAAGTTGGAACTTTGACCTCCAATATCTCCGTAACTAGAAGGTTCCCAGGCGTAGTCCAGAACAAAAAAATGATCGCAATGATGTGGAGAATAAGTGCCTTTCGGCTTCGTTAAGGGTCTATTTACACCGTTTATGTATGATAATTTGTAGTGAGTTACAATAAGCTCGATATTTTATAGATACTTATAGACAAAGTCAGTGTTTTATAAAAATAATTTTATTATATATATTTACTTTTTTACTTATATTTTTTTCTGTTTTTAATTGTAATAAAAATGTAGGTATAAACAATAATTGACAATTATACTATAAATTTAGATTAGTCAAAACACGTATTTATTTATTCTCTCAATAACTTACATGAAGTTTTTTAGTGGGGGTATTGTTAGTGGATATGTAACTTGACTATAGTCCGCGCACGAGGTCTAGTCACCGCCTGCGGTATGTGAGCGGCGAGAGGGGGGTGCGAAACAATAGACACGCTCTGTCAGTTTGCTTTGTGTTGTCTACCGCGCGCACCCCCCTCCTGTCGCTCACATACGGTACGCGATGACAAGCTCTCGCGCACGGAATATAATAATTAGTGAAAAGGTCAGACAATACTAACCTATCTTATGAATTATAGTTCTGTTTATAGAAAATGTATTAATTTAATGTTATTTACCCTGTTATTAAAACCATGCTCTATACATACTGTTGTTTCGATTATTCCCGTTGTCCCCCACCCGCTTATTTACCAACGGTGAACAAACGGGTGGGGGACAACGGGAATGATCGCTTTGTTTGAGGTGAGGGGAGAAAGTGGGTAGAATCTTTTTGGTTTTACAGTGGGGTAGTTCATTATACTCTGGGGGTAAGTTATATAGATAGTTCAATCCACGTAAACGCGCCCCACTCTTTGTCTAAATCGCTACATTGCAAAAGTGTGCATTATAGATTGCTATTGTTAGTTCTATAGCCACACAACAGTTATATGTGTGCATACGCATACTAATCATAATATAAAAATCATTTGCCATGCGTTATTCTCGCAATAACTCGAAAATGGCTGGACCGATTTGAATTATTTTTTTGCATTGTGCGCCTCGATACTGGGATGGATTAGGAAAAAAATAGGGAAAAAATGGAAAAATAAAAAAAAATTAGGAAAAAAGAATTGTTGATACAAAGTTCACGGGTTATCTAAGATAAAGGATATATGCATATGCACCACACTGCCATCTCTTACAAAAAGAAGTGGGGCGCGTCTTCGTGGATTGAACGCATTGTACCAGTACTTATTATATTTAAATATACACGCAAAAGTAAGAAAAATATAGATTTTTTTATTAAGGTTTGTAGGAGTGAGATCCAGTCGTACAAAAATAATATTAAAATATATTTTCAATCAACAAAGAAACTATTACTCGTTTCAACACGTTATTTACATTTAATTACATATATTAAAATAGATAATTTCATTTAAAAATATTTACACACTTGACTTAAATGAAAGTATTCATTTAATTTCATAATACTCTAGATACATATCATGAATGATGCTTATTATTATAAAATAATATAAGTAAGTACATGAAATAATTATAAAAAAATATAAAATAAAATAACAGTATACAAGACTCCTTAGTAATTAAAAACTTGGAATCTGTCATCACTTCACAATTGCTCTCTTTATTATTTCATTTGCTATAGAATGAGACAGCAATAGTTTCAGAAGGTTTATAAGACATTTATGAACAAATGAGGAAGCACGTTGCTAAATTAAGGCCTGTCATTGTAAATGGTAACTAAAAAGTACAAAAAAAAACATAACATTACGCCTTGTATTCCCCGAAGGATTCAGCAGACGTGTTTTTAGTACGCCAGCTATGTTTAAGTCCCATGTAATAGGGGGCGAGCCTATTGCCATTAACCGGGTACAAATCCAGACTCCGGGCTGCTACTGAGAAATTCTTAATGGAGAAACCCAATAACTCTGCCCGACCGGGGGATCGAACCCAGGATCGCATACTCAGCAGTCAAATATAGTTTTTCATAATAGTTATACATGATGCTAAAAGAGAGGGGCCATTCAAGTATTACGTAAGCACGAAAGGGGGGTGAGGGGGGTCTTTGCTTAGCTTATTTTTGATGACATGAGGGACGGGGGTGTCTAGATGATGATTACGTCAGCAGTTATTAATTATTTACTTATTTTTCTAGACTTAAAAACTGCTGCTCATGAATAACAATAAAGAAACCTGATCCGTATTTAAAAAATATATATAACCAATGTTTACGTAAGCATACAAGGGGGTGCTTACTTTTGCTGACAAGGGGGAGGGGTGGGTCTAAAATTACTAAAATTCTGTTTACGTAATACTTGAATGGCCCCAGGATACAGTGATTTATTTAATATCTAACTCTGATAAAATGTGTAGATCTAACAATAATGCTAATAAGTACATACATATTCATAAAATATAATAACGCACTTGAGAAAATATAGAAAAGGAACGAGACGTGGAATTTACAAATGGGCTAAGTGTCCAAAAAACCGAAGTCAATATTTTTAATGTCAAAGGAGCTACATTGGGCAGCCAATCCATTTGTTATTTAATTTTTGATTCATTGTGTTTTGGCACTTAGCTCATTTGTAAATTCCAAGCCTCAGTTATTTTAATGAATAATTAATTACATAAATAATTAAATGTTACAACTGGTAATAAAATATGATTCAATACTCAATAATATTAAATTAAAACAGATATATGGAAATTGGTATACTATGCCCTTTATGGAAGCTTACGAGAATCATTAGCAGTATAAAGAGCTAATTAAATCTCTAAAATAAAAATAGGAATACAAACGTAAAATACTTAATATTTTTACTAATTATTCCTATTATTTATAATTGAAAAACAATTATTACAGCTTATAGCATTTCAAGGCACTAATGAAACAAAAATTGAGCACGCTGTAGGAATGCCAGTGTTTGTATACAGGATGTTTATTTTTACTTAAACAAGATTTTACGAGTCTATACTAATATTATAAAGAGGAAAGATTTGTATTTTTAGATTTTTGTATGTAACGAATAAACTTAAAAACTACTGGACCGATTTCAAAAATTATTTTGCCGTTAGAAAGCTACATTATCACTGAGTAACATAGGCTACGGGCGGAGCCGTGAGGACACAGCTAGTGTTTTATGAAGAGAGTGTTTAAGAATACTTTTCTTAGTGGAGATTTATTTCCTTTTCAAGATCAACGCACACTTATCTGAGCCGAAGTAAGCGAAGGAGTCGAAAGAATCGAATTTTAGAATTACTTGTATGAAATCCTATGAAACCTCGCACACTTATCCGCACCGAACCGTACGAATCGTTTCGACGTTTCGTTTAAACTTTGTTTCGTTTGGCGCGGTCGATTCTTTCCGCGCGGACAAGTGTGCAGTCACGTTTAGTGTTATAACAATTAAACAAGTGTCAGATACAGTAGTAATTGATGGATGTGACTCAAACGATGACAACGCAGACTCATCTTCTAAAAAGGCTTCGTCGACTCGATCTCATGAAAACTTGCTTAAGTTTAAATAAACACATAGTATTTGGAAGTTTATATGGCAATACACTGTATGGGAAGCTCATTATTCTAAAACTATAGCTATTTATTATAAAAACTCAACAGTTATTGGCTAAGACTTGGTATAAACGCTGCCTTTACGAATGTCCAGTATATCCAGTTTTGACTTAAGCATTGTCAGTATATGGCGACGCTGCCCGCAAAGGCAATCAACAACAATATCTTTTTTTTTCAACTGTACTGCTGTGGTCCTTGCAGACCGTTTCTACGTAACCGGGCAGTTATTGGCCAGGACCTGAAGGGTCTTCAACCAATGGAAATTCAGTTGTATGGTCATGTAGAAGATATATCAGACATAGTGTATGAGCGTAGCCTGGGTGGGCAAATGGGGTCGCTGTCCCATCTTGGGACAGAGAAGAATGGGTACTTAAATAGTCTAGATTCAGTCAAATCAACATCCATGTGTACTAAAATTGGCAGACCAATGCTCGACTATCGGTATATGGGCCTAAAAAAGAAGGGCATTTGCAAAATACCCCATAACCCCACTCTGCACTATCAAATTCAGTGAAAATTGACATAGGAACAATATCCATCGCTGTATGTAGACAAGCTGATAAAAATATCTCCTTCAATACACTGAACTAATTTACATATTGGGCCAAGTTAGGCCAAGTTGGGCCAACGTAACTCATTAGTTTCGATTATACTTCGACAGAAACAACATAACGCGCCTGGAAACCAGCGAACATGTTTGTCAAATATTACGCAGTCATTTCTTATGTTTTACAAACAAGAATGCAAAACTGTAAACTAATTTCGACGGTCCCTACGTATACTATCGAAACTACAAAATCTGTTTTTATTTTATCTGCTTAAAATGTGTGAAATTATGTTATCTTAAAGGTTATAAAATAACAAATTATTATGGGACCAAATGGCAACTATTCCGCATCAAACTAAAGAAGAATCACGTAAATCGGATCATGAATATCAGCGTAATCGGTTTACATACAAAATAAAAACTGAGGTTTTGTAGTTTCGATAGTATACGTAGGGACCGTCGATTTGTCAATCTTTAATATTCCATGATTCATGGTCAATGACATAAATTCTAACAAAAACATTTATATGTATGTAGTTCATTTGTCAAACACATTGATCAAACTCGGAGACTCTAATAAATTGTCAACAAAACGTAACTCTGCCATTCGTTTTGTTAACGCATAAGGCAGACTACACATAGGCCACTAATTACCGGTTTTCTGAAGGGTTGATTAACGCAAGAAATAACTATACAGCTGTCAGAACTTACGTAGAGATCAACTACGGTAACATGTCCCGCCCCTCCAAATTACTATCTCAATGTGTTTAGTCCCATCTTTACGAAAGAGTGTATGTAGTTGTAGTTTTTGTTTGACGGCTGTCTCAACACGCACACATGCGTTGGGAGTATTGGTGGTGCTTTATAAATACTTACACAAATACATTGAAGCGTTTTGAATTTTGGAGGGGAGGGACATGTTATCGTAGTTTATCTCTAAGTGATGTGATTACTTGTTAGTATTTTGGCAGACCAATCACAGGGTTTGACGTGAGATTTAAAAAGTTGATTAACCTTTTAGAAACCGGGGGTAAGTCGCTCGAGACACAGTTGGGGCCAGCGCAGAGCATTTTTCATTGCCAAACAATTATAGACATTGCTAGAGTTTAAATAA
Source organism: Amphipyra berbera (assembly GCA_910594945.2). NCBI lineage: Eukaryota > Metazoa > Arthropoda > Insecta > Lepidoptera > Noctuidae > Amphipyra > Amphipyra berbera. The sequence continues at coordinate 20,575,692 of OU343126.1, forward strand.
AATCGAAAATCACCTTTCGTTTCTAGTCGCTTCGATGCTCTCGGAGTCTAAGGGACTAGTAGTTGTGTTAATTGATTTTCGATCTTATTTCAACGCGAACAATGTCGATAATGGTTTGGCAGTGAAAAATGCTCTGCGCTGCGCTTCGCCAAATCTGCGCCGGCCCTTGAACGCCTCTTGTTTTTAGCTGCAAGCCATACTGATGTATATGAAGCCTAAAACCGTTGTTTTGTTACGTTCCATACGTTTCACATACACCAAACGGTACCAGCAGCTACACACAAATATCTATCTAATATGGTCTCTACCAACTTAACCTAAAGTAAACCTTAACCCGGGTACAGACTTACGAAATGTAACATACAATGTAACACGCAATGTAAGAATTTGCCGTCCACATCGTCGCAATGTATCATGCAATGTAACAGATTTCCTAAGTGTGGACGCCTTGCGCGCACGAACCGTGCACACTACGCGGGCGTACTACGTACCTTTCATGTTACATTGCATGTTACGTTACACGCCTTTAACCTAAACTAACTTTAATGTGTCAACTGACCGAGTTGGGTCAATCTCAAACTAGTGCCTGTATACAAACAGTTATTGATACACGCTGTATAATTCATATACACGCTGTATAATCCATTATTCAAAAACTTTAAAAAACCTTTTTTTCTTTACTTGAGATATTCTGTTGTCTCTATTAGTGTGATCACTATCACTTCTATATCAGTTTTGTAAGTGAGTCGATCACTATGACTCTCGGGACGACGACTCGGCGAGTATCGGCTCAGTATCGGGCGACTTCAGCAACTTCCTTATCAATATTATTATACCTCCTATTAGGAGCCCTACACCAATTACCTGGAAATATGAATTTTAGGTATTAGATTAGGTTACTTTTGATGTGGTAGCCTTGGCTGATCAACAATGAAGCAATTGATCGGTCGGAAGAGAAGATGTTTGTCGTCGATTAGTTTAGTTAGATTAGTTTAAAAACAATGAGATAAAAAAAAAGAAAAAAAATACAAGGTTAGTCGGAAAGGGGGTACTAAGCCGAAAGGGTGTTAAAAAACCAATAATAAGGGATAACTTTTGTTCTACAACTTTCCCCAAAACTCGATAGTTTAAGAGAAATAGTTGTTCAAAGATTTCATAAAAAATACGCTAAATTCTATCTATCCTCAGCTATGATCAGCTGTGTTTACATTTTGGGTCATATTTGGAGTCACGGATTAGAAACCCCATTTTCTGAATTCATAACTAAAGCAGGGATTAAGAATTTTCGAAAAAACTAAAATAAAAATTATTTTTGATGGAAAAAAATTAATCGAATTTTGTAATTTTAACACTTGCTTTAAAATAGTCATCAGTGATACTTTAAGTGGCCCGCGGCTTAGTACCCCCTTTCCGACTAACCTTGTATATATGATTAATCATTGATGGATTCATGCTCGATGACGGGTCGATGGTAATCGGGCAGATTAATACAGGGTGTATATCGAAATCATATAATTCCTTCAAACCTCGTGATGTACTGCTGACATAGATTAACACATCAAAGGATACTTTTGGATTCAATAAAAAAAAATACAAGCAGTAAACATGTTGTGTTCTTAACGTGAGGCATTTTAGCGCACCGAGTTAAACGACCGCGCGGCGAGCTATACCGCGTAATTCGCTCGGGGCGCTAAAATACCTCACGTTAAGAACATAATGTTTACATCTTGTATTTTTTTGACGTGACAACGTATAATAAAACGATGAACGCCGGCAGCATGCACGAAAAAGCGTGACTCATTGTCACGTTCCGTCTGAGGCGAGCGTGCGAGGGAGAGCGCAGAACAAGCGATAGAAAGGCACGATGTTTTGTTATGACGTTGTCACGTTAAACTATCATCCGTAAACCGACTTTACAGACAACCCATTTTTTTTTTTATTGTTCTATGTCAGCAGTACCTACGTCACGAGGTTTGAAGGAATTACACGATTTCATTTACACCCTGTATAGTGCAGTAAGAATTGTCGATCAACGTCGCCTGATCTCATTTTCTATCGATTGATGACATTGGTCGACGAAGGTCGGGTGGGGGTGAATTACCACACCCACTGGACCACCCATCCATTACAAACCGAATCGTTTGGCATCTGCCTAACCGAAAAGAAACGAATCGGAACCTTTTCGATAAGTCAGTTGGATCGTAGACTTTGCGTCGCTGCGCTTGCAAAATCCGCTATGTATTTTTTTTTTGAAAATCGGTCTTTGATGCTTTTTATAATACTTCTCAAGCCACGTGCACCTGTAAAATCTGATTTCTAATAATTTGCTGTCTTCTTAACCAATATCAACAAGCACATTGGGTCACCCGCGCGACGGCGTAACGAGTATTCCCAAGGAGGGTTGACGTCAGGCAGGCGGCCGGTCATAAAACAATAAGCCAAAACCTCTAACAACATCGATTTATGAAGTACATGTTGTGCCGACCCCGTGAAGAAGACGGATGAAAGAAGATTACACGTAGCGGAGATGACAATGTTGAGATGGATGTGTGGAGTGACGCGAATGGATAAAGTAAGAAATAAGTATATTAGAGGAAGTTTGAAAGTGGCACCAGTGACAGAAAAGTTGAAAGGAAAGCGTTTGTCTTGGTATGGGCATGTGCTGAGGAGGGATGAAACACATGTGACTAAGAGAGTGATGAATATGAATGTTGATGGATGGAGGGGGAGAGGGAGACCTAAAAAAAGATGGATGGATTGTGTGAGGGAGGATATGAAAGATAAGGGAGTAAATGATAATGAGACGGCTGACAGGGAAGAGTGGAAGAGAAAAACATATTGCGCCGACCCCAAGTAACTTGGGACCAGGGCAGGAAGATGATGATGTTGTGCCGACCCCACCCAGTGTGGGATAAGGGCAGGAATAAGAAGAAGATGAGTACGTGGCTTGAGAAGTATTATAAAATAGCATCAAGGACCGATTTAGAAAAAAAAAAGTGAATTTTGCAGGCGCAGCGACGCTTAGTCTCTGTCACCTCTGACTTAGACCAGAGTCAACAGCTAAGTCACTTCAATTTTTTTTTAATCAGTTGTGTAAGTCGAAAGTCAACCTTTCCGAAGTCGGAATTTTCGGAAGAAAAATTGCGAACATTTATCCCTACTATTGTTTTTCTGCTACAGCTAGAAAAACTGTATGCTTAAATTGCACCATGGGAGTCCATTGTGTTCCGAAAACCTAAGTAAGTTAGGTAAAAAGCACTCACAGTGAGCGCGTATAGTGCATAAGGCACCCAGTAGCGCATTCGCAGAGCGAAGCGAGCCATCCGCGCGTACTCCGGGGTGGTGGACATCTCCTGGCGGAACCAGAACATCGGCACCAGCGTGTCTGCATCCGGCAGGGCGTTGTTTATGCTGGAAAATATTTATAACAGTTTAAAATCTGCGCTACAAGTCGGTCGATTCCTCCTTGAAACAAATATTAGTCTTCTTCTTTTCGTGTGATTAGTGACTAATATATACAATTATACATCATTTCCGATCAATATCTATCTATTATTTTGGTCAAAGAATCAGCATTGCCATACAACGTGACGATGCTGCCAGCTTTTTGGGCACTTTTCCTGTTGACAGCGATGCGGACGAATTTTTTGATGCCCTTTCATTGTTTTACCTTAGATTTGTATTATAGTTAAGATTTATATTGTAAATAATTTAGTAAAACATTGAATAAATTAATGTTTATATATCTATTATAATACATTTTTCTTCTTCTTCTTCCTGCCCTTATCACATGTATTAGGTCCCCACCTATCCCCCCCGGTGGGTTCCCGCATTGTCGTTGCGGGGGGGGCTTAGTAGCCGTGGCTTCGAGCCCCACGGTGAAGCGAAGAGGAATCCGAGGAGGGGCTGCTCGTCGGGGCTTGGGCCTGGAAGCCCTCGACGTAGCGGCCAAGTAAGTTGCGGTGTCGCCTGGGCGACATCGCAACTGAGGAGGGCCGCGATGTCTTATGGGAGGCATTGCGGCTGAAGGGTGGAGGCCGCGGCGGGAGAGGAGTGCCGGTATTACGGTGCGCCGTTCTCCCTACCTTCCGCGGCCTGACGGGGCCGCCACCGTCAGATGGCGGACGCGGTGGGGCCGCAGGGGGAGACGAGTGTCGGTGTTTAGTTGGCCGCTCTCCCTATCCTCTGCGGCCGAAAAGTGGTAGGCGGCGGGGCCACTAACCTGACCCGTCGCAGGGGGACCAGGGGTGCCCAGACACGGGGTAGTCTGGCGCCCATGTACTTGTTTGGTCCCCGGGGTGGTCACGGCGTACCATGTGTTCTGGTGCGCCGGTGTGTGGGGTGCCCCCCGCGCCTCTCAGGAGGTCGTGGGGTGGGGCCCTACAGTGGAGAGGTCCACCAGCAATTGGTGGACCAAGACCTGCCGGGGTTGCGGTGCATGCAATAGCGAATCTCGCGACCCCGGCCTTAGGTCAGAAGGAGGGACACCGTGGTGGTTTTAGCCGGTAAGAGTCCGGCACACCCCCCCCGTCTTCCCCAGACGGGGGATAGTCCATGAGGATTTCCCCACGATAATAAAAAAAAAAAAAAAAGCTTTTAAATCAGCGTTTTGTATGGAGAATTTTAAAGAAGTTGCATTTTTCATACTAACATTTTCTTAATTTATTTAACAACTATGAACACTAATATTTTAAAACTTTTATGCACTAATGTTTAAAAACTAAGATAACGTATGCCACTTAGATTATGCGACAAAAATGAGTTTTGTCTAAGTTAAAACAAAAATAGTGGTCATTTCTGCTAACAAAAAGAGGAGTCATTTTTAAGGTATTTTTTATGTTTAGAAAACTATACGTAATAAGGTTTTTTACTATTGGTAGTTGTCTATGATGGTCATTATTCGATATAATATCAAGCAATTGATGAATATTTTAAATCATAGAAGTGACGAGGTTCTCTATTTGTGAGAAAAAAACGCCAATTTCATAGGTGGGGACCTAATATTTCTATTATAATACATTATTGAGGTAAATTGTACACACGTCAAGGAATTGATCAAACACTAAGGCTGGTGTTCCCTAACATTATATTTCTTATTTTCGTGTGGTTAGTAACTAACCTGGTGTCAGTTTATGCCACCCATGAACACATAAGCATATAAAACTAGACTCACCTAATTCCAGTGACGTGTCTGACGAGCAGATTGATCTGAAGCTGCGCGCCGACCGCTAGTGGCATGCCCGTGAACATCTCTAACGATAGCCTGAAGTTCATGTCTCTGTGGACGGAGGATCAGATTAATTAGTGTTGGTGGAAAAAAAAATGCCTGGAATTTAATATATTTGCAAACTCAAATGGCAGAGAGCTGACCAACTTTGAGTTCTTCAATTTCGAAGAATGTTTCTCGGATGATGATTTGGTGGCATATTGTTAGACCAATGCACACTTCCCGTGGGTGATGAAAAAAAGTGGAAAGGGAAAATAGTAGACAAAGGACGGTGGGGAAATTATGTCGGGAGGAAGGCAAAATCTTTTTTTTTTCCTGTTCTGTATTTTTATTGTGAGATAGGATCCCTTTTAGGGTTCCGTACCCAAAGGGTAAAACGGGATCCTATTACTAAGACTCCGCTGTCCGTCCGTCCGTCTGTGACCAGGCTGTATCTCATGAAACGTGATAGTTAGAAGGTTGAAATTTTCACAGATGATGTATTTCTGTTGCCGCTATAACAACAAATAACATAAAAAACGCTGTATCTAAAAAACAGAATAAAATAAATATTTAACGGAACGTACGGAACTCTTCGTGCGCGAGTCCGACTCGCACTTGGCCGGTTTTTTGGTCTTGTGCAGGTTGTTTTAATTTTTGTTATGTTTTTTAGGTATTTTTCTTTCTTTCTTTGATATCTAAATCACAAATCTTTTCGCGTTCCCTGATGGCACTCAAATGCAAAAATATTCGGGATGACAGAGTGAGAGCAGGTCGTCTGCCTCGGGAGCCAACACTATGACGTCATGCATAGGAATGAAGTATGGTGTTCCTCCTACGAAAAGGGAGGAATCTCCAACAGCAGCCTATTGCCAAGCGGGCCGCATTTATTCAAACTACGCATCAAATTCTGCTTGTGAGATTCAGGAATTCGTGACGTCATATCGAGAGTTGTCACTCATCGCTACCGCCCACTACAGTTCTGCGTAATTCATATGGTGCGTGATAGATGGCGCTACAGTCTCATCTGTTACATTGGGAGTGGAGACGAACTTGGCATATAAAGAACCGATAGTCTGATATGATGATCTAGTAGATACTCACTCTGTAGCATTTATGCCTTCAACCTTGCTGGCGTAGATGGGGTCGGAGTGTAGGAAGTGCGGCAGAGACACGAAGGCGGGCGCGCCGAACCGACAGTCGGACACGTTGAGAGCGCCCGACGGGAGGCAGTCGGCGTTACGAACTTCATCACAGTAGCAAGCCTAGGAAGAACAAACAAATTAATATTAAATGACGTAGTCAGAACTGCCTCGTCGGTCTAGTGGTGGCAAGCGCGACTGCTGATTGTGAGGTCCTGTGGTATTGGGTTTTTCCGTGTGGAATTCCTCAGTAGCAGCCCGGAGTTTGCATTTCTGCCCGGTTGATGGCAGGCTCGCCCCCTTTTACATGGGACTTAAACATAACGGCGAAATGATGGTGTTACTATACACATCTGCCCAATCCTTCGAGGAATACAGGCGTGATGTTGTGTTATGTGAAGTCTAGAAAATCCGAATAGTCCAGTCATTTCAATTTTGTATAAAAGATTAACAAACCTTTGATCGTGAAACATTCATACTGCTTAAGAAACGCGATATAATTAGTAAAGTCGTTTACGTCAATGGATACGATTCGCGTAATAGTCTGCGCGCAAGTGCTTAGTCACTGCCTGAGATATAATAGCGGCAGGAGGGGGGGGGGGGGGGGAGGGTGCGAAACATTAGACGCACTCTGTCAGTTTGCTTTATGTTGTGAACCGCGCGCACCCCCCTCCTGCCGCTCACATACCTCAGGAGGTGACTAGCACTTGCGCGCGGACTATAACAGACAACAATAAGAGGTAAGTTTTTCATAAAAAATGTGTTTGAAAAATAAGAGATAATTCAAAATTGGACATTTATTGCTTACATATTTCTTGGCACGTCAATGCGTGTTACTATACTCGGGCCATTCATTATAAACGTGCGAACTGAGTCATAAATCATTACGTTAAAGGAATTTGAAAATGCTGCGCAACTCGTTATCGATAAGGGGATGCCGCTCGAACGCAGGTGGGCGACGCGGTACGTCGATGACTAATTAATGCAATTAGGTGAAAGGTAGGTATTAATTTAAGTTTTATAGCATTTAATATACAGGTAGTATGTTTTTAGAAGCAGAAATAAAAAAAACACATCCTAAACAATATTTGCATTATTTCCTTAGCCGCTCACTCATTACCTTTTATCGATTATCGACAAAGCCTTTATTAGTGTTACACACAGCACTAGGGCAGTTCCATAAGGCCTATAAGTGCGAGCGAGAGGTCCGATCAAAATGATTTATGACTCAGTTCGCACATTGGAATGGCCCGAGTATAGCAGGTATTATGAAGGATAATCAAAGATAATTTACGTACCATATGCGGGTATTTATGTCCATTGTCAAATACAGAGTCGTTGGCGGCGTACTGGACGCCAGAGATGCCTTCCACAGACACGTCTTTATCTTTACTTAGGATTAAGTACCTGGAATGAAGAAAAATAACATTTCATTTAAAATAAAACAAGACCAAATCATCACACTGTATACAGAATCTCTAAATTAGTTGTTCTGCCTAGCCCTTTCCCAACTATGTTGGGGTCAGCTTTCAGTCTAACCAGATGCGGCTGGATACCAGTATTTTATACGGAGCGACTGCCATCAGACATCCGCAACCCAGTTACAGGGCAATGCCGATACTCAAAGGTTAGACCGGATGTCAGACTTTCAGGCTTCTGACTAGAAAGAAGAAAGAAAGAAAGAAAAAGTATTTATTTTCCGCCCACGCGGACGCATACGGATCCTTAAAATTAAAAATATAATGTTTCTTAAAAATTAACACTTAAATTTAAACCTAGTATATTAAACAACACGGTAACCCAAACACACAAAAAAAAAAAAAATCTATGGTTACTATTATTTAGACTACCCGTATCGACTGTCATAGATATGCGTATGACACCCGGTACCGACTGTTTAACGTGCTCTCCGAGGCACGGAGGGGTCTTGATGTATAATGAACGGCCACCCATCCACAGACTGATCGCGACAAGCGCAGTTTAACCACGCAAATAGTATGATCCTCCTCTAAATTAGTATAAAACCATTAAGGTCCGGCTACACACTCAATCTAATTTGCACATGTAATTATGTAATATGTTAAGACGGCAAAACGTTTGTGGAAACGGTAATGTGGAGGAATGAAGTATGATGTTCCTCTATCGAAAAGGAAGGGTCCTCCAACCAGGCGGGTTACAAGACCTGAGGCATACGCTTGGCGGGCTACTGCCCAACGGTTAGTGTTGGGAAGTTCTATTTATAATACTGGGTGTAAAAATAGCCTTAACGAAACCGAAGTCTACGCATACTGTACATCAAACTAAGTAACATACAGCAAAAATAATTGCTGGGAAACGAGTTTTATTTTTTGGTATTAAAAAATAGCTTTGAATGCGCGCAATGTATGCGCGCGCGCAGCTGACTGTGTCTACATTTCGAAAATGTTGATAATATTTGTATAGAAGAATGTTTAGTAATAACAGTTAAACTTAGTTTTCGTGAAAAACGTTCAAAAATATGGTGACTCGGAGTCACCATATTTTTGAACGTTTCAATATCAATATCTCCATAACCAGTCGGTTCCCAGGTATGGCCCAATACCAAAAAATCTTCGTATTGATGGGAGGAATACGTGGCTCTCGGCTTCGTTAAGGGTATTTTTACACCCGATATATTATTTGCGTCTCAAATCTTGATATCGCGATGCAGGATTCTGTGACGTCATATTTGAGAGTTGTCATTATTGTCACTGTAGTCGACACAATCGTCGTACTGCGTAGTTCACATGTGGCGTGATAGATGTCGCCACAGTTATTAACGAAAATACCGTTTGCGCATGAAAGTCGCTACGTGTATCCGCAAGTAAGTCCACATTTTTCACAGCTTTTATATAGAAAATCTGTTATCAAATCATATTTATAACTCAGATAAAAGTAACCTGATATTGGTAAAATAAACCTAAGTTGAGCAAAACATGACAAAGGTTTTTTAAAGAAAAGAACACTTTTCAATTTAATATTAAGGCCCCGTTTATTGTGACGCCGGATCCGCCGCGCACTCCGCTGCGTACTGTCATACCGTACAACTACAACTCAAACAAAACGCTCCGAAAAACGCGTCTCCATAACCGCTCTAATACATCGTCATATGTCTGACCTGCCCACTGCCTCGTTGGTCTAGTGGTGAGGTCCTGGGTTCAATCCCCAGGACGGGTAAAGTGTTATTGGCTTTTTCCGTGTGGGATACCTCAGTAGCAGCCCGGAGTTTCGATTTGTGCCCGGTTGATGGGCTCGCCCCCTATTACATTTACATGGGACTTAAACATGGCGAAACGAGGGTGTTACTATACACCTCTGCCCAACCCTTCAGGGAATACAACTGTGATGTTATGTTTGACCTGTCCGCTTTACGCGCCGCATCACGCTCCGTGCTAAGCTCCGTGTTTCCATAAACGAAGCCTTAGAATCTTGTCGTGCATTTTATAGCATGCGTAAGGTCAACGACCTAATGTAAATTGGGAACACGCATCGTTCGAGCTTTTCGTAAAAAACAAGTAGAATGTTAACCGGTACATTACGAAATATATTGGTAAAATTAATAGCTGCTTTAGTACTATTTTGAATGAATTTAGTCATAGAATGTGTCAGCAATGTTTTTTCGTTCATAGTCATACCATCATAACCGGGTAGGTGATCGTTCGTTATACATTGAGACTCCTCCGTGCCTCGGAGAAACCGTCGGTCCTGGACGACATACGAATACCTATGACAACAGTGAAGGAAAACATCGTGAGGAAGCCGGCATGCCTGAGAGATATTTCTCGACGCCGTGTGAAGCCAAGTCAGAGGACCATGGGCGGCATAAACTCTGACATCAGGTTAGTCACGAACTACACGAAAAAAAATACCTATGACAGCCGTTACGGGTAGTCAGATGCCCGAAAGTCTGACGACCGGTCTAACCTAAGGATATCGGCTTGCCCAATAACTGGGTTGCGGAGGTCTGATGGCATCTGGTTAGACTGAAAGCCGAATTATACTCTCTTACTGGCAGAGGTATTTGTCTATCAGAATACTTAGAACTGCCTAGTTAGTCTAGTGGTGGCAAGCGCGACTGCTGATCGTGAGGTCCTGGGTTCGATCCCCGGGTCGGGCAAAGTGTAATTGGGTTTTTCCGCGTAGAATTCCTCAGTAGCAACCCAGAGTTTGGATTTGTGCCCAGTTGATGGCAATAGGCTCGCCCGCTATTACATGTGATTTAAACATAACGGCGAAATGAGGGTGTTACTATACGCCTCTGCCCATCCCTTCAGGGAATACAGGCGTGATGTTAAACTTAGACAGTCTAAATAAATGCATTCTTTGTTTATCTTTTACTTCTAGATAAGCGTTGTAAAGATTTGATTCATAAACATTATCTGCTCTAACAACAAAGAGTGTCATCGTCCCTTTCAAACAATATCTTATCTATACTATCTATAATAATATTATAAAGAGGAAAGATTTGTATTTTTGTATGTAACGAATAAACTTAAAAACTAATGGACCGATTTCAAAAATTCTTTTGCCGTTAGAAAGCTACATTATCACTGAGTAACATAGGCTATATTTATTACTGAAATAAAACATTTCTTTTATTTTTTTTGAAATGGGTTTGCTCTTGCCTCTAGTCTAGGTCAAAGGAGACAGAGACAAAGTCTACGATGGAGTGAGCTTACCCAGAAGAAGCCTGTTAACTCTAACTTTGAAGAGATTCAGGTTGAATGCGTTCGGGAACACAGACGCAGGCAGAGAGTTCCACTCTTTTGCAGTGCGCATTATGAAGGATGTTTGGAAGCGCTTAGTGCGAATTGGTGGAATGGCAACTAAGTAAGGATGTTAACTTGCAGTGCGTCTAGATGTCCGATGGTAGAAGGGGGCCGGTGGGATGAGGTTGTGAAGTTGTGCGGACAGAGCGAAGCTGTGTGGACACAGCTAGTATCTCATATCTCCGTTTGATAAAGTGTAACTGATATTTACACACAATGTATTTTCTGATTCCTATCTAGAATCTAAAACGATGTTGAAACTTACCCGTCATCTCACCCTTAAGAGTCAACACAACATAATAACACGCCTTACATTTCCTGAAGGGTTCGGCAGAGGTGTTTTTAGTACAACCTCGTTTCGCCAGTTATGTATGTAGGTAGACCCATGTAATAGGGGACGAGCCTATTGTCATTAACCGGGCACAAATCCAGACACCGGGCTGCTACTGAGGAATTCCACACAGAAAAATCCAAAAACACTTTGCCCGACCGGGGATCGAACCCAAGACCCCATACTCAACAGTCGCGCTTGCGACTACTAGACTAACAAGGCAGTCAAAATATAAATAGTAGTAAGTATATTCATTGACTTCCTGTTCATCAAAGGTTGTCTGGTAGATATCGCTATCAACGATAAGACCGCCATTGTACCCTTTAATGTTTGTTATTGTATAAGAGCTGTGTTACAATTTTGGTGTACAATAAAGTATATTCTATTCTATATTCTAAGTACAGAAACCTCACTCCCTAATAAAAATATCGTAAAAATACAAACAGTGCAACAGGTACCCTATAAAAATATGCTCCGTGCATGCGAAATTGAACTTTAGCGTTAGACGAGAAAGTTCCTATTCCACTGTGCGTTAGCGCTCTTATTGCATTTCAGTTCGGTCACTCTAACATTCGGGTGGGTTTTCAAATGTAATGTATCGCATTTTTTTCTTGGTATTTGACGCATTACTTCAAGAATGACGTTTCCATAATACACATAACATAATTATATAACATCACTCCTGTATTCCTCGAAGGGTTCGGCAGAGGTGAATAGTAACACCCTCATTCCCCGTTATGTTTAAGTCCCATGTAATAGAGGGCGAGCCTATTGCCATCAACCGGGCACAAATCCAAACCCCAGGCTGCTATCGAGGAATTCCACGCGGAAAAAGCTAATAACACTTTGTCCGACCTGGGGATCGAACCCAGGACCTCACGTTCAGCAGTTGAGGTTGCCACCACCAAACAAACGAGTTAGTTCTATATTCTACGTTACTATACGTACTTTCTATCTTGACGTTTCTATATTTTCTACTATTTATTATTCTATGCTGAGTCGATTCCAACAGAGTTGGGAACAGGTTTGACAGTCAACGATGCATCCTCTGGAAGCCGACCAACGAGGGAAAGGCTAAACTGATACTCACTTGTGGCCTGCGGGCGGCGGGTTAGCGGACCCGCCGCCCGACCAGTAACAGGCCCGAGAAGGTGGCGCGCTGTGTTCCGCGCGCGCTCCTCAGGAGAACGTGGGGCAAGGCCCCACAGAGGAGAGATCCGCCGAGGGTTGGTGGACCGGGACCTGCCGGGGTTGTGGTGCATGCTTTTGCTAATCCCGCAACCCCGCCCGAACGACCAAGAGGAGGAACACCGTTGGTTTTTAGCCGGTAAGAGTCCGGCAGACCCCCTCGCCTTCCCCGAGCGAGGGACATCCATGGGGACCTTCCAACGATAAAAAAAGAAAAAGTTGATACTCACGTGCATATATCCGACGCGAACACATACACCTCTGGCTGACCAAGCTCGGGCGCCCACAGCTCCCCCGTGGACCCCTTCACCACCCCACACTCGTCCCTATAGTCCGTCCTGCTGGAGTACTGCCACTGCTGCACATTACCAAGCTGGGAGAAGTCTGATGCCCCCGTGTTCATGTTGAAAGACCCGTCGAATTCTATGGAGCCGTTGCGCTGTGAAAAGAAAAAAGAAACTTAAATTTGGTGAGGTGGACAATTTGGAAATTGTTGATGAATACCACATTGACAGGTATAGCCCCATCTGATAATGGGTCTACCTATACTTCTTCCTGCCCTTATCCCACACTAGGTGGGGTCGGCACAACATATTTCGTAAATCCATGTTGTTATAGGTTTTGGCTTATTGTTTCATGACCGGCCGCCTGCCTGACATCAACCCTCCTTGGGAATACTCGTTGCGCCGTCGCGCGGGTGACCCAATGTGCTTGCTGATATTATGCACTGGGTCAATGGGTCTACCTATACATGGTCCTCAATGTTAAAATGATCTAAGCCTACTCCCAATTATGTTTGGGGTCGCTTGGCTTCTTCTCTTACCAGATGCAGCTGAATTTTAGTATGTTTCAGGGAGCGGCTCCTATATCAAATCCGAAACCAAATTATTGGCGAGACAACGTTAAGTTAGGCTCTGGGCGACGGTTCGGTTCCCAGGAAGGGCAGTTTCAACAAGCAAATTCTCGGTGGCCATCTGAGGTTTGGAAATTAGCCTGGCAAATGGAAATAGGCTCGACCCCAATGACAAACTATAGGTATACAACATTGCATAACGACCGACATAGAAGATGACGAACCTGACGTGACCTTGATGTAGGTATATTCTTGATCTTATCGTTATCAACACGTGGAACAGATGCAGGCGTTCACATAACGTAATTACTACTGATTAGCGGATCACTAAATTTTAAATCAATTAATATCTGAATAAAATAATCAAGAAAGGCTAATCTTTTTTGTATATACCTATAGATTAATAGAAGGTAACTCTTATCAGCAGATTTATAGCGGTAATTAAAATTAAACTGCGATAACCAATGTCTGACAAGCGAGATAATTATTAGAGAATTCTGTCTCACTTTGTAGATATTCATTGTAGCAGTTGTTAATGCGCCCATTAACAACATTAAAACTGAAAGGTATTAATAGATTAATCCTCGATTTCTAAAAGGTTGATCAACGCAAAAAAAAGCAACTAACCATCTGCGCAAACGTATGTCAAGTGATGGTCCGCCAATCACAGTAGTTTACATGATATTTGACCACAGATTAAATAAAAAATTACGGTAATATTTCCTATATTGCTAAGCAGTAAGTTAACGACTAATGGCCGGTTCCTATGCCCAAAAACGAATCGTTTTGCTTACCAATAGTAGCATTTTTTATTGTCAAACTTAGTATATAAATAGACTCATAAGCTAATTTTAAGTGCGATAGCTACAAACGTATAGGAGGGTCTTCTATGCAAAGCTATGGGGTCTTTGCTTCGTTATTGCTAAAGATTGAAGTCTTTATTTTAACCAATAACAGTCGGTTAATCATAGGAGTGGGCCATTTGCTTTTGCGAATCCCGCGACCCCGGCCGAACGGTCAGGAGGAGGAACACCGTTGGTTTTAAGCCGGTAAGTGCCCGGCACACCCCCTCGCCTTCCCCGGGCGAGGGACATCCATGAGGATTTTCCAACGATAAAAAAAAGAATGGACCATTAACATACTATATGACAACTTTGTCGTAACCTATAACGTCAAATTCTTTGTTGTCCACGTATTGTGTATCATCTAAAAATATCCATACTTGTAATCATACGATGAGTATCCACACATTTATCAAATGTGTCAACAAGTTGACATGTATAATATGGCATCATTATAATATGCACTTCATTTCTTAGAGCTAGGATACCATAGCCTGTGTAGTATAGAATATTTAATTTTAATTACTTGTTTTTTTACATTATAAGTACATATGTTATTCTCCATTATGTGCAAAAACGATATGGATACAGCACTGGTCGACCTAGTGCTATCCTGCTTTATGAATCAACAAACTAATGTAAGAGACTTTTCCCATTAAAAATGTAAGCTCCTATAATGTATTCAAAGTACAACTTGCTTGATATGTAGTCGAAAAATATAGTTAATCTCTAATAGCAGTCAGCTACTACTGAATGCATTATAGAAATACCCACTTATGCAAATAAAAAAGAAATAAAAAAAAAACGACCTACGAGAAATCCTAGTAATAAGCACTATTGGGTATATTGTATTTCTCATGTAAGTGACTGTAATCTTTTATGAGAAGAAATTTCTTTAAACACACTTTTCATAGTGTTTGTATCGTTTCAGTGAGAATGTACATAATGTTTAGAGACAATACACATTTCTTGTTTTTTTTTAACATTTCCCCGCTCTTGGAGTTCTCTTGTATAGTGGGTGCGTTTACAGACACAAATCTTCACATGCACACACACCCAGACCCGGAACAACTATCTGTAGACCATACAAATATTTGATCCGAGTGGAAATCGAACCCACGACCCGTAGCGCCGAAACTAACCGCTCAACCACTGCACCAAACCTGTTCTACAATTTTTACATTTTTTACCAACATTTGACCAAACCATTAAAAACTAGCGGCCCGTCCCGGCTTCGCACGGGTGGACATTATTCCCGTTTTTACAACATTTTTCATTTATGCTCCGCTCCTATTGGTCGTAGCGTGATGTTATATAGCCTATAACCTTCCTCGATAAATGGACTATCCAACACAAAAATATTTTTTCAATTCCAACCAGTAGTTCCTGAGATTAGAGCGTTCAAACAAACAAACTCTTCAGCTTTATAATATTAGTATACAAGGTTAGTCGAGGGATGATGGGTCTGACAAAGTTATTCGGAAAGGGGGTACTAAGCCGAAAGGGTGTTAAAGTACCCATAATAAGAGATAACTTTTGTTCTAAAACTTTCCCCAAAACTCGATAGTTTAAGAGAAGTAGCTTTTCAAAGATTTCATAAAAAATATGCTAAAATCTATCTGTCCATAGCTATGATCAGCTGTTTTTACAATTTAGGTCATATTTGGGGTCACGGATTAGAAAATTAATTTTCTGAATTCATAACTAAAACAGGTAAATTTATAAAAAATAAATAAATATAAATCTTTTTGCATGCAAATAAAAATTATCGAATATTGAAATTTTAACACTTGCTTTTAAATAGTCATCAGTGATACTTTAGGTGGCCCGCGGCTTAAATGATTTTTATTTCTGTAAATAAATCAGTTACAGACACTTTTACAAGTCAATGTAATGTTTTTTTTTTAATACTAGATGGCGCCGGCATTTCCTATCTGACTAGCTCTGAGAAGAAAAGCCGAAACAAACTCAGAGATCAAGGTCTCTTTTAAAGTCCAGACATTGTGGTATAAAAACTATGTGAGTGTAACAACGTAGGGCAACATCTGGAATGGCCTTTTTAGGAAAGTGCCATAGCAGGTTTGAGTTGACCTGTCCTAACTGACGGCACACATGCATCAGTCATCGCGTAGCTCAAACCTTATTTAAGGGAGCTCAACAACCCGACTGCCGCACGACGCTACCAATAAGCCGGACATTTGCGTAGTTCACAAAAAAAAAACTCAAAACCGCCAAACAGTTAAAAAATTCGTGTATAAAGCTAGCCTACATGGTACTTACATTCACAATTTGAAAAAATAAGAACATGACATAGTAAAGGAAATATTCAATAATTAATTGAAAAAAAATATTCAATAGATGTCAAAATCATAAAAAATAAAATAAAAAATAATGTCATATAAAAATAATTTCAATAATTACAATGATGTGTCTGTGGTAACAGCACCCCCTTTCCGACTAGCCATGTAGATACCTGAGCTCTAGGGGGTTCTTGGTCAAAATAGGCCCCAGTTTTTACAAACAAACTCCTTGGAACAGCCGGACTATTCCCAGGCACATTTATTAGTAACTTATGCATGATTCCATTACACAACAGAGAAAGCTACTCGTATGATCCATGAAGGAATTCTGCCGAACGTAACAAACGCTGTGACGCAATCTAATAACGATAACTGCATGTGTAGCGTGCATTGTCTGTTTTGGGAGAGGTAGAAATCTCAACTGAACGAAATATGAAACTGATAAAAGAAACTACCTCGTTGGTCTAGTGGTGGCAAGCGTGACTGCTAATCGTTAGCTCCTGGGTTCGATCGCCAGGTCGGGCAAAGTGTTATTGCAGCGGAGTTTGGATTTGTGCCCGATTGATGGCATTTAGCTCGCCCCCTATTACATGGGACTTAAACATAGCGGTGAAATGAGTGTATTACTATACACCTCTGCCCAACTCTTCGGGGAATATAGGCGTGATGTTATGTTTATGTACAAGATATCGTATCGTGAGCTGCAAATCCTAACTGGTCGTGGGCAGGACACCGTGCAAGAAGAAACGATGGCAGTTGGAGTAAGGCCATTACCGATTGGTACCTTAGAGCAAGCAATAGTAGTGTAAAAACGGCCAGTAACAAGGTGAGGAGATGACATCAGAAAAATTGCGGGGGGGAAATTAGATTGGCGTCAACGGAAGGCGTCGGAACAGTGGGTAACTTGAAGCTGTGGATGAAGATAATGATTTCATTGAAAGTTAAGAATGCACAATATGACTAAAAAGTTGTATAGTAAGTATTGTCAATTTGATAATAAACCCTTGTGTTTCCGGAGGTTTTTTTTTTTCTATTCGATTGCTTGTAGATGGTCTTGCGGACCGTTTCTACGTAACCGGGCCATTATTGACGAGACCTGAAGGGCCTCCAACCAATGGGGACGAGTAAAATACTTAACCTACGCTAACTACTACTAACATCATGACTACTAGCAACAACAGCACTAAGGGCGACCCCTAATGGAACTCGGACCTCGGCTTAGGGCGTTGCTGTCGAGAGAACAAGGAGGGAGACAGCTTGATGAGGGCTGAATTAACGGCGTGAATTGAGTTACCGAATTATAGAGCGAACAAAACATTAAGAGGGATGCCGAGTTCTGGTAAAAAAGTTGAGCTAATTCATCATTTCTTGTCGATATCTTCAGAAGCGATTCAAGAACGATTTTAGGAAGATGTGCACCAAATTAAAACTGACCATCAACCGGTCTGACACAGGTAATTGATTGTTCATTGTAGCGGTTCAGTTCATGTTTTGTAATAGTGTTTGATGTGCTAAGTATTTGTACTGAATGCAAAAGGCGGAGTTCCGGGTGTCGTAATTTGGAAGAGGGCCGAATTATCGGATAATTGTTTAATGGATTCTATATAATATGTGAATTAGAACGGAGACAGTGGCAAGGCTGTTAACAGCAGTGATAGCCTAGTGGTGTGACCGTCGGACTGCCAAGCCATAGGTCTCGAGTTATTTATTTATTTATTAAACTCACACACACTATCTTTACAGGATGACCCCAATACAATAGTGGGTTGCAAACACACACCAGATAAATAGAAAATCAACTTACGGGACTTACAAAACTAAACTTTAAAAATATATAAAAAGCAACACTTAACTCTATTAATACACAATCTACAGTCAGACTACAGACAGAATTATATATACCTATGCAATAATTATCAGACTAAACTCTTTTTTTCGAACCCAAGGCACCCACGGCGCACCTCTGACTTTTCGGATTCATGTGCGTATTGTATAATTATCACTTGATTAAAAACGGTGATGCAAAACATCGTGAGGAAACCGATGCTTGAGAGATATTTTTCGACGGCATGTGAAGCTACACCAGGTTAGTCCCTAACCACACGAAAAGAAGTGCAGGTACACTATTTGCAATAGGTACCTGCCGATCTAATTCTGGCGACCGTTCACCAATTCGGCGGATGGCAGCATCATACAATACAGAATTCGAACACTTAGACATATTTACATGCTCCATGCAAAAGTTTCGAAGACTTTTGTATGAGACACTGATTTCGTAATTTCATCATTAGTAGGCATAATACTTTACTTCTTCTCTTTTTGTTTTTATAATTTGTTTTAATTGCACGAACAGCTTATTTCCTAGCAATTTAAAGTTATCTGTGAACAGCGCTGTGGGCTGCATTATTATTTAAGATATTTATGGTATCATGTTGTAATATCCCATAATGTAGCTGTTTGTTGTTCCAATTTTATAAAATAAAATACTAGCTGTCTCCTCACGGCTCCGCCCGTAGCCTATGTTACTCAGTGATAATGTAGCTTTCTAACGGCAAAAGATTTTTTGAAATCGGTCCAGTAGTTTTTAAGTTTATTCGTTACATACAAAAATAAAAATCTTTCCTCTTTATAATATTAGGTATTATAGAAAATAAAATAAAATACTGGGTGACGGCTCTAATGGCCTAAACCTGAGATTAAAACAACAGTATGTCTACATTATTATCAGCTTAAATTAACATTTTGTTAATAAGTATTAAGTCTTATTACATAATTGTTTTATGGCCAGAAGATTAAAACAGTTAATCGTTCAAGTTAGCATTACCATTAAAATCGGTAAAAGTGGGTACAATGTGATTCATTGTGCCGTGACATTGACGAGGAGGTCAGACTGCTCGTTATGTAATATTCGCGCAATTGGTGTTGCGACATCCATTTGAATCGTGGTAGACTGTTATTAGTAAGTGTAAATAATATTTGTATAGTTGCTGTTCGGCCATGTTAATAAACACTAGCTGTGTACTCACGGCTCCGCCCGCGTAAGAAGTTTTATTCCAGTAATAAATATAGCCTATGTTACTCAGTGATAATGTAGCTTTCTAACGGCAAAAGAATTTTTGAAATCGGTCCAGTAGTTTTTAAGTTTATTCGTTACATTCAAAAATACAAATCTTTCCTCTTTATAATATTAGTATAGATTTAGATAACATCACGCCTGTATTCCCCGAAGGGTAGGGCAGAGGTGTATAGTAACACCCTCATTTCGCCGTTATGTTTAAGGTCCCATGTAATATGGGGCGAGCCTATTGCCATCAACCAGGCACAAATTCAAACTCCGGGCTGCTACTGAGGAATTCCACACTGAAAAACCCAATAACACTTTGCCCGACCTGGGGATCGAACCCAGAACCTCACGATCAGCAGTCACGCTTACCACCACTACACCAACAAAGCAGTTTCTTAATACAAAATATTATGAGTAGCTGTGTCCTCACGGCTCCGCCCGCGTAAGAAGTTTTATTCCAGTAATAAATATAGCCTTTGTAACTCAGTGATAATGTAGCTTTCTAACGGCAAAATAATTTTTGAAATCAGTCCAGTAGTTTTTAAGTTTATTCGTTACATACAAAAATACAAATATTTCCTCTTTATAATCTTAGTATAGATAACATCGAGTAAAAAATTGGGTTTGGTATATAGACCTCATCAGACTCTAAAAAAGGCCCTACCTGAAATCCTAAGATAATAATAACTTTGATTTTGGGCATTTTTTTATAGACACACAAAATATATAATTATGTAAATACAGAAAACGAATAAAAAAGTAATACTTTGATGCAGAGTCACGCTCAAAAAAACCTATACAGGTGTTAACTAAATCGTTTGTCAACGATAAATAGTTTGAAGATACGTTTGGTGTAGTGGCTGAGCGATTGGCTTCTGCGCTACGGGTCGTGGGTTCGATTCCCACACGGAACAAATATTTATATGGCCTACAGATAGTTGTTCCGGGTCTGGGCGTTTGTGTGTGTGAAGATATGTGTCTATAAACGCACCCACGATACAGGAGAAATCCTAGTGTGGTGCAACGTATATACTAAAAAAAAAAAAAACATATAATTCCTTCAAACCTCGTGATGTACTGCTGACATAGATTAAAACTGCACGGGATACTTTTGAACAATATTTATTTTTTGCAAAAATTAAGCATTTGTTCTTAACGCGAGACATTTTAGCGCCCCATTTTAAATGCCGCACGTTAAGAACACATGTTTACTTTTCGTACTTTTTTTTATTCAATCCAAAAGTATCTTTATGCCGGTTGAATCTATGTCAGCAGTACATCAAGAGGTTTGAGGGAATTACATGATTTCGTTTACACCCTGTATAATAACTAAGAATTAGTGTTATAAAGACGTGTAACTAAGAATAAGGTTAAGATATAGATTACCTAAAATCTAAAACGAATGGTCTGGCCTTATTCAGACGACAGAACGGTATACCGCATAGCGCTTTTTACCGGCAATACTGTTTGCGCAAACGTATCTACAAGCCCTTATGCGCATGTAAGTCTCTGCATGTATCCGAACCTTATTAAGGCCAGTAATTATTTATGCCACATTTTATCAACTTACATCCTACAATGCAATATTTAGAATGGTCCGTTCAAATTCAGACGGCAGAACGATATATCGCGTAGCGCCATTAATACCGGCAATACTGTTTGCGCAAACGTATGTACAAGCCTTTTGCACATGTAAGTCTTCTGGACCTCGCGGTCGGCATTTAGTCCATACAAACGTATTCCTCAGTTTCCTCCTCGGATAATGTCACTACAGCAAATATTTTTTACCATATGATATATATCTACCAGCACTATGTCCCTGTGTTTTCTTTTTGTCAATAAATGAATTATTAAAAGAACTAGAAACGTTTAAACTTTACAAAAATCAACCGGTTTTACCACCGTTTTCAAACATATGGCAAACAAATTTGACGAATATAAAAAAATAAAAGAAAAACATACAGACATAACCAGTCTTTCTTAAATTATTACAGAAAAAAATATTCAAATCTGTCCAGATTTGAAGAAGGAAACAGGGAAAAACGAGAGTACGATTACGCTAATTTTGTACAGGAGAAATTAGTCCGAGATGCAGGTGTTTCTTTCGCGCACAATTGGGAAGGTTTGCGGGAGGGGTGGGACGGAAATATATCCCAAAAAACCTACTCAACTTATTAATATTTTGCAGCCCGCGTTTCCTCTTAATGCGAGTAATTATGTATGCAATATTTTATCAACTTACATCCTACAACGCAAATAATATGTATGTCTACTCTTTTACTAGTATAATTAAAACACCGCTGAACCGAAACGGACATCTGAAGGCCACGATTGGACTAAAATTTATAAAACTAGATACCGTAAATAAGATACCTAAAAAATGTATTAGTGTTCAAAATCGTTGTGAGCTGTTATAATTAATAAATCATCGATGTATTATATTTTTATTGTCTTCGTTTTGATATGCACGAAGCAGGAACTAAGCTTGAAAAACCTGATTCTTGTCCTAAAAATAAATAATAATAGTAGGAGCTGCTTATGAAAAAGCACGTCTAAGGAAGCAGGTACTAACACCATTCTTATTATAAGCTATATACCAAGCAGCATCACTTTTGTGGCGGCATCTATCATGCCACGTGAGAACTACGCAGCATGACGAATGTCTAGCAGACTACAGCGACAACAATGACAGCTGTCAAAGGAAATGTCACAAATCCTGCATCGCGATATCAACATCTGACACGGAGTTAGTATATACAAGGTTAGTCGGAAAGGGGGTACTAAGCCGAAGGCCACTTATTGTATCATTGATGATTGTTTTAAAGAAAGTGTGAAATTTTAAAAATTCGATTAATTTTTTTTTCATGAATAAATATTTTTATTGTACTTTTTTCAAAAATTCTTTATCCCTGCTTTAGTTATGAATACAGAAAATGGAGTTTCTAATCCGTGACCCCAAATATGACGTAAAATGTAAACAAGTCTGATGATAGCTGAGGATAGATAGAATTTAGCGTATTTTTTATGAAATCTTTGAACAGCTATTTCTCTTGAACTATTGACTTTTGGGGAAACTTGTAGAACAAGAGTTATCCATTATTATGGGTACTTTAACACACTTTCGGCTTAGTACCCCCTTTCCGACTAACCTTGTATACAACTTCCCAACATCAACCGTTGGGCAGTGGCCCGCCAGGCATAAGACCCGCCTGGTAGGAGGATCCTCCCTTTTCGTTGGAGGAACACCATACCTCGTTCCTCCACACTTTGTTCCGGAAGGTTTGCAACAGTTGGCAATGTATACAGTGTGTAGACATACAATGTGTAGGCGTATACAGTGTGTCCCTGGATAATGTGCACAAATGAAAATGGGTGAAACTAGACCACAATATATCGCCAAATAAAACGGAAGAAAAAGAAATCAAAGTTTTAGTTTTTTTATTAATAATTATGAATAACTTTTATTCATTGCATGTATTTCGGTTAAATAAAAACAATAATGATGGCAAAGAGTTGATGTTGCATTGCAAATAAAAAGCAACCCTTAAAAACCAGTCATCAAGTTAAAAAACGCGTTACTTTGAAGAAATTAAAAAAAACAACGTAATTTTTTTAATAAGATTTTTTCAATTTTTTAGTCGATTAATTGTGGTCTAGTATCACCCATTTTCATTTGTGCACCTTATCCAGGGACACACTATAAAGTCGGCAGTAACCAATCACCATATTTGCCAACCCGCTACAAACACCTCTTCCGAAAGGGCGGCAATGGGGTCTTTGTCACGCTACGTGAGCGCGTGTTTTGCTGACTGACTCAGCTCCACCAAAAGTCAAGATATTTAATCCCGGAAAACAAAACAAGATAAAAACCCATCAAATGACGGTACCTACTCGTACTTATCGTAGGATGGCGACAAAACAGGGCAAAGTTCAAATGAATCACTGAACGACAATTATAAATGTTGTACACATTCGCGACTCTCGCACTTTGCTCTTGTGTTAGTCAGTGATAAACAACGGTGACGACCAAAATGCTTTGTAGTGATATAAAAAAATAATAAATCAGTGTAAACAATATCTGTTAGTATCTAAAAGTGGATAGCCACTTCTAATGCTTTGAGAAAAGATATCGATGGAACAAACTGATATATGGAGTTCAATTTGCCAGATAAAAGCAGTTTATATCGGGATACCTTAGGGTTATTGGAATCGGTTGTTAGCAAATACTTAGGTATTTGGTAACAGCCGATCCCAATAACGGATCTGAATTCAAAAGCTTTGGATTTGATGTAGGTTTTTGACAGAAATTCCATAGAAGTAATGTCAAAAACCTACATCAATTCAGAGATTTTGGATTAAGATCGGTCGATTGTTGTGATGAGATCGGCAGCAACATCAACATTCCCTCATCACTCGCTCTGCTCAGCATTCAAGCAAGCAGCAGTCATACAGCCAGCCAGCATCCTCGGCTTCATCGTGTCACCATTAGCCTGCAGCGCAAGCGCAAGCCTGGTCACCCCTTCAGCCCTCTTCAGCAACATGGCACAGCACGCCGCAAATTCGACCGGTCAACTAGCAGAGGCACATCTCTCCCGCTCCTGCGCCAGCAGCCCGCCACTTCTCACCGCTCACAGTTCCGACTCATCGTGAACGACGCGACATCCGGTTCCGACTCACTGGAACCCTCACCTGGCACTGGCAAGCATCTCAAGATGCAACGACTGCTGACTTCTGCTGACTCATCACAACAATCGACCTCCGGTCTTGGGGGGAGTGATGTGGCATCTAACACGCTACATGCGAAATACGCAGCACGACGAAAGTCTAGCAGACTACAGCGACAACAATGACAGCTGTCAAATGCAATGTCACAAATCCTGCATCGCGGTATCAAAATTTGACACGAAGTTAGTAAATATACAACTTTCCAACATCCACCGTTGGGCAGTGGCCCGCCAGGCATAATACCCGCCTGGTAGGAGGATCCTCCCTTTTCATAGGAGGTACACCTTACCTCGTTTCCCTACACTGGAAACGGCCGTAAGAAAATAAACGAAATTTATAACAGACCCATGCTAACATAAACGCCAGATAGCCCAAGCTACCGGTCAGTACACCACTAAAATATAATTTCAAAAACACTTTCTCATATCTTTTCATATTCTCATGGTAAGTGAATGAATGTATTCTCGTGAGAATAAAGTATCATAAACCTCACTTTCCTCATAAAACCAGCCGAACCTACCATAAGGTATGTCACTGAAGACGAGGATATACGACCAACACCAATTAATAATTACGTAAATCAAGTCCTAAAATATAAAGACACTCACCTCATAGAACCATCCGAACTTGTCATAAGGTATGTTGATGGGGAGGTCGGGGAAATGCGAAGCGATGTTCAGGACCGGGTCACTGATGCCATCGAACAGCCAGGAGGACACGTTGGCTGTTAGGAACATGTCGCTGTGGTACACCCGCAGGAACACATCCACGGGTAGCTTGATTATCAGCCGCTCATTGCGCATTATGTAAGCCACCGTCTGTCGAGAAGAGATGCTGTGTAATTATAACAATACAAGCACTTCGTCCGCGTAAATTTTCATACAAACTTCCATCCCCTATTTTACCCCCTTAGGGGTAGAATTTCCAAAAATCATTTCTTATTGGATGCTCACGTCACAAAAGGAACCTACTGTCCAAAGTTAATGTTTCCAGCTTCAGTGGTTTAGGGTCTGCGTTGATGAATCAGTCAGTCAGGACAAGTAATTACATAATAATGTATACCTAGATAGATAAAATCATACATTGTATTGGCATGTGAGGGGCTCGTGGCTCATACGATTTGCAAAGTTAAGCTGCGTTTCCCGCAGTCAGTCTGTGGATGGGTGACCGTTCGTTATACATTGAGAACCCTCTGTGCCGTGGAGCGCACGTTAAACAGTCGGTCCCACGTTTCATACAAATACCTACGGCTGTCGTTATGAGAAGTCAGAAGCCCGAAAGACTGACAACCAGTGTAACCTTAGAATACCCCTAGGTTTACCCCTATCTATGACCATAATACTCATTAAATATGCTCCTTCACCAATGGATGTTCTACGGACCGGTGTGATACCACAACGTCACACGCAGCTGCTTATCACCAAGTCATTTCCATCTATCATAGTCTGTTGTTGCTGCTGTCCTGTCCTCCAGCTTCTGTTGTTAAACATAACTTACCGCAATGATTGGGTTGATGCTGGTGATGTTATCAGAGAGCTTTCCACTGGACATATCCGGCTCGTAATGCCACCAGCGCTGGTTGTAGAACGTTAGGGTGTCGTTCGCATTCCACGTCAGGTTCACCTGTTGGAAATACAAAATCAAGTCGTTAATAATGTTGACATTAAGCTTTTTGAGGTATCGCGTTGTTGGGTAAAGAATCATAACATAACACCACGCCTATATTCCCTGAATGGTTGGGCAGAGGTGTATAGTAACACCTTCATTTCGCCGTTATGTTTAAGTCCCATGTAATAGGGGGCGAGCCTATTGCCATCAACCGGGCACCAATTCAAACTCCGGGCTGCTACTGAGAAACTCCACACGGAAAATCCCAATAACACTTTGCCCGGCCTGGGGATCAAACCCAGGACCTCACGATCAACAGTCTCTCTTGCTACCACTAGACCAACGAAGCAGTTAAGGCAGTTAAAGAATAAATAGGAATCATTTCAACTGTAAAGTGAATGGGCCAACAACATAGGTATTTCATTGATTATTTGTATTGTTTCAGATTTTATAAAAAAAAACGAGTAATTTTCATTTTTTTGTTTTCTTATTATAAATCGCCGTTTATTTCTATTGTAAACGATGTCGAATAGTAGTGTGTAGTGTCGAGTACGAGAAGTTTCTAGTTTTCAAGACAAGCATATCATTTTGGGACCCAGTGCACAATATCAGCAAGCACATTGAGTCACCCGCGCGACAGCGTAACGAGTATTCCCAAGGAGGGTTGATGTCAGGCAGGCGGCCGGTCATAAAACAATAAGCCAAAACCTCTAACAACATGGATTTATGAAATACATGTTGTGCCGACCCCACCTAGTGTGGGATAAGGTCAGGGAGAAGAAGAAGATTTGTATTGTTTCATGTTGTAGTTATCCAATGTTTTCTGTGCGTCCTAAAAACCGACTACGTTTCTGTCCACTTTGCAAGCAAGCTGAGAATATTTTCTCTGCTGCGTGTAAAGTCAGGAATTCGCAGTAGCATGTCCTACGATGAAACTATTCATACACTTGATACTTCACGCACGACTACTTTTCGCGGGAGAAACCGATAGTAACTCCAAACTACATGCTTAAAATAGTGTAATAACTAATAACATAACATCACGCCTGTATTACCCGAAGGGTTGGGCAGAGATGTAATTCGCCATTAGTTTAAGTCCTATGTAATAGAGGGCGAGCCTATTGCCATCACCAGGGCACAAATCCAAACTCCGGGCTGCTACTGAGGAATTCCACACGGTAAAACCCAATAACACTTAGATATATTAAACCTATTATAATTTTATTACGTATCTACGATCACACGAGTCATAATTCGTCATCATTGCAATTTTCTCGCTCATACTTTCTCATGTTGCGATTTATAGTGGATGAAAAGCGACTCGCCAAGCGACATTACATGCATAGAATTAAGACTTAACATTCCTCGTTAATAAGTTATTATTATTATTTTATCGTCGTGGACGTGAACGGTGTTAAAGTCAAGCTTGGTATTAAGGATACAGCGGGACAGGAGCGATACAGAACATTGACATCAAGTTTTTACAGAGAAGCTCATGGTGCTATATTAGTTTATGATGTGTCAGAACCAAAGTCCCTAGCAGAACTGAATGAGTGGGTCGAGGAACATAAAGTATACTCCACCAAGAAGAACGTAGTCTGCTTAATTGTCGGCAATAAGATTGACAAGTAGAATCATATATCATAGGTAAGTATAAAATAAAGAAACGAAACGCGATACAATCGGTAAAGTTGTTCTTATCAATGGACTAGCGGCCCGTCCCGGCTTCGCACGGGTGGACATTTTTCCCGTTTTTGCAACATTTTTATTTATGTTCCGCTCCTATTGGTTGTAGCGTGATGTTATATAGCCTATAACGTTTCTCGATAAATGGACTATCCAACACAAAAATATTTTTTCAATTCCAACCAGTAGTTCCTGAGATTAGCGCGTTCAAACAAACAAACTCTTCTATTAGTATAGATATGATTCGCGTCAATTTCCGAAAATATTATATCGATTTATTTGTATTAAAATAAATAAATAAAATTATAATAAATTATAATAATAATGTTATTAATGCAAAGATTATATGATAAGTCTTTTGAAAGTTCACATACAGTCAAGGTGAGTTCGTCAAGGCGTAAAAACTAGACATCTAGGATCAAGATTTCGTATCTTTCGAATAAACAAACATCTTTATTTAAACCTGCTTATAACACAACAACACCACGCTTGTATTCTCCGAAAGGTTGGGCAGAGGTGTATAGTAACACCCTCATTTTACCATTACGTTTAAGTACCATGTAATAGAGGGGGACGAGCCTATATCCATCCACCCGGCACAAATCCAAACTCAATCTCAATACTGCTACTAAGGAATTTCACACAGAAAAACTCAATAACATTGCCCGACCTGGGGATCGAACCGAGGACCTCACGATCAGCAGTCGCGCTTCCCACCACTAGACCAACTAGGCAGTTTCAATAGTACTATAACGGGGTGTCCTGCGTAAGAGACGAACGCGACGCGACGAATGCGACAAACGCGATCAAGACAACGGCATTCCCTACTAGCGGCCTATGTAGCGAGACGCGACGTAACGCGTATTTGTTCCGCGTCGTGACGCGTCGCGTCGCACCGCGTCGCGTTTGTCGCTTACGCAGGACACCCCGTAACATAATGTTGATGATTCCGTCTGCTAGAAAAGTGTCACCTCCTTTGTCTAATATGAAACTGGCAGATGCAGAAACCCCAGACAAAACTAAGATTTTAGTTTTCACCCCGTGTGGGGACGGGTTAGAATATAAAACTTCCTCACCGCACGCTGAGAATAGTCGCGTGTTGTAAGATTCAACAAAACCCACCACGCGACGTGGTAGGATCTATACAGTCCGCCTGGCTAGCTACCACCCTCACATTAAACTCCGGCGCCAAGCAGTTTACTGTGTTCCGTCGTGTGTATGTGAGAGCCAGAGAGGTTTAGTAGAATCCCTCTATATCTCTGGTTCTTGGATTCGTGTGCTCCATCTTAGACCCTGTCTGCGCTTACCATCAGGTGAGACTATGGCCAAACGCGACCAAGTCAAGAATAAAAAAAAGTTGAACTGCGGGTTCATTGTATTTAAAACTGTTTTGTTTAGAAATGAAAACAAAGTTAATGTTTAAATTCTTATCTTTGAGCACGGAAATTAAAATATATAGGTACATTAAACAATGCATAGTATGAAAGTTTTATTTTAAAGATAAGATATAAAGGCGAACGTACATAAAATTATCTGGAATAATAATATGTAGTGTTTTATAAATGGAAGAGTTCATTCTGACGCAACAGCCTGGATGTCATAATCACTACAATTGACTGGGTACCTAGATACATAACATCACGCCGTGTATTCCCCGAAGGATTCGACAGAGGTGTTTTTAGTAGGTACACCCTCGTTTCGCCGTTATGTTTAAATCCCAAGTTAAAAGGGGCGAGTCTCATCAACCGGGCACAAATCCAAACTCCAGGCTACTACTGAGGAATTCCACACGGAAAAACCCAATAACACTTTGCCTGACCTGAGGATCGAACCCAGAACCTCAAGACTAGCAGTCGCGCTTGCCACTGGACCAACGTGGCAAAATGCAGTCAAATAAAGACTGAACAAGTTGTATAACAAGTAAGAAACTAACAAAATACATAACATATGTAACAGCATTCGCGTTTTTACGCTGTCGAGTATTACGGAACAAAAAGCAGGTTAATGAGTTTCGCGCGCACTCACATACATACATGTTTGTAGGGGTCAATCGCTTGCTTACTCTACTTGACGCTGTTTTAGTTAGGAAAGGTTAGTTAAATCAATCTAGAAAATTACAATACTTGGTCTGGTATTTCTAAGATTGTTCTTTTTCAAAAGGATCAATTGTTTGGGACCAATTTAAGGAGGACTGGGATAGAAGGACCAAATTTCCAAAGGACCATTTTCAGTCGGCAAATAAGCGGTCCTTTGTAACAACGGCCTTCCATGCCAACTATGTTGGTGTCAGCTTCCAGTCTAACCAGATGCGGCTGAATACCAGTATTTCACACGGAGCGACTGCCATCAGACCTCCGCAACCCAGTTACTGGGTAATACCGATATCCTAAGGTTAGACCGGTTGTCAGACTTTCGGGCTTCTGAATTCCCGTAACGACTGTCATAGGTATTCGTATGACACTCGGGACCGACAGTTTAACGTGCTCTCCGAGGCACGGAGTCACCCATGCACAGACTGACCGCGGCAAGCACAGCTTAACCTCGAAAATCGCATGATCCGCGTGGTTGGTAATTAGCCACGATCCGCTAAGAACTAAAGGTACTAGTTGGTACTTCCTATAATTATTATTCTAAAGGCCCCCCGCAAGAAAACCTCGAAAATGAAAGTGTAAACCTCGTAAACAAGAAAATCTCAAATAACTGTCATTAACGTTTATTTTCTTGTTTTTGTTACATTTGACATAAACAATAAACACATTCAAGTACGTGTTCGGAACATCTTATGTGCAAATAGGGTTGCCAACCATACTTTACAATAACGTATCCTACTTTATTTTTGGTAATTATTATTATACTTTATACTTTGCATACAAATAAGGATGAAAATACTTTATTTCCAAACTTACTGTGATGCGTAAAACAAAACACTCATTATGGGTAGGTACTTAACTATTTAACGGTACACATAAGTTAAAACGGATGATGGAAACGATTTATAATAACTGAACGAAATGTTAGATGTCGGATGTGATGTGAATGTGACAAGACAGTCGATATTCTGACATTTGTCACAGATGGCAATATAAACGATGTAAAAAGACCCTTAACGAAGCCGAAAGGCACTTATTCTCCACGTCATTGCGATAATTTTTTTGTTCTGGACTATGCCTGGGAACCTTCTAGTTACGGAGATATTGGAGGTCAAAGTTCCAACTTTTTCTTTAAATACTAGTTTTGAAGGTTGCAAATGTACTTGAAATACCTCCATTACCCGTTTACTACTCATTGCATCTATCAGCACAGTGGTTTGAGTGCGTTACAATTAGCTTTACAGGAAAACGAAATTTTACACCCAAAAAAAAAAGTCGTTTCCCAGCGACAATTTTTGCGTAGGGTTACTTAGTTTGATGTACTGAATGCATGGTTGACGGCTTAGTGAAGGGTCTTTTACACCTTGTATACTCAAAATTATAACTGATAGCTTACCAAATGTAAAAAAAATATTTCTTATTTACTCTCCGTTCCCGCCACTCTAGCTTTCACTGAAAGAGTTTTTACAGTGATGAATCTAAAGTGGCGAGAAGAAATAAATAGAGCGTCAATAAATTTAATTAAAAACGAATTGTTTATTTATTAAAATTTAAATTTTGATTGTCGAACAAGCTTTGAAACATTTAAAGATACCAAAAAATTGTTAGCATGTGCTAAAATCACACAAAAATACGTATTTAAGGCAATAAAAACATAAAATTGGAAAAATACTTTTTTTCTTCCAAATACTTTATTTTTTTCCTATTCAAACCATTTTATACGTTTATTTGGCAAAAAAGTTGGCAACCCTATGTGCAAACAAAAATCTAATGTGTTTGTTACAACACTACAAGGTTAGTCGGAAAGGGGGTACTAAGCCGAAAGGTTGTTAAAGTACCCATAATAAGGGATAACTTTTGTTCTACAACTTTCCCCAAAACTCGATAGTTTAAGAGAAATAGCTTTTCAAAGATTTCGTAAAAAATATGCTAAGATCTATCTGTCCATAGCTATGATCAGCTGTGTTTACAATTTAGGTCATATTTGGGGTCACGTATTAGAAACTTAATTTTCTGAATTCATAACTACAGCAGGTATGGTTTTTTTGTAAAAAATCTAAAATAAAAATCTTTTTGCATGCAAATAAAAATTATCGAATTTTGAAATTTTAACACTTGCTTTAAAATAATCATCAGTGATACTTTAAGTGGCCTGCGGCTTCGTACCCCCTTTCCGACTAACCTTGTATAATCATTTTGCGAGACACGACACTTACAACAATAATGATGATTTCGCTCACTGTATTGTTTAACTAAACATCTTTTGTTTTTTACACGTTTACCTCATATTTCGTCGCTGTGGTGAGCAGACTTATGTCATGCAAATAATCACTAATAACAGAAAGCCTTATAACAGATAAACGTAGACAGTTGAACATAATAACACACGTCATAATTACCTCGTTGGACTAGTGGTGGCAAGCGCGACTGCTGATCGTGAGATGCTGGGTTCGACCACCAGGTCGGGTAGTGTTACTGGGTTTTCCGTGTGGAATTCCTCAGTAGCAGTCCGGAATTTAGATTCGTGCGCTCTCGATGGTAATAGGCTTGCCCCATTACATGGGACTTGGATATAACGGCGAAATGAGGGTGTTAGTATACACCTCTGCCCAACCCTTCGGGGAATACAGGCGTGATTTTATGTTAATGTAGTTTTAATTCCACTAATTACGCTTACGATAAACCTGGGAAGTGGCGATGGTCTAATCTCACCTTATCTCAAAAATTCCACCCAAGGTAAACGATTAAAAATTCATATAATATTACTATGGAATGCATTTCGATAACATTTTCATTGAAAACAGACAATAAGGCAATAAAGAGTAATAAAATTCGCGATAGTGAAGTATATATTTATGACAGATAATTAAAATACTCGTATGATTCCAAATCTATCAGGATGTAAACAACAAAGCATTAAATATGGCACCATCTATGTCAGACTTAAAATTACGTCATAATCATTTTTAAAAAACCTCCAAGTATGATTCAGAATAATGTTTCAACTACACTAGTCCTACGATGCTTGAATTATCTACATTAATGATAACTGATCTTGGTAAATGATTTATTTCTGTAAATAAATCTGTTACAGTCACTTTTACAAGTCAATGTAATTTTTTTAAGACCAGATTTTGCCGGCGTTTCCTATCTGACTAGCTCTGAGAAGAAAATCCGAAAAAAACTCAGAGATCAAGGTCTCTTTAAAAAAAAAAGTACTCTTTATTTCGGATAAGCAACATCCATATGGATTAGGAAACAAAAAGATAACTTATACCTATGTTAATAAACTTATAATCTACCTATTTAGTAACAAGGCTGCTGTGCGAAATACATCTTCGAACAACATCACCTAACAAAGGAGGATCGTATCTCCCTGCTATGGTCTTTAGGATGGAATTGGAGCTCTCCCGCACTCTGCAGAGCAAAGAGGCAGATTTATGTCTGACGATGGCATGGAAGCCATTGACGTGTGCTTGTGCAAACATACCTGATGCACTGCAGAAACGGGGCAGCCCCATCAACATCCTGAACCCATTATTATACTGGACCCGTAGGGAAATGTCTGGATTTTGAAATCCAGACATTGTGGTAAATAGGATCAGGCAAATAGGATACGATAGGATGTGATAATCATTTGACGGTGGTGCACACGGCTTAATATCTCCAATGCTTCCAATTTTGTCAGTGGAAGCGCCGGTAGAGGACGCCCTAGAAGGACATACATCGATGTTATTGATGATGTTCTTCACAAAGGACAGGTGCATAGTACTCTCAACCGGCGTACGTGTATGGCAAGATGAATGAATAAGGATGAAGCGAAAGGAGTATGTAAGGGTCGTAGCATGTGGCGTTCTATAGTTTCTACCGACCCCCATGGGAAAAAGGCGTGAGTTTATGCTTCCAATTTTTTCACTACGTTGCGAATTGTTCGCCCTGTAGGACGATTAAATGGACTTTAAAAAAAGAGTAAAAGTTTTTACATATTTCTGTAGAACAACTGAACAATTTTAATGCGTTGAGCGGTGGTCATTCGATTCATTTCGTACACTAGGACCAAGTTATCTGTAAATTGAAGAGCATCGCCCTGTTCACTCCTCTGTTGCCATTCTATCCATTATAAGGGACATCTAATCTGACATGACACACACATTTTATACTATGTCCCATTTTAGGTACGGGACTTTTTGATAAGACAGGTGTTGATAAGGCCGACTACACACATTGGAGCCAAATTTTTTCCTCATTGTTGAGATAATATAATTTTCGAACATTATTGCAAAGGCACTTCCCTATTAAATATTTAATAAATGTATGGAAAGATTTTTCTCATCCTGGTAACTGAATTAAACTGTCAATGTCACAAGTTCCGTCAATTTGGCACTTCACAGAAGAATTGGTCGAACAGTAAATGTGTTGTTTCAAACTAACATTAATAAATTGACGATTTAAACACGCGCCATTGTTGACAGTTCTCTAATTGTGTTGCCAATATAGAAAACTCAAATCGGATGACCCTTTATTATGTTAAAAATAAAGAATAAGGAGTCTGAAAATATATTTATTTAAGTATATTATACTCTTTATTGTACATCCACCAGATAAACTAAAAGAAGGAAATACAATTTAAATAACAAAAATGCACAACGGACGGTCTTATCGCACATGGCGATGTATTCCAGATAACTTTTAGATGGACTGGAAGAATGGAAAGAGAAAACTGGCAGTCTAGGTTTAGTACATTTGGTTGCGGTGCATACTTTTGCGAATCCCGCGACCCCGGCCGTACGGTCAGAAGGGACACCGTTGGTTTTTAGCCGGTAAGAGTCCAGCAGACCCCCTCGCCTTCCTCGTGCGAGGGACTTCCATGAGGATTTTCCAACGAAAAAAATAAAAAAAAGGTGTAGTACATTTCGTACATAATATCACTTAGAAACAACATATTTCAGACTTTCTATTGTATTAGAAGATTATATTATCAATACCAACTTGTAAGCCTAGGTACCTACGTGTTTTATCAATAATCTGCAAAAAATGCAGATTATGAGGGCTTATGAATATTTAATTACGAGGCGATGTTTGGAACACCTGCAATATCTGCCTAATTAAAATCAGTGTTGCCATACATGTCCATAATTTTGGGATTTACAACAGTACCTTAGTACTTCGCGTAGGTAGTAATTTTGGCATGTTAGCCATTCAATCTTGATAATTCGTATGGCCTACAAATAGTTGTTCTGGGTCTGGGCGTTTGTGCATGTGAAGATTTATGTCTGTAAACGCACCCATGATACAGGAAAAATCGTAGAGTGGAGCAACGTATTAAAAAAAACCTTAAGAAATCTCTAGCCTATCCTGTAGGCATATGCAGGTTGGGGCAGATGGGGCACTTGCCACTTGGTACAGGAAAGAATAGGTAAATGGTCTGGATTCAATCAACTTGCCACCCATGTCCACAGAAAATTTACCCAAAATAGGCAGACCAATGCCAGACTCCGTCTATACTTATTTGGAACTCAAAAATGAGGTTATGGGGCAAAATTACCCCACAATCCCATTCTGCACTTCCAGATTTATTTAAAAGACAAATATTTACTGTCTGACTGAGTTTGGCCCACCCTGGACAAAATTCTGGCTACCGTCTATCCGATGGTAAGAGAGCTAGCAACACATAAATATTATAAAGTCAAGGAAGAGATGCCAATCCGGGGAAATAAAGAATCAGTTGTAATGCATCCGACATAATAAAGGTCTCCGTTTCTTTTTCTATGGCTCGCAACTTCTATTTGACGCTTTTAACGTACCTACGTATTACGACATAATCTGGAAGATCTTTGGATAATCGCGGTAGCCATTTAGATTTTTCTTATTACATACTAAACCAGGCAAGTTGTGGCATATAAAATTATATGAAAAAATGTTCTCTTCATAGAAATAGTTACATAATTTGTTTACCACCAACTCGCAGCGATCCATTCACCCATAACGACTTACTAACATGCATTTACTGAGTACTACGTGAGTTGCATTGTTGTGGCATTCGTTCCGATCAGGCGGAAATATAATAATCCCCAATGATAAATATCTACGCTTCAATGCTCCCCGATAATAATAATCATCACGTCATTATCAATCATTTAATTTCTGCTAAAGTTGATATCGTCACCCGAAAACCAATACTACTAGCGCCATAATTAATAAGCGCCATTTTTGACCAAAATGAGTTATATATATCGTTGGATTGGGTTTTTTAAATCCAATCCAACGATATATATAACGTGTAACCAAAATACCTGGACGAACTTTTACACAGTGTTCAGTACGTTTAACTAAACATATCTATGTAAAAAAAACGAGATCCAAGTGTTTTTTTTTTTCTAACCAAAAAATGTTTTTCAACTTTTTTTTTTCTTTTTTAACATTTTACACTTCGCCTATTAGGTAAAACACGGCGCAGAAGTAGCGAGCACTCCGGCGAGGGACGATGCATAAAATATGGATGAGTTTATTCTTAAAGAGTACAGGCAATTTAAAACGTTATTATGTTTTGTCAGAAAAATATCACTTAGATCTCGTTTTTTTTTTCATAGATGTGTTTAGTTAAACTTATTGAACACTGTGTAAAAGTTTGTCCAGGTATTTTGGTTAGACCTTATATATCGTTGGTTTGGGTTTTTTAAATCCAATCCAACGATATATATAACTCATTTTGGCCAAAAATGGCCCTTAAGTAGTATTGACTTTCCAGTGACGATTTTTATATCACTGTAGTCTACCGAAATTTACGGAAATATAGCTTAGGTGCATAGTTTTTAACGCTATTGTGTAGTTTTAGCTTATAATATCGTTTTAGGATGCCCTGTGATGATATTATAAAACGGTGGACTTTCTTGCCCATTCTTCTCCATACGAAACTACCTTTTGGGAGGGGTGACTAGAATGAATTCAAATTTATTTTTTTTGTAAGTTTTAACGTTCAAAAGTGCTTTTTATGTGCCTAATTAAAATAAATACTTTGACTTTGTTTCGAATAAATAAATAAATCACCTCGAACGACAGAATTTAAAGATATTCACTGCTGGACAGACGTCTCTCCCAAGATTTCCCTAACGCCGTACTGGGCCGTTTGCATATACCATCTACCCAAGATCTCTACCAGATCGTCTGCCCAACAGCGCCTACCAGTTCGTGTTCATTATTCCCGAACGTTCTGAATATGGCCGAAAATAAATTTAAATTATCAAATAATAATCAGTAATACATTTGTTATCGATGACATTGACATGAATGTAGTGAGTAATGAGCTCATGAGGAGTTTCGCTAAGCAAAGCGATAAAAAATGATTATTAAAAATTGTAGTCCTTTCATCCGGAACCGAAATGAGATGCGCGCCTTTCCATTTATATTGGTGTTGATTTTGTTGCGCACTTTGACAGAAATAAACTAAGGATGTTTGTCTCTTTCTGTTTCAATAGAAAAAGAAAGTGACAGATGCGTTTAGTCTAGTTTAGTGCTGTCAAAATATGCTACAGAATCAACAGCAGTCGATTCTTTTGTGCACAAACTAAACCTAATTTAGGCTATTGCCATCTCTTTCAATCTGATAAAATAAGAAAGAGACGGACGTAAATAAGAACTGTCTAATTTAGTTGAACTAAAATTGCCAGTATTTCCATACTTAGACGACACGCCAGTAAGTGTCGACTAAAAAAAACACGGTGAAGTTTAAGGCGTAAACTAGTTTGACATCTCTAACTTAGTTCTTATTTATCACCGTCCTTTTCTCGCGCTGTCTGTTAGTTAAATATAAGAATTCTCTAATCTCAGTTTAGTTGATGAATAAAACAATCAGAACCAATGGTGTCGATTCTGTAACACATTTTGACACTGCTAAACTAGACTACACGCAACTGTCACTTTCTTTTTCTATTAAAACAGAAAGAGACAGCACCCTTAGTTTAGTTTAGTCCTGTCAAAGTGCGCTACAGAATCGACACCAATATTTACCTAAACAACCCAATGCTGGGAAATGGCCTTCATTTTTTCTTCCAAACTCTCTACGTTCGCAAAATTCTGGCCACTTATTCCTCGCAGAACCCACCACAGAATAATATGATCGATCTTATTAGCATTCTCATAAAAATAACACCGACTCACCTTAACATGTTGCTCCCTAAACACATAGGGGCCCATCTGCTCGACTTTTAATCGTTCTGCTTTACCAGCCAAGATCTCATCCACATTACTGATGTTGAAGAAGTAGAATTCCAAGTACATGGGGATCGGCGTCTCCCGCCAGATGTTGAACGACATTGATTCTGTTGTTAAGACCATCATCTGGAAGAAAAAGGGACATTTAGGAAACTGAAATTTTGGTCCTTCGATACAGAAGGAAAGTATTTAAGAGATTGGTTTTTGTTAAAGAAATGATGCAATAAACGTATAATTTTACTACTATGTACGATTGTGTGATTTTTAAAGTGTTCGATAAAGGTTTTTTATTGCTTGTAACGTAGGGGTTAAGTAAGTGATTTAGAAATTAATAGCTGTGTCCTCACGGCTCCGCCCGTAGCCTATGTTACTCAGTGATAATGTAGCTTTCTAACGGCAAAAGAATTTTTGAAATCGGCCCAGTAATTTTTAAGTTTATTCGGTACATACAAATCTTTCCACTTTATAATATTAGTATAGATAAGGTATAAGGTATAACGGGCTGGTGTCCGCAACTCCACGTCTGAGCGCGTATTTTGCGTCACGGGTGGTAAGTATAGTTACTCGATCCACCCTAACTCCTCGAAAAAGGCCAGCACACCCTTGATGTTGCTGACAATTTCTCGGAGAGTACCTGGGTTTCCGAAGTACTTGGCCCTGTATGTAGATAGAGAGATAGTATAGATAATATTAGTAGTAGATAAAAAAATTTATTTATTTTGCAAAAATTGTTAAGGTAGGTTAAAAAAATATGAAATTATCGGTTAAGCCGGAAGTGAGTTCGATAATATCGAGCGCGTGTCAAGTTTCTAGACGACAATAGAAACACCACTGTCCTGCGTTAGTAGACGGATGGCGCGGTGTGTAGCGTGGTAGGCAGAAATCAGCCACTTTAAGCACCACATGCTTTATGTTAATAAAAACAAACTGCTGATCATGTCTGCCGTACATAC
Organism: Amphipyra berbera; assembly: GCA_910594945.2. NCBI lineage: Eukaryota > Metazoa > Arthropoda > Insecta > Lepidoptera > Noctuidae > Amphipyra > Amphipyra berbera. The sequence continues at coordinate 20,614,678 of OU343126.1, forward strand.
ATACATACAATCACGCCTGTTTCCCATTGGGGTAGGCAGAGACTATAGATTTCCACCTGCTATGATCCTGACACACCCTTTTCGCTTCATCTACATTCATTAACCTTCTCATGCATGCTCGTCGGTTTAGAGTGCTACCAACCTGGCCTCATGAATACACCATTTTTATTGCAGATAAAAGTTATCAAACTCATTAGCTGTTGCACTTGGATAATCAGAGACACTGATAACTTCTTTAGTGGTTTTTAGCGGCCCTTTAGCCGTTTGTGGAATTTTGACTGTAGTTAAGCCTTAGGGAAAAAAATTTGGTTAGTTATCGGATTTAATTTATTTTCCTTTAAGTAAGGGATGATTTCCACCAAACGGCTCGCATCGAATCGGAAAGGATAAGAACGGATGCGGCGACAGTCGATCGCGTCCGGCAGGATGTCGACGCACACGATCGGCTCCGTACAGTCGCTTGCGAACGTATCCGTTTATGCGCCTAGTCAAATAGTTTCATTCCTACCGTGTTGAAGTGTTCTAATTTTTGAAAGGATCCGATCGGATACGACGGCAGGCGAACGGAGCCGTTCATTAGTCGCTGCATACTTTTGGCTACGATCGCGTATCGCGGAAGACGCCCGCGGTCTAGCTGCTGTGCGTGGTTTAGTAATATAGACTTCAAATGCTGTGTACACGATTTAATATCGTTTTAAGATTGTAAAATCCTTTCCGATCCGATGCGATGCGAGCCGTTTGGTGGAAATCATCCTTTAATCGGCCCCTGACAATAGTACGGAAACTACAACACCTAATTCATAATGTAGATTAAAAAGTAAAACTAAGGATTGTTTCCCTAGTCACAGTTATCAATTAATTATTATTAATTACTTTAGTAAACACATAAATAATCTTATCAAAGCTAATAGGTACAATTTTATTTATAAATTCTGTCATCTGCCTAAGTCATTCTAAATTGAATACTATCCTAAATCATTGTACTGTATCCACTGAAAATGTTAAAGATATTATTTTTAAAAGAGTAACCATGGAGTTTCTTGCCGGCTCTTCTCCATAGGAAACGACTAATTGGAACCGTGGGTCTAAATTCGACATTTCATAAGCACCTGTATTGGTTTATGTGTTTTTTTTATTTGATTTGAGTTGAATGGCAGGCGCTCATAATCGCGCCACTCAAACGTATTGCGTCAGCGTAAAGATCATGTTTTACTGCAGAACTGATAAACATTCGTGGTCTCGAAGTCGCACTCAGGTGGGAAGTGATCGGCTTTACAAAGTTTGCCGACGCGACTTCTTAGTTGTGTCGTACTGTACAACGGTCTGCGGATTCAATACATTAATGTGTTCAGGGCGCTGTTTCGGCTGCTTCGCTATTGTAGTGCGTCGGCTATGTTTGTCGAAGCGTGTACCGACGGATTCAACGCCGTCTGGCATAAGAAGTCCTGCTCACTAATTCGCAGGCTGTGCGACAGCCCTAATACCATTCTGCGCATGATAGCCGCCTGTGCTGATAGCCCGCTTGTGTGGGCGCTGGTCAACCGGACCAAGTCACTACTAGTTATCAAGTACTTAGTAAGTACTTTGTTACTAACACACTAGAACCAAATGTAATAATAATAATACATACACAAACTCACGCCTTTTTCCCATGGCGGTAGGCAGAAATTATAGAACGCCACATACTACTATCCTCAAATACTCCTTTCGCTTCGTCCACATTCAAACATCTGGTCATACACGCACGCCGGTTGATAGTACTACGCACCTGTCCTTTGTGAAGAACATCATCAATAACATCGATGTATGTCCTTCTAGGGCGTCCTCTACCGGCGTTTTCATTGACATCCGCCTTATAAATTCCTTTTGCTAATCACCGTTCTCTCATTCTCTCAACATGATCAAACCACCTAAGCATACTCCTTTCAATTTTTGTCACTACATCATCTTTTAAAAATAATAATAATCTTTACATAGTATAAAACAAAGTCACTCCCGCTGTCTGTACGCTTAGATCTTTTAAACTGCGCAACGGATTTTAATGCAGTTTTCAGCAATAGATAGAGTGATTCAAGAGGAAGGTTTATATGACCCACAGTAGTATCTACATTGCACCCGGGCGAAACCGGGGCGGGTCGCTAGTATCAAGATAAATGGATATCAGCATCCACCAATCTGCTTATAACACCATACTTCTCTCACCAACCCCACTGCTAATCCTGCTGATTATGAAAATCATGTTGTTCTACCTAGCTTTTTCCCAACTAAGTATGTTGGGTTCTGCTTCCAGTCTGACCTGATGCGGCTGAATACCAGTAACCCGGAGCGACTACCATCACACCTCCGCAACCCAGTTACTGGGCAGACAGGTTAGACCGGTTGTCAGACTTTAGGGCTTCTGACTACCCCGTGATGATTGTCATGGTATTCGTATGACACCCGGGACCGACGGTTTAACGTGCGCTCCGAGGCATGGCGGACGACGGACATGGGCATCCACGGACTGACCACGGCAAGCACAATTTAACCTTACAGATTGTGTGATCCGCGGGTTTGTTTATTAGTCACGAGCTCCTCTGTTAATTATGAATATAACATAACATCACGCCCGTATTTCCCGAAGGGTTGGGCAGAGGTGTATAGTAACACCCTCATTTTGCCGTTATGTTTAAGTCCCATGTAATAGGGGGCGAGCCTATTGCCTTCAACCGGGCACAAATCCAAACTCTGGGCTGCTACTGAGGAATTCCACACGGAAAATCCCAATAACACTTTGCCTGACCTGGGGATCGAACCCAGGACCGATCGGCAGTCGCGCTTGCCACAACTGGACCAACGAGGCAGTTATGAATGAGTTAGGAATTATGAATATTTCCATGACTATTAGTTTGTTGCCGTCCTTGTTGGATGTTTTTTTTTAAAAACTCAAAACTCTAAATATATATTTGCACACTAAGGTAAAATAATACAGATCTTATTATATGTATAGAGTAGGTACAGCTTAGCAACCTTTTCCAGGTGTTGCAATATTTGAGGGCTCTAATTACATAAAAGTATAATTTATAAATTAACTTATGTGTCTACTTGGTACATAGTCCCTAATTCTTGACTATTGTTATTCTTAATACACAATATTTTTAATTAAGGATACTAGAACCAAAACAACATAGTATATCGAGTGATATGTTATTGAGTAGGTAAATAGGTATTGGTATAGGTGTATTATTAATTGTATGTTTTATTTATTTAGGTTTATGTTATTTTTGCTTATATTGGGTGTTTTTAACTTTATTTAGTTTCAAAATATTCGTTGATTGAGTAGAAGCATTTTTCTATTAAATATGTTTTTAATTTTCTAATAAATACTATTTCTTTTGTTTCGTTCTGAGATCATTTGGTAATGTTTATGATGATGACGAGATATCTTGCTTTGCTTACCTTCTGTAACTGTGTGGTGAACAATGGCGGCCAGAACACCACCATGACAGCCCCGGTGACCACCATAAATGAGCCGAAGCCCAATAGGAGCCCGCTCTTTACAGCCGAAGACACCATTTTGATTTCTATAAAATTTCCTGTAACAAAACGATCATTGTAATAATAATAATATCATTTTTATATATTTTTTTAGATAAATACACTCGGGAGCAATGAATCCGGGTCACCAACATAAATAAAACAATGTTAAAAATGTTTAACGATGAGTTCAAAGATCTTCTTCTCCCTGCCCTTATCCCACACTAGGTGGGGTCGGTACAACATGTATTTCATAAATCCATGTTGTTAGAGGTTTTGGCTTATTGTTTTATGACTGGCCGCCTGCCTGACATCAACCCTCCTTGGTAATACTCATTGCACTGCCGCGCGGGTGACCCAATGTGCTTGCTGATATTATGCACTGGGTCCCAAAATGATATGCTTGTCAATCTTATTGCCGCCAACTAAGTAGACTATGTTCTTCTTGGTTGGGTACACTTGAAGTTCCAATGTGTTCAAAGATATTGAGGTTTATGTTGGCGACTTGGATTCATTGCTCTAAAGAGTTACACGAATCTTAATGTAAACATGATACATTTCTGATTAACATAACATCACGCCTATATTCCCCGAAGGGTTGGGCAGAGGTGTAAGTCCCATGTAATAGGAGGCGAGCCTATTGCCATCAACTGAACACAAATTAAAACCCCGGGCTGCTACTGAGGAATTCCACACGGAAAATCCCAATAACACTTTGCCTGACCTGGGGATCGAACCCAGGACCGATCGGCAGTCGCGCTTGCCACCACTAGACCAACGAGGCAGTTTTTGATAAAAAACCTATAAACATGTACCTATGAGATAAAAAACCAAAGTCTTTAACGTTACAGCAGTGATAGCCTAGTGATGTGACCGTCGGACTGCCAAGTCATAGGTCTCGAGTTAGAACCCAAGGCACGCACCTCTGACTTTTCGGATTCAAGTGCGTATTGTATAATTATCACTTGCTTAAAAACGGTGAAGGAAAACATCGTCAGGAAACCGGCACACCTAAGAGATATTTCTCAACGGCATGTGAAGCCAATAAGCCATGTCAGAGGCCCATGGGGGGCATAAACTCTGACACCAGGTTAGTCAATAACCACACGAAAAGAAAGAAGAACGTTACAATTATCTACTCACTTAAACTGGCTTTCTATTTAATTGAGCTAATCTCAAATGGCTCGTGCCGAGACGAGAGAAGAACAATTATGCTGAGTAAGCCGGCTAGTGACCGCAGGGTCACGATTAAGGGTCAAGCCACATCTGACGTAAGATACGTCGCCGATCTTCCGCCGGTACACATAATTCCATATGTACAAGGTTAGTCGGAAAGGGGGTACTAAGCCGAAAGGGTGTTAAAGTACCCATAATAAGGGATAACTTTTGTTCTACAACTTTCCCCAAAAGTCAATAGTTCAAGAGAAATAGCTGTTCAGCTCAAAGATTTCATAAAAAATACGCGAAATCCTATCTATCCCCAACTATAATCAGACGTGTTTACATTTTACGTCATATTCGGGGTCACGGAATAGAAACTCCATTTTCTGAATTCATAACTAAAGCAGGGATGAAGAAATTTTGAAAAAACTAAAATAAAAATAATTTTTCATGGTAAAAACTTAAATCTAATTTTTAAATTTTAACACTTTCTTTAAAACAGTTATCAGTGATACAATATGTGATCCGCGGCTTAGTACCCCCTTTCCGACTAACCTTGTATAAACATCTCACACCGTACACATTTGACCGAAGATGCGTTACTAAAATTCCTCGAGTAAATGCGACGGAAGATCGGCGACGTATCTTCCATCAGATGTGGCTTGGCCCTAACACTGCTGAACGCTTCATTCAGCAGTCATGTACAGTGCAAAACATTCACGAGTGTCATGATGAGACCATAAAAAGAAGCCCGTAGTTATTTACGACGAGTGATGAAACTAACCCAGTACTCTGATAATAAAGGCTTAACAGTTCTTTATAAACAACATTGCTATTCCGGTATCAGATATTAGCGGATAGGTATAGTTGATAAGAATTATTTTAGCGTAATAATTTTGCCATAGTAGATTCTAGACTCTGGTTTTCATACGTAACGCGAATGGCGTCATCGACCAATCTTACTAATGTTACAAAGCTGAAGAGTTTGTTTGTTTGAACGCGCTAATCTCAGGAACTAATGGTTGGAATTGAAAAAATATTTTTGTGTTGGATAGTCCATTTATCGAGGAAGGCTATAGGCTATATAACATCACGCTACGACCAATAGGAGCGGAGCATAAATGAAAAATGTTGCAAAAACGGAAAGAATGTCCACCCGTGCGAAGCCGGGACGGGCCGCTAGTTGAGTATAAAAATAAGATTTTCCTTAAACAAATTTATTCTTTCTAAACAGGCTTATTTTGGAGTCAGCGATCCGGTTCATACAATAACATTATAGTTTATCATAAGCGTGACCTCTGAGAGTTCAAAGGCTAAACTTTTAGGCTATATTTTGGGAAGAGATAACTTTAAATAGGCTGTCAGTTTTAAATCGTTGGATTTGTTTATAGTAGACGGTCAACACCCTGTCGAAATTATCTGCAAGACATGAAACTTTATTATTTTGATCATCATCAGGCTATAGCAGACCACGACTCGACATAGGCCTCTCTTAGTGCACGGCACTGAGCTCGATCATATCGGCAAGCACATTGGGTAACCCGCGCGACGGCGCAACGAGTATTCCCAAGGAGGGTTGATGTCAGGCAGGCGGCTGGTCATAAAACAATAAGCCAAAACCTTTAACAATACGGATTTACGAAATACATGTTGTGCCGGCCCCACCTAGTGTGGGATAACGGCAGGGAGAAGAAGACTGAGCTCTATCCTCGGTTTCTCTCATCCAGTCGCTACTAGCCGCCATGTGAAGATCGTCACTGCGCCTAGCCTGAGGACGTCCCACACTACGTTGGCGGATGCGCGATTTTTTTTTTGATACGATTACTACGACGTCTGTCGCCATAAGGACCACCCTTTTGCAGCATATTCCTATTATTGCACAGTAGAATACTGCAGCCACTGACAATTCTCTTGAAATCATCACCCATGAAGGACCAATGGCACGATACGTCGTAACAGATAAATCACTCCGTACAAAATCTTGTAAACCTACCGCGATAATAGCCTACTCCGTCTCATTAGGAATGGTTGCGTGCTAAAATGTACCTAAATGCTCGAGCATAGAGTTATTATCGCTTCGCAGCCGACAGCAATAGCAGTGACGCTAGGGCTGGATTTGGATCGCAGGAGGTCTGACCAGAAATAAGGCGCGTAAGTATACAAGGTGCAAGAGGCTTACCAATGGTAACTTATCCAAGAAATAAGGCGCGTAAGTATACAAGGTGCAAGAGGCTTACCAATGTTAACTTATCCAAGAAATAAGGCGCGTAAGTATACAAGGTGCAAGAGGCTTACCAATGGTAACTTATCCAAGAAATAAGGCGCGTAAGTATACAAGGTGCAAGAGGCTTACCAATGGTAACTTATCCAAGAAATAAGGCGCGTAAGTATACAAGGTGCAAGAGGCTTACCAATGGTAACTTATCCAAGAAATAAGGCGCGTAAGTATACAAGGTGCAAGAGGCTTACCAATGGTAACTTATCCAAGAACCGCACGGTCAAGACTCATCCCGATTGAAAACTTAGAACTTAGAAATGGTTGTTGCAATCTCGGTAACACTGATTTAGGCATATAATTTACTTATCAATACATAATACAATATAAGTACAAGATATTTGATTAGATTATGCACTTGTTACCTATTTATTTTATCGGAATTAATCACGAAACAAACTCTCGATCGCGACTTACGAATGCGCCTGACGATCGCGACCGATAATGGATATGGCCGGGTGTTACTTATATTATACTAGCGACCCGCCCCGGCTTCGCACGGGTGCAATGTAGATACTAATGCGGGGCATATAAACCTTCCTCTTGAATCACTCTATTTGTTGCCGAAAACTGCATTAAAATCCGTTGCGTAGTTTAAAAGATCTAAGCGTACAGACAGCGGGAGCGGCTTTGTTTTATACTATGTAAAGAAGATTCAGTACATACGCGTGTATATTATCAGTCGTCGTGCTCCTTAAGTGCCGAAAGTCCAAAGCAAATATGGCTGGAGCATACTAAGACGACCATGCAAACTACTAAGTCCCGACTGTCAGTCGGGATCGCGACCATACATCGCGTCCGATATTTTGTTTCCGGCCTTACTTGCAGCTGGCAGTTATCAGTACCGGTAAGCACCACGGTAAGCACTTATAATAATTGTTAGAACGCCATAAAACCTTTTTACATGTTTTTTAAAATCACCACGTTCTGGAGCCAAGGGCGGCCTTTGGGGATGGCGAGCAGGTCAACCGCCCGAGGCCTCGCTCTTGCAGAGGCCTCGCGCAAACGTGCAACAATCCAAGTAGAAAAATATTACGTACTAATAGTAGGTACTAATGTTTATATAATGTGCGCCTTACAAAACTTTGAATTTCTCGTCAAGCATCATTATTAAAACTAATTCCACAAAGACAAGGGCCTCGCAAAGATCTACCCGGCCAGAGCCTCGCAATGGCTAAGACCGCCCCTGACTGGAGCATTGACAAAGCGAGGAGGCGTTGTGTTTGACTATGAAGAATATGGCAGAACAAGGTAGCTACAAATGGCTACGGTGAATGTGCGAGCGGATCCCGCACCCCGGCCAAAGGCCAGAGGCCTAGTAGGAAGAACACGGTGATAGTTTTAGGCGGGTCCGACATAGCCCTTTGTCTTCCCCAGGTAGAGGGTCAGGATTTCCCCATGTAATAAAAAAGATACCTTCAAATGCGATATTTAAAACGAGTCGTCGTTTATAAAATCTGTCGAGATTTCGACGATCTTGGCGCAGTGGTTGAGCGATTTGCAATCATTAGCTTTGAGTGCTACGGGTCACGGATTCGATTCCCGTACGGAACTAATATACCTATGGTCTACAGTTAATTGTTCTGGGCCTGGATGTTTGTGGAGGTAAAAATTTGGGTCTATAGACGCAACTACGATACTTACAGGAGAAATTCTAGATGATTGTGCACGTTTTTTTAAGAAAACAACTGTACATGTTTAATTAAGTCTACAGTAGCCTAAAATCATGAAAACCGTAAATCAAAAGCCTTTGCCCTGCAGTGGGATTGATGGACTAACTCATCATCTTCCTGCCCTGGTCCCAAGTTACTTGGGGTCGGCGCAATATGTTTTTCTCTTCCACTCTTCCCTGTCAGCCGTATCATTATCATTTACTCCCTTATCTTTCATATCCTCCCTCACACAATCCATCCATCTTTTCTTAGGTCTCCCTCTCCCCCTCCATCCATCAACATTCATATTCATCACTCTCTTAGTCACATGTGTTTCATTGATGGACTAACTGTAAAATAGTTACATGTTAAAAGGGTCAATGCACAGTAGCCAATTTGTAGTCAAAGTCAAAGATTTTTATTTCAAATAGACCAGATTTCAGGCACTTTTAAAACGTCACAACTAGGTGCACGGTTCCAAAAGGTAGGTTCTATGGAGAAGAGCCGGCAAGAAACTCCATGAATACTCTTTTTAAAATAGTAGTTCATTACAATTCCATTACAGTAGTGTGAGAAATAGAATGAGAATAATGCAGGTTAATGTAACAAATAAACTCACATAAGAGTAATAAATAGAAAAATATACCCTCTAGGATTGCCATAGCAGTTAAGGGCTGACCAGTCCCGACAGACGGCACCCGTTCACAAGCATGACGTGCACATCCGCATCGGTCAGCTCAACCATATTATAGGGAACTCAACGACCGGATAAACAACGCCACCATCAGCAAGACATTTAAGTGAGCATGTATTAATTACACAAACAATAAAAGCAAATAACATAACATCACGCCTGTATTCCCCGAAGGGTTATGCATTATTTTTAATAACACCTTCATTTCGCCATTATTTCCCATGTAATAGGGGGCGAACCTATTGCCATGAACCAGACACAAATCCAAACAAATAACACTTTGCCCGACCTGGCAATCGAACCCAGGATCTCACTATCAGCTGTCGCGTTTGCCACCACTATCCTAATGAGGCGGTTAAAATAAAATAAATTAATATAAATTAAAATATGTGAACATACAATTGTTTGTACCTACAGGCTGTTCAGCTTGAGAGACGCACTCAAAAGAAGCTGGTGCTTTTAAAAAAGTACTATTTATTCCGCTATTGAGTCACCAAATGGAATGACAACAGATAAGTATGATAAATATTTGCTTATCTTTTAATCTACCTTTAAATAATTCAGCTTTAAGATAGGCTTAGGAAAAGATAAGTAAACTAAGTTAAGTAAGCATGAATTTGTAATTACAGTAGTTGTAGTTGTAGGTATTCCTTCCTACTTAGGGGCCATTCAAGTATTACATAAGCACGAAAGGGGGGTGAGGGGGTCTTTGCTTAGCTTATTTTTGATGATATGGGGGACAGGCGTGTCTAGATGATGATTATGTCAGCTATTTTTACTTATTTACTTCCTGATCAGTTTAAAAAAATATATACCAATGTTTACGTAAGCATAGGAGGGGGGGTAAAAGCTTTGCTTACTTTTACCGACAAGGGGGAGGGGTAGGTCAAAAATTACTAAAATTCTGCATTTATGTAATACTTGAATGGCCCCTTACAGAATTTTTTAAATGTTGAATTATTTTTGTTTTAGTAAAACTTAATAAGTGTCTAATTATTTTATCTAAACTACTTATATAACATAATATTTTGTTCTCATTACAAAATGCATACCTATGTTTTTAGTAACTTTTCTTTTTCATGAAAATAATTTGTTGCCTGTTGTGGTTTCAAAACTTGGCATGTACCAATGGTAATTTTTACCATTCGTCAACTGACATATGTACGGCTAAGGAAAACATCTTGAGAACTTAATGTTCTAAAATTGTAAACACACGGTGAGCAAGCTTGGAGATTCATATTTATTTCTTCCTTGTATGAGAAAGAAAGAAGCATTTATTTGTCAGAATATGGCTTTGTCCATCATTAAGACAGTTACAATTGGTATTAATATTTTTTTAAAAACTGTGTAAATTATCTTACCAGATCTGTTGAATGGAATGCTGTTTGTAGAGAAGGTTAATTGAATAATAAGTAAGTAATTTATTCTACTAATTGTGATGATGTTGGTTTTAATGGTGGGTCTAGGTCGGCTTAAACAACAAGTAATAAAAAAACCCCGCATTGTATTCCTTCTTATATTTTTATTACAAACAGAAACAGCGGCCAGCTTTTTTTTAAATAATTCAATTGTAAAAACTAACAACACTAACCTATTTACTTAACACTAAAGAAAGTACTAACAAAACTATTGACTGAAGTCTGAAAATAAACTTGTTTATTATTATTTACACACTCACTCTATAGCTCGTGAAACAATTTTTTTCTTTAAAAAATTGCAATCTTCGGAAATTATTGCAGAAAAAAAATGTTAAATTTGCGATAGACCGAGTGTGTGTAGCTGACTAATGTAAAGTAAACAAAATCATTTTGTAACATAAATAGGTAGTTGTAAGTAATAATGAGACATTAATTAGAACAGGCTTTGAACAAACATTTAAAAGTTTAATCTTTCATTGTGGTGACCTAGACATAATTAATTATAATTTGCAAATTATTTTTAAATGTTATTCATCATTAGCAATACTGTTATGTGTTATCAAATGTCGTTTATGACTAATTTAAATAAAAGGATAACGTAGTAGGTAAGTAGATTTAAAAAAAAAGTTGTGGTTAAATGCAATTTTGAACCTTAGTGACAATTTATAAGATCTCAATATATCATAGTAGTTCAATAGTATGCATTATAATTCCATACGATAAATATGTGTAAATAAAATTTAAAACTGACTTAATATTTAAAATCCCATAACTTTTCGTTTTTCCGCTATCTCTGAGCACAGACGGCTTTATTTATATTTTTAAATACAAACAGTGCGTGGAAAATAAATTTAATTAGATAAGAATGTCAGTTTACTTACGTTATACAGCGTAAAATACGATAACTAAACAAAACACTTGCTCACGCGCGAAATTCTTTATTATGCTTTGGTACGGCACTTATGTTTATTAAAAATCACGTTCACCACTTCTCAACATCGTTGCGGTTTGTATATAACGACACAATTAATGTTTAATATAGTAGAAGCGTAAGTAATAAATAAAACAAACTTTATGTACTACTACTTCAAAGTATTTCTGAGAATAAATAAATCGTTCGATTGCTGTCATCAACAATGTCAAAGTCAAACAAAATAGTTTATAATGACAGTTGTGTAAAATGTTACCAGTGTAATAGGTTTCCTTCCTACTGTTATGATGGAGTTGTATAAGAATAAAAATTATAGTAGAATAGGAATTGCTTTTACAGGGCTGATTTTAACGAATTCAGCTAATAAACGTTGTCATTTACAATTATTCTTATCGTAATCGTAACCGAATTTATAATTGAACTTAAATGGTTCAAATGTTTACAAAATATATTTATTATTTATTGTTAAACTTTGCCGCCCCCTAAAAAGTGCCGCCCCTGCCGCCCCCACTACGCTACGCCACTGTCGAGACCGTAAAGGAAGCGGTGAAATGTAATGAATCCCTCAGCTGCAGTCCACTAATGGGAATTGTCCCAAATAGGAAGGTAAAGCCTACATCAGCAGGCTGGTTGGTGTCTGCGTCATACTTCTCTCACCCATAGGCAGGCCCGCCGCTAGCTATTTCGTCGCCCGCGTGCAATATCGAATGAAAAAATGACAATGACTTGAATAACGTGATGAGCAGTGCTGCAATAAAAAAATCTCGATTCCCTGCTTCTTTTTGATTAATTCCCAAGCGATACTTGGACGAGCTTTTTTTTTAGACGCTTCCCTCACTCTTTCGATTACTCCTATATCTTGAGTGACTCGCCCACAAAGGAGAATGGGCGAAATGTTTAGAGGTTGGTCTACTCGTCCTCTAGCAATGAATGATATGTCATTAGAAAGGTCTTTTTAAGTGTAAGATTTGGTACTAACACAACTAAAGTAAATTGTTAGTATTTTCGGAGTTATAACACCTTTAAGGTGGACGCACACTTATCAGAGCCAAACGCGCCGACCGAATCGAAGTCAAGGAGGCCTCGCACACCTATCCGCATCGAAAGAATCGACCGCGCCGAAAGAATGGAACGCGCCGAAGAAATCGTTTCTACCTACTTCCATTACACCTGTCGCACTGTTATTACATCACAGAGTAGCAGTACGGTAACAGAGATAACAGATACCTATCTTATTTGACCTGTTATAACCCACCTCTAACGCAACTGATAGAATGCGAGCGCTTCGGACGAGTCGACCGCATCAGCCGCGCCGAATCTGATGACGTCATCCGAATTCTTCTAGGATTTCTGGGGTTCTTCCCGATTCGGACGATTCGACGCGGATAAGTGTGCGAGGTTTCATAGGATTTCATACAAGTAATTCTAAAATTCGATTCTTTCGGCTCTGATAAGTGTGCGTCCACCTTTAAATTGAAATATCGTTTATATCCACACTATCACAATTTCTTCTCCACTTCTCCTCTAGCAATGAGTGGTATGTCACTAGAAAGGTATTTTTAAGTAAAACATTTGATACTAACACAAGCAATGTCAATTGTTAGTATTTTCGGAGTTATAACACCATTAAAGTGAAACATCATTTATATCCATACTACAACAATTTCTTTTTTTTGTTATTTAATCTAAAGTATCGCAACGTTCTTATGATAGTATTAGCAAATAATAGTTATGGAACTTAAAACATGACTGGCGAAACGTGAGTGCATTAGACACCTCTGCCTGCCCCTTCGGAAAATTCAGGCGTCATGTTATGTGTGTTACTTAGGTAGGTACTTATCTTAAATAATTATTATGACAAAGCTCATAGTTATTAAATGTATGTGATAGAAGCTCATAGTTTTTAAATATTTTAGTGTAATCATACTTTTTAAATGGTTACATTTAATGAGCTTTAACTCCATAAATACCAATAATTGACAGTAGCTATAATACACAAAAATGTTCTACTTAAAATAACCTTTCTATTGATATAATATCACCCATTGCTAGAGGAGAAGTAGACCAAAAAGCCCATTCTCCTTTAGACCGATTTTAATGTTATTTTTTACATGCTCAGGAGATGGCTAGCTTTAAGGTCTCACTGCCACTTTTTTGATATCTTAAGACATAACCTACAAAAAAAATATTTTACTCAAGATTAATTAAATGAATGATAAAAAAAATGATTTTTTTTAATCATTCATTTCATTATTCGAAGTCTTTCGTCGCTATGGTAATTAAATAATTGTGGAAGATGTGGATAAAAAATGCGTAGCACAGGCGACACGCTGTTTCTCTCAAGGAATACTATTTTGTGTAACACTTCTTCTCTCAAGTGGCGTGATAAGTCTCAATAAAACAAGAGATTGCCTACATATTTCTTTATTATTGAATAAATTACAAAAATTGCTATTCATGTAAATTCCATCATTCAGGCAGTATATCTGCATAAAGATATTCTTCAAATTAAGTAGGTATGCTAAAATAAAACCTAAAACCGAAAAAAGTCCAAACTGCATTAACTTACTGAAAAAGCATACTTTGGAATGGTCCACAAGCCTACAATTTGAGACAAGCATAACACGTTAACTGAGTAAAATCACAGTAAAAAAGCGATGACTTTTAAATACCTAATTAAGTTTGTTTCAACGTTTGGTAGGCGAAAATCCTTTTCAAAACAGTAACTCGATCTCCATTTTAAAGTATCCGAGACGACGAGACTCTGAACTCGTATCTGAATCGATTAAAATAACTATTCAGTTTACTAATGCTGGATATCGTCATTGTTAAAAAAATATTATTTTGCTAGCAGCAAAATTATCCAATAGTCTAAAACATAATCACTGGATAAACGTTGCCAGTAACGAAACAAATGTACTATAATGGTAGTTTTTCTAATCGATTCAGAAACTAATTGATATAACCCTAAACTCTAGACGAGGCGTTCGGTAAACTAGTGTATAGCGATAAGGCCAGATTCTAGAAGCTTCTGAATCTTTGCAGCGATTTCTGGGTTCTTGAGATGGTCCTGTAGAGCATGAGGGTCTTGCTGCATCTGTTCGAGAATGCAGCGCATCGCTGGGTCGCGGAGGATTTGTTGAACTTCAGGGTCAGCCATTGCCCGTTTGCGAACCTGTTAATGAAAAGACGGTTAGTTACTGTGTTGCTTGCTACAATAAAATAATATGATTAAAATCACTCAGGTATCCATCCATGCCAATGTATTATGTTATAGGCTGCTTGACGTGGGTAACTAGGCTAATTCGGTGAGTTCGGATGTATTTCTGGGATGAGTCACAACTTTATCTCAGGGGTACATGAATACGCAAACGATTACCCCGTTCCAAATTGATATTGTAAATCAGTCCAGTGCTTTAATGTCCTAGCTTAGCAACAAGTAGCAACTGGTAAAAAAATAAAACAGGAGTTTAAAACTTCCACAGCCAAGAATGAAGAACTCTATTCCATAGAGTCATTTATGAGAGCCAAGCCCTATAGGTAACCACCGTGAAAGTCACCATGAAACTTCGGTTTTATTCAATTTACAAAGTTAGTTGGAAAGGGGGCATTTATCCGAATGTTCAAGTACCCATAATAATGAACATTTTTTTGTTCCTCAACTTTCCCCCAAAAGTCAATAGTTTTAGCGAAATAGCTGTCCATAGATTTCATAAAAAAATACGCTAAGATCTATGTATCGTCAGCTTTATTACGTATTACGTCATATTTGACGTCATGGATTAGTAGTTCCGTTTTCTGAAAGTAACTAAATCATGGTTGTCGATTTTTTTATGTTTTAGGTTTCAAATGATTTTTGAAACATTAATCTTGCTGGAAAACAGTCATCATGATACTGTAAGTGGCCTGCAGATCAGTACCATCTTTCCGAACTAACCTTGCATAAATGCAGTTAGCGGGCGTTACGTTTTTACTGCCCCACTAAGTAACCTGGAATAAGTAAAGGAACATACCTCCTCAGGATTGGAGTTGAGTTGCGTGGAGCAGGCGCGGTAGCCCTCCAGTGCCTCGGCATTGCTGGGGTCCAGCTCAACAGCTTTCTGATAAGCTGAGAGAGCTTTCGAATGCTTCTGCATACCCTGTGAAGAGAGCAATATAAAATTATATTCATGCATTTTTTGCGAACGATGTTTGTGACGGGTGTCTGGGCCTATAAAGGGTGGGGCACACTGCAGATCGGCCCTCTCGCGCCGCTGCAGTTGCCAAGTTAAGTGCTACACCTGCTCAAGACGACCCTGGACTCCTCGCATTGTACGAACCACGCGCTGTTGATCTATTTGTAATTCTTATTAAAATATATATAGTGTACGGTTACAAGTGTTATTCTTTATCCTCCCGTAAGTACACGCCTGCTAAATTTTATGTGCACATGCTTGTTGAGGGTTGACTCCTAAAGCCACTCTAAAGTGTTACAAGTTTTAAGAGCCTGCCAATTGCTTAGCTATGTAGTTACGAGTTCGATCCCCAGATCGAGTTCTTGGGTTTTTCCGTGTGGAATTCCTCAGAAGCAGCCCGGAGTTTGGATTTGTGCCCGGTTGATGGCAATAGGCCCACCCACTATTACATGAGTTTAAAAACATAACGCCGAGATAAAGATCAAGCAAAAATTTCCTTTTCCCAACCATGTTGGGGTCAGCTTCCAGTCTAACCAGATGCGGCTGAATACCAGTATTTTACACGGAGCGACTACCATCAGACTTCCGCAACCCAGTTATTGGGCACTGCCGATATCCTTAGGTTAGACCGGTTGTCAGACTTTTTGGGTTTTTGACTTCCCGTAACGACTATCATAGGTATTCGTATGACACCCGGGACCGACTGTTTAACGTGCTCTCCGAGGCACGGAGGGGTCTCGATGTGTAACGAACGGTCGCCCATCCACAGACTGACCGCGGCAAACGCAGCTTAACCTCCCAAATCGTATGATCCGCGCGGTTGTAATTAGCCACGAGCCCCTCCCCTAGGCGCTATACACACCAAAATTGTAAGGCCCCTATGACACTGGCGTTTTGCTGATGTACGCGTCACTCCAGTGTGCGCGCTTCGCTTACGCCGCGTAGGCAGCTGGTGCGCATCACTGTCACGCCGCGGGGCGGTTAGCTAGAACGTAACGGAGAGGAAACACTAGATAAGATAGAGATGCCCACATCTTCAAAACGCCAGTGTCGTGATGATACTTCCTAATCCTAGTTATCAATATTGTGTCTCTTGCTTACTGCTTCGTGCAGATGTTACATAATTGCAGTTGCACTGCTTAGTCACACGTCACATTCCTTAAATCAAGGATAGCATTACTGTCCCACTGCTACCTCGAGCCTCTTCTCATAATGAGAAGGGTTTAGGCTTTAGGGCCGGTTTTTTGATCCCAAGTTAAGCCAATCAATGGTTAAAAGTTCATACAATTTTTAACCATTGGTTAAAAATTCTTTTTCTTTTTCACTTTTTACTATTTGTTGACTTAACTAGGGATCTTTAATCCGGCCCCTAACCCGCGTGTGTGGTCGACTAATCGACCACGAGGGAATGACAATGGTTGGCGGACAACACACTCCATCGAGAACTTTATAGAGCCGTCTCAGGTGTGCAGGATTCCTCACGCTGTATTCCTTCACCGTTAAAGCAAGTAATAATCAAATTATAATCCACACATGGTTTCAAAGTCAGAGGTGCGGGGATTAGATCAAACTCGGATCCTCCTGCGTGGAAGGCAAGAGTTCAATCGCTAGACTATCAGCTTATTTTTTAAGTAGCACAATAACACCCAGATCCTCTCCTCAACCAACTCTTACCTGAAGAATCTTTCCCTTCCGGATCCATCCCTTGATGAACTTAGGGTCCAGCCTGCAGCACTGATCGCAGTCTTTGAGTCCAAGGTCGAAGGCCGCCAGCTTGGTGTAGCAGGCAGCGCGGTTGGAGTAAAGCTTTGGGTCATCAGGGTTACGCTTGATGGCTTCGGTGTAATGTTTCACTGCATTGCTGTAGTCGCCTGAAGAAGTATTTTAGTGTTTATAAAATTTATTTGTAAGAGAAATGTCCCCATTCATATACGAGTACATACACGTCTACTATTGAAGAGAGGATTTTAGTTTTAATATAGATCTGCTGCACTCTGCCTCAATGGAGAATGAATGTCAGTCTAAGACTAACAGACATGCACACACATACATATAAACTCACGTCTTTTCCCATGGGCTAGGCAGAAACTATAGAACGCCAAATACAATCCTTACATATTCCTTTCGCTTTGTCCACATTCATACATCTTGTCATACACGCACGCCGGTTGAGTGTACTACGCACCTGTCCTTTGTGAAGAACATCACCAATAACATCTATGTATTTCCTATTAGGGCGTCCTCTACTGCCATTTTCACTGACATCCGCCTTAGAAATTCCTTTTGTTAAACGCCGTTCACTCATTCTCTCAACATGACCAAACCACCTAAGCATATTCCTTTCAATTTTTGTCACTACATCATCTTCATCGTCTAAGGCTAAGTTCAGATGGTTCCGGCCGCGAGATTAAACACCGCGTGATCATGTGAATGACTCGAATGGTTGTAGGATGCGTGTGCGTGACTTTTGACTGCAAAAACGCGTGCGATGCGTGCACAATTACTTACCACCAATAATTACGATCATTACCGAAGGTAGTTGGAACAAAAATTGTGACATGCTTGTTTTCATACAATTTAACAAACTTGCGGTATCTAATGAAATCCATATTATCGTCGCTGGGCAGTGAAAACCTCGTAATTGCAATGAACATCATTTTAAAGGTGATAAAAAAATGCCTGTTATAAAAAGTATGAAGTGTAGATGTAAGGTTCTTCTGTTTTATTATCTATTCATCAATCTATTTCATCTAGAGCTGTGCACGTTCGTTCTAAATATGCATTACAAGGTTTTTTACCCAACACATGAATAACGAAAAATAAAAATGAATTATTGCTTTACGAGGTTTTCACTGCCCAGCGACGACATCCGTGATTTAAATACTATTGGTTGGTCATCCTTACCTTTTTTAAAGAAATCATTGCCAAGTTCCTTCTCCTGCTCAGCCTTCACGGGGTCCACGTAAGCCTTCTTCTCCTCCTCGGCTATCCGTCTTTCCACCTCGCTGAGCAGCGTCTTGATCTCCGGAGTACGGTGTTCAGACATGGACTTCTCGAAGTAAGTTTTTGCTAGCTTCCATTGCTCCATCTTCTTGTATGCGTTACCTGAGTAAATAAGAAATGTGGAAATGTAGTGCAAATCATTTCGCGGCAGACAAATTTAATTTGAGCGTGTTTATAGCCTTTCTTCGTCTCTCGTGCTGGCACGGGCTATGTGAGAATAGTTCATGCCATAGTGAAATGATTAGCCAGTCAGCAAGGTTGGTGGTAGCGGGACTGACAGCCTAGGCCCGGCGCAGATTTGGCGAAGCGCAGCGCAGAGCGTTTTTCACTGCCAAAGCATTACATCTTTGTGTGCTTTGAAATAAGATCGAAAATCAATTAACACAACTACTAGTCCCCGAGACTCCGAGAGCATCGAAGCGACTAGAAACGAAAGGTGGTTTTCGATATTATTTAAACTCTAGCAAAGTCTATAATTGTTTGGCAATGAAAAATGCTCTGCGCTGCGCCTCGCCCAATCTGCGCTGGCCCTTAGAGTGTGTAGGATGTACTTAATCGTCACTCGTAGAGCTAGTTCCCTAACTTAGGGAGCGTTCAAGTATTACGTAACGAATTTGGGGGCTGGGGGGGGTCTTCTGAAACGTTACGATGCGTTACAGGGGCGGGAGAGGAGAAGTTTAAACTACGCGTTACGTAACATTGTTTTAACCCTTCAGAACGGTCGCGTAGAGATTTTTTTCTCACGCATTTTTAAAACGTTTTTTTTTCAAATTCTACTAAGGGGAGGGGGCAGGGGAGGGGGGAAGGGGGGGGGGGGGGTTGTAAAGAAAAACGTTACGGCACGTTACATGGGGTGAGGGGGGGGGGTCAAAAATCTCCAAAAATTGCGTTACGTATTACTTGAACGGTCCCTTAGTTCGTCATGATGATTGTAAATGAAGTCTTACGCGATCCGAAGAAGAAATTCGCCAAAGCCTGGCAAAGTGTGACCCCATTACGGATGGATACAAAGGGCTTTTTGAAAGAAATAGGAAAACAATGACATGTGCGTGTAATAAACAAAATATACTGGCCTGCAAAAATAAGTATCATACTTTTAAAATTTCAATAACTTTTTAGGTACACAAGATATATTTTCGAAACAAAAAGGACTCAAAAAAGAGTTTAACTTTATTACTATAGTTTCAAAGAAAGCTGATAAAAATTGCTATAGTTTAACTTTATTACTATAGTTTCAAAGAAAGCTGATAAAAATTGCTATAAAACGTTTTTTATTTTAAATCGCTAACTTCTATAGTTTAGAAAAAATTGAAATTTTAAAAGTGTGATACTTATTTTTGCAGGCCAGTGTAGTAGCATAATGCCGAAAAAACTGTTGGTAGAGCAGACCAGAGACAGACAGATTGACGATTGTGTGAATTCAGGAAGAATAAGGGTAGGTACTTATGCACTGTACCAAATCCGAATCTGGAAAAATAAGATCCGAAGAAACTCTACTGCAAATCTTTGAAAGTCAGATCGGATGCAGTGCACAACTATTCATACAAATAGTATTGCGGTTAGTTCGGGTCGTATTGTCTGGGATTCGGATCGGACAATGCACAACTGCTCTAAGAAAACACCGGTCAATACAAGCTATCACAAGGAGCTTTAAGTACTGAATCAAACTAGATTGATTCAGAACTTGAAGCTGTCAGGAAAATGAAGATCAGAAGTAGTACACAGTCAGAAGTGGCACTTTCCTCAAAAGGCCATTCCAGACGTTGCTCTACATTGTTTCACTCGCATAGTTTTTATACCACAATGTCTGGACTTTAAAAGAGACCTTGATCTCCGAGTTTGTTTCGGCTTTTCTTCTCTGAGCTTGTCAGATAGGAAATGCCGGCGCCATCTAGTCTTAAAAAAACATTACATTGTCTTGTAAAAGTGTCTGTAAAAGATTTATTTACAGAAACAAAAATCATTTAAAATAAAAAGCAGACAATAATTGCTGACTTTCACATACGTCATTATTAAACGATTAAAATGACGTCACGCTATCGCAAAATCATAATTTACATTATTAAAACTATTGCATAAAAAAGTAATTTAGATCGATCTAGTAGTTTCCGAGAAGAAAGGCGACACATTAGCGCCATTCCATCAAACGGTGTCAGATTTGTTTATTTTGGCCTTGCATTTGTTTATTTACGTAAAACGTTAGCAATAACTTATCTTGTAAATTCCTCTATAATAAATGCGTTTATACCTTGGCACAGTACCAGAAACCACAAATGGTTAGGATTCGATCTTGAAATATAGTGATTGGCATGGATCTTTCTTGATGTATAATGCTGTTATAGTGTGTTTGTAGTGATAGCATAGTGGTGTGACCGTCGGACTGCCAAGTCATAGGTGTCGAGTTCGAACCCAAGGCACGCACATCTGACTATTCGGACTCATGTGCGTATTGTATAGTTATCACTTGCTTAAAAACGGAGAATGAAAACATCATGAGGAAACCGGCATGCCTGAGATATATTTCTCGACGGCATGTGAAGCCAAGTCAGAGGCCCATGGGCGGCATAAACTCTGACACCAGGTTAGTCACTAATCACACGAAAAGAAGAAGAATGCTGTTTGCGTAACGCAAGAGTTTGACAAACATTATGTATGTTTATGAAAAGTAGAGCTGACTGACTTTACCGTCCCCGGAGGATGTCGCGTGGCATATGAGCACCCCCTGAACAGACGCTCACCACCCATTGACTGAACCTTATTTAGTACAACTTTTAAGGACGCTTTTACAGTTCAGCATTTTAGTTTTTTTTTCTTACTAGATGGTGATTATACTGGGTGTAAAAATAGCCTTAACGAAGCCGAAGTCTACGCATACTGTACAAAAAACTAAGTAACATACAGCAAAAATAATTGCTGGGAAATTACTTTTGTTTTTGGTATTAAGACCGCCATTGTACCCTTTAATGTTTGTTATTGTATAAGAGCTGTGTTAGAATTTTGGTGTACAATAAAGTATATTCTATTCTATTCTAAAAAAATAGCTTTTAATTGTAACGCACAATGGAAGGGCGCGCGCAGTAGACTGTGCTTACATTTCAAAAATGTTAATATTTTTTGTATAGAAGTATGTTTAGTAATAACATTTAAACTTACTTTTCGTGAAAAACGTAAAAAGTATGGTGTTTTTGACCTTCAATATCTCCATAACGAGTCGGTTCCCAGGTATGGCCCAATACCAAAAAATCTTCGTAATGATGGGAAGAATACGCGATTCTCGTTTACACCCGATATAACTACAAACTACAGGAGCAACGCCTTCTGTATACGTAGTGTAAAAGCGTTTAATAATTTACCATCACACTTGGAAATTGATGTATTTAACACTAGCGCACGTAAAATTAGAGACATCCTAAATAGGGAATATTTTGGTGATGATGGGAAGTATCGCACGGCTTGACACAATTTCATCATTTCGTTTGTATTGTTCTTTTATTCTTCAAAGTTGTGTAATTCTGTGAATTGTATGTTCATCATTTGCTAATTGCTAATATATATATGTGGAAGCTTGTAATTAGCAATTGTCCACAAGCATATTATAAATTATTTAAAATTGTCATTAGTCTGTAAGCTTTCTGTAAAATAAAGTAAATAAATAAATAAATAAATAAATAAAATAAAAAAATGCGAAAGCAAAAAAAGCAGGTGGCCTAGGTTACCAGCCTTGAGTTAAAGGCTGTATCCACCCACATTTCACTTATAACGTTAAAGTCCCAAGTAAAAGGGGTGTAGCCTATGTGAATTACGTAAACGAGACCAAATATACATTTTGCTTATTCTACGAATCGAACTCGGGAATTCACGGTCGGCAACCGTGCTTGCTACCACAACGTCAATGAGAGTCTTTATAATGTCATTAATTTATAATTACCTAGTAGGTAGTAATATACCTATAGTTTTGGAAAAAACTTAAACCTTAAACACTTGATTACACAATGCATAAAATATTTTTCGAGTTAAGCTGGCTTCCGGGCTAAGATGCTCAATGCGACATAATTTTGCCGTCGCATTATCTCGTGCCCAGATAAGATAATGTATGACTTATTTCATCTCGGCACGAGATAATGTGACGACAAAATTATGTCGCGCTGCGCATGTTACACTTGCGCGCTGGTTTTGTTCTATACATTACACCTTTAAACCGGCTCCAAGCGGACCTTAATTTCTGAGTTTGTTTCGGCGTTTCTTCTCAGAGCTAATCAGATAGGAAATGCCGGCGCCATCTAGTCTTAAAAAAAACAATACATTGACTTGTAAAAGTGTCTGTAACAGATTTATTTACAGAAATAAAAATCATTTATCAATCAGAGCTGGCCGGTCTTAAACAAAAACATCTACACATAAAATGTTATCTTTCGTGTATAGAAAGCAAAAACATTGTTTTGTTCAGTCTGCACAACAAAATCATACAGTAGATCCTTGCTTTACATATTATTATATTCAAAATATTATGGTCTTTTTCCTTGCCATGTAAGCGATAAGCACACTGTTAACTTATAATTGGATAAAGAAAACACTATTGTGCACTGTAACGAGCAATATGGCCTCTAGCAAAGAAACGCGCCGCGACCGATAAAAAATCACGAGTTTATTTCTTAACTAGCGACCCGCCCCGGCTTCGCACGGTTGCAGCAATGTAGATACTAATGTGGGGCATATAAACCTTTATCTTGAATCACTCTATCTATTGCTGCAAACTGCATTAAAATCCGTTGCGAAGTTTAAAAGATCTAAGCGTACAGACAGCGGGAGCGACTTTGTTTTATACTATGTAAAGATAAAGAAGATACTAACGCTGATGTTCACAGACAGCAGTGATACCCTAGTGGTGCGACCGTCGGACCTCCAAATCATAGGTCTCGAGTCCGAACCCAAGGCACGCACCTCTGTCTTTTCGGATTCATGTGCGTATTGTATAATAATCACTTACTTAAAAACGGTGAAGAAAAATATCGTGAGGAAACCTGAGAGATGACCTGGGATGCCTGAGAGATATTTCTTGACGGCATGTGAAGCCAAGTCAGAGGCCTATGGGCGGCATAAACTCCGACACCAGGTTAGTCATTAACCACACGAAAAGAAGAAGACTAACTAATTCTCTGGTTAAACAATCGCAATCACCAACAACACTAAGAAGATTGCTAATGCGTTGCCAACCTTATAGACAAAGTTGGAAAGTCTCATGTACTTGTAATACCGGAACTCATACCCTTCAAACCGGAACACAGCAATCCTGTTTGGCGGTAGAAAGAAGTAGGTATATATTCTGCCTAGCTTTTTCCCAACTATGTTGAAGTCAGCTTCCCGTCTAACCAGACGCGGCTGAATACCAGTATTTTACACGGAGCGACTCCCATCAGACCTCCGCAACCCAGTTACTGGGTAATGCCGATATCTTAAGGTTATCGGTTATACGGTAGAAGTAGGTATGGTGGTAGGTATTAAATCCCTGGACGAATATATTAGCAAAGAGTGCTACTACTATTAAAGATGGAAATGACAAGCTAGCTGTCTGTTACGGGGTGTCCTGCGTAAGCGACGAACGCGATGCGAGGAACACGACAAACGCGATGAAGAAAACGGCATTCCCTACTAGCGGCCTATGTAGCGAGACGCGACGTAACGTGTATCTGTTCCACGTCATGTCGCACCGCGACGCGTTTGTCGCTTACGCAAATCGCCACATTGGCACACTGTGGATGTATGCCCTTTAACCCGCAGTGGACTATACAGTGTGTAAACGAAATCATGTAAGTCCTTCAAAGCTCGTGATGTACTGCTGACATAGATTAACCCTGCACGTAAAACTACATGTGTTCTTAACGTGAGGCATTTTAGCGCCCCGAGCGAATTGCGCTTTATCGCTCGCCGCGCGATCATTTAACTCGGGGCGCTACAATACCTCACGTTAAGAACACATGTTTACTTCTTGCAATTTTTTTTTGGGTCATTTCTTTTCCCGTTCAGGGTAAATCTATGTCAGCAGTACATCACGAGGTTTGAAGGAATTACATGATTTCGTTTACACCCTGTATATACCAATAATTTTTGTGTAACTTTCTTAGAAAACTTTACGATAACCATACAAACCTATTCCATTATTAGAAGAGGGTTTATAACATTTATTAACACACATATATGAACTGAACAGATAAAAACTGTTTTGTTTTGATGTTCTTGTAGGACATTGAACTTGTACTTCATAGATATCTGAGGGCCAACGCCCACTGACTGTACGCGGCACCGAATGTCGCGACATTTTTGGAACGTCGCGACTTACAAATTTGAATTCTAAGTCCAGTCAATAAAGTCCATTTTGGCTTGTTAGATAAATACACTTAGGCACGCCGCACCGTTGCTTCTTCCTAGGGCTCTAATTTGACGACCTCTACAAGTTAAGGCTAATGGCCTGACTTCTAACTGGCCAATGTGGGTTAGTCAATGTCCAGGGTCTGGTTTACCCTATAGTGCAAGGTTCTGGAAGACGCGACCCACGCAACGAAAAAGGAGACGAGCGAAAAGTAAGGAGAATTGCATAGAGCAAAAACCCAGCTTCAGCAGGAACAAAATGTATTTGATATCATCAACAAATTTAATTTTACAAAAGTTCTATATGGTGCATTAGCTACCCCACCATATATTATGGTCAAAACCCTGATGGTTATAGGTTATATTAGCCTAAAGATGGCTCAACCCCTAAACAAAGTCCTGATCATGTCAAGAGGGTCTAGACCAGGGGTGGCCAACTTGATTCGACCCAAGATCTACTGTTTACCGAGTAGACTCTGTGCGATCTACCAATTACATAATCAGTAGCTCTTCATATTAAACTTATAATTTTCTTTGCCTTGCCATGATCGACTGAATTAAGAGCCGCGATCGACTGGTTGGCCGCCCCTGGTCTAGACAATGTCACTTTCTATAATAATACGCACATAGCAGCCTAATGGCAGCTGCGATCGCATAGCTTGTCTAACGCGTTATCTAACCTAACACAAGTTGTTATCAGCAATAGCTGATAAACAAAAAAGACTGTGTGGGAACTCGTAAATCTGTCTCTATAATAATGGACGTAAGTCGATTATTTGATTTGTTTCTAAGATGTCATGAAACAAGTAGTACAGTAGTGATGGACAACTGTCAACAGGGAATCTATAACATATATCGTAAAATTATATTTATACTAGCGACCCGCCCCGGCTTCACACGGGTGCAATGTAGATACTAATGTGGGGCATATAAACCTTCCTCTTGAATCACTCTATCTATCGCTGAAAATTTGTTTTATACTATGTAAAGAAGATAACTGTTGAATTGCCTCATTGGTCTAGTGGTGTCAAGCGCGACTGCTGATCGTGAGGTCCTGGGTTCGATCCCCAGGTCAGGCAGTATTATTGGGTTTTTCCGTGTGGAATTCCTCAATAGCAGCGGAGTTTGGATTTGTGCCCGGTTGCTAGCAATAGGCTCGCCCCCTATTACATGGTACGTAAACATAACGGCGAAATAAGGGTGTTATTATACGCCTCTGCCCAACTCTTCAGAGATTATAGGCGTGATGTTATGTTTATAACGGTTTAGTATAATATGACCGTCTTTACACGGCATACGTCACGACAAAATGCGGTGACGACTCTGAACGTATGTATATTTGTTTAGTACATCACTAGTAATGTCTTGTCGTTTTGTGAGTAAACTGTTCATAGTAGTAGTAGTTCACATTTTGTCGTATCAAGTCGTGTGAACAATGGCCTAAGCCTAAGGGCTATGAGTTGTACTTAGTTACACCATTAGTTTTCCCAGGACAGTTTGTTCTGCCTAGCTTTTTCCCAACTATGTTGGAGTCAGCTTCCAGTCTAACTAGATGCGGCTGAGTGCCAGTATTTTAAATGAAGCAATTGGCATCAGACCTCCGCAATTGTCACTGGACAATGCCAATATCTTAATAAGTCAAAATTGGCAGCTTGCAGGTATAACATAATTTACTACCCAATCAAGCTTTGTCCTGACAAAAATCGAACCTAGAACTGGAACAAAATTGAGATTCCAACTGCAAATTCTACCCACGACTTTAGAAATTTGTGCACATCTAAATACTACATGATCATAAAAAATTAACGAAATAAACTTACCAATTCTAGTAAAAGCCTTAGCTATTAACTTGAAATCAGCTCTATTTTCTCTTCCGATATCGATAGCTTTCTCACATTCCTTAATACATTTTTCATACTCTTTCTGTTCAAAATATACAGCAGCCATATTTGTTAAAAATGTTATATCTGTAGGATCACTGTCTATGGCTTTTTGGTAATGTTTCAGAGCATTATCAAAGTCCTTCTTTTTATAGAATTCATTTCCTTGGTCTTTTTCTAGTAATGCCTGTCTTCTGTGTTCAGGGAGGTCATCGTATTTAGGTTTCTCTGGTTCCTCCTTCTTCGGTGGTTCTGTGGTCTTTCTATCTGGTGCTGGTGGGTCTACGTCCATGGGAATGTGAAGGTCTAAACCGAACATGATGCTAATTGTTGTAAGAACTCGCTTGTCTTCCATTTTTGCGCCGAGGTTTTGTACATCAAAGGGATTCCGTACTATTTTCTGTGGATTTTTTAAGATATTATACCTAGTGCTCTCGTACATAAAGGGCAAAGTGTATGTCTTGTCAACCAAACATTTTAATAAATATTAATAACCTTGTATTTATTTGGCTTGGCTTTGGCCTTGGCTTAATAAATATTAAATACAACCCATATGTCAGGTCATATCCTTTAAAATAAAAACAAACAGCAACCAAGTTTTAGTGTTTAATTATTAAACTCTTAGATTGCTTTCGAAATAATAAGCACCCAGGTGTTATTAATTTTGTGATGAACATTAAAGCATATCTTACTTAATCAAATTATTTAGGTGATGCAATTTATCCTTAACAAAAGCAGGAAACATAAATATGAAATTATAAATCACAAGCACTTAAGCAAAAAGCCTAGGTTTCCCTTCATAAAAAAGACTGTCAGTATTAAAAAAACAATTATAACTTCCTTCAGTGCTGCATGAGTCAATGGCACCTTGTTCCTTAGTTGAAGGTAAAAACTATAGAACATCATGGTGTTATATTTTGACATACTTCATAAGACTTATTAGTTTTTGGTGAGTCATAAAGGCAGTCTGCAGTTACCAGGCAATGTTTCTTTTAAATTGGTCATACAAATTGAATATTCAAAAATGTGGACATTCATAATGAATGTTAATTTATACACAAAAGAAAATCAATACAATTAAGGATAAACTGAAGAAATTAACACAATAAGAACTTGAAAGCCACTAAAATGAATATTTAAAAACACATTTTTTTTATGATTCATCTTTTTTTTATTATAAGGAAACCTACTTAAGTGAAAATAACCTAAAAAACATAACTTCAATAAATCAACAATGACTTTAAAAAAAATAAGGCTTCATACTCACTTCAACCATTGTGACATATTCCGGATCATTCAGCCATTCCTTTGTCTGTGGGTTTGCTTTAAGCTTCTCAAACAGCTGTTCCGTCTTTAACTTCAGTTCTACAGCTTGCTTCTTCACCTCAGACAAGCCTGAAGCAAGCTGCTCGTTACCAGGCTCGAGTGCCAGACCCTTTTCGTAAGCTTGAACGGCCTCTTCATGACGGCCTAAGTATGCTAATGCTGACCCCTGGCGTGAGTAGCCTTTGCTCCACGTAGGGTTCAGAGCGATAGTCTGGTTGGCGTCTGATAGAGCTGCAGCGTAGTTCTCATCTTTAGCGTAAGCTGCCGACCGGTTGCTGTATAGAACGTGGTTCTTCGGGTCCAAGGCGATAGCCTCCGTGTAGTATTTCACGGCGTCATCGTACTTCCCCGATGATAATGCCGCGTTACCCTTCTCCTTTAACTGATTCACCTAAAAACGTTACCCATGTTAAAATTAAGCCACTTAATTCAAAATTCTAATCGTAAAGCGTCGGTATAACCTCTCACCTGTTCCATGATTGTTTTCTGCTAACAACTGATAAAACAAAAGATGCACTTGTAATAAAATATTTATCGCTAAATACCCTAGGTTCTCGCTTCACAATGCTTTCTATTTCACTAATTTGTTCGTCGAGCTCAAACAAGCAACACGAAGTCCAGAAATGACACTTCAAATTCGAGAAAATTCTCGCCAAAATGCGATAAAGGATAGCGTTCCAGAAATGTTATCCGACTCTTAACATGATGTTATGAACAGAAATTTATAGAACCCTTTTTCACTCGCTTAGTTTAATATAAGGCTATCCTGCTCTTAAATTAATTTGAATTTAGCTTTTAGAAAAACATGGAACATGGAGATCATGTACATGAATATTTTTAATTTTTATTATTTGGATTTTAGTCTTTTTAGGCTGACGGCTGATTACCGAGAAATGGGATAAAAAGTCTTATTGTAGGTATCTAGCGCCAAATCCTTTAGCAAGTTTTATTGCACCAGTTATTTGCACGAGTTCGTAAAACTTGCAGACGTCGACTGCCCGCGGTTGCGTGCACAGTTTGAGAGTCGGTTGCAGAACTCAACTTGCGCAGTAAAACTAACCAGTGGATTTGACGCTTAATAAAAATTTAATGTAAATGTAGTATCGCTAACAACAGCACTGAGAATGAGAAGGATCTATTTTTGAGAAAATATTCTTTGCGTGTATACATTCTTTTTTAGAGGTGTTATCCCCAACCTCAACTATATTTTTAATTTTTAATAAATTTTGTTTTATCTGTGCATTGAAAAATGTCTCCTGAGCTGTCCTATGTAGCTTGACCAGTATTTTATTTTATTTTTGCACAGTTTTCGCTTATCTAAATCATACAAAATTATTTTGATACCCACCGCAAGGCTGCGTGAATGTACAAATGGAGCCATGACAGTTGCGTAGTAGTGTCGTCGTAAATAATTTAGTAGGACCGACGCTTGTCACGCTAATCATTATTTTGTAGTGTTCGTAATTGGTTCCTAGACGTTGTGGGGAATACCAAGTGGTGGTTGGGATCGATGGCGGCTTGAGTGTTTCCGCGGTGTAATTATTGGCGGGAGGCGGGCTCCCTTAGTTCGGTGACTCATTCGCGGGCTGGTGGAAGTTGGTGATCATGGACACCGATGATGGCGAATCCTCGAGCAGCGGGCCTATGTCCAGCCTGAATAGTCTGTTCTCATTCACAAGTCCCGCTGTCAAGAAATTATTGGGTTGGAAACAGGTGTGTTTTTCTTATCATTTGGCTCATATTACATTTTTCATATTTTTCTAATGAATTGGCGATATCCATAGTGTACAACTTTTTTTTTTGTTTTAAAGCATTGTATTCTATATCTAAGTCCTTATCAGGCAATCTTCTGTGTTAGTTTATGGACCTTAACAGAGGGCACAATCAGAGTGAGATTAATCTGATATATTTACAAAATACTTTTGTTTATGCTATTACTATATTCATACTTGCAAGCAGTGCAGAACAGACAGAGTGGGAAAGCATTGGCACAGAGTTTAACTAACCATAAACAACTTTAAGCTAATAAAGTTACAGGAACTAAGTTTAAATTAAAAGAGTCTTAATCATCATCATATCAGTCCAAACATCCATTACAATTCCCTTAATCATCATGGTCGACTATGATCCCAGAACGCTGATTATAATATAAGCAGTTATCAGACTTTGGTGCCCATATAATATTATATACAACATCATGCATGTATTCCTTGAAGTGTTGGGCAGAGGTGTATAGTAACACCCTCATTTTGCCGTTATGTTTAAGTCCCATGTTATAAAGGGTGAGCCTATTGCCATCAACCGGGTACAAATCCAAATGCCGGGCTGCTACTGAGGAATTCCACATGGATAAACGCAATAACACTTTGCCCGATCTAGGGATCCAACCCAGGACCTCACAATCAGCAGTTGCTCTTGCCACCACTAGACCAATAAGGCAGTTAATGTAATCCAATATTAGTTATCTTCAAAGTCATGAGCGCGGCCAGGATTGTGTCCAGAGTGGGGTAAAGCAGCTCAGCCAAACATTTACCTTTTCACTAAAATCTGTAAGTGTAGAATGCGGTTCTGAGACAATTATGCTAATTTTTAGGCCCTAATAATCATTGCTTGCGTATTAGTCTGCGTATTTCAGTAGACATGGGTATTGAGTTGACTGAATCTAGACTATTTCCCTAGACTTCCTTGTGCCAGGGTGGGAAAAGCGTCTCGTCCCCCCCCCTGGCTATTCCATGTTCTAAATACAAAAAGACAGGTAATAAACTTTGCCCATTTCCAAGTTCATTAACCTCATATCAGAGTGGTGATGTGATTAGAGTGTTATCTCCTAATATTATTAATTAAAATAGTCAATGGGAGGAAACCCCATTTAGATGTCTGTGTATAGAATGTACCGCCCAATTAAAAAAAACAATCAGTTTTTTCATACAGAATAATAGAATAGAGTAGGTAATCTATGTAGTATACTGACTGGCATTATAGCTAGTGTTGTAAAAATTAGCGCTGAGCGTCGAGCGTTAAGCGCTGAGTCGACGCTTTGGAGCGTTTTAGACTCGAGCGTTAAACGCTTGAGCGTATAAGGCTTGCAAGCGTTGAGAGTTTAGACTTACATGCTCGAGTTATGCGCTCAAGCGTTCAAGCGTTGTAATTTTTAAATGCGGGTAGATGAAAAAATTGTGATAAATAAAAATGTTAGGAGTTGTGGTGGGCGGTAGGTACGGTGAGTATTACTTATCTTTTGACTTTGGTCGTATAAGCAAGTCCTGTGAGTGAACAAGCAGAAACAATTATATATTGTGTATTTTCTATTATTTTCCTTGTTGTTTTGCATTTATAACATGGAAAACGAATGCGATATTGTTAGTAGTAGCAGTGAACATGAGCAAGATAATTAAATATGATGGAATTAAGTGTGGACTCAACAGATTTATCTCAACGTGATAACAATAACACTCGGAAGAGTTGGAAATGGGATCATTTTCAAGTAATGGCGGGTTGTGTTACGTGTAAAATCTGTAATAAAGGTTTTTCACAGAAAACATCTACATCTATACTAAAAAACATACAACACGGCATACGACGACCACTGAATCTACGGATCCAGATGCCAGCATTGCCAGTAATGCCAGTACATCCACTCCACGCCAACGAAACAACAGTTGCATAGAGAAACCACACTTGTAATTTAATTTGGGCCTTATGGCGTAGATCATATGGCATATTGTATACTAATAATAAATAAGTATTTTTCTACTATTATAATATAAATATCATTAAAAATAAAACTGAAATTCTCTTATTTCAATTATACTATCTTTTTTACAGTTTCCCTAGCTATGTAATCTAAACGCGCGCTCAAGCTCGAGCCGAGCGCTGAGTCCGGTGCTTGGAAAATGCTTTTTCACTATAACGCTCAAGCCACTGCTCGAGCGTCGAGCGCTTCAGTCGAGTCCCGACTTGAGCATTAGCAATCTGCTTAAGCGTTGACTCAAGCGTTTAAGCGCCGACTCGAGCTTTTTTACAACACTAATTATAGCATGTAGCACATCATAGTCAAATGATGGAGGCTATCCAGTGGCGTAACAATAGCATCAGAGGCCTGTAGCAAATTTATTGGTTGGGGTTCCAGTAAAAATCGTTACGTAGTAATTTAATTTTAATAAATCACTGAAGTAGTTACCCAAAAGAGTTACTTTATAATTTTTACTTAATTGTTAAAAAAAAAATTAGGTTACTTCTGAGCTTGCAGCCTCAGGGGCCAGGGCCTGTGGCATTTTGCCAGCCCTGCCACCCTATAGTAACGTGACTGAGGCTATCAGTCCCACCTGGGGCAGTCCCATGTTATGGAATAGTTACAAAATAAACAGTAGTTATTGATACAACATGAGTCATACTAGAACAGTCAGTTAGTTCCTAGGAATTGTGATTCATAACTTGTTTACTATCATTCAATCAGATTTATTTTGCAACACTGTGATATTAATATTTTGAGGATAACTTTTTCAATGTTTACCTAAGCCAGAACATTAGGTTATTTTGTACTATAACAAGTATTTCATTGATAGTTTTTTTTAATTCCATGTAAATATTTACAGTCCTTATGTTATAGATCAATGGATGTCAGTGTTGTGAAGTTCTTTTCATTACCATTTCCGAAAACTAGATATTGTTGCTGTACAGTGAAAACCTCGTATTTGCAATGAATGTAATTTTACAGGAGGAGATAATAACTGCCTCTTAAAAAAAAAGTATGAAGTGTAGATGTAAGGTTCTTCTGTTTTATTATCTATTCATCAATCTATTTCATCTTAGAGCTGTGCACGTTCATTCTAATTATACTTCGTATCTCTCCCGAAGATGATTACAGTTTACATGCAGCAGCACGCGAGATGATGCTGTCCTGATCACACTTTTAAAGCTATTTAAATGCTTATAAAATTGTTTTTAGATAACATTATAAAACAGTAGCGTTTTTGACTTATTTTCCCCCACCATGATGCATCCCGCCATCGCCATGGCACTGCTAATCCTTGACTCATTACGTGATTTTGTGTTGTCCGACTCACACAAAATTTATTTCGTCCGAAAACTACCTACGTTTTCATTATGGGCAAAAGGAAGCGATCTGATAAGGATGATAGTGACACGGTCACCAAATTATTAAAAAAAGTGAAAAAACTTGTAAAACAGCGAAGGAGAATCTCCTCATCGTCATCAGATGATGAACCAGCGAAATCTCCAGTGCATTCGTTACCTCATGATTTAATAAGTGATCTGGAAATACAAGGTTAGTGAATAAACAGATATAAAAGATACTTACATATTATTTCCATCTACCGCCTAGTGGTTGCACAATAATTTTTTTTTTGTTTGTGCCTTTGAATAAAACATTGTCAATGTCTCATAATTATATAAAATATCCCGACGTATATCGTGTGTGGATACCGAAACAGTATCATAAAATGAATATTATTCATTGTGATATCCCGACGTATATCGTGTGTGGATACTATGATACGAATAATGAAATTATACTTTCACTGTACCTATACAATATAATCTTTATTATCCCGACGTAAATCGTGTGTGGATAATGTACCTACCTACATTATATTTACAATTTTTTGCAAACTGTGCATAAAATGTAAATATATTTTACGTCACTTACAGACGAGATCCCAACTACTGAGGTATCAGTTGAACGCGAAGGAACACCTGATGAAAATCCTGAACTAGATCCAGATATTTTACAATTACTAGGCTCAGACCCCACACAAAATAAATTGTTTGGCGATAACTTACACAAAGATTTGGCAACACGATGGAAATACATATTGATTAACGGCCTGCCTAAAGAAGAAAAGGTTGATCTCTTAAAACAATATTTACCTGCTGAAAATTGTACATATATGAAAGCACCTATATTGAATCCGGAGTTAAAATCGGCACTATCTGATGCTAATGTTAAAAAAGATTCATATAGCAAGCAGAAGCAAAATCAAATGTCCAGCTGTATTTCAGCAATTGGCAAAGCGCTGAATGTGGCTTTGTCACAAACTGAAAACATTCCCCAAGAAATTATCAAAATACTCAGCGATGCAGGTCGGTTGCTGTGCGACACGCACCATAGGGAATCTCTTTCAAGAAGATTCGCTGTTGTTAATTGTATAAGCAAACAAAAACGAGAAATAATAAAAAACACCAAAATAGATGATTATTTATTTGGTTCTAACTTGTCTGAACACTTGAAGTCAACCAAAGCCATAACAATGTCGGCTTCAGAGTTGAGATTCAACACAAATAGTGGGAAATTCAACCAACCACAGCGTCCTCAACAGAACACTTCTACACAACGTAAAATCGGACCTTTAAACGCATGGGGGGCACCGCGGGCACCAGCCGCCGCCGAGCCGCGTGTGTATCCCCACCAGACTCGGCGCCCGCCACCGCCGCCGCCACGGGAGAATCGTCGCGCGCCGGCATCGACACGCCCAAGGACTACCAACTATCCAACTCGACGTCGTTGACTACTCCTTCACAGGTATATAATAATAATGTACCTATAGCTGGCAGACTTCAGCATTACTTTAATGAATGGCGTCACATTACCAATAATAAAACCATATTATCTTGGATCAAAGGATATCGAATACCATTTAAATGTGAACCATACCAGACAGGATTTGTTAATAGATCATACACTCTTACAGAAACTAAAATAATTGATAATTGCATTAGTGAACTATTAGAATCGAGTTTTATCTCTCAGTGTACTCCATGTGCAAAACAATTTATTTCACCTATTTTTACAGTGCCTAAGCCTAATGGAAAACATCGTTTCATTCTTAATTTAAAAGAATTAAATAAATTTATTCATATTAATCACTTTAAAATGGAAGATTATCGTACAGCCCTAAAATTAATAGATCAAAATTGTTACATGGCAACCCTAGATTTAAAGGACGCATATTTTTTATTGGCAATTGCCGAAGGCGACAGGATTTACCTTCGTTTTACTTGGAATTCAGAACTATTCAAGAATCAATTGTTTGAGTTTAATGTTTTACCATTTGGACTTTGTACTGCTCCCTATGTATTTACGAAAATACTAAAACCTGCTTTGCATTATTTACGTTCATTAGGTCATTTATCAGTAAACTATATAGATGACTTCTTATGCATCGGTAATTCATATAACAGTTGTCTTAGTAACGTTGAAACGACAAGAGACTTGCTATTAAAGCTAGGATTTTTAATCAATGACGTCAAAAGTCAAATTTACCCAAGTCAAAAGTGCCTATTTCTAGGTTTCATATACGATTCAAGAAACATGTGCCTGACATTACCCGTTGAAAAGAAGAATCGTATAAAATTAATATCAAATAACTTGCTGAATACAAACAAATGTACAATCAGGGAATTTGCTAGATTTATTGGTCTGTTAACGTCAGCGTGCCCTGCCGTCAAATACGGTTGGTTGTACACGAAGCTGTTTGAAAGAGATAAATTTTTGGCACTTAATTATTCTAATAATTACAATAAATATATGATCTTGCGAAATAACTTAAAAAAGGACTTCATATGGTGGAGCGAACACATTGACACTTCATTTTGTTCCTTTCAAACGAATGATTACACACTTGTCATATTCAGTGACGCATCAACTACAGGTTGGGGGGTAGTTTGCAATAAACAAACTGCTCATGGACATTGGAATCACTCTCAACTATCATTTCATATAAATATCTTCGAATTACTTGCAGCTTTTTATGGCCTTAAAATTTTTGCGTCACACCTCATAAATTGCAATATTTTACTCAGAATAGATAATACTACAGCTATTGCTTATATTAATAAAATGGGAGGTATACAATTCACACATCTAAATAACATTGCCCGTGATATATGGCAGTGGTGTGAAAAGCGGAATATACATGTTTTTGCATCTTATATTCAATCTAAAAAGAATTTAGTTGCAGATTTTGAATCTCGTCGTGCTTATAATTTAGATACGGAATGGGAGTTAGCACATTACGCATTTAACCAAATAATAGTTTCACTAGGCACTCCAGAATTCGATTTATTTGCAAGTAGTCAAAACCACAAATGTTACAGATATGCTTCATGGAAACTAGATCCAAATTCCGAAATTATTGATGCATTCACATTTAACTGGAAAAATATAAAATTTTATGCCTTCCCGCCTTTTAGCCTTATCTCAAAAGTTCTACACAAGATTAAATCTGACAAAGCAGAAGGGATTGTAGTAGTACCATATTGGCCTACACAACCGTGGTACCCAGTCTGGTCAAAATTACTTATTTCGAAAGTATTATATTTTGAGCCTAACAAAGATTTGTTACTTTCCCCTTTCAGGGAGGAGCATCCCCTCCACGCGGATCTTACCTTGATGGCAGGGAAATTATTAGGCAGTCGCTGCTCAGACGTGGAATACCCAATATATCTCTCGACATAATGATGGCGTCTTTCTCCCCAAATACGTTGATCCAATATAACATCTCATTAAAATCATGGTGGCTATATTGCAACAACAAAGGGTTAGATTACTGTGATTCTAATACTAATCAATTAATAGCATTCTTGACAGAAAAATTTAGTTCAGGTGCCAGTTACAGTACACTTAATAGTTATCGCTCAGCGTTATCGATATTGTTAGGTCAGGAAATTACTTGTAATGATTATATTAAAAGGTTTTTTAAAGGGGTTTATCGTATAAAACCACCAGCACCAAAATACAATACCACCTGGAACCCCAATCTTGTGTTAAATTACTTAACTAATTATTTTCCTAATGATTCAATTACACTAAAGGAGTTATCACTAAAAACTATAACCCTTTTAGCATTAGCATCTGCACAAAGAATGCAAACTCTAAGCCTAATTAAAATAAATAACATTATATTTGAATCCGAAAGAATTGTAATTAAAGTCGAAGATTTAATAAAAACCTCAAGGCCAGGTGCTTACCAACCGTTGATTGTGTTGCCATATATTATAGAAAATCCCAGAGTGTGCCCAGCTTCAACTCTTAAACATTATATAGATAAAACTAATTGCTTACGTCGACAAGAAGAATCTCTTTTCATAAGTTTTCAAAAACCACATAAAAAAGTGGGTTCTCAAACTTTAGCCCATTGGGTTAAATCAATTTTAGAAAAAAGTGGCATAGATATAAAATTGTACGGTGCTCATAGTACGAGACACGCGTCAACATCGGCTGCTCACAGAGCAGGTGTTAACCTGGAAGTTATTCGAAAAGCTGCAGGCTGGTCCGAATCTTCCCATGTATTCTCAAAATATTATAATAAAAATGTACCAACCTCTCCGGAAACTGATTTTGTTGGTGCACTCTTTAGGTGATTAATTTACTAAGTCATTGAGTAGACGATTATTATAGATAAGGTCTAATTCTGTTCTATTGTTTAAAGAGATAATAAATAGCATTTATTGATCGCTTCAATGTTTATTTTTTACTTATTTTTTTTCGATGCTCTGAACATCTGCATGTAAACTGTAATCATCTTCGGGAGAGATACGAAGTATAATTAAGAATCAAACGAACTTACCTTGTGAAGTTTGATGTCTAATTATACGAGTGTCTTGACCGAAGATGATTACACTCCCACCCCCCCTAGATATTCCCGAATACCATCAAAAAAAAAAAAAAATTTGGCTCTAAATAACGAGTCAAGGATTAGCAGTGCCATGGCGATGGCGGGATGCATCATGGTGGGGGAAAATAAGTCAAAAACGCTACTGTTTTATAATGTTATCTAAAAACAATTTTATAAGCATTTAAATAGCTTTAAAAGTGTGATCAGGACAGCATCATCTCGCGTGCTGCTGCATGTAAACTGTAATCATCTTCGGTCAAGACACTCGTATAATTAGACATCAAACTTCACAAGGTAAGTTCGTTTGATTCTTAAATATGCATTACAAGGATTTTTACCCAACAAATGAATAACAAAATATAAAAAATTATTTATGCTTTACGAGGTTTTCTTTGCCCAGCGACAATATCTAATATTGAGACTGGAAATTGGACTGTCTGGGTCTTCTCTCATGTCGACACGCTATTGGAGAGTAGCTCGTGCTGTGGTGAAAAGATTAGCCAATCAGCAAAATTGGTAGCGAGACTGACTGCCCAGGGTTCACCAGACATAAGTATCGTCCCTATTGGTGACTCTTTTAATGCACCCCACTGTCTAGACGAAAACTATACACCTGTCACCCATAACAGTTAATTTTGATAAGCTAAGTTGATAAATAGCCTTCTCACATTATAACAGTGAAGATTCTTGTGCAAAATGGTGAAGTACCACCATTTTAATGATGCACTTAACGTCACTAGTGCATTAGTAATGGGACAGACAGTGTCGTGGAGACATCACATGTTTAGAATGAATGATCAGTGTACCAGTTTACCTAGTTTCCTTCCTTACGCGAAACTTGAATGTAAATTATAAAAATAATAGTCATTGAGTAGCTTTTAACTGTATGGAATATTTTACTTTAATTTCTACCTGGTGTGATTACTCCTTACTTTCAAAGCGCCTAGACAATTTTATGCTTTGCTCTTTTTTTTAAATATCTTCGTTACAACCAGTCTATTGGGTTATTTGGTCAGTGTTATTGGGTTTCTCTGCGTGGAATTCCTCTGTAGCAGCCCGGAGTTTGGATTTGAGCCCTGTTGATGGCGATAGGGTTGCCTACTATTACATGGGACTTAAACATAACGGCGAAATGAGGGTGTTACTATACACCTCTGCCCAACCCTTTGGGGAATACAGGCGTGATGTTATGTTACTGGGTTTATTGCCTTGTATATCAGGTCCATGGGATGTATGAAAAGAGTATTCATGAGTGACATTACTTAGGTATGGCGCACCCTGGGCAGTCAGCCCCACTACTAACCTTGTTGACTGGCTAAGGGGCCATTTAAGTATTACGTAAGCAGAATTTTAGTCATTTTTGACCCACCCCTCCCCCTTGTCAGCAAAAGTAAGCAAAGCTTTTACCCCCCCTCCTATGCTTACGTAAATATTGGTATATATTTTTTTGAACTGATCAGGTTTCTTTATTGTTATTCATGAGCAGCAGTTTTTAAGTCTAGAAAAATAAGTAAATAAATAAAAATTGCTGACGTAATCATCATCTAGACACCCCCGTCAATCATGTCATCAAAAATAAGCTAAGCAAAGACCCGGTCACCCCCCTTTCGTGATTACGTAATACTTGAATGGCCCCTAATCTTGTCACAACAGCATGAGCTATTCTTATACTAGCTTTTGCCCGCAGCTTCGCTTGCGTGAAGTTTGAAATCCTCGTTAAGCCCATTTTAAAGTGACATTTTAAAATCCAAAACGTCCGTCTTTTATCACCCCCAGCGGTTTAGGCTGTGCGTTGCTAGATTAGTCAGCCAGTCGGTCAGTTTCTCCCCATGCTTCTTACTTCAAAAGTACCAGATTTCTCATACAAACTTTTAACACTTATTTCACCCCTTTAAGGGTTGAATTTCCAAAAATGCTCAAACACGTGTACGTTTATTTCTAACCAAAAACCTTAATATTTAATTTCAAGCTTCTTACTTCATAAATGACGGACTTACATACAAACTTAAAAACCCTATTTCACCCTCTTAGGGGTTGAATTTCGAGAAATCCCTTCTTAGTGGATGTTTACGTCACAAAATGAACCTACTGTCAAAATTTCAAGTTTCAAACGCCAGCCGTTTAAGCTGTGCGTTGATAGATCAGTCAGTCAGCTTCTCCTTTTATAAGTATAGATAGCTCGTCCCGACATGGTAGCAGGAGAATATCAGGTCTATTAATATTGCGCCAGACGATTTTTTTACCACAATCTCCTCGATTTACAGGGTGATGAAGAAGAGAAATGGGCGGAGAAGGCAGTGGATAGTCTGGTGAAGAAACTGAAGAAACGGAAGGGCGCTATCGAGGAGTTAGAACGAGCGCTGTCGTGTCCTGGCACGCCGTCCAAATGTGTTACTATACCTAGGTCACTTGATGGGAGGTTGCAGGTCAGTGTCAAATTCTCGTTTTATTACAGTAAAACTAAAAAAAGCCAGTGAAAGAAAGAAAGAAATGTATTTACCGGCACAAAGAATTCAATAGGCAAACAATAAAAACAATGATAGAACAGAAATGCTGAAAGGACCATAAGCTCAGCTTGATATCAGGTGATAGGACCAAATACCGCTACCCAACGCTGCAATGGAACCCATTAGTGCCATATGCTCGAAACTAGTATATAATATAATAAGTCTGCAGGCCATAGCCCACATAGAAGGCTTCTTTGGGTTAGAAACCTTCCTGTACTTCTTCCAGGGTAGGAATCAATTGGTAACTGAACCGAAAGAAGCAGTGTGGTTACCTTATTTACACTGGCCCCACCACCTCATTGGTATAGTGATCGCAAACGCGACCGCCGCGCCTGAACTCCTAAGTTTGATTCTTTGGGTACCACAGACCTTATTTTTATGGTCAAGTAAAACAAGCTATTAACAAGACAACTAATATTTCCAGGTATCACATCGCAAAGGCCTTCCTCACGTGATATACTGTCGAGTATGGCGCTGGCCCGACCTCCAGAGCCACCACGAGCTCAAACCCTTGGAGATCTGCCAGTACCCCTTCAGCGCCAAACAGAAAGAAGTGTGCATCAACCCCTACCACTACAAGAGAGTCGAGAGCCCCGTCCTACCACCAGTGTTAGTACCCAGACATTCTGAATTCGCTCCAGGACACTCCCTACTACCCTTCCAAAGGACAGCGGAACCGTCAATGCCTCACAATGTCTCCTACTCAGGATCAGGGTTTCCTCCATCAGCTAGTTCGGAACTACCTGACACGCCGCCTCCAGCGTACTCCCCACCTTCAGACGACTCGGAACCGCCTGGAGAAGTTGCCCCAGTTTCCTACCAGGAGCCTCTCTATTGGGCATCAGTTGCGTATTATGAGTTAAACTGTCGTGTCGGCGAGGTTTTCCATTGCAATTCCCATTCGGTCGTGGTCGATGGGTTCACGGATCCTTCGAATAACAGCGACAGGTTCTGTTTAGGTCAGCTGAGTAATGTAAACAGGAATTCGACGATTGAGAACACGAGACGTCATATAGGGAAGGGAGTACATTTGTACTATGTCGGTGGGGAAGTGTACGCGGAATGTTTGTCGGACGCCGCGATTTTCGTCCAGAGTCGCAACTGTAATCATCACCACGGCTTTCATCCGTCTACCGTGTGTAAAATACCTCCCGGTTGTTCGTTAAAGATCTTTAATAATAGGGAGTTCGCGCAGCTGCTGTCTCAAAGCGTCAACCATGGTTTCGAAGCGGTTTATGAGCTAACGAAGATGTGTACGATTCGAATGTCTTTCGTGAAGGGCTGGGGGGCGGAGTACCATCGCCAAGACGTGACGTCAACACCTTGCTGGATAGAAATCCACCTTCACGGCCCGCTACAGTGGCTGGACAAAGTGTTAACACAGATGGGCTCCCCACACAACGCCATCTCGTCCGTCTCTTAGCCACGTCGCCCAAACTCAACACCCCCACCGTACTTTGGTATTCGGTATTAAAATTTTTTAATCTCAAAAATCATTTCAACCGTTGCATTTTGTATTTTATACGTGACAGAATATATTTTTAATCGTTTTTTTTAATGTTTTGTGTTGTAATAACGCCCCAATTGGCATTTTACAATTATGCAGCTCAAACCATGTGTCCAATTTATTGAATCGTATTTTGTAAGCGTATTATAATGAATAAAGACATTAAGGTTTACTATACTCGTCAATATAATTTATGACAAGGTAAAAAAAGATATTATTGGTGTAAATAAATGCTTAAAAACTTTTTTGGTAATGTCAAGCACAAAAGTCTACGTTCGCCATAAATTCGTTCGATATTGATGATATTATATTATATTTTAGCATATTATTATAAATATATTATTAAGATAAGACATAAATGTATGTAAGTTTCATACACTTTATATGATTAGCTTAGATTTAGTTTTAATGCAATTTTAATTTTAACTAACATTAAAATCATTATTTTGGTTTTGTGACTCAGTGTGTAAATTAGTACTGTTTACACCAAAAGGAATTGCAGTAGGAGTGTATTAAATAAATTATTTAAATTAACTATAATTATCATCTTGGTTGCGACCTACCTAAGCCTACAAATTTGTAATAAGATAAAAATCGCATGTTAAACGCTGCGGGTGAGTTTCATGCAGCGCCTGCGCAGCTAACATCTTTATAAAACTCGCTAAGGTAATAGCGCCGTAAACATTACATTAGTAGGCTAAAATTTTCGATAAAATATATTTAAATTTAATTTTTGTACCATTTATACACTGAGCCACAACACCTCACTTGACATAGCGTAGTGACGGATATTGTGTTCTATACATATATTACAGTAATTGTATTTATAATGGCAAATAACTTTTTTCGACTCGCAACTCTACCAAATATTCTGATTGAAGAGAGATGGAATATACAGGGTAGCTTCAAATTAACTGCGCACGTAGTAGGTATCCTGTTACACTAATCACGGAACAAAAAAAAATATTACCATGTCCTTTTGTGGTTAAATACGAAACTAGGCGATGAAAAATTCGAAACTTACTTGAATAAGTGTTTCAAATAGATTAACATCACACAATTTCTTTTGACGTGACAACGTCTAATAAAACGACGAACGCATGCACGAAAAAGCGTGACTCATTGTCACGTTCCGTCTGAGGCAAGCGTGCGAGCGAGAGCGCGGAACAAGCGATAGAGGCACGATGTTTTGTTATGACGTTGTCACGTTAAACTATCGTCCGTAAACCGACTTTACAGACAACCCATTTTTTTGTTAGAAATTAATGTTATGAAATATTTTACACAAAATATCTCAATTAAGAGTAGTCAAATGTTGTTAAGA
This sequence comes from Amphipyra berbera, assembly GCA_910594945.2. Classification (NCBI taxonomy): domain Eukaryota; kingdom Metazoa; phylum Arthropoda; class Insecta; order Lepidoptera; family Noctuidae; genus Amphipyra; species Amphipyra berbera. Next base: position 20,658,048 of record OU343126.1, read on the forward strand.
TTTTTTTGTTCTGTAAATAGAGTTTAAATAACTAAAGTTTAGGTATTTTATTATTTAAATGTATTCTATTGATGATACCTAGTAACCCTGAGAAGGTTCGCCAGTTAATATGAAATAACCTTAAAAGAGTGTCGACTGATATTTAAGATTGAGACAGCAGGGTTGAAGTGCATGATGGATGCTTATAAGAAAGAAAGAGAGACTAAACAAAGGGTGACAGAGATGAAATTAGATGTTGGGGTTGAAAAAAAACTTATTTGACCATAATTTTGAATCGTGCCATCATAACATTTGACAGATTTTATTTTGTCATGTAAATTGTAAAATCTGAATGTCGCAATTTCATTATAAATCGTTTTGTTCGTAGTTATTTTATATTGTAAATGTTTTATTTTAAAATAAAATAATCTCTTGAAATTTTGAATAAAAATAAATTCAATGCCAATGCAAATTTTTTTGAACGTAGTAGTATTTAGGAGTGACAGTTTTACTAAAAAATTAAACCAAATCAGGGGACATGTGCAGAGTAAAGAAAAAAATGTGATTGATCTCAAAATATTAATAAGAAATGATTAGTTCCTCAAAAAGAGTGACTGTTGCGTGTCCCAGTTATAGTAATTTATAAAACTTTATATATTTTATATTGAATCATTGCATTGACTAACGCTGCTTTCACATAACCTAACTAAATACAAGCTTAGTTAAATCTTGATTTTCTATCTGTTCAGTTTATTTTAAGGCTCTATTTACCCCTTCTAATTCAACAGTTAAAAATAAACCCTGAAGACCAGCAGGCCACAGGCGCAGCGCGACATTATTTTTTCGTCGCATTATCTCGTGCCGAGATTAAATAAGACTATTATCTCGTCTTAGTACGAGATAATGCGCTTTAGGCCCGCTGGAAACCTTATTATTTTCTCTCCGATCGAACCAATCTCAATTCAAAATCTCTGAATTATTGTAGATTTTGACAAAAGTTCTGTAGAAGTAATGTCAAAAGCCTACATCATTTGGAGTCCGCCGTTAATTGTATCCAAAATACAGTAAACTAATCACTCGCACTAATCAAAGAGTAAATGGGGATTTAAAAAGTCCGGTCTGTTGAAAATGCCTCCTTCATTTAATACATATTTATTGCAGCCCACTATCGAACTCCCTTATATAGTCTAACCCCCTATATTTATGTATCGTCGACTTGTTAAATTACAATAACATTTGATGAAAAAATTTAAAAACCTGTCTTAACAAGGGGTAAGTCCGATCAGTTTCTTAAATAGATTATAAAGTCTATACAATCTGAAATTATATTTCATCCACACAGTTGTAGCTAATGTGTGCCATAAATTATGTGTCTATGGCATTATTGTATCGACAAATCCAGTGAATTTATATAATTATAATTGTGATTATAAGATTTATGTATTAACGTTGACGCTGCATTCACATATACGTAATAAACAACGAATATTGGACAAATAAACTACGAATAGTATTTTTAAATAATCAACACGAAAGTAGCGTCTAACTAAAAATGTTATTGAAATGCTTTATTTTTAACTTGATGGACTGAAACATGATTGGGTATTTTCAATCAATTACTAACCAGCTCTAATTTTGAACCGAAATAGATCAACATTAGAGTTGGTCAAACGTAAACCAGTTGTTACTCTATTTCATTACAAAGAAGCACGCATGATAATTATATTATTATAATATTTTAAAAAATTGCAGCGTCAACCAGATGCGGTTTTCATATACATTTGAAAGTGTTGTTAATAAACCTATGGCCTCTTGTATTGTGCCTAAATGTAGTATGTATTACCGTCCACTTCAATAGCTGAATTTTTGTATCGATTATGTCATTTTGGGGTCAACATTTTGCCTGATAGGCAGTAAGGCAGTCGGTGTATAGGCCATAAGAGATTTGATCGATTTTACCCTTCAATTTTAAAAGGGGTAATCTTGGTCAGCTGTGCTCAAAGGTACTGGTTGTACGCTCATTAGTGCAAGTGTACGATCAGATTTATCTATGACATGGCAGTCTCTATTTTTACGCGGGGTCATTGTCGTTTAGTGTGTATAAATCAATATACAATTTTAAGATAAATCGTTATTACACTATATTTTAGAACAAGGGTAATAATTATTATGATAATATATAGGACCGAATCCATACAAAAATTCTGCTATTTTTCGTATACAGTAAGAAATATGTACAATTCATATTTTTTCTTTTACAAATCGTTATTTCATATTATATGACGTACTGGCTTGTTGTCATAAATACACGCAACGTATTATATATTTATATATTATAGTGCCTTTTTAAACTTTGAACTTGGACGAATGCCTTATTATTTTAATTATTACATGAGAATAGTATTCATATTGTATTTGGAATTATCTACGATATTGCATTTTTGTTTTAATTTTTATTATAATTTGACCATAATTATAATAGTGCCTATTCTTATAAATTAGTATAAATACCATTTGTATGCCTTATTTTTTCGAAATCGTATTTTTATTGTATGAGTTGTGTAGAAAGTGGTAGGGGTCTCTCCTGAAAAAATATGAAAAGGGCTGCGACAAATTAAAATTATTAATTTGACAAAATAATTAATCCTATTATAATACCCTATAAAATTATCAATGTCCATGTCCAATGTCCAATATAATAATCACTTGCAATTATCTAAATGTCACTTTAGGGTTAACCCTACTTCTTTTTATACAACCCACTGTATATGTCTGTTAAAAAACGTAGAAATCTGTAAACTTATTGCTGATGATATTACATTGTATATTTAATACAAGTTTTGGATTGATTTTGCCGAAAGACAGATCAAATAGATTTATTAAACGGTATTAAGCATCCCATTAGAGATCTAGGCTTGAGACTTCGTTATTATATTATTTTGGTTGCCAAAGAGCTAAGAAAAAAACGAGATAGGTACTATCTTCATTGGCGGCAATAAAACTCACATCGACGCAATATACAATTCTATACAAGGTTAGTCGGAAAGGGGGTACTAATCCGAAATGGTATTAATGTAGGTAGGTACCTATAATAATGAATAACTTTTGTTTCTGCAACTTTCCCCAAAAGTCGATAGTTTAAAAGAAATTGCTGTTCAAATATCTAACAAAAAAGACGCTAAAAACTATCTATCCTCAGCTGTGATCAGCTGTGTTTACATTTTAGACCATATTTGGGGTCAGAGATTAAAAGCTAACTAAACTTGGTTTAAAACAGTCATCAGTGATACTTTAAGTGGCCCGCGGATTGGTACCCTCTGTCCGACTAACCTTGTATATGTAAACAGTGCAACCCCTGATTCCGAACGATTCGATAAGACAGTAGTCGACCGATTCGGTTTTGTTATCTCATTTCGTCTTCGATTCTCGTAACGAGTGTAAACGAGATAGCACATCGAATCGTTCGACAACTGGCTTATCGAAAAGTTCTGAGGGGCAGTGGTCGAGCATTATCTACCAAAATAAATGAGGTTTTTATCGTGTTTAATAATTATTTGATCCGGATTTCGGTATAATCCGATTCAAAAATCAAAAATACTAATAATGGTTATATGTGCGTCTGAAAATGTGTGATCATTGTGACGTCAGGGTGAAATGTGAACTTGTACATAATGTTTTACGGCAGTGTGGTAATTGTTATGTCAATTTGTTTTGAGAATTTTGAATTTGGCAACATTTTGCATATAACATCACGACATTATTAGCCTGTGATCTGCTATCATATTAGCTTCGTATGGACTGCTAAATAAATTAAACAGTCCATTAAGGGTGATTTCCACCAAACGGCTCGCATCGCATCGGATCGGAAAGGATACGAACGGATGCGGCGACAGCCGTTCGCGTCCGGCAGGATGTTGACGCATACGATCGGCTCCGTACCGTCGCTTGCGAACGTATCCGTTTCTGCACCTAGTCAAATAGTTTCATTCCTACCGTATTGACAGCCGAAAGGATCCGATCGGAAACGACGACAGGCGAACGGAGCCGATCGCGCGTCGCAGCATACTTTCGGCTACGATCGCGTGTCGCGGAAGACGCCCGCGGTCAAGCTGCTGTGCGCGGCTTGGTAATATAGACTTTAAATACTGTATACACGATTTAATATCGTTTAAAGATTGTAAAATCCGTTCCGATCCGATACGATGCGAGATGTTTGGTGGAAATCATCCTTTACTGTACCACTACTGGGCACGGGCCTCTTCATAATGAGAGGGGTGTAGGTCTTAGTCCACCACGCTGGCCTAAATGGGTTGGTTGACTACACACACCATCGAGAACTTTTTGGAGCCTCAAGTGTGCAGGTTTCCTCACAATGTTTTTCTTCACCATTAACGCAAGTGATAATCAAATTCTGATCAGCACATGAATGCAAAAAGTTAGAGACCCAGGCTATTTCTGCCCCTAGGAGGATCAACTTGTCGAGAAAGAAATGGGCTACATTTTAAAACTGGTGTTTCTGATTGTGCTGATATGCAAATGAATATTTTATAATGAACTAGCGACCCGCCACGGCTTCGCACGGGTGCAATGTAGATGCTAATGTGGGGCTTATAAACCTTCCTGTTGAATCACTATCTATTGCTGAAAACTGCATTAAAATCCGTTGCGTAGTTTAAAAGATCTAAAGTACAGACAGCAGGAGCGACTTTGTTTTATACTATGTAAAGATTGTAAAGCAGTTTGCGTCCTTTCATTCATTTTAATGTGATGTTATTAATGTCATGAGGTATTCTATAGGATTTATCCTTACATTTACAATGCAGTAGTTGCGTACCTAATTAATTATTTAAATTTTAACACATCTCAGTTTAGAAGCACAAATATGAAAATTGTATCGAGAATTGAATAATGTTGTCAAATCCAGAATGTCTGTTTGTCTGTTGATTTTGAGAGATTGCTGTAAGTGTCGTGTTGTCGGATTTTATGAAGTCTATGTGGATTTTGTGCTCTCTGTCCGCTGCGGCGTAACACGTTTACATGAAAGAACGCACAAGTTTTATAAAATAAATGTAAATAATCGCAAAGTAAATTCGGTTTATGTATTTACCCATTTACTTCTACTTGTTTATAAAGTTATATCATGGAATGTGTTTATATATTTTATTATGGTTCATGTATTCTGTTTTACAAGATGATTGTGAATAAAAGAGATGCGTTGACTATGTCAGTAATTTATCAATATCAAATCTAAAACTTCATCTATACCCCAATTGTTAGGCATACAATACATATTGAGAAGGTTAAAAGGCATCGATTATAGCCATAGAATTAATACTGGTTTATGGCTTATTTACATGTGTACCAACCTAACTACATAATTTTTTGCATTGCATTATTGATCGTTTTACAGAATTATTTTGTCTGCAACATTTCATGTTATGCAACAGTGGATAAGGAGCTATGTGTACAAAATTGTGAATGTTTCCTTTCGCTCTATGTACTGTAAGATAGGTGTAAGCGCATAGAAGCCATTGTTCATGTAATTTTTAGTATATTTTTTCTCTGTTTAGCAATTAATAAAGTTTCTTTTATTGATATAATTTTGTGGAATTTTATTTTACTTAATAACATTAACTTGCATTTCCATCATAACTAGTTTAGCATTCACAGATATATAGTGTCCGATTGACACTGCGTTTGGCAAAAAAATATATAGGAAGCCTTATGCAACATATTGACAGAGGTTATTTTAGGACCCCTAGACCATCTTTGGTAGTACAAGAATAACCCATGTGGTACATGATCAGCAGGGTTCCTACTTTAGAATAGATTTATATCTACTATCATGGGGGTAGTCATGATTTTGTCCAGGGTAGGGCAGACTCAGTCAGACAGTAAATATTTGACCTTTCAATAAATTTGGAAGTGCAGAATGGGACTATGGGGCCATTTTGCCCCATAACCTTATTTTTGAGGTCCAATAGACGGTGTCGGGCATTGATTTGCCTATTTTGGGTACCTAATTGTTCTGCGGACATGGATGGTAAGTTGACTGAATCTAGACCATTTCCTGTGCTAGGGTGGTGCAACCTCACCCTGACTGAATACGCCTATGTTTACTATTTGTGTCTTCTTTTTTCTCAGAATGTAGTAGATGGCATTCATAAAAGACCATTTGATATCATCCGTTAAAAACTACACATAAGTATGACTAGGTATTCAGAGCGCTACTTACACACTTCAATGTCATTTTGTCGCAACATTTCTACAGCAGGAAACCTAAAAACTGTGCCATTAAATCATACATAACGCGGGACGTGTAACAAGTGAAATAATATGCAATTATCGGTGACTGTTTCGCATGTGTCTGTGTCTCGAATACAAATGGCCGCGGTGTCATGGCCGCTCGCGCACGCGCGTTGCACTTGTAATGTGGTGAAAATTCGGCGTGTAGGCCTCTAATTTTCTTGGTAGATATATCTATTCAAATCTATTGTTAATTCATCTGATTGCCGTTCAAGGACTGTTCTGCATAGTTACCTATTAGATAAGGTATTTGTTTTACAATTGTCTTGAGTTTTCTGTAGGTAGGTACTTACAACTTGAGGATTTCCTATAGGTAGGCAGATATCCGCTCTTAACTGTAGGAAGCCGTTTCATACATTATGATTTGGTATTGAGCTTCTTGTTCAGATCTATGGGGGCACTGTGGAAAAAAAATCTAGTTAAACTCGCATGCCACATAGCTGGAGCCTGGAAGCTTAGGTGGTAAATGCGACTGCTGATCGTGAGGTCCTGCGCTCAATCTCCAGGTCGGGTAGTGTTATCGGGTTTTTCCGGGTAGAACTCCTCAATGGCAGCGCGCGGAATTTAGATTTGTGCCCGGTTGGTAGTAATAGGCTGGCCCTCTATTACATGGGACAAACATAATGGCGAAGTCAGGGTGTTACTATATTCATCTTTGCCCAATCCTTCGGGGAATAAAGACGTGATGTTATGTTACGCTATGTTCAGACTTTATTCATCAATTTACATGGAATTTCCTATAAGCAGGCAGGTAAAAATAATATCCGGATATTACCTGGTTAGCGTAGTAATGCACCAAATTCGTGATTAATTAAACGCAGTAATAGAAGACCACTCAGACTACCTACCTATGAATAAAATTGTATGACATAAAACGGCAATGTGCAATGGCCCTTACTACCTTTATTGGCTTGATGCCCGAATAATTACGACAGGCTTGGCTCGCCCTGTGACATTGAAGCCCAACGTCATCTTAAGCCATCTTTAGCCCTCGTTTACTGGTTTACCTCGTTTACACTTGTTTTGCTACGTAAGCGTCAAATTAGGAAAAGAGGCTAATGGTCCTCGCAGGCGATGATAGCAAGTTATCACTAAACTTGGTCACTGTTGCAACCTAACATTTAGCTATTGCCGCATTACTTTAGATCCAGTACAGCTCAAGAACAGTGACGTCACTGTTACGTTAGTGATTCTCCAAGGGTTTGGCGGTTGTGTCGTACCTACCATATTTTGCTAATAATGAATGCCGGATTCAGACTAGACTTATGTGTCATGTCGTGACGCAAGAGGAGGTGCATGTGACGCTATCGGATTTATATATTTTGAATGAAGGCGTGCACACTGGACTTAACTAAACGACACGTAAGTCTAATGTGAATCCGGCATAACAATGGTAGGGGAGATAGGCCCCACGGGATAGAGGGCGACGCTATCACCATGTAGACAATTTCGTTTTAGACACCCACGAATGGCCGCTCTATCTCTACCCGTAAGTAATGTATGAATCCAGAGTTTCACGAGGACTCTAGAGAGGAGACCTTAGTTACTATGCGCGTAACACCAAAAATCGATAAAAAATACCAAGTCAGAAATGAAAAACTTCAACGATAGGTATACTAACTTTTTTAAGACCTCGTCTAAATAGGCTGGAAATATGCTAAGCTGGAGAAGTTTAGGCATTTTTTTCGTATTTAGTTACTTACCTACCCATAAAATCAAATTTACTAATCTACTTATTTAATTTTCTGTGTGCATAATCCAAGCTTGAGTTCCATTATTAACTTTATCAGAAACAATAAATAATACTTACTTAGTAAGTAAATTCTGACACAAAGATCGTTGAATGAAATGAGTCATCTAGAGGTTCGACACGGAAGTGCTCTCACTGACCTTGCAACCATATGTAGGTACCTACTTAAGTATTAACTTATTTTTTGTCTTTTGAGAATATGGCAGGATAATGACAACATCAATTCGTAGTAAAACGTTTTTTTTTTATTTGCATGGACCTGGTACCTAATAAAGTGAGTCAATCTAAAAAGCTAATTAAAGTCTTAAGTACCTACTAAACCGAGGTATACCTAGGTATGTGTAATTGCTAAGATCCGGAATTTTTAATGAGTCTTACTTTACTATAGGTACTCTTTGGCAGTGGCGTAGCGTGCGTGTCGGCTGCCCGGGGCGGAAGAAAATTTTGCCACCCTCTTATTTAGGTATTTCAATTTAATGTATACCTACTATACATTACATACATTAATTATAGAGAACTTTTCGGCAAGAACAGTCATCATTATTTTGCATTGTACAGGTTAGACTAAAAAAAAAAGATTTTTATTATTTATTGTTAAACTTTGCCGCCCCCTAAAAAGTGCCGCCCGGGGCGGGCCGCCCCTGCCGCCCCCACTACGCTACACCATTGCTATTTGGAGTCTGATGTGGAGCGACTCACGTTTCCAAATACATACAATATGTAACATAATTAACGCACATCCTGAAAGTAGTTTGTTCAGAATCGTTTACTGAATCGATTTCTATCATTTTTAATATAGGTAGTTTTTATCTAAAGAATAATTAAAACTACGGAATTAAGTAGTCCACATTACCCCTGTACAATCATAACAAACTGAAATTGACCGTAAATCAAGGCAAAAAGACTTAAAGTGCATTTTTAGTTGTATTAATACAAATTCCGTCATTCAATACAAAATAAAAAAAAACCTTATTTCAAGAACGTTAATTTAGTAAATAATACATTACATGTTAAACTAAAATTTCAGTGTATGTATTAGGTATGATTATAACATAATATTCTAATTGGGGTGTTTGAGGGTGTGCGTTAATTACGTTACATGTTGTAGACTAGTCCATGGACTCACGTCTGACTTTTAGCGAAACCAAGTTTACAAGGGTAAGTACACAGGTAAATAGGTAGGTACTATGATATATTAATTATAAGTACGTATTAATAATCAGGGAATTTATAAAGCGGATGTCAGTGGAAACACCGGTAGAGGACGCCCTAGAAGGACATACATCGATGATAATGATGATGTTCTTCACAAAGGACCGGTGCGTAGTACTCACAACCGGGGTGCGTGTATGACAAGATGTATGAATGTGGATTAAGCGAAAGGAGTATGAAAGGATCGTAGCACGTGGCGTTCTATAGTTTCTGCCTACCCCCGTGGAAAAAAGGCGTGAGTTTATGTAATAAATCAGGGATGCTTCTGTCTACCTATCCAACCATGAGTCATTTATTACAACATCCAATGCATGACGGGCAGTGGACTGAACTAACTTGACGGTAAAATGACAATATTGGTTAGTTCCTGACATATTTACATAATCGTAACGTCACGGGTGCTTTGCTGCTCACCACGCAAGGTACAGGAAGGATTATAATACCAATAGTTTGTACCTATATACGTAACTTCCGTGTAAGTAAACTTTTACGGAAGTCAAGTCTCTATTACGCCTGTATCTTCTAGAAGAAGGCAGAACTTCTAAATTATAATGCAACTAACGGCCCGTCCCGGCTTCGCACGGGTGGACATTTATCCCGTTTTTGCAACATTTTTCATTTATGCTCCGCTCCTATTGGTCGTAGCGTGATGTTATATAGCCTATAACCTTCCTCGATAAATGGACTATCTAACACAAAAATAATTTTTCAATTCCAACCAGTAGTTCCTGAGATTAACGCGTTCAAACAAAGAAATAAACAAACAAATTCTTCAGCTTTATAATATTAGTAAACCAAGTTCGTTCTCTCTAGCCTCTCAGCTTGCTGTCTAACCAGATGTGGCTGAATACCAGTATTTTACGGAGCGACTGCCATCAGACCTCCGCAACCCAGTTACTGGGCAATGTCGATATCCTAAAGTTAGACCGGTTGTCAGACTTTCGGGCTTCTAATTAACCGTAACGACTGTCATAGGTATTCATATGACACCCGGGATCGACAGTTTAACGTGCTCACCGGGGCACGGAATAAAACCAAGTTGACATCAATTTATTGCAATTAACCGTGGCTTGCGGCTCCAACGACCCCCAATAGGGAAGAGGCCTAACTTGCCATACTTTACCAGAAATGGATTTGTTGAGGTCCAGACACCTACTGCACCCCGACCGCAACTGCAGTTTATAGGCAGTTATAATGCGCTCAAAACAACTGCGGGATAACTGCCGACTGGACGTGCGCAGTCTACTTGCAGTTACGATGCGAACGAAATATGATTCACCAAACTTAACATATCATCACGCCTTGTATTCCCCGAAAGGTTCGGCAGAGATGTTTTTAGAACACCCTCGTTTCACCAGTTAGGCTTCAGTCCCATGTTATACGAGGCGAACCTATTGCCATTAACTGGGCACAAATCCAGATTCCGGGCTGCTACTGAGAAATTCCTAATTGAAAAACCTAATAACACTTAGCCAGACCCGGGGATCGAACCCAGGACCTCACGATCAGCAGTCGCGCTTGCCACCACTAGACCAACGAGGAAGTTACTACAAGTCATACAAACTTCCATCCCCTATTTTACCCCCTTAGGAGTAGAATTTCCAAAAATCCTTTCTTAGTGGATTCCTAGGTCACAAAAGGAACCTTCTGTCCAAATTTCATAATTCCAGCTTCAGTGGTTGGGGGTGTTACTATACACCTCTGTCCAACCCTTCAGGGAATACAGACGTGATGTTGATGAAGTCGCGGGCTAAATGCTAGTATTCTATAAGGTATAAGCAGGTAAATAAACAAGTTTGTACATCTGTAGGTCATTCGGTTTGTCCGCCATGTAGAGTGGAACGGCGACACTACTCACGCGCAATAAATATAATTTATGATCCTAGATATATTACTAACTTAATTACAATTTTTAATTATGTATCTATTAAGTAATGTGTGCATGTTATGTAAGCTAATTAAGTAGTAGGTATTGTGTTAAATCTTTACATAGTATAAAACAAAGTCGCTCCCGCTGTCTGTACGCTTAGATCTTTTAAACTACGCAACGGATTTTAATGCAGTTTTCAGCAATAGATAGAGTGATTCAAGAGGAAGGTTTATATGCCCCACATTGGTATCTACATTGCACCCGCGCGAAGCTGGGGCGGGTCGCTAGTTGATGATAAATAATAAATAGTTTGTGTTTATACATTCCTTCTAAGGCTCCGTATCTGAAGGATGCCAACGGAACCTTGTTACTTATTTTGTATTTATTTACTGTTTAATTATCTAATTAATAGGTAAGGTATCATAATGAGTCTGAAAATGGCAATAGGCTCGCCACCTATTACATGGGACGTGGATGTACCTACAGACTCTTGTAATAGGAGAACTCCTCTGCTTAACCCTTCGGGGATAGCAGGCGAGAATAACTATATGTATAAATAAAATAGGTAAGGTAGCTCACGTTTACGATTCATGTAAAAATTCTCTCGTTAACAATTTTTTTATTACATGAACTTAATTCAACGTTAAATACGTACTTAATTTATTAATATGCTTCCAATAATCAAATAATTTTCAGAAACTATAATTAGTTAAGTAGGTAGGTACAATTAATTAATATTATAACAGGACAGATGACAAAGATAATATTAGTTGATCTTAGAACATCGGAGAGGTCGCCCTTTTACAATGGGCTTAATTTGATTTTTGCAACGGGGAAAGAATAGGACCTACGGATGTATTGTTCCTAGGATTTTTTTTTTCCCATTCTGTTAAAAAAATTTTGCCTCCCAAGTTTCGTAGCCTCACTACGCCTAGACAAAATGGTGCGATTTATTCATTATATATGGAAGAAAGTTAAGTATTAATAATATGGGCATTATCATCGCCAACGCCATAATAAATAATGTCTGTCACTGGAATGCGCGCGAGATGAAATCTGTGTCCTTTGTGCGCGTGCACATACATTACGACCACTTGCGGCGATCTAAGACGCGTTCCTAGTCGAGGAGTCGTCATGTTTGTTGGTAACATTATTTGAATGATTCCAAACTTTTAAAGTATCTAGCTATTTGCCCAGGTGGAGCTCAAGGCTAATTAACAACTGCGCGGATTATACGATTAGCGAGGTTAAGCTGCACTTGCCACGGTTTATCCGTGGATGGGTGACCGCTCGTTACACATCGAGAGACCCCTCTGTGTCTCGGAGAGCACGTTAAACATAGTCGTTACGGATAGTAAGAAACCCGAAAATCTGACAACCTTAGGATATCGGCATTCCCCAGTAACTGGGTTGCGGAGGTCTGGTGTTCAACCGCATCTGGTTAGACTGGAAGCTGACCCCAACATAGTTGAAAGGCTAAGCAGAACAATTTGCCTAGGAAAGGTCCTATTAACGACTTATGGATGCTACCACAAGATTTCATAACCTGAGCATAAAAGATTGTAGAGCTCGCTCGCTAGTTGCTGATTTCCGAAGGCCTCAGTGAACTGGTTGGTGGGACATGATTACTTAGAGGCAGCCAATTCTTATTTTATCTAATACTAATATTATAAAGCTGAAAAGTTTGTTTGTTTGAACGCGCTAATCTCAGGAACTACTGGTTGGAATTGAAAAATTATATTTGTGTTGGATAGTCTATTTATCGAGGAAGGTTATAGGCTATATAACATCACGCTACGACCAATAGGAGCGGAGCAAAAACGGGGAAAATGTCCACCTGTGCGAAGCCGGGACGGGCTGCTTGTTTGATATTCTGCTTGTTCGATCACGAAGCAAACTTTTTGTCTGTTTACCTTCACGCTCAATTTCTCTTACGTGCTTTGCAGAATTCCAAGCAGTATTATCAATGGTAAATAAATGTTTCGGGTACTTTATCTACTCATAGTTGTAACAATGCTGTATTGTAATCGTACACCTGTTTGGTTTATGTAATAATGTCAATTTTATTAAGACATTCATAATACACATTATATAACATCTTTACCGACGGGTTGGACAGAGGTGTATAGTAACACTCATTTCGCCGTTATTTTTAAGTCCCATGTAATAGGGGGCGAGCCTATTGCCATAAACTAGGCACAAATCCAAACTCCTGCTACTGAGGAATCCCACACGGAAAAATCCAATAACACTTTACCCACATAATTTATCTAGATCTACTAATATTATAAAGAGGAAAGATTTGTATTTTTGTATACATATGTAACGAATAAACTTAAAAACTACTGGAATGATTTCAAAAATTCTTTTGCCGTTAGAAAGCTATTTTATCACTGAGTAACATAGGCTATATTTATGAGACAAATTATTTTTTAAATAAGTCTACCCGTGCGAAGCCGGAACGGGCCGCTAGTACTCTATAAGATGAATTTAATTATACTGTAAGTAACTGTGTTAACAACACCTAGTTAGTCACTGCGTCATTGTGTTAGTGGTCGTAGGTGCGACTGCCGAGTATAAAGTCCTAGGTTCTATTTCTAGATCGGAAAAATTGTTATGTAGGGGTTTTTCTGGTAAATATTCCGAGTAGGAGTTGGGTATTGTGCCTAATAATAGCAATAAGCTCTCCCCTATTACGTAGGGCCTAATACCGTCAGCACATTTAATATAATTATGTATATATGTACAATATAAGACTACTAGCGACCCGCCCCGGCTTCGCACGGGTACAATGTACATACTAATGTGGGGCATATAAACCTTCCTCTTGAATCACTCTATCTATTGCTGAAAACTGCATTAAAATCCGTTGCGTAGTTTAAAAGATCTAAGCGTACAGACAGCGGGAGCGACTTTGTTTTATACTATGTAAAGATACTTAACCTACAGTAAGCAGTGATAACCTAACGGTTGAACGTTTGCCTTCCATGCAGGCTGAGGCATGAGGATCTGAGTTCAATCCCGGCCCACACCTCTGATTTTTCGAACTCATGTGCGGATCAGAATTTGATTATCACTTGCGTTAACGGTGAAGGAAAAACATTTTGAGGTAACCTGCACACCTGAGAAGGCTCCATAAAGTTCTCGATGGTGTGTGTAGTCTAGCGTGGTGGACTAAGGCCTAAATTCTTCTCATTCTGAGAAGAGGCCCGTGCCCAGCAGTGGGACTGTAATGGGCTAATTATGTTATGTTTGTAAGACTGTGTCGTCAATCATTGGGCAAATTCGTGCAACACCGAACAATTTAATAAAAGTAATGAATTATACATAAAACATAACATCACGCCTGTATTCCCCGAAGGGTTGGGCAGCGGTGTATAGTAACACCCTCATTTCGCCGTTATGTTTAAGTCACATGTAATAGGGGGTGAGCCTATTGCCACCAACCGGACACAAATCCAAACTCCGGGCTGCTACTGAGGAATTCCACACGGAAAAACCCAATAACACTTTGCCCGACCTGGGGATCGAACCCAGGACCTCACGATCAGCAGTCGCGCTTGCCACCACTAGACCAACGAGGCAGTTAATGAATTAAGTGATAGTTAATTTACGATAATGTTCATATTCGCACGCTAGCTCCTACACTACATAGTTGGAGAGAGACTGGTCGTACTTGGCCTTGCTGGAAGCGTCTAGAACTTGTTGTGAACTTCAAGGGTCCAACTCATTTATATCTTTGTATGATTTATCTGTCAACGAGTTTTATGAATTTCCTAAATTGAAATTAAGACGTGATCTATACTAATATTATAAAGAGGAAAGATTTGTATTGTTGTATTTTTATATTTTTGTATGTAACAAATAAACTTAAAAACTAGTGGACCGATTTCAAAAATTCTTTTGCCGTTAGAAAGCTACATTATCACTGAGTAACATAGGCTACGGGCGGAGCCGTGAGGAGACAGCTAGTAAATAATAATGCTTGTTCGTAATTGTGTAATTTAATTAAAATATTTTTGTATGTACAGTTTATGCATGTAAGGAAGTCTTCATTAATGATTTATTGAGTCTATTTTTAATATGATTTTATACACGTTTTACGCTATTTAAGCTAAACCAGGAACCTACATACATCTACAGATATAATTTAAAGTTTTGGTACATAAATTGGCGCCTGCCATGCCCGGGGGTGATAAAAGAGGTGTTACATTATGACGTAAAGCAATATGACTCAATTGGCGCAGTGCATGAGCGATAGGCTTTCTGAGCTACGGGTCGCGGGTTTGATGCCCGCATGGAACAAAGATTTGTATGGCGTACGGATAGTTGTTCCGGGTCTGGGTGTTTGTGCATGTGAGGATTTGTGTCTGTAAACAAACGCACCCACGATACAGGATACATCAAAGGGGTACATACGGCATACCTCAGGTTTGAAGGGTGAAAATACACGCACATGAGACTTTTCAACTTTGTCTCTAACGGGCTTATTACATCACCCGATTTTTAGGGTCCCTAAGTCTGTCCCTAATGCAGTGTAGTATAATAACAGTAACAGCGTTTATTACACTACCCGATTTTTATGGCCCAGTTAAAAGTCCCGAACAAAGACCGAAGAAACCGGGCGCCCTAACTGTTATTATACTACACTGAATAAGAGTTAGATCCTGAGCAGATGACGGACTTTTTGTCAGGCAGACTGCCGCGGAAAAAAACTAACCACCAACCACGTGCGAATGTAGCGACGGGCAACAACTACCAACCACTGTCATGCTTGTCCGCGGCAGTCCGCCGGACAAAACGTCCGTCGTCTGCTAAGGGCCTTAGAGACCCTCAAATTCAGGTAATCTCTACAGAGTATAAAACAAAGTCACTCCCACTGTCTGTACGCTTAGATCTTTTAAACTATGCAACGGGTTTTAATGCAGTTTTCAGCAATAGATAGTGATTCAAGATGAAGGTTTATATGCCCCACCTTAGTATCTACATTGCACCCGTGCGAAGCCGGGGCGGGTCGCTAGTGTATAATAAGCGCCTAGGTATATCCTTAAAGCTCAAACGGCTGTGGTTGACATGTGTTTCAATTGCGATTTAAAACAATTTTTAGTTGGCCTTCACGATTACCTGAAATCCAATTAATTACACTTCCGTCCAATTAAAGGAATATAATTTCTAGGTGCCTAAAACTAGAACAATGAGGTGATTAAATATTTATCTAGGTAATATCAGACTATTGCACTTTTGAATGTCCAGCTTCGAATGGTAGGTAACAAGCAAAATTAGAATAACCTTTAAATGTTTATTACTACAGGCCCTTAGGCAATAGACTACAAACTTTATCGAAGTAGAATTTATCATTTTATAAGTTTATTTTAAACCTTACACACTCGAGGGCAATGAATCCGAGCCCAAACATAAAAAAAAATGTTAAAATTTTAAACAATTTTTTGATAACGTTGGTGACCTGGATTCATTGCTCCCGAGTGTATTATAAGGGCTGCTAAGGTTTAGAATTTTGGATAGATTACGCGTGCATATTTGATAGAACAGCTCCAACATTCCTGGTACAAATAAAAATTGATTGACGTAGCGGAAACATACCAACTATACCAAGTGGGCATACCGATAGCCTGAAGAAGTCAGCTGTGGCAGATTGGGTGAGGCTTATGTCCAGCACTGGACTGTATAGTTAGTTTATCGACGGCACTCATAATGGAAAGTTGGTTACCGCCGCCTATGTACACCTAAAACTCCAAGAGTATTGCAGATGCGTTACCAACCTTAGAAACAAAATTGAAAAGTCTAATGTACACTCATACCCTTCAAATCAGAACACGGCAATGTTGCTTGGCGATGGAAATAAAATAACTGAGCCTAGTGCAGTTCCCCTCTGAAAATATTCACCCCCAAACAGCCTCTTTACCCATAAAGTGTCTCCACTAAACTTTTCAGGTTGTCGGTTCATTCATGTGTTCTTAATTTTGATTTAGGAACTTTTTCATCCCATTGCTAAATAAGAAGTCCACTTTAATGTGTTCTGCCAAGCCTTTTGCCAACTAAGTTGTGGTCAGCTTCCAGTCTAACCAGATGCGGCTGAACACCAGTATTTTACACTAGCTGTGTCCTCACGGCTCCGCCCGTAGCCTATGTTACTCAATGATAATGTAGCTTTCTAACGGCAAAATAATTTTTGAAATCGGTCCAGTAGTATTTAAGTTTATTCGTTACATACAAAAATACAAAAATACGAATCTTTCCTCTTTATAATATTAGTATAGATGGAGACTAGACCGGTTGTCAGACTTTCAGGATAAGAAGTCCTCTGTAATGTTTTCTGAAAAAATTGCTTTAGGTTTCAAGATTGATTTGGTCCAAAAGCTTTAAATTCATTGTCATTGTTACAATTCTACTCTTAGTGACCTTACGGTGAAATGCGTGACTGATGAACACAAATAGGTATGTTTTAAACAGAAGTATGTAGCTTTGACCCAGTTCTGGAAATCAATGTACTTGGATCTTGACGCTTTTGCAGGAAAATCTATTGAAAATTGGAGTGAGGTCGAGAAAATCGGTATGCAGGTCACAGTATAGATAAGATCTATCTGTGCTGTCTTACCAATAAACTAATGTAAGTTGATATGGATCATTCAATTAACTAATAGATTAAATTAATAATCTCAGCCAAGTTGCGCTTAAGTACCTACCCGATCCTGCGTCTTCCGTATCGAGATTGTTATAATCAATTAATTAATTTATCAAACTACGCTTAAAGTATCCACTGGATATAATTAAAGTGACTGCAACATGTTTGGGAAAAGTTAACTGTAATAATGATTATGAAAATAAATAAATTATATACCGCCAATTCAATTTTTTTATAATAAGTAAAAAAACCATTGATCGTAAAACATTCATTTATCTTTAAGAATCTATTAAGCAGACCTACGAAACGTTGACATTTATTCTTCACTCAATTAAAAAATTGTATATTTAAACGTTTCAATCAAAATGTTTGTTTACCTCTTATGCAACATTTAAATGATCGCTCTAAAAATATTTTTATGTGATTTGTATAAAAAGTAATAAAAAAAACGTGAATATCGAAAAGTTGTTCTACGTAAGTTGAACACCAAGTAACCCCACAAATTCTTAGAGTTATTTTTTTAACAACCTGTAAAATTGGTTCATAATATCAACCATGTTTGGATTGTGACGGCTGATTTTATATAGATTCAGTAAAATGTTATCAATCTTTTAAATATCCAAGTGGCTGACGATGCTCATCTCTTCTGAAGTAAGGGAGATCCAGTGTTTCATTCAACAGAAAATAAAGGTACTCCGTAAGTTTTATATTTGAATCTGCATGTATTTGTCTCATTTTAATAATACCATGTTAGTACTATATTATCGAGCCTTGAATCAAACCTGCTTTGTCAGTTAAAAAAAACTAGATTAAATAACAAGCGTATTTCTTCCATGAATCATTAGTAAATGTGTCAACATAAACATAACTGACCAACGGGGGTGTTACGTTACGATAGGGCTCTGCGGAGAATAACAATATCAGACCAACCACTGTGGTAACTTAGCGACATTATAAATACAAGTGGCGGTGAACCAAACGGCAGACGTGTGTTGTGATCGCTCGCCATAACGCGCGCGAATCGCGGGAAATTTGACAAGCAGCCATGTTGGTTTTGAAGGTGAGTTTATGGTTACATTTTGTGGCGGGAAAGTTTTTGACGTTTATTTTTAGGGCGGGAAATTTTGACGTTAGGTGGCCAACTTTCTTTTTTTAATTTTAAGCTTCAGACAATGCGTTATATTCTGGAAATTGTGTTTTTTTAGTTTAAGCATCGATTGTTTGCTGTTACAGTGTTTGTTATTGTACGCGTTGTCATGTAATAGTGCGCTAATAATATCTATTATGTTGTGGAACATTGACTATTCAACGCGGTGAATACCTTTGTGAGAAAATGTGCCCTGACCTTTTGGTTTCATGTAGCTTGATATCTATATACAATGGTCGATACCTACCGTAAAAACGAAATAACCTATTCATGCATTACTAACTTTATTTAACTTTTAATTTGTGAATACAATATACCTCAAACTTTACCGTTGTGAGACCGAAAGAAGAAATCATAATTCCCAAGCATCTTCACGTTTTTAAATTTAAATTTGATCCTGGAACTTGTAATAAATCTTCCAAAATAATGGTTTCCCATGTCGTCGGTATACAAACAAAACATAATAAATCGATGGTCTCTACGTATACTATCGAAACTACAAAATCTCAGTTTTTATTTTATTTGCTTAAAATGTGTGAAATTATGTTATCTTAAAAGTTATAAAATAATAAAGTTAAAATATCATATTATTTCGTGTTTTTCAAGACGTAAAGTTGAAAATATTCAAAGAACAAACCTTAAAACGCTCTCCTCAAAAGTGGTAATTTTCGACTTTCGGTAGTTTACGTCGGGACCGTCGAAATGTCAAAAAAAATAGTTAAGTAAACATATAATATTCTCGTTAAATTTTCGCTGCCCTATCAATTATTATTGAAAGAGGGATCTTTCAAAATGGCGTTCTCTGCATTTATCATGCTTTGCTCGTAGATATAAACGATATAACGAAATTAAGATTGAAAATTTTAAGCACACAAAAAACAGTTAGCACCATAGAATGATTAACATAACCCTGCCTTTGCTGTCGCGCAGCCGGGTACACAATACTCACAATGATAATTAGACGTGGAATTAAAACTAATCAGATTTACTCTTACAAATGACTATTATACAAACCCTTCAAATGCATTGCAACAAATAATCAGAGCTTCAGAATTAATGTGAATTTCTCACGAGTTTACATGGTGTAAACCCGTGAGATGTAATGTAATACTTAGTGCTCATGTCCGACCATTAGCATCCGTGTGCAATGTTAGCGCAATGTGATCTATTTCGTAGAAAAGTTGAGTGCTCTGTTCGGCTAAGTGCCTTTTGTGATTTTTAAGTTGTGTTCCTGTAGAAATAAGTTATTATTGTAGGTGTCGTTCTGTTGCGCACTTTGACAGGACTAAACTAAACTAAGGGTGTTTGTCTCTTTCTGTTTCAATAGAAAAAGAAAGTGACAGTTGCGTTTAGTCTAGTTTAGTACTGTCAAAATGTGTTACAGAATTGACACCATTAGCTACTTGCCTCTGTAGGTACTATCGAGGTTATTATTACCAGACTTCCAAATAAGGTTTTTTTGTATGTCTGTTCCGCGATGTCTGTGCTAATTGTGAACCGATTTTAAAGATTATTTCTAAGACTTATTACGAGATTAAGTTAATCGTTTATATTAGCAGTTGAAAGCCCTAGTTGTATCAATTTAAATCCCGCTTAGATTAGAAGATCTTGATAGTGTAAGAATCTGTTCTGCCTAGCTTTTTCCTAACTATGTTGGGGTCAGCTTCCAGTCTAACCAGATGCGGCTGAATACCAGTATTTTACACGGAGTGACTGCCATCAGACCTCCGTAACCCAGTTACTAAGCAATGCCGATATTCTAAGGTTAGACTAGTTGTCAGGCTTTCGGGTATCCGACCCCTGTAACGACTGCAAAAGCCATTTTATATTGTTTTACATAACATAACATCACGCCTTCTATTCCTCGAAGGGTTCGACAGAGGTGTATAGTAACATCCTCATTCCGCCGTTATGTTTAAGTCCCATGTAATAGGGGGTGAGCCTATTGCCATTATCCGAGCACTAATCCATACTCCGGGCTGCTACTGAGGAATTCCACACAGAAAAACACAATAACACGCTTGCCATCACTAGAATAGTTTGAACTATACTAATACATTGATAACCAACATAAAAAGACACTTTAATATAATAACAAGTTAATTTTACAAACGCCTTACATTACAACGCAGCTATGGACAATCCAACACTGGCCTTAGACACGAGCTATTGCAATTTGCACGATTTCCCAAGCACAATAATATTATTGTCCTCATAAAGTTGACAACTTGATGGAATATTACAATGCACAGCTTGCTAGCGGGTTACGCGTAAGAGTCCGTTCACACAGCGGATCCATTTTAACAGATCCGCCGGTACTGGATCTGTCCATCTGTACCGACAGATCAGTTGAACAAATGGCAGTCTGCGTCGTATCTGGCGTATCCTACGATAAAAATAACTGATCTAGTAATTTTTATTGTATTCGGAATACTGTCGTGTATGTGAACTCGCTCATACAACTACAGGCGCCATTGCCAAAATAAAAACGGATCCGCTAAAACGGGTCCTGTAAACAGTTACTGTGTGAACTAGCTGTTAGGCTCAGTACAGATAGTCGCGTGTCAAGTGACCTTGCACGACCTAGATAAATTAATTAGTCGCGCGATGTCGTAGTCACGTGAACTGCTAGAAAATTGTTATTTTACCGTCTTATTAAAATAGTAGTCGCAAATCTGGCTTCGATTGGCTGCTGTTCCTGAAGACTTGCGTTCGAATCTCAGAGTAGACAAAGATTATTTTTTGTCAGGAATTTCTGAATTTAGTATTGGAAATCTACGGGTGTAGGTACCTACATATGCTCCTGACTGCGTTTGCATAAAATCGTTTGTTAAGCACTGACAGTTGCATTCTTATGATGCAATAATAGATTTGATGCAGTTTTCAGCAATAGATAGAGTGATTCAAGAGGAAGTTTTATATGCCCCACATTAGTATCTACATTGCACCTGTGCGAAGCTGGGGCGGGTCGCTAGTAAAGTATAAATAAATAAAATAAACTGCAATCGTGCGGCATCGCGCCTATCTGAACATAGCCTAAAGGGAACAGAGAAGTAAACACGTTTACGTAAATGTATTAACAAGGCCAGAAAGTAAGTTAAAATAAAACTTATATTGAGGCTAAATGTTTTCCGCAATTTTGTATCAGTTTCCAATAAGGACATCTCGCAATATTAGGTGACCGGAAGCTTATACTTGATATGAATGTTGATGGATGGAGGAGCAGAGGGAGACCAAAGAAAAGATGGATGGATTGTGTGAGGGAGGATATGAAAGATAAGGGAGTAAATGATAATGAGACGGCTGACAGGGAAGAGTGGAAGAGAAAAACATATTGCGCCGACCCCAAGTAACTTTGGACCAGGGCAGGAAGATGATGTAAGCTTATACTTGATGTAAATAAGGAATATGTTATGCTTTTCCTCATAAGTGAATTCCAGTTAAGAATATGTAACCCTTTAAAGCCGTTTCTCCGGGGTGTTTTAGGGATGATCCTGGTGGAGGGACGACATCACAATGTGAGCATCTTACTGTAGTAATACTTACCTAATCTTCTTTTCGTCTGGTTAGTGACTAACCTGGTGTCAGAGTTTATGCCGCCCATGGACCTCTGACTTGGCTTCACATGCCGTCGAGAAATATCTCTCAGGCATGCCGGTTTCCTTACGATGTTTTCCTTCACCGATTTTAAGCAAGTGATAATTATACAATACGCACATTGAGTGATTGATAGATGCGATAATCGTTTGACGACACATTTCGTTTGATTGGTCGCGAGTATAAATATTTGTATGGCCGACATAGTACATAATATATAGGTATAGGTAGTTGTTCTGGGTCTGGGTGTTTGTGCACGTAAAGTTTATCTCTGTAAACACACCCACGATACAGAAGAAATCCTAGTATGGGGCAATGATTTTTAATCATAGCCGTTCTTGATTTAATGTCCGTAGTTAGCTCAAAACCCATCTTCTAATCAACTCTTGAAGGTGCATGCGCATCTTCAGGAACAACAGGCCATGCTTTCTTTATCTCTTTTATCTATCTCCGATCCAATTTGCCAAAATATTTAACGAACTATCCACTTAAATACCAATAATATCCGACAAGTTTATCTATTTCACAAGTGCTTGTAAGTCGGAATGCAAGCACAAAAGTGCGTGGGCGCGGCTGTTGCAACACACCGATGATAGACTTGCAGCTATGATAGCCGGCAAGCTAAGTAGATCGGTGGACGGGGCAATTGGCAGTTATGGATTGGATAATAAATAGGTCTAGATTTTGGTTAAAGAAGTAACAGTCAAGATATTTATATCCCATTTCATATAACAATAGACAATAGTGGCTCACCATAGCACGAATATCTTAACCGTTACTTCAAGTAGAGTTTCTGTTAAGTTTATAGAAGCATAATACTGTGTTGTATCTATACTGGAAGTAGGTAAACATGTTACTTATTTCTTTTACTTAGGTATATAATAATATATTAATCTATTTATTGCTTTTGTTTGGTAAAATTCAAATTTAATATTGTACGTAACATGTTTATTTATTTATTTGTGTCGTTATTGCCCGTGGCATCACTATGGTCCTATCTGAAAACCAGCGTTGCGACATTTTGTTTCTTTTTCTAAATGTCGCAAGATAATGCTGAGATAGGAGCCCTTTTTGGCCTCGTGCAGGTAGTCTAAATTCTTATTCTTTCTTTTTTTTTATATTGTTTTTGTTTCTGTAACTGCCTGTGTGAGTCCAGAATAAATAATTTTCTTTCTTTCTTTCTTATATTTCTTTTATTATACAGGGTGTAAACGAAATCATGTAATTCCTTCAAACCTCGTAATGTACTGCTGACATAGATTAACCCTGAAAGGGACACATTTGGATTCAATAAAAAAAAATTACAAGAAGTAAACATGTGCTCTTAACGTGAGGCATTTTCGCACCCCTAGTTAAAAAACCGCGCGGCGAGCGATAGCCGCGCATTTCGCTTGGGGCACTAAAATGCCTCACGTTAAAAACATATGTTTATTTCTTGTTTTTTTTTTTATTGATTCCAAATTTATCTTTTTCAGTGTTAATCTATGTCAGCAGTACATCACGAGGTTTGAAGGAATTACATGATTTCGTTTACACAATGTGTTAATTCTGTTATTAAATAGAGTATACGAGTAGGTCCGTGTCTTTTTTTTCATGCTGCGAGGTTGTCCCATAAGTTTCGGATAATACGAATAATTAAGGTGTGCGTTTTCACGCGGCCACATTACGAAAATACGCGTGAATTCTGATGTGTTCTGTTGTGTGAAGGAACTTGAAAGAACTATAAAAAAATTTAACAAAAATAAAACCGACTTTAAATTGTCTATCTCCGAAGTTCTTCATCAGATCTTTACCAAATTTAAATGAGACCACTTCGAAAGAATACTCTTTCAAACAAAAAAAAAATCATTAAAATCGGTTCACAATTAGCAAAGATATCGCGGAACAACCACACAAAAAAAAACATACAGTCGAATTGAGAACCTCCTCCTTTTTTTGGAAGTCGGTTAAAAATAACTACTCAAAATTTGGGAAAAATTGGTGGCATAGGTACATTCTACACGAAAACCTGATTTGATTATTGAGATAGCTAAATATATACCCACCTGTAATTTCCGAACCCGACCTATAAGTTTTGCCTATGGTATTGAATGCCATGTCATGGGTGGCGAGCTTATTGCCATTTTCCGGGAACAATTAAGGTGCCATCATCTCTGACGACTCGCTTGCCTAGCAACAGAGGGGAATTAAAAGTCTTAATTGGTCCCTCCACTGATGATTAAAAATATAATTAAAATGTTAGATCTAGTAGATAATATTTTGCATATAAAGTTCAAATATCATATCACAAACTAAGTAACTTGTTGTGCACTTGCTAATTAGTGGATAGGTATAGTAAAAGTTCCTAAGAACTAAGTGAGTCCTTCCAATACAATAGGTACTATGTCCGAAACGCTCAGATGAAGAAAATACTTAACGTATATCTCTGCTACTGTTGGGTTCCATTCCAGACTAGCTCTAAACAGAAAAGGAACTAAGTTTCAAAACGAATTGCAACAACAACAAAATATTTATTAGTCTAAAACCTTGGAAAATAGAAGGCAATACGGATAATAATCCTGACTCACCGATAGACAAAACTAAGAATTAGTTTTACCTTTATTAGGAATGTTATTTATAAACTAATATTCAAGTTAATTACAATAATAATACCTAGATGTACAATAAAGTCAGCATTTCCAAATTAGGATACAAAATTGATCTTAATTATTGGAGCATTTTTGCCTTAAAATACATACATAATATTCATATCTGTAATCTTGACGGGGTAAGCAGAGGTGTTCTCTGAGTCTGTACTACACCCACGTTTCACGGAGCCCACGGAATGTGGGATTTTTACCGCACTGAAACCCCCGCGGTGGCCATCTTCGGTACAATGGTGGTCGGTCTTGGGGACAAATTTATGCTTCCAAAGCTCCAACTGTGCTTTGGGTGATTACTGTAAGGCACGAGGCACATAATCAGCGAAGGAACTGTTCTCGGTGAACACCTAACATAACATACATACATAACATCACGCCTTGTAATCCCCGAAGGGTGCGACGGAAGTGTTTTAGTAACACTCTCATTTCGCCGTTATGTTCAAGTCCCATGTAATAGGGGGCGAGCCTATTGCCATTAACCGGGCACAAATCCAGACTCCGGGCTGCTACTGAAAAATTCCTAATGGAAAAACCCAATATCACTTTGCCTAACCTGGGGATCGAACCTTGGACCCTATGCTCAGCAGCCGTGCTTGCGACCACAAGCCAGGCAAAGTGCAGGTGAGCACCTGAGTAAGCGAATAGGCGACGCGTTCACAACTCGGCTACTCCTAATACTTCCTCACCCACTTCATCGCTCGAAAGTAAAACCAATAACAACTTCCTAACCTCAAAATCTATGCCACAAACGAGTCATTAATATTCTATATAGCAAGCAATCAGTATGCAGGTCTTGTCCATAGAAATAGATAACTTTGCAACACAACCCAGTTCGGTTTACGAAACGATTGTTTACAAAAACAATTACGTTTCGCTCAACTTTTGTTTTAAACCAAGTTCAAATTTAACAGGACTCTTTGCATGACAATTGGCTGTATAAATACTTGACAATGTCACACATTTGTTTTAGTATCTGTGACAAAAAAAGGGCACAATATATTCAATGGCGCCTTTATTCTAAAATTGGAGAATAGGATGGCTGTTGTCTATGAGAAATTGGTTTTTTATGCTTTTATTATTAGATAATTGAACTATTGTTACGGTAAATTATTGTCGTTTGTTAATTAAGTAAGAAACAGTAGAGTTAGGAACATTGATATCAAGTATTTAAAACTACATTTCCCGAAGAGTTGCAAAGCTATCGAAGTGTTGTTTATGCCCAATCGGGCATACGGGCAACGATTCGTTTTTGCTTATAGGAATCCCTATAAGCAAAAACGAACCGTTTTACTTACCAAAAGTAGCATTTTTTATTTTCAAACTAAGTATATAAACTCTTAACTAATTTTACATTGATAGCTACTTCAATATGGAAGGGTCTACTATGCAAACCCAAAAGGTTATTGCTTCATAATTAGTAAAGATAATATAATTAGTAGTAAGTAATATAGTTAGATAAGATAATTAGTAGTCTCAATGTCAACCAATAAAGCTCCTTAAATTGTAAGCATCGGCTATTAAACTTGTTGTATGATGGATCACACGATTTATTTCATACCATCGATATAAAGTTCTGAAAAAAGCTTATCACAATCAGCTGTATCGATATTAAAAGGACTAATTAAAAAGTTACTCGTAGAAAACGAAAAATGTATCGATTCATTTCTCTAAATACATACGTTGAATCGATATTAAATACATTTTTAATAACCTTACATTCTCAATTAATTTTGATAATCGTTTTTTTTTATTGATTACGTCTTTAGTCACATTTTTAATAACAATTGCACTTTTAACGTTTATTCTAAGAACTTAATTAAAATTCCGCGTCTGGACATGCAATATTTCCTTAACATTGGTCAATAAAGACTGTTTATCTATAAAACAATCTACCAATTACTTATATTGTTAACCAATTGCTAAAGTTATTGTTTTGGACAAAGAAACTAACAAGTGAGCGAGGTTAAATGCAGGTTTAACCACGGATACTGAGTTTAAGGAAATAGTCCAATTATCAAATTGCACGACATTTTATGTCGTTATTTAGCGTTAACTGCCTCGTTGGTCTGAAGTTGGCAAGCGCGACTGCTGATCATGAGGCCCTGGGTTCGATCCCCAGATCAGGTAGTGTTATTGGATTTTCGTGTGAAATTCCTCAGTAGCAGTTTGGATTTGTGCCCGGTTGATGGCAATAACATAACGGCGAAATGAGGGTGTTACTATACACCTCTACCCAACCCTTCGAGGAATACAGGCGTGATGCTATGTTATGTATTGAGCGTTATGTGGTTATGTCAATTATATAATTGATCATGGTTTTCGTTTTATAGAACATTGATCGTTAAAAAATCGATCAGTTCCTTTAATTAAATTGTGAGGTTCAGGATTTAGATAAAGTAATTTCTGCACCATAAATTCTCTAAATGCATCTTAAGAAACAGATTCTCGTAAATGATGTTGGTATCAATGTGGGAAAACGTAACGTAATGAGTGAAAGAGATGAGTGATGAAAAGCGAACGAACTCGTATATTTAAATTAGTTTAAATTAAGAAGGGACAATGTTCTCTTAAAATAATAAACTATATACGGAGTTGGACGGTCACGGTGATTAAGTATTTGCTTTTTAATTCTCTCTGAGCTAATCCCACATCAATATACAGTCTAATGATACTGATCATTATATTCATCTCCCTGCCCTTATCCCACACTAGGTGGGGTCGGCACAACATGTATTTCGTAAATCCATGTTGTTAGAGGTTTTGGTTTATTGTTTTATGACCGGCCGCCTGCCAGGTTCCTTAAGAATACTCGCTGCGCCGTTGCGCGGGTGACCCAAGCTTATACATTTATGTGTTAAGTTTTTAATAATTACCTACCAAGCACAGGGTTACCTTCTACTGTTGTGTTTCTACTGTTGTTTCATAATACATAGTCTCAGTTAAAAAAAATCCCCAAATCATAATAACTGTTGTTACATTTCTTTTATAATTACAATTAGATTACGACACTTTAATGCTCAATTATTATTCAAAACCCATACATACAAGGTCTGATTATAAGTACAAGTTACCGATCAAAAGTAATGATGTAAAAAACGACCTTATAATAGTTTTGAGTGCGCCAAATTTAGGCCGCGGTCGGACGGTGAGACTTTAAGACGGTCGTATTCAAATTACGTGCGACAGACATGTGGTGATTAAATAGTAGTATGTTGTAATGTATGTTGATGCGTGTTTTTGAGAGATGCTCGAGTATTTACGGGTTGAATGAAGTTTAACTGGCTCGCTGGTCGTGGTAGCAAGCGCGACTGCTGATCGTGAGGTCCTGGGTTCGATCCCCAAGTCGGGCAGTGTTATTGTGTTTTTCCGTGAGGAATTCGTCAGTAGCAGCCCAGAGTTTGGAGCTGTGCCCGATCGATGGCAATAGGCTCGCCCCCTGGGATTTAAACATAACGGCGAAATGTAGGTGTTACTATAAACCTCTGCCCTAGCCTTCGGGGAATGCAGTCGTGATGTTATGTTATGAATGAAGTTTCGTAGTCTGTCAAGTCTAGTAGTCTCTGCTACAGCTTTCAATAGTTTTATGTGTAGCGAGGTTACTTATGAGAGCGCTTGTGCATTGCCGTCCGATTCGAATCCGAGAAACTACGATCCGAATAAGCTGCAGTACTATTCATATGAACGGTTGAGCACTGGATCCGATACGAATTTTTATAGATTTAATTTTTTTTTTGTATTTGGTTCGGACGCAGTGCACATGCGCTCTGAGGAGTTTGTAGTTATACAATTCAAACAAATATTCTAAAGGCAAAACTGAATCAGTCTTGTAAAAGTTTCGAAGGTAAAACTTCCAGACCAACTTGGCAAAGAGATAGCTCAACTTGACTTGTTCAACTCCCGCACGGAACAAATATTTGTATGTCCTACAGATAATAGTTCCGAGTCTGGTTGTTTGTGCATGTGAAGATTTATGTCTGTAAACGCACCCACGATATTCCTAGTGTGGGTCAATGTTTAAAAAAGACTTTGTTCTCGGAGAAGGACAAATGTGTACTTAACCGATTGATATTCCATATACAATTCAATGGGCACGACATTGAGCCATTTTACACAGTTGAATGACAAGTAGTAGAAACTGTGTAACATTTCGTTAATTTTATTCTTGTGCACGTAAGAACATGAGTAACATGACATTTGATTGTACTTACCTGGTCCAATAACATTTATGTCACCAAACACAATAACACTTATTACATATTCACTGAATCCAATCGTTATACCAAGACATATTCAAACGACATGATAACATAAACCAGACATGCCAGATGATTGTCTAACCGTCTGCACACGCCCTTATACATCTCATTTACACGCGTACCAAACGACATTCTTAGACAGGTATGCAACATGAAATAACTATATCAGAATTAATGGGACATTTATTTAATATTGCTAGTTGTCACCTTGGTAATGCCAGTAAAATACCATCTGCTATCATCAGCCTAACCTTTTCAGGGTTCTTTACCCAAAGGTTTCCAATCCAACGGGACCCTATTACTAAGCCTATGATGTATGTCCGTTCGTCTGTTCGGCTGTCGCAGGGGTATACCTCAGCAGCCGTTAGAGCCTTGAATCTTGTTAAATAATAAAATAATGCAAAACATCAAATCCCAAGGGTACAAGAACACTGAAAAAAAATGCAATTTTCCAAAGATTTTTGTGCCGACTCTATCTCAAAAATGGTAATACAATGACTGAGGCTTGATTATAGTTTATACTGTACAGATAAAGTGCCTTTTAAATAAAATATATAGTTTAAATAACTAAAAAACACGTTAGTGTACCTACTTAAAAGTAAAAACCATAAGGGGTTCCAGTACCCACCTTCAGGCTCCATCGTGATCATCATTAATTGTATGGTCATCGGAATTACATATCGTCACCGGAAAGCCAATACTACTTAAGCGCCGTTTTTGGCCAAAATTAGTTATATATATCGTTGAATTGGGTTTTTTAAATCCAATCCAACGATATATATAACTAATTTTGGCCAAAAATGGCGCTTAAGTAGTATTGGTTTTCCGGTGACGATATATTTGCAAAGTTTCACATCAATGCAACAGTTAGAGGTGGGTGAAAATCTAATTCTAAGTTTCTTTTACAAAAAGCTTAGAAACAGGTGAAGCTAATATAAGTGTGTTCATAAAAATAAATAATTCTTTATCTTTTTATGGTTTTTTTATTATTAGTAAGCACATTAATTTTCTTCAAGAAGTTCGACCTAGATTTAAAATCTAAATAGAATGGAATACGATACCTCTACCAAGACTTACTGTTTACTTTAAAATGAATTTCAATGAGGTATCTAGGCTTCGTTGTTTGTGTAGGAAGTGTACGAAGGCTTATAAATGTCCTGGATCTTATGTAAGCACTGGATCTATTTAGTTCGTTATGCAGTATATCAATATGCCTGACTAGTTTGTCAAGACCTAACGGTTATTATACTTCAATAGATACTTGTATAACATTTCTCTTTGGAATCAAAGTAAAGTCTGACCATTTACATACATACATAAACTCACGCCTTTTTCCCATGGGGGTAGGCAGAAACTATAGAACGCCACAATGCTACGACCATTACATACTCCTTTCGCTTCATCCACATTCATACATCTAAATACATTTAAATTTTGTATTAAAGGTAAACTAACCTTAGATCGTGAAACATTTATTTTTCTATAACATACACATTTCTTCAAACTAAGATATTCTTCAATAAACACTTTTTTTTCTAAAAATGTGTATTTTTAATGGAGCCACAAATATTATGTAGGGCTATGCGTTGATTTCAGAATGTTCAGACAATTATACATAATTTCCGATCAATATTATTAGCCTAGCGGTTGAACGCTTGCCTTCCATGCAGGAGGGTCTGAGTTCGATCCCGGCCCGTACCTATGACTTTTCGAATTCATGTGCGGATCAGAATTTGATTATCACTTGCGTTAACGGTGAAGGAAAAACATCGTGAGGAAACCTGTACACCCGAGAAGGCTCCGTAAAGTTCTCGATGGTGTGTGTAGTCTGCCAATCCGCACCAGGCCAGCGTGGTGGACTAAGGCCTAAACCCTTCTCATTCTGAGAAGAGGCCTGTGCCCAGCAGTGGGACAGTAATGGGCTGATTATGTTATGTATGTTATTATTAGAAGCGTAAGCGTTAGAATTTTTGGTAAACGGTTGTTTAAACAGAGAATTAATGCTTTTTTTTTTTTTTTTATATGAGTTTATTCACCGCAGACATTTCGTCCGCGCTCTTTTTTGCTGTTATTTAATTGTTTAGGTACTTTTTATTTTATTTTACTTATTTGATACTTGAGAATTAATGCTAGTGAACACCGGCTTGAAAGCTCAACCCACCTTCAGATTAAAGATAAGACATTAGCGATTGTCTTAGGTAACTTATAACTAATTCCATTCAATACTTCGGAAGGTGTGCACATACTCATTAAGAATTCCATTAGTCTCTTGCGGTTGGGAAAAGCGATTACCTACCTACCTATTACAAATTAAATGTAATACGGTCATGTAAACTGCCTCGTTGGTCTAGTGGTAGCAAGCGCGACTGCTGATCGTGAGGTCCTGGGTTCGATCGTCCGGCAGTGTTATTGGGTTTCCCGTGTGGAACTCCTAAGTAGCAGCCCGGAGGTTGGATTTGTGTCCGATTGATGGCAATAGTCTCGCCCCCTATTACATGGGACTTAAACATAACGGCGAAGTGAGGGTGTCACTATACAGCTCTGCCCAACCCTTCAGGGAACAGGCGTGATTTGTGTTACAGTCGTATTCATATACCTACACTAGTGGCCCGTCCCGGCTTCGCACGGGTGGACATTTTTCCCGTATTTGCAACAATTTTTATTTATACTCCGCTCCTATTGGTCGTAGCGTGATGTTATATAGCCTATAACCTTCCTCGATAAATGGACTATCCAACACAAAAATATTTTTTTGAATTCCAACCAATAGTTCCTGAGATTAGCGCGTTCAAACAAACCAACTCTTCAGCTTTATAATATTAGTATAGATTATTATCAGATAGATACCTGCTGAACAAAGTTATATGTGCAATGTCGTGAATGTCATGGCTGTGAACGAAATAGGCATGACTAGATATTTTTTCTCTTTTTGCGTTGGTAGTATGATAGATAGTGTGTGTAGGTAATTAATTTATTACGTGGAACTATTTAAATTGCGTTTTGATTGAGGTGGTCTATTTAGATCTCTATTCAATAACGCACAGGGTAGCAAGTTGCAATAGCGAGTCAGCCATATCAATCAGCTTATAATTTTTTGTTTTCTTTTTTTGATAATTATTTTTAAGTTTGTGCCGCCTTCTGGCCAGGATAGGTAATCGAACTCGGTCTTCAAGGTCCACCAGTCAATGTCGACAATGTTTGATATTGTTGAAAATCGACTAATCTATTACGATCAATCCTGGCGTCTGTATTGTGTAATTTACAAATATAATAAATAATAACAGTGATAGCCTAGTGGTGTGACCGTCAGACTGCCAAGTCATAGGTTTCGAGTTCGAACCCAAGGCACGCACCTCTGACTTTTCAGATTCACGTGCGAATTGTATAATTATCACGTGCTTAAAAATGGTGAAGGAAAACATCGTGCGGCTGAGAGATATTTCTCGACGGCATGTGAAGCCAAGTCATGTGAGGCCCATGGGCGGCATAAACTCTGACACCTGGTTAGTCACTAACCAGACGAAAAAGAAAAGGTTACAATGGTACATGCGAAGTATCTACAGTAGTCAGTTCATCTGCAGTTGTTCAGTGGCAGTATCAGGGTCCCATATTAAGATAGAAGGGAGGTGGGACGAAGAAGATATCCATCAGATATATAGAATATTCCAAACTCTATACTATCCTTTACTTAATATCTGTCGTGGAGATCGCAGGTTCTGTTGTAAGGCAGCTTTTCGTAGGCTTACATTAATTATAATTGTCTTACCACAAAATAGAGTTTAACAGTTGTTTAAATTAAACAGGGTTGAAACCTCTTTTTGTGTTTGGAGTTTGACGTTAGACACTGTTTTAAGCAGTTTCTAAACTTTTGTAGTAGCTTCACTCGAAGGTATTTTCGTTAAACCATTTAAAAACCAATCCCACTGAACCACAAGCTATATCAATATGAATAAACAAAGTATTGCATGTCCGTGTCGACCACAAGGCTACGTCGTCGCTACGTCGCTAAGTTAGGACATTCACTTGGGCGTCACCGCGTCGACCAAGTTTCTTGTTTTCATTATGACTACCAGGAATTTGTAGGAAAAAATGTAATAGGAGTCGTGTCGAATGGTCTGGGATTTTTGTCCTTATAGAGCTTCTGATAGCGTCAACAAGAGGTGTTTGAGTGTCAGCTTACAATATAAAGCCACTAAAGCGACTTTTCCGACCAAAGAAAACAAAAAATGCATACCTAATTATCGAAGGTATGGGTGGTGTCGATTTTGTTGCACATTTTGACAGTACTAAACTAGACTAAATGCAACTGTCACTTCTTTTTAGTTTAATTTAGTGCTGTCAAAGTGCGCTACAGAATCGACACCACTGACTACATTAAAGAAAGTAAAAAAATCAGAAATCCTTTATTTCTTGCAACACTGTATTAATATATGTAGTATATTCTAGAAAATAAAATATAAGCGGTGTCAGCGACCATTTGATTGATATGGTGTCCTCTCATGTAAGGTTTAAGTACCTGGATGACCGAGCTTACCTCAATGTTTTTTTTTTGGTAATCGACGTTTTCTAAAAATGAAACCCAGGAAGATCGATTTATCGCCCTCGAAATCCCCTGCATACTAAATTTCATGAAAATCGTTGGAGCCGCTTCCGAGATTCAGATTATAATTATATAATTATACAATAATTGCTCGTTTAAAGGAATACCTATGTACCTATGTATTCCCCGAAGGGTTAGGCAGAGGTGTATAGTAACACCCTCATTTCGCCGTTATGTTTAAGTCCCATGTACCTAATAAGGGGCGAGAAAAAACGAATATTTATTATATCTATCTAATAAGATAGATATAATAAATATTCGTTAAACAATATAATCGAAAAAATAATCGAAAAAACGAATATTTATTATATCTATCTAATAAGATAGATATAATAAATATTCGTTTTTTCTCGCCCGTTATTAGGTACATGGGACTTAAACATAACGGCGAAATGAGGGTGTTACTATACACCTCTGCCTAACCCTTCGGGGAATACAGGCGTGATGTTGTGTTATGTTTGTAGGTTTTTAGTATAATATAAGTTTCATATAATATAAGATTTAAAATATATTACCATTACATTGGTTTGTAAATTGTTATCGCAAATTTAGAAATAATCCGATGGATATCTTGTAATTAAATCTTTAATCACAATACCTTAAGATAATACGAACACAAAGTTATAATTACTTTACAAATACAAAACGCCTAATTACACCCAGCGTAGCGAGAACGCTACGATTACGAAACGAGATCACTCCGACAAGATCAAGGACGCGGTTCACTTTTAACTGAAATAACTTAACGCTAAACTTTTTGTAACGTTGCGCAATTTTAACTGAGTAACACGGTTCGGAGAGTACCCAGATCGTTAAAAAGTGCGGTTATCTTGTTTTTTTTTACTTCCGAAAATTACGTGGTAATTAGATTGTTTTATGGTATTTTTAACAGACTTCCAAAAAAGGAGGAGATTTTTTATGTTTTTTCCGCGATATCTTTGCTAATTGTGAACCGATTTTAATGATTATTTTTTTATTTAAAAGAATATTGTTTCAAAGTCGTCCCATTTAAATTTGGTGAAGATCTGATGAAGAACTTCGGAGATAGACAATATGAAGTCGGTTTTATTTTTGTTAAAAAGTGATTATTTAGACAAACGGAAACTAAGTTTATGCAATGTTTAATTAGTATAATTCTTTGAATCTTCTTTACTTCATAGTAAAACAACATCTGTTTTTGTAAATTACCTAAATGTGCATTCTTTTCTATTAACCCTATGGTAATTAGACTTCTTTTCGTGTGGTTAGTGACTAACCTGGTGTCGGAGTTCATGCCGCCGCATGGGCCTCTGACTTGGCTTCACATGCCGTCAAGAAATGTCTCAGGCATGCCGGTTTCCTCACGATGTTTTCCTTTACCGTTTTTAAGCAAGTGATAATTATACAATACGCACATAAATCCGAAAAGTCAGAGGTGCGTGCCTTGAGTTCGAACTCGAGACCTATGACTATTAGATTAATTAGACTATTTACTATTACTTTATCATTGATATCGTTAATTAGATGAAGAAAACATTTACTTAATCAAAATACACAATTAAAAGATTTAATTACATTTTTAACCGACTTTCAAAAAGGAGGAGGTTCTCAATTCGACTGTATGTTTTGTTTTGTATGTTTGTTCCGCGATATCTTTGCTAATTGTGAACCGATTTTAATGATTATTTTTTTGTTTGAAAGAGTATTCTTTCGAAGTAGTCCCATTCAAATTTGGTGCAGATCTGATGAAGAACTTCGGAGATAGACAATTTGAAGTCGGTTTTATTTTTGTTAAAAAGTTATTATAATCTGTAGTGTAATCTGTAACGTCTAGTGGTCCCACAATGATACCTTGTGGGACACCCAATAAAACTTTCACAATACATACTACAACTTCATTCTCTCATTCCAGACTCTAATCCTCTGCGCGGCGTGGCTCACAATCCATTGCCAGGGTCATAACGGACCCACCACGACCCCAGTACCCATCCTCAAGCAGATCAACCGGCAGAACGATGATGGATCCTACAGTTACGGCTACGAAGCTGCAGATGGATCCTTCAAGATTGAAACGAAGTACCCCAACGGAGATGTGGCTGGGAAATACGGATATGTTGATGGAGATGGCGAGCAAAGGGAGATCTCCTATGGAGCCACCAGCCAAAGAGGTTTTGAGCCTGAAGGTAGGATGGTTTTTGTTTTAGCTGTGTTATTTTTACGTGGACACGTTTGATCAAAATCGTATCTGATGATAAGCGCAGATAGGGTCTAAGATGGAGAACACGAATCCAAGTAACAGAGATATATACTGGCCTGCAAAAATAAGTATCACACTTTTAAAATTGCAATAACTTTTTAGGTACACAAGATATATTTTCGAAACAAAAAGGACTCAAAAAAGAGTTTAACTTTGTTACTATAGTTTTAAAGAAAGCTGATAAAAATTGCTATAAAAGGTTTTTTATTTTAAATCTCTAACTTCTATAGTGTAGAAAAAAATGAAATTTTAAAAGTGTGATACTTATTTTTGCAGGCCAGTGTAGATGGATTCTCCTGAACCCATCTAAAAATTGTGTCCAGAACTAATACTTAAAATTATTGTCTTAATGTAGTCATGGAGTATTCCACAGTTGGTGCCACAATTTAGATTAATAATCTATTTGCAATTTAAACTCATTTACTCAATACTCACGGAAGTTGCCCAAAGACGCGTTGCTCTAAAAAACTCATTAGAATCCTGAAATCTTCCAATTGGTATCAAAACGGTACTTAATTGGTCACCTCTAGGGGATGAGTAGTACTGTATCTACCTACACCTGCACCACTCATAACTACCACTTCTTTGGTTTTCTAATAGGCTGTCTCTCAGAGTGGCGGAAAACTGTCGTCAACCAAACAAATCGCTACTTCATCGAAGAAACATCTCAAAGTCTTTTTAGGAAAGCAGGAACCTGAAAAGCTATTAAACCTGTTTTGTTGTTGTGCTTAACCTTTCCCCAACTAAGTTAGTGTCAGCTTCCAGCCTAACCAGATGCGGCTGAATACCAGTATTTTACATAGAGTGACCGCCATCAAACCTCCGCAACCCAGTTACTGGGCAATGCCGATATCCTAAGTTTAGACCGGTTGTCAGACTTTTGGGCTTCTGACTTCCCGTAACGACTATCATAGGTATTCGTATGACACCCGGGACCGATGAATCGCGGAGGGGTCTCGATGTGTAACAAACAGTCACTCATCCACGGGCTGACCGCGGCAAGCGTAACTTAACCTCGCAAATCGATGAAGAAATAGAGTTTCCGTATCAATTACTAATTTCTCCAACAATTAGCCACTGTCCGACGAATCCGTAACATAAGCAGACAAACAACGCAGAACTAGGGCGGTTGCAACACCGCTCTCTAATTCACTATGTTGGGAAACCTATACATCAATGGTGTAATGTTATTATGGTGATCGACGCGGTAGTCAATGATTTGTCATTTATAGATCTGTGTGTAGTAATGGTCATTACTTTTCTTTTGAGGAAAGCTCCACTTATACTTCTGACGCTAAAATGCTCTACAATTTTTAAAACAATTATTTTAATATAGTTCAAATTAAATATTTTTTTAGGGTTGTTTCCAAATGTTACGAAATTGTTCAAAAAGATTCCAGATTTTGGACGGTCTATGTACTGAGCATTGTATACGCAATGTTCAAGTAAACAGGAAATGAAATGTATTGGTCGTTTAAATCTGCGAGTCACTTAGCAGTGACAGAGCATTATACTTTTGATGTAATAGTCTGGGAAAGTTAACAAGTATACCAGTACCAAACAAACACTACCAATAGAAACAATCGATTTGATCGTTGAACATGTTGAATGACAGCAATCGATAAATTGTATTGAATTTGTAGGTAGCAGAAAAGTGGTCATTAGTAGCAGCTAAGTCGACAGGGTCTGTACCCCAACCTTTGCATTACTGACATGAACCCACTTCTAGTCTAAGAAACCAGGAGTGGGTCACGTTGGGGGTCCTATCATAAGCATATTTAGCTAAGTGAGAGGAGTTGACAGGAATAGGAGTAGTATAAGCCTACTTTGCTGACAATGGTGTCGATTCTGTTGCGCACTTTGACAGGACTAAACTAAACGAAGGGTTTTTGTTTCTTTCTGTTTCAATGGAAAAAGAAAGTGACAATTGCGTTTAGTCTAGTTTAGTACTGTCAAAATGTGCAACAAAGTCGACACCACTATCTATCTTCGTTTCGCCTACGATTTATAAGCAAATTAATGAAAACAATTATCACATCTTTACCAAAATGGAACAATAAACTCTTGCGACTAGAAAACTTTAATAACATGTTGTGTATCGCAACTTTTACCCTACAACTAGTAACCTGGCAGCAACCTTCACGCGCTGATAATCCTTCTAACTAGATAATTCTCGCTAACTAAGAGATTAGATTACCTAATAGTTGCTAAGTTAAAAGTAATTTAAGATTGCAAGTGTTAATTTATTTAAACTTGGTTCATAGTTACTGCGTCTTTAATTATATTGTTCAGGTCTCTTTAACAAACTGATCTGCATGATATATACCTATATACACTCTATCTATCTGGCTGCCTTGTTGATCTAGTAGTCGCAAACGCGACTGCTGAGCATAGGGTCCTGGGTTCGATCCCCAGGTCGCGCAAAGTGATATTGGGTTTTTCCATTAGGAATTTCGCAGTAGCAGCCCGGTGTCTGGATTTGTGCCCGGTTAATGGCAATAGGCTCGCCCCTATTACATGGAAATTAAACATAACTGGCGAAACAAGGGCGTTACTAAAACACCTCTGCCGATTCCTCCGGGGAATATAAGGCGTGATGTTATGTTATGTCTATCTGATATTCTGGTAGTGTCTAATGAGGTTCCACTTTGCTATAGACAATGTGTGTCCACCAGGAAGCCAGGCTACTCAGCTATCCAAACGCTACCTTTTTAACACAGTAGAAAAAGTTTAACTATGGTCATGGACTTCCTTTTTAACGTGGGAAAATCTTCTTGGATCCCCTTCGCCTGGAGAAGACGAAAGGTTATTTGGACCAAGTTAAAACAACCACGATGTTCCACCTTCTACCTTTGGCTTGGGCGCGGGACTCACTCGCACATCCGCCCAAAAATGAGGCTGATCGTACATTAACTAGGATATTTACGCCTGCCCTCCGCAACAATGATGATATACTGAAATGAAGGATGGGTGCTGTTATTCTGGTACTCTTGATTTTGATACAATCCCAAAGATAGCCATAGACATATTGACATGTCGTCATTTCTTAAATTTCTATAGCCAAGTAGTAGAAAGAACCCATCTAGATCCAGGTCATCTAGGATAGCAACAACAGTACTACTATTTTCCTCTAATGTCGTTAAAATTTCTAACAAAACTCGTCTCCTTCCAGGTTCTGGCATCGTGGTGCCCCCGCCGACCCTAAACAATCAGCACTCCTCCAACGCCCTCACTGACGGCCAAGAAGATGACGGTCAATATCGTGAGGATCCCAGCATATACGAGGACCCGAAGTACAACAGCCGCGCTCAGCCACGACCAGCCCCAAACAGGCAATACCATCAACCTGCTCAACCAGCGCCTGCAAGACAGTACCAACAAGCTCAGCCTGCTCCTATCCCAACTGCGGCACCAGCTCCTCAATACCAGCAGCAGAGCCAGTTAAGATCAGCTCCCCTCTACTCACAACAGACCAGTCTCTTCAACCAGGGGCCTCAGCAATTCCCGTCCCAAAACCAGCAGTTCCCGTCCCAAAACCAGCAGTTCCCGTCTCAAAACCAGCAGTTCCCATCCCAAAACCAGGACTACCGTCCTCAAAGCCAGGTGTACCACCAGCAGCCTCAGTTCTCCTACCAAGCGTACACTCCCCAGCCTTACCAGAACTTTCAGAGCTCTAGTTTCCAGCCCCAGAATCAGAACTACCAGAACCCGAATCAGAATTTCAACCCATTCTTTGGACACCCTGCTCAGAACTTTGACCCCAGTTCTGGGTCTTATTCTATTAACTTCACTGGTTAAGCAATGATGGGCTGTTGTTACATAGGTATTGTATGAGAGTGTGCTAGTTTTTAAATTAGTGTCAGAGCAGACGATCCATAGTCTGCAGATTATGCTGACTTAAATAAATTGGATATTATGCTAATGATGGTGAAAAAAACGGAAACTTTAGAAGGTAGAGGTCTGGTCACAACGTTATATAACAAAAGACTATAAATCAATGACCTGCTGATTAAAAAAAAAACAACAATATGGAGTTCATTGGCGTCTGTCATTCTACAAGTGTACAATACAAGAATAAATATAAAATTTTCTTTTCCCTGCCTAACTGCAAATATGAATCGTCTACCCCGACACTTACCTATATAATATTTTGTACAAAATATTAAATATTTAA
Source organism: Amphipyra berbera (assembly GCA_910594945.2). Taxonomy (NCBI): domain Eukaryota; kingdom Metazoa; phylum Arthropoda; class Insecta; order Lepidoptera; family Noctuidae; genus Amphipyra; species Amphipyra berbera. Next base: position 20,698,460 of record OU343126.1, read on the forward strand.
GGGTATCTCCCAAAGTGACGAACGACACCTTTTTGTATATTTCTAGTACTAGTCAATTATATCGGTGTTTCTGTAAAATTTTTAGGAACTTTAATTTTATATTGTGATTCCGACTAACAATATGAATTAAATTATTTATTTATGTACTATTCTATTCTTTCTTTTATATAAGGTTAACAATATATTTATATTATTATATATATATAATTAACAATATAATAAATATTTGTAAAGAGTGTGCACACTTGTGATATTTGTTGTGGAACACTTGGGAAATGTAGTTATGATAATAATTATAATTACGAGTAGATACATATCTATGTAAGTAAATCCAATATTTCAATATTATATCGATGGATAGATCTTTCCTCCATAATGTAATATTTGAATGTTAAACGCAAGCAAAAGCAAGAGATCCTAGACTGGTGTTCACCATTATTAATTCTCTGGTTAAGCAATCGTTAACCTAAAATTCTAGTACATTTTTTATGTAAATGGTTGTTTAACCAGAGAGTTAATGTTGGTGAACATCATCCAACAAGGAAACCTCTGAGAAGGATTGATGAAGTACTTCGCGATTTTTATTAAAGAAATAATGACGCGAAAAATGTTGCATGTGTGTGTACTCACTTATCCATATATTTTATTATTATTTTATTTTAGTATCATGTATTTATATATATCTACGTATATATTTTAGCTATTTTTTATAACCTCGAAATTACGTCTATTACCTATATAAAGTATTATATTATGTAATTTATTTGCATTCTATTTATTTACTACATTATTTACTCATATCGGTACAAAATTATTAATTATCTATACCAATAACGTACATTATAAAAATGTTAGTATTTGTGTACTTATTTTTTCTCTTTTTTTAAGGATAGGTATTGGTAATAACAAGACAAGTAGATATTATTAATCTACGATCAAAAATATAGATTATAATTATGTACATATTTAACTTAAGTAACTACTTATTTTTATGTGTAGGTATTATACTATTATAATTTCGGCAACACACCATTAAAATTACAAACGAAAAATTTTGTAACTGTCAAACCAATCTCAAGTCTTTCTAAAGCTTAACTTACACGACTCCAGTCGTAAAGTAGAGTACGAGTTTTAGTTACTAAAATTCTGTGACTGGAACCGTGCATACAGCCAGTCTAGTAATTCTTAGCCATGATTGTTTAAACGGTTATACTCACTAAACTTTAGTTACACACACTCTACTGAAGACTGGAGACGTGTAAACGAGATTTAAGGTGGACTACACACTAAGCAGCCAGGCTGTCGCAGTTAGACTTCAGCAGCCAATCTAACAGACCGCAGGCACTTATTTATGGCAGCCTGACTGCAGTCGTTAGATTGGCTGATGTAACTGACTGTACCAGTTAACTGCCAAGTGTGTTAAATACCTAAAACTAACATCTTAGCAATTCACTTTGAGAGTAGTTGCTAATGTTTTTATAAAGGAATATTTTCAGTTTACAGTAAATTGATCTAAACCTAGTAAGTACAGAAAATATCGAAGACTTTTTTTGAATATATATATAAAGTAAAAAGAACCTAACCAAATTGGTTATAAAATGTTTAGAATAACTATCTAAGTAATGATTATTATGGAAATAAAATATAAATATCTTAGTTGGCTTGTTGTCAAATACTAATAAAAATAAATAATTTTATATAACAATGGAATAAATATTCAATAAACGAACGATTGATTACGCGCATGTGCGGTTTCAAAATGGCTGCCGCTCGTGCGAAATAATACGTGTACCGATTGTAAATATATGATTAAATAAAGTGTTATGTAATAAATAGTGTGTTTCCTTTTATTGTCACAGAGAAAGTGGACTAGTTGCAGGTTAAAGTATCTGTTATGTGTATGGTCATGTGAAAAATGGGCGATTGTAACTAACTTGGGGCGCTTGACGCTTGACGTAAGCGGGAACTCAATTTCTTCCTCCTGCAGGCAACGACGCTTCTTTAGTGGCGTTGAAGTTCCAGTCGGAGATTGAAGCCTAGCCTTTTCCCAACTATGTTGGGGTCAGCTTCCAGTATAACCAGATGCGGCTGAATACCAGTATTTTACACGGAGCGACTGCCATCAGATCTCCGCAACCCAGTAACTGGGTAGTGCCGATATCCTAAGGTTAGACCAGCTGTCAGACTTTCGGGGTTCTAACGACTGTCATAGGTATTCGTATTCGAGGAAGACTGAATTAATTGAATTATTGAAAAAGTTAATTGAAGATGGTAGGCAACGTTACAAAAACGGAAGTCACGGGGTCTTGCCGTCTTTTTTAACGTGGATAAATCCTCAGGGATACCCTAGGAAAGAATGTTTACCCTAGGGAAGGTGGAGGGTTATGTCGGAGTGTTACCGACGAAAGCCACCATGCTATTCCTCTGGGGATTATGGCCGGGGTCGCGGGATTCGCTATTGCATTCACTGCAACCCTGGAAGGGGTTATCATGGCGGTTCCTTTTAAATCGTAGTGAGAAAATCGCATGGCTTGAGGAACAGGTACCATACATTCTTGCTGATTCTCCTTTAATAGTATAATGTACCTGCCTCGTTGGTCTAGTGGTGGCAAGCGCGACTGCTGATCGTGACGGCCTAGGTTCGATTCCCAGATCTGGCAAACTATTATTGGGATTTTTCGTGTGGAATTCCTTTATTAGCAGCCGGGTGTTTGGGTGCCCAGTTAATGGCAATAGGCTCGCCCCTTATTACATGGGTTTTAACGGTGAAATGTGTGTGTTAATATACACCTCTGCCCAACCCTTCAGGGAATACAGGCGTGATGTTATGTTTAGTAGAAGGAATCTATTATCGTGTTATCGGTAGCTGGTAACACTGGACAATGTTAACAAAGGAGAGTAATCGTCAAGATGAATCAACGTACCCGAAGTTATAAAAACACTGGTCATTCGACGTAGCAGAGATTTCCGTGTCGAACAGCTGAAGAAGTCTGACCTTTTATATCTGAGTTGCTTGTCCTTATTTTCTGATCTTGTGTAAATTATTATATTGTGAACTAGCTTCTGTAACTAACCACTAACCCAATTAAAAGTACTCTGAGTGGTGTTGGTTTCATTTACTTTATTTACCATCCTAACATACCGATATTAGCTATAACTGTAATGATAGATTCACCCCTACAAGATTCTGTTGTATGTCTTTTATATGATGTCGGTACCTATTACAAAGGTTATCATACTGAGCTTAATACCTTTACAAGTAGCCGTCAATATTTTGAGAACTGACTGTAATTATAAGGCGTTAACAAACTGGTAATTCAAGTATAGAGAGGAAATACCGTAGGCGGCATCTATATCCGGCTCGCGAGCAGGCGGCCTTAGTCAGCTGGTCCCAATATTTATGTTGAAGTGTCGAGGAGTGTTTGACGTTTAAGGAAATCAGACTTGACTTAATCTTAATGGTGTTGTTTATATTTTTTGCCGTAATATAAAACCCAGTTAAAAATGGACGTAACGTAAAACGTAATTAGCCCATTACTGTCCCACTGCTAGGCACGGGCCTCTTCTCGGAATGAGAAGGGTTTAGGCCTTTGTCCACCACGCTGGTCTGGTACGGGTTGGCAGACTTAACACACCACTACCACTGAGAACTTTATGGAACCCTCTCAGGTGTGCGGGTTTCCTCACGGTGTTTTTCCTTAGTTATCGCAAGTGATTATTCAATTCTGATCCACACATGAATTCGAAAAATCAGAAGTGCGGGCAGGGGTCGATCTCAAACCCTCCTGCATGGAAGACAAGCGTTCGACGGCTAGGTTATCACTGCTTATAAAAATGGAAACTTCGTTTTTTTTTATGGGTATCAATTCATTCCACTGATGGACATGGAAACATAAGCTTTGTTCAAAATAGAAGGTATTTGATTCGCCATACATAGGCCTTTTTTAAATAGAGTGTTCGTTCTGCCTAGCCTTTTCCCAACTATGTTGGGGTCAGCTTCCAGCCTAACACTAATACCAGTATTTTAGACGGTGCGACTGCCATCAGACCTCCGCATCTCAGTTACTGGGCAATGTCGATATTCTAAGGTTAGATCGATTGTCAGACTTTCGGGCTTCTGACTTCCCGTAACGACTGTCTTAGGTATTCATTCACCTGACTATATGACACATGGGTCCGATTGCTTAACGTGTTCTCCGAGGTACGGAGGGGTCTCGATGTGTAACAAACGGTCATCCAGCCACAGATTAATCGTGGCAAGTGCAGTTTAACCTCGCAAATCGTATGATCTGCGCATGAGCCTCTCCCTTTTTTAAATAGCGTGATAGGTACCTACGTGATTTCTAGAGAAACATTTAATTCAGGGATATCTGGGATGCTGGTAGGTACACGCAATTACAACATAGTTTCAGTCAAACGATGCTGATGCATATGTCGTAGGACAGGGGTCACCAATTAGTTTCGCTCGGGGTCCGTTTTAAGAAATGGAATGACCATCGCGGTCCGCAAAACATTTCAGAGAAAAAAGAAATCAAATTGACTTCAGCAAAGATAATGCGGGGGATACATTTTTATTAAATTACGTACTCTGTAGTGCAAGTTGTTGTGTTCTCGCGGTCCGCACAAAATGGGTCGGCGGTCCGCCATTTTTCGACCCCTGTCTTAGGATAATCGGAAAAATCGAATCTTTGCGATAATCCTAGGACGATTGCAAAGGATATTTGGAATCTAAGACAGATTTTAGTAATCATCCCAGCTATTTTCAGAATCATTGCAAAAATCAGCCTTATCTTAGATAAGCCGCGAATACCGCTCACGTTATGAGCGCTGATTGGCTGATATGATCGCTATCACTTTTCTATGTCTATAGATCTTTGTGAAGAACCATGTTCCGACCAACCAGAATAAAGATGATATAAATCGACGCTTAGATTAGCCAATCAGCGTTCACATTGCCAATCCTCCTAAACAAACTGGGATTTTTGCAGTGATCCTGAAAATAGCTCGGATGATTACGAAAATCTGTCTTAGGCCGCTTTCACATTAGGACGTTAGCAGCGCGACAGTAGCGCGGCAGAAGCACATGCCTTCACATTATAAGAACAACCGCGCGTTAGCAGCGCGGCTGCCGCGCCGAAATTTAGTTCGGTATAGCGCACTTAATTTCAAAAATGGATTCCGACAGGGAAAAACTGTTGCTCCTGCTTTTGATAGTATATTCATTCGGCGCCATCGACGTCGCATAAAAAAACGAAAAAGACAGTACTGGATTAATCCTTTGTTTCGAAATCGTCATGTGCAATTGTGCATAGTAGTGATTATAAAACAGTATTTAATGTATAAGAATTTATAAGGCGGATGTCAATGGGAACGCCGGTAGAGGACGTCCTAGAAGAACATACATCGATGTTATTGGTGATGTTCTTCACAAAGGTCAGGTGCATAGTACTCTCAACCGGCGTGCGTGTATGACAAGATGTATGAATGTGGATGAAGCGAAAGGGGTATGTAAGGGTCGTAGCATGTGGCGTTCTATAGTTTCTGCCTACTCCCATGGGAAAAAGGCGTGAGTTTATGTATGCATCTATTTAATGTAATTAATTAGTTAATTATTTAATCATATACCTATGTATATAAAAAGAAATAAAGGGTTTTTTTTTAAAAAACGTTGCCCCATACTAGGATTTCTCCTGTATCGTGGGTGCATTTACAGACACAAATTTTCACATACACAAATGCCCAGACCCGGAACAACTATCTGTAGGCCATACAAATATTTGTTCCGTGCGGGAATCGAACCCACGACCCGCAGCGCAGAAGCCAATCGCTCAACCACTGCACCAAACGTGTCGTCAAAAACACAATCGTTGTTAATTATGTTCGAATGTCAAAAAAGTCCTTCTACGTATTCTTAAGTCTTCTTGAGAGTAGTATTCGCGCTTGCAACACTTGCTCATCGCCGTCTGAGCGCACGCGGCCGCCGTGCTTCAGTTTTTATTATGAAGTTCTGACTGGGCGACGGCCGCGCGTCTGTCGCGCGACTATCGCGCTGCTAAAGTCGCCTAAATGTGAAAGCGGTCTTAGATTCCAAATATTCGGTCGTTTGCAATCATCCTAAGATTATCGCAAAGATTTGATTTTTCCAATTATCCTACGACACATACAAGCTTAGTCGGAAAGGGGGTACTAAGCCGAAAGGGTGTTAAAGTACCCATAATAAGGGATAACTTTTGCTGTACATACAATTTTTCCCAAAATTCGACAGTTTGAGAAAAAGCTTTTCAAAGATTTCTTAAAAAATATACTAAAATCTATCTGTCCATAGCTATGATCAACTGTTTTTACAATTTAGGTCATATTTAGGGTCACGGATTAGAAAATTAATTTTCTGAATTCTTATCTAAAGCAGATATGATTTTTTTTTGAAAAACTAAATTAAAAATCTTTTTGCATGTACCTAAATAAAATATATCGAATTTTGAAGTTTTAACACTTGCTTTAAAATAGTCATCAGTGATACTTTTGGTGGCCCGCGGCTTAGTACCCCCTTTCCGACTAACCTTGTATAAGCTTTGCTCTATGAGCAGAGTTTTAAGTCTATGGAAAATTAACCTAGAAATATACAACTAAGTAATTACTCAAGCAAATTAAATTTACTAAAACTGGAGCAAACTTTATAGCCATTTAATAATTGCTTCTCTCTTGCATAATGCTGTCGTCAAAATGTCAAGTGTGAGTTGCAAGGTCGGCTCAAGTTACGACAAGTGATATGAACATGATACAATTTATGGGACATAGTTGCAATCTTACTAACTTAGCATTTAAATAGCTGTGTAAATGTTGATAACATTTTTAGCAGTCGTGATTGCGTCTAAATAGTCCTTAATTGACATTTTAAGCGGCAGAGCTCGTTTTTTGCCTAATATTTGGTGCAAGTCATAATTTATATGAAACAGTAAAATAAATGTAATTTATTTGTAGTAAATGGAATTAACATAGAGAGTGTTTCTTTTTTGGTAACTTCATTTTGAAGTTCAGTTGAAGTTGAGGCAAATTAATTTATTTGCGACATATGGGTCATATTACATTAGATGTTAAAAATAAAGTTGTATCACCACATTCAACCTTACAGTATGCTTACAGGTACATAAAGGCGGGTACAGATGTCTGTAACGTAACTTGCAATGTAACATGAAAGGTATGTAGTACGCACGCGTAGTGTGCACGGTTCGTGCGCGCAAGGCGTCCACACTATGGGAATTCTGTTACATTGCGACAATGTGGACGGCAAATTCTTTCATTGCGTGTTACATTGCATGTTACATTTGTCTGTACCCGGCTTTATACAATTCAAGAAAAGAAAACAAAAATGTCGGTTAAGTATACATTATTACATTAGGAACGTACTATGTCCAAGTCCAAATCCGAATCCAGTACATTTCCAACATTTCATTTCATAATTTGTCATTTAAATAATATTCGTTGACGCTGTAGTACCTACCTACCCCTTTGTTAGTAGTTAACCTAAACTTTTCGATATCCGTACCCCGAGTGTGAGTTTTTTCATAAAGGAAACGCTACTACCATGTTTGTGTATCGAGTGTTAAATGTATGAAAACGTAAAAAGCGCCCCTGGCGGAAAGTATTGTAAACTGAAACAGTGAGTGTAAGATTTTTAACGATACTACAATAGTTGGGTATTTCAAACTTGTCACACAAAGTACCGTTTCGGAGAACTTTTTGCGGGTTTTTGCGAGTGCGAGTTAGAATTTGACGTTTCCAAGCGTTTCTACACACAAACTTTGTAGTAAAGTAACTCACTTGGTGTTGGGCAGGTGAAATGTTGTTTACATTAGTTACGTTCGTATTATTTGCGTGTAATATTGTGGTGAATTGTGTTTTATAATGACGGCACGTAATTATTTTAATCACAAGCCACTGTACGCTATATATTTTTGAATAGGTACATATATTTTTACTAAACCTTTGTTTAATTCGACCTATGTGTATCAAAAACTATTTTTTTTTTATTTCTTATTCCATTAACATATATCACATTAAAACCATTACACTAAAACATATTATGTCAAATAGAAATGTTATTTGGTAAATAAAACATACTTTATTTATTAAATACACATATTATTTACATTCTACGAAAAGTTACAATAGGTAATTGTTTTTATTTGTATTATACTGCTTATTACATAAATTGTTTATTATGTTACACACATCAAACCAAAATTAAATACTAAAATTAGGATAACATTGATACCTATGTGCTACAAGTACATACCTTCTTCCATTTCTGTGTATTCATAGTTTCCCTAGTAGGTATGATCACTATTTAATAAATTTGTTTAGCGTTCCAAACCTTGGATCGTCTGTATTCCAGTACAATAGTAGGCTATGCTGTATTCTACCTTTTGCGTGCATGGTAGGTTTATGTAGGTATGTCTCAGTGTATGTAAAATAAGAGTTTTTTTTTTATTTGAAATAAGTACGTAGATGCACAACTAGAGACGTGGTTATATTGAATATTTCGTTTATTCATTGTATATACATATAAATTAATATTTCACAAAAAATATAAAAAAACATTTAAAAATATAAAAAATAGTAGCCCACCGGCATCGGGAACAGGGTCCAAGCTACCGGTGGTCAGGACCTCAGAGAGAGGAACTTCCTGACAATACGTGCCGTGTCTAGAAGTACCGCTTTCTGTATCAGGCCCTTGACCCAGCTGCCCAACGAGAGCCTCATCAGGTGTTGGTCGAGGCTCTTGGCTATTAAGCCATTGGCCGTAACGACTATCGGCACAATGACTGCTGAGTCAACCTCCCACATGTCGACAACCTCGTGTGCCAAGTCTTGATACTTAATTTCTTTATCTTTCTCGGCTTTCACAAGGTTCTCGTCATGTGGGACAGTGATATCAACAATCATTGTGAGACGCTCTGATCGATCTATCACCACTATGTCAGGCTTATTGGCAACAATAGTCCTGTCGGTGATGATAGATCGGTCCCAGTACAATGTGATATGACCCTTCTCGAGAACTGGGTCGGGCACATACTTGTAGTATGGTACTTCTGCCTCCACAAGGTTGTATTTCAGAGCAAGTTGCTGGTGGATAATCCTAGCCACTAGGTTGTGTCTGTGCAAATACTCGCCGTTAGCAAGACGAGAACAACCAGAAATAATATGTCGAATGGATTCACCGGGACAGTGGCATGCCCGACAGATGTCAACCGTGCCGTCCTTCACAATATTATATTATATTGAATATTATTATTAAGTTCAAGTATTCTTACTGTTCCATGAAGTTAACTAACATTTCAAACTTTGATGCACTGGTCTTCATTATGCACAATAATCATTTTATAGATAATTACTTATACCTAACTAATATAAACACAAATCACGAGAAATATCACAATAAAACTCCTTAACTGAGATTACGAACGCGCAAAACTTTTGAATGTTTTGAACTTTGAAGTGGAAACATAACACCACAGACTTACTCATTTCACATCTCCTTTACTCACTGCACGTTAAAACGAAATAAGAATATCTCATTCATAAATAATAATATACGTCTAAATTACGTAGGGCACGCATAACGCTTGTTAACACGATTGTGATAAGATTTTTATTTAAGTCGTATTATCTCGCCGAATTCATGTCTGGATACATTGTAGGCAACATTAAAAAAATAACAAAACGTTCGGCATACTTTCGGACAAGTGACGATACGAGCTGTTGTTAGTATGTCATATTACAACTCACACTCAGACTATTTTTAAACACCATCGCTCATTAGTTAGCTCGATTAACTTGATCGTCACGTATTTCGCAATGTGACAACAAACTCACACTCAGGGTACTGTCATGGTCTATAAGACAATCCTGCTAAATTGTAGTCTCATACGGTCAAAACCAATAACCGAATGATGTAGGTTTATGACAGAAATTCAATGGAAGACCTCAAAAATCTAAATCAATTCAAAGATTTTAGACTGAAATGGGTTATTGGTTTCGACCGTTAATCGTTTCTTTTACCATCTTGGGATATGTACTTGTTACGTTTATGACAGGAAGAAAACCAGTTAAAATCTCAAATTCACCAAGAAGGTTAAGATTTCTTAATAAAAGAATTTTAATTACATCCGAGTTGTAATGACGGGCTTGAAATAATATTAATTAACATATCCATGCCAGCTTGAACTTAAAAAACTATTCATTTAAAACTTGTCTTTCAAACCAGATTGCATTAAAAAGCAACTACCTCCTTACTTCCGAAATATCATGTCAAGTTTATCGTCGGTAAAGGAAACAATTATAATAAAACTAGCTGTGTCCTCACGGCTCCGCCCGCGTAAGAATTTTTATTTCAGTAGGTAATAAATATAGCCTATGTTACTCAGTGATAATGTAGCTTTCTAACGGTAAAAGAACTTTTGAAATCGGTCCAGTAGGTAGTTTTTAAGTTTATTCGTTACATACAAAAATACAAATCTTTCGTCTTTATAATATTAGTATTAGTGATGGGCCGAATAAGGTTTTCACCGAATACGAATAATCGGCCAAATGTTCAGCTCAAAGTTTACCGAACCGAACATTCAGCCGAATATTCGGCAGGATATGGCGCGCTTTATCGTGTATTGTAAAAATTCAAGTCTATATACGTGTCGAATATATATACCCTTCCGACCGCTGACGCTGCTATCTCCGGACTGTTATTGCGTCATCTAGTTAGCGACAAAACATAGTAAATTGCCAAAAAAACAATGAAATAAATGGAAGGAAGAGGTCGAACATTTGGATATTTTTCTGTGTAACTGACAATAAATGTTAAGACACTTGATATCGATACAATTATGTAATTATACTACTTCATACAAGCATAGAGGCAACTTTTTAAAGCAAGATTAGTCGGTAGAATGTTGGGTATTTTTGCCGGATAATCGGGCGAATACGAATGTTCGGTAAACCTGCCGAATATGCCGAATACCGAACATAAAACGAATATTCGGCCCATCCATAATTAGTATACATTGTTAAGAATTACATATCTGCATCTTACTCTGAAATATTAATCTCAAAACATGAGCTTACATCTGAATTAATTTAGCTCAAGTTGCAAAGTTATTACAAGTTGACCAATGCCCGGTTCCTATAAACAAAAACGAATCGTTGTGCTTACTAATGGTAGAATTTTTATTACCAAACTGGTCATATAAATAGACTCGTAACCTAATTTTACCTGTGATAGCTACTTTCATATGGGAGAGTCTACTATGCAAAGGTCTTTGCTTCATTATTGGTAAAGATACCAACAAAATGTTCAATTTAAACCAATAACGCTCCGTAAATTATAGGATTCGGCCATTAATCACTTAGTATTTTACATTGATCTTATGATAAAGAATTTGTTTTACAGTGATTGGATTTACTAGTATCTAAAATATTTGCTGTACATTAAAAATTAATGAGGTACCTACACAATTATTATGAAAGTAAACCTTGGACACATTATTATTATAACTCTATAGGTATATTGCCTATAGCTGTGTCCTCACGGCTTCGCCCGCGTAAGAATATTTATTCCAGTAATGAATATAGCCTATGTTATTTAGTGATAATGTAGCTTTCTAACGGCAAAAGAATTTTCGAAATCGGTCCAGTAGTTTTTAAGTTTATTCGTTAGGTACATATATAAAATACAAATCTTTCGTCTTTATAATATTACTATAGATATAGATTACCAATCATATTGTAGTATATAAAAGTGGTTAAACATACACATGCAAATACATTTGGCATATTAAAACGACCTTAGTAATAGTTTTAGATAGGCAAGAACTAAATAGACAACAGAACTAATAGGCTAACTGCTAAGGTCACTGAGACCTCCAAAATCAAGCAATGACTTGAAACCAAATCGTCGCGTAACGTCGACCACACCCTGTATGTGAGCACAGAGTAGTGTAAGCACAGAGACTTTTGATATAACTAATGAAGAACCGCGTGTTTGTTGGACGAGTGAAATCGAATACTTAGATGTATTTTCCCCCCTTCTCCCCCTTTCATCTCCTCATTTCTCTATATATTAGTGAGTAAAACAGAAAGTCTCACGATTAGATCTAGTGTCGGGTTCCTATCTATAACAACGTTAGTTTTGCTTATCATCGGTATTTGGTATTTCCAAACGTTTGCTTTAAAAAACTTCTAATAAAAGTTACTATGCTACACTTCGGGGTTGGGGACTCCTTATAGTTATTTACTAATTCGTGGCAAGACTATCAAGGGATTATTGTATTATATTATATTTGGAATTTATGTAGTTTTGAGTTTATCCAGCAAGAAATCAGTGTTATTGGGTTTTTCCATTAGGAATTTCTCAGTAGCAGCCTGGAGTCTGGATTTGTGCCCGGTTAATGGCAATAGGCTCGCCCCCTATTACATGGGACTTAAACATAACTGGCGAAACAAGGGTGTTTTAAAATACCTCTGCCGAACCCTTTGAGTAATGTAAGGCGTGATGTTATATTGTTATGTTATGTAATCCAGTTTTAGGTTCAAATAACAAAAGAAATTGAATCTGAACGATATCCAGACATCGCATTTTTAACATACCTACCTACTCCGAGCTACCTACTTAATCACTTACAACTAAAATAACATAACCTCTGTTTTAAAACTACTCTACACACAGTTTAAATTAAAGCTTTACACTGTAACGAAATGTCACTTCCTCATGGGAACCAATAACGGATTGGCGTATGATCATGTACCATAATGTGTCCTCATTCATGTCCTCGGCTCTCCTATTTGTATGAATACATCTTCGGTAATGTGCTTCTTAATGTCACTTGCCTGGAGGCGATCGTTATGATGATTATAAGTAACAAAACTCATGAATATCATTATGTAAATACATCTGGGATCTGGATTAGACACTGTAGTGCGATAAGGCGGTATGAGGAAATGGAATGGAGCACCAACCGGGGACTCCACGGCTGCTCTATTGAAGAACAGTCATAGACTGTCCCGCTGCAGGACTATTATAAAATGTTTCCCAACTATATTGGGGTCAGCTTCTAGTCTAACCAGATGGGGCTGAATACCAGTATTTTACACGGAGCGACTGCTATCAGACCTCCGCTAGCCATTAACTGTGCGATGCCGATATCCTAAAGTTAGACCAGTTGTCGGACGTTCGGGCTTCTGACTACCCGTAATGACTGTCATAGGAATTCTTACGACACCCGGGACCGCTGGTTTAACGTGGTCTCCGAGGTACGGAAGGGAACTCATGACATCTAATTGACACAAAAATTTCCGTTACAGAAGTCTATCTTAATATGTATACAGGATGTCCAGTAAATAGTACGACATACTGTGGGGAGTGCTTGGGTCAATACCTACCAAAATAGCACATAACATGTTCAGCAAAAAGTTACGGTTTTTAAATTATACAAAATTTTCCAAAATATCGAAAAATTGAATTTTTTGTTTGTGGAACACTTTCTTTTTGATAAAAAAAATACTTACGAATGAGTAGAGTAACTATTTACAAGTAGTCTGATGTAAAAAAAATACGAGAAAAGGAATTTTTATTACAAGATAGTAAAAAATTATATTTTTTCATATTTAGGAAAATTTTGTATAGGTAACTTGAAAACCGCAATATTTTGCGAAAAATATTGCGGTTGGAAAGAAATAAACGTATAGGTGTTTGAGGGTTTTTGGAGATTCCACCCCTAAGAGGGTGAAATGGGGGGTTGAAGTTTGTATGTAAGTCCGTCGTTTATGAAGTAAGAAAGATGAAATTAAATATTAAGGTTTCTGGTTAGGAATAAATGTACACATATTTGGAAATTCAACCTCTAAGGGGGTGTTGAATGTTTGTATGAGAAATCTGGTACTTTTGAAGTAAGAAGCATGGGGAGAAACTGACCGACTGGCTGACTAATCTAGCAACGCACAGCCTAAACCGCTGGGGGTGATAAAAGACGGACGTTTTGGATTTTGAAATGTCACTTTAAAATGGGCTTAACGAGAATTTCAAACTTCACGCAAGCGAAGCTGCGGGCAAAAGCTAGTTATACTATACGCACATGAATCCGAGAAATCAGAGGCCCGTGCCTGGGGTTCGAACTCGAGACCTATGACTTGGCAGTCCGATGGTCACACCACTAGGCTATCACTGCTGTTACTGAGGTACCATAGGATAGGCATTGCTAAGGGAATATCAAGGAATCTCAAGAAGTTTATAACAAACTGCGATCACCAATCTGGTGGTCAAAGTGTGTCCATTATAAAAATGTAGTCTTTAAAAATTTAAGTCAAATTAATATCGTAATAATAACGTAAAAATAATAATATTAATAACGTCAAAAACTTTACAAAACAGCATCCAAATATCCCACTCTTCACAAGTTCCAGTTTTACAGCTAAAAAGAGGAAAGAAAGTGTATCAGGATATCCATGTTTAAGTGGACGTGCACGAGTTGATACGATGGTGATACACAAGGCCGTAACAACCACCGGGGAAGGCCAGGGTTCCGAAAATAGGGCTCCCTGAGCAAGCACAAACAGAGGGCCTTCGAAGCGCTTTGTCCTGCTGACTTGGAGCCCCAGAGCCTCTAGTTATTGCCCTAGTCTTTACATAGTATAAAACAAAGTCGCTCCCGCTGTCTGTACGCTTAGATCTTTTAAACTACGCAACGGATTTTAATGCAGTTTTCTGCAATAGATAGAGTGATTCAAGAGCAAGGTTTATATGCCCCACATTAGTATCTATATTGCACCCGTGCGAAGCCGGGGCGGGTCGCTAGTTTCTTAATAAATCTCATTGAAAGCTTGGTCAAATCTAAACCTTTGATACAAGATAAGAGATCACAAATTAAACTAGAATTTAAACGTCAACAAAATCAGATATGTTACAAAAGCTTTCCAGGACTGACCTCCGTCTATGTATCCGTCTCTATATCAATATAAAAAAACTACAAAACCAATTTATTTACTAACCTATATCTACCACCCGTACGTTTCATTTTTATGTAAGTACTATGTTACTGTAAAAATAAAAATCTAGTATTTTGATAAAAGTTTCCACAAAATAAAGGATTAACACAAAAATATGGTCATTATTAGTGTTATTACGTTTTTCCGTGTGGAATTCCTCAGTAGCAGCCCTGAGTTCGGATTTGTGCCCGGTTGATAGCAATAGGCTCGCTTCCTATGGGACTTAAACATAACTGGCGAAACGAGAGTGTACTAAAAACACCTCTGTCGAACCCTTCGGGGAATACAAGGCGTGATGTTATGTAGGTATTTTTAACCGGAGACAAATAGCAAAAACCCACACACAACTCAAAGACATGACATGAAATAATCCCCATGATCATATAAATAACAATCAAGCATCAATTTTATGTCCATAAGTAATCACTTTCATAACTTAAACTTACTGGTAACATAACTTAACCGTGACATACGTATGAAAGTGCTTACAAGGTCATATTAACTTCCCGGTAATGCCCGCAGTGGTATTAAGTTCATAAGTTGTATTCAAACTGGTTTATATTTAACTGGCGCGTTGCAGTCAAGTTAAATTGCAAGTGAAATGATTTGCAACGCCATCTAGTGGGCGTTGTGAGTCACTATACGCAGGCCACTGGCATTTGGTATCATTGTTTTAAAGTTTTTGACCCATGACATGACCCTCCCAATATAGCAACGTAGCTCCCAGATGAATGATGAACCGATTTCACTGCGTTTATTTTTTAACGCTAATTTAATCCGTATCGTTCTAACTTCTAACATACCTCATATTTGGTGATAAAGACAGCAGCTATATCAATGACTAGCTGTGTCTTCCTGGCTCCGCCCGCGTAAGAAGTTTTATTCCAGTAATAAATGTAGCCTATGTTAATCAGTGATAATGTAGCTTTCTAACGGCAAAAGATTTTTTGAAATCGGTCCAGTAGATTTAAGTTTATTCATTACATACAAAAATACAAATCTTTCCTCTCTATAATATTAAGTATAGATACATATTTGTGTAAATATATATATATATATATATATTTATTATTTCTATAGATTAGTATTGACAGGAGTTTAAATATTTTATTATTTAAGTTTTTTATTTTTGTAACTTTTTATAATAAGCTCATAACTGTCCCACAGCTGGGCAAGGGTCTCTTCTCAGAAAGAGAACGGTTTGAGCCTTACTTTATTTCTTTTTTGTTTCGGTTTTAGTCCACCACGCTGCGGCACCGCCCGACCTGGTGCGGGTTGGCGGACAGCATACACCATCAAAAACTTCTTTTTGGAGTCCTCAGATGTGTATTTTTCTTGACAATGTTTTTCTTGGGCATATTCTTTGCTGGGTATTTTAGGGCATCAACACACGACAGCAAAACCTAATTTTGAGTGTTGATTAAGTCGTTCTACATTTTGCCAGACTGCACGTTCAGACAATTATTCTAAGTTAAAATAATTTAAAGTGATTGAGACAGTTAAATGCAGTACAGCCTGATTGTTGACCTTTGTGTGAAGAATGCAGACCTGCCGAGGTGGGCTGGTTTAGTCAGTATGACGACATTTTATATTCATTTATTGATATCACTTGACTGAATAATTAAGGGATTTTTTGCAAAACCTTTTCTTGTTCAACTTGATTTTCGCAAGGAACTAAGCTTGTGCTGATTTCATCGTACTAGCCTGAAAAATTCACTGCTGCTGATCGTGACCTTCGCAATGAACTCAGATCGATCATAGGGGATATTGCAATGGTTTGCTTTTAGATGGTCCTTGCGGACCGTTTCTACGTAACCGGGCAGTTATTGGCGAGACCTGAAGTAATCGCCAATAACTGCCCGTAAAATACTTAACCTTTTTTTGTTTTCTTTAGAACATTCTCATGGATGTCCTTCGCCCGGGGAAGGCGACTCTACCGGCTGCCGGACTCTTATCGGCTAAATACCCACGGTATTCCACCTACTGACCGACGGCTGGGATCGCGGGATTCGCATAAGCATGTACTGCAACCCCGGCAGGTCCCGGTCCGCCAGCCCCTGACGGACGTCTCCTCTGTGGGGCATTGCCCCACGTCCTCCTGAGAGGCGCGTGCGGAACACTGTGCACCACCTTCTCTGGCTTGTTACTGGTCGGGCGGCGGACCCCTAAACCACTTTTACGTCAGCCACGGTTAGGAAAGGCATGGGGGTGGATTCTAGGTATGAGCTGGAATCATACGTTACCATTTTCATTCTACTTCTTTTCGTGTGTTTAGTGACTATCCTGGTGTCAGAGTTTCTGCCGCCCATGACCCTCTGATTTGGCTTCACATGCCGTCGAGAGATATCTCTCAGGCATGCCGGTTTCCTCACGATGTTTTCCTTCACCGTTTTTAAGCAAGTGACAATTATACAACATGCACATGTATCCGAAAAGTCAGAGGTGCGTGCCTTACGTTCGAACTCGAGATTTATGACTGGGCAGTCCGACGGTCACACCACTAGGCTATCATTGCTGTACCATTTTCATTTGCAAGTGCACTATTCAGTTTAAGATATTAAGCAATGCCATCTAATAGAAAGAAATAGACTGCAGTAGCCATTTTTCAAGGTTCTCGGTTAATCATAAGTGATATCTTTTGCCAAAATTATGCAAAAAAATTTACTAGGTTTGCGTTATCAGCCCCTGCTTTTGCGACGGTTCGCCTAGAAACTGATCGCGAATAATTTTTAATTATATTAAAACCAATTACACTGGAATCTCAAGTTAAATAGCTTGTTAAAAATTCGTGATGATTGATATTATAGAGGTTAAAAGAGCTTAGACCATAGACAACGCTATCTAAATAGTACATAAATCATTCACGCTCGTCAACTGTAGGCGGTGTACTAGGCTTGCATATATTTAAGGTGTATGGGTCAAAAGCGAGGAATCTTGAATGAGGTGGTTGGCTGTGTTTGAGTAACCTAATAAATAGTAAAGATTATTATGGAGAGTTAAGCCAATGAAGGCCAACGAACACTAATGAACGTTCGCCTTTTGTTGAATTTGACCAAACTTTGTATATTTAACGAATTCGGTTTCTTTCGGATTTAAGCGGCATCAAACCCCATTCGTTGGCGTTCGTTGGCTTGTTATGTAGGTACGTATCATTACTTGATTTTACGCTAAGGTTGGTTTTCATTTCAATTTCATTTAATTAAAAAAAACATTTAATTGTGGTGTAAATGTTTGGGGTGTAAGCTTGATCGCAGCCTTTAACCTTCTTCCTGTTTGATCCATAAGTTGACAGTAATTTTCTGAAAACAAAGAAAAGAAGTCGGGATTGAAAATACGTTCATAAATAAAGGCTCGCTTATGAAAATTTTAATGAGTGTAAAACTTTACAAATACAAAATCTAAGTTTATTTTTTAAATCTTTTCCCAACTCTATGATTTCTCCTATATCGTGGATGCGTTTACAGACACAAATCTTCACATGCACAAACGTTCAGACCCGGAACAACTATTTGTGGGCTAAACAAATATTTGATCCGTGTGGGAATCGTCCCGCGACGGGTTGTGGGTTACGTAGTAGCCAATCGCTCAGCTACTGCACTAAACGTGTACCTACCAGACTAGCTGTGATAGCCTAGCGGTTGAAAACTTACCTTCCGTGCAGGAGGGTCCGGGTTCGATACTGGCCCGCCCCTTTAACTTTAAGAATTCATGTGCACGTCATAATTTTATTATCACTTGCGGTAACGGTGAAGGAAAAACATCGTGAGAAAACCTGCACACCCGAGAGGTCTCCATAAACTTCTCGATGGTGTGTGTAGTCTGCCAACCCGCACCAGGCCAGCGTGGTGGACTAAGGCCTAAAACCGTTCTCATTCTGAGAAGAGGCCCGTGCCCAGCAGTGGGACAGTAATGAGCTGATTATACCAGACCAGCGTGGAAGGTATAATCAAGAACAAATCCTGTTCAGTCGGCATTCCTTTAAAAAATAAAAATAAATAAATAAAAATGTATTTAAAAATCTTTTACAGAAATGAGTGTACAAAATCCATAAAGGTATTAATAGTAAAGTCTTAAATTATGGTTAGTTAGTGCCTAAGTAAAAAAACTGGTATATAACTAAAATAAATTAATAACAAATGCAAAAATTGATTATTCAACATGGATGCTTAATTTAGCGACCTGCCCGATCTAGGTTTATTCAAACCTGTGTTTCAGGCCATCACTTCACAATATAATTTAAATAGGACAGTAATAAAGTTCATATTGAGTAAAACTAGAAAAATATATCTCCACTGACTATGAAATAAGCAAACTTCGGATAATATACTTAAGAACTATTTTATAGGTACTATACAAGTATACAAAAATAAACACTTACGAAGTACTTCATACTAATATTTCTAGTATTTTCTCTGTGTCTGTGTAATTAAGTTTCGCTAAGTATTCCGATAAAATTAAACTACATTCTTTATAGCTCACACTATATATGTTTATTAACTTGTTGAGCTTGTTGTACAAAAAAGGTCCTAAAAATACATAAAATCTATTAGCAAAAGCATGCCTAGTTTGAGGCTTTATGCAAACCAAAACTCTCCTCCTCTTGTCTGATGGTACTGGGTTACAAGAAAGTTGTGTGTGCTGGTTTAATACGATGTCACGAATAAACAATTGACGCACGGTTAGTACCTTACATGCTGTGTAAAGCTGGTGTGTTGGGAACCTAAAAGGGCGAAAGGTGGCAACCTTTAAAACTGCTCTCTGAGCACGTTCTAGAGGGAGTAAAATTGTTTTTGCAGCACCACCCCAGGAAATTATGCAATATGTAAGAATGGATTGACACAATGCTAAATAAACCTGTTTAATTAACTTATATTCGGCTATGTTACGTAAATTCTTGAAGATATATATTAATTTACGTACTCTGGTGCACAGTAAATCGATATGTTTACGGAAATTTAGATTTGTGTCAATTGTGACACCTAGATATTTCATATGGTTGGCTTTAGCTAAAGTGGGGCAAGTACATGCAATGTCAGCATGCGTTCTACAATTATGAGCAAAAATGTTTAGGTTAGTAAGCGGTATGTTATTGTTTCTCATTGTAAATAAAATGTATTTTGTTTTGTCTGCATTTAGCGTTAGGAGATTTTTATAGAGCCAATTAGACACAATATTAAAGCCATTCTGAGCGTGTTCATAGACCTCAACACGTGAATTAGCTGAAAACAATAGAGCTGTGTCATCCGCATATGACACTATGATACCATTTTGGAGAGTCAAGCTGCACAGGTCATTTATATAAATTAGAAACAACGTTGGTCCCAAAATACTGCCTTGTGGAATTCCATAACAGCTATTTTTAAGTTCAGAACTTTTATGCTGGCCAATTTTCACGCATTGATGACGATCGCTAAGATAGTCAGACAGTAATAGAAGTTGTGTTCCTCTTATCCCAAGTGTTTCGAGCTTTTGCAAAAGTATAGAACAAGAAATTGTATCGAAAGCTTTAGCAAGGTCTAGAAAGATCCCAATGGTGTGCATGCTATTATCCAGATTAGTACTTATATAGTCTGTCAGTTGGTGTACAGCTTGGTTAGTTGATTTGTTGGGCCTGAAACCAAATTGACTGTCTGAAAGCAATTTATTATCTTCAAGATATTTTAATAATCTGCTGTTTATGATTTTTTCTAAAATCTTTGAGAGGCCTGTTAGAACTGAAATAGGTCTATAATTATTCACACAGTTTTTGTCACCAGCTTTGAATATAGGGGTGACTACAGCTTTTTTAAGCAATTTGGGGAATATTCCTATTGATAAACACAACTGAAAAATGTGAGTTAACGGAGGAGCTAGTATGTGTTTATATCGTTTAATTAAATGATTTGGTATGCCATCCCACCCAATAGCACAATCTTCTTTTAACCCGCTTATTATTCTTAATACTTCATTGACGTCAGTGTCTAATAAAACAAAAGAATTGAGTGTACGGGTACAATATGTCATAGTCGGGTTTTGTGGGAGAGAACTTCCAGCGCTTGAAGTTTTTTCTGCTAAGTTTTTACCAACGTTAGCAAAAAAATTGTTTACTTTATTCGCTGATACAGTTGGGCTTATGTCTATAGATAGTAAATCAAGTGGGGGTTCGGGATTCTTAGATCTAAAAGTATTGGTTTTTATAAATTTCCAAACAAGTTTACTGTTTTTTCCTGCCTTTTGAAGCTCATTTTTATCATGTTGTATTTTTATTTTCTTCAAGAGATTGTTACAAAAGTTTCTATATCTTTTATATGTAACGGAAAGTATTGCATTATCAGGTGCGAACTTCGATTTCAAGTGGAGTTTGTCTCTGTGTCTAATACAACGAACGAGACCGGGTGTGATCCATGGTTTGATACTATTATACTTTCTAGGCATTAATCTAGTAGATGTGTTTTTCCTTATTGCATATTGTAGTGAGTGTATGAAATACTCTAAAGAAATATTAGCATCATTTGAATTGTAAACTGGGTCAAAATTAATACTGAGTATATCATTTTCGAGGTTAGTCATGTTAACTTTACTATAGCTACGCATGCAGTTTTTTCTAGGTGAAGATAATTGCACTGTTAGTAAAACTGCTTGATGATCGGTAAGCGTGGAGTTAGTAACCAATGTTTTGGACGGATTTTTTGATTTTATAATGAAATGGTCTAAGCAGGAGCCGCTCTGATGCGTGGAGTGATAATGAGCCGGTAAAAGTCCATGGAATGAGCAAATATTCAGGTAGTTATGTGCATGGGTATCGGTTCTTCCAGAAGCAATATTAATGTTTATATCACCCAAAAGTATTATATTTTTAAAAGAAGATAACTGTTTTAAATGTATGTCAAGCGAGTCTAGAAATCGGTCAATGTTTTGAGAAGGAGGCCTGTAAATAGCCATAACTACAGTATCGGAACTAATTTTAATGATCAAACAATTACTATCTTGAAATACTGGTTCTTCCACCATAGCTTGTAAATTATTTTTTATGTAAACGACTAAACCATCATTTTGATTGATGTTTCTATTGGTTTTGTGTGAATAATAACCGCCAAGAGATGGTAGGCTGGCTGTCTGTTTTGACAACCAACATTCTGTCAGGACGATAATATCACACCTTATGTCAAGACTTTGTAACAAAACTTCGAAACCGTATATGTTTCGGTTTATGCTGCGAATATTTTGGGTTAATATAGTTAAAGTGTTTTCCCCAGCAGGAAGAAGATGTTTACACTCCTCAACATTACAGACTTTTGCTTCAGACACAGAAAAACTATCTAGATCACAGATCAGCTGATTAGTCATGATATTTAGAGACTAACAAATAAGTATAAAAACGACTGTTTATGTGCTAACTAATTAAAGTAATAGGTGGCGCTCTTAGGCGCCCTCATAATCTATTGAATTTATGTAGTTTACCTCTGCGTATTTACGTGCCGGGCAATCGACATCACCAGTTTTATGGTCACATTTCCTCTTAAAGCGTTTGCACGTGGCACATTGGGGAGGAGAAGATTTCTTGTTACATTCCTTGATGGTATGACCAGTCTCTCCACAGTGATTGCAAGTAGGACTTGTTTCTCGGCAAAATTTGGCTGCGTGTCCGAATTGCTGGCAATTGAAACACCTGGTGACTATCGTAAAATCTCTCACTGGGCATGAAGTCCAATTTATGAAAATTCGGCCTTGATTTATTAGAATTTTCCTGATGGTAGCTGGAACTTCCAATATAAAGTTACAGGTAGGAAGGTCTTTCTTACCCGATTTATGACTCAGTTTGATAGTCTCCAGGAAGGACTCACGAGTAGTATTCGGCAACTTATCAGATAGATTTTGCTCGTATATACAGTCAAAAACCTCCTTTTCGGTAAGGGCTACGGGGACACCAATGATAGCGATCCTAGGACGGCGTTTAGTTGGTTCTTCGACTGTAAGGCCCGAAGAGACTAGTTTTTCTGAATTTCTCAACTTGTCGATATCGCCTTTGCTATCGGTGCTAATCAGAACGCCCCCATTCCTGACTTTCTTCAGGCCACGGACATGAAGTTTAAGTTCTTCCGGTGAGATGATTTTTTGGACGAGGGACTTAGTATCGTCACTAGTTTTGGTCTTATCGCTGGGATAGATAGCAACAGAACTCAAATTTGCTGGGCGGACAAAGTTATCGGGACCTTTTTTGACCATAGTAGCGTAGGAGGTATTTTCTGGTGGTTGCCGTTGAAAGACGTCTTTGAATTGTTGGAGAGAGTCCACAACGTTCTGCTGTGCCTGTAGGTGCTGGATAGTGCTGTGCGCCTGGATAGTCTTCTGTTTCAAGGCTTGGTACACGACGGCCATTTGAGATGTCCCACTTGAGACCTTCCGGCAAAGGGAGGAGACGCGGAGCTTCTGCTCCGCGTTCATTTTGCCTTCCGTAACAATAGTGCACACTTCATTAAGGATGGAATCAATGGATCCTAGCCATTTCTGGATCTCTGGTGTGGAGATTACTTCGTTTGGTAATTCATTTTGCGTGGATGGTGGTGATGAAATTGGGTCTACAGGGTGTGATTGTTCGGTCGACGACGGCGGAGGACTTCGCCGTAATAGTTGGCTACGGCCAAACGGGCTAGATCCTGGGTTAGACATAACTAACACAGATACACTTTTTGTCTATACAAATTATTTAGTTCATCTTGCGCGATAAAACAAAAGTCGGTAGGTAATACACACACGTGACACACTTTATATAATAAATTATTGACGCCGCAGAAAATTGTGGTAATATTAATCGTAAATATTAAACAAACATTATTGAAACAAAAATAAACGAAAGACACGTCCGCTTAGCTTCGAGTCCAAAGTATATCTTCTTTATATAGTCTATCTTCTTTAGATAAGATTATACCAATTAGGAAAAGATGAAGGCTACAGTTTTATGTGAGAATGTTTTATCTTAGATAGAATGGTTTGTAAGGAATATAATTAGCATTTTTTTGTTCAGTATAACTAAAAAATATTTTGTGTGAATTCGCAATCAAGGATTTAAGTATATTGTTTGTAGAAACTTTAACCTTCTTGTAACTATGTATATGACACTAGCGGACCCGGCAAACGTCGTCCTGCCCGCAAATTTGGTGACATACTGACAGCAGCTCCACCTACCGGGTCCAATTTTATTTTCAAACCATTCAGGAACCCATTGCAGTATACACACAAAATTTCATCCAAATCGGTCCAGCCGTTTAGGAGGAGTTAGGTGACAAACACATGTTCAGAAGAATTATATACAGGGTGTCCAGTAAATAGCACGACATAATGCGGGGGGTGATAGCTTGGGTCAATACCTACCAAAATAGCACATAATATTTTTCGCAAAATATTGCGGTTTTCAAGTTATACAAAATTTTCCTAAATATGAAAAAATCTAATTTTTTACTATCTTGTAATAAAAAATCCTTTTCTCGTATTTTTTTTTACATCAGATTACTTGTAAATAGTTACTCTACTCATTGGTAAGTATTTTTTTTATCAATAATCACTTTTTAACAAAAATAAAACCGACTTCAAATTGTCTATCTCCGAAGTTCTTCATCAGATCTTCACCAAATTTAAATGGGACCAATTCGAAAGAATACTATTTCAAACAAAAAAAGAATAATTAAAATCGGTTCACAATTAGCAAAGATATCGCGGAAAAAACATACAAAAAAAAAAAAAACAATCGAATTGAGAACCTCCTCCTTTTTTGAAAGTCGGTTAAAAAGAAGAAAGTGTTCTACAAACAAAAAAATTCCATTTTTCGATATTTTGGAAAATTTTGTATAATTTAAAAACCGTAACTATTTGCTGAACATGTTATGTGCTATTTTGGTAGGTATTGACCCAAGCACACCCTACAGTATATGTCGTACTATTTACTGGACATCCTGTATACATATTAAGATATACTTCTGTAACGGAAATTTTTGTGTCAATTAGATGTCATGAGTTCTCTTCCGTACCTCGGAGACCACGTTAAACCATCGGTCCCGGGTGTCATAAGAATTCCTATGACATTCATTACGGGTAGTCAGAAGCCCGAACGTCTGACAACTGGTCTAACTTTAGGATATCGGCATCGCACAGTTAATGGCTTGCGGAGGTCTGATGGCAGTCGCTCCGTGTAAAATACTGGTATTCAGCCGCATCTGGTTAGACTGGAAGCTGACCCTAAGGTAATTGGGAAAAAGGCTAGGAGGAAGAGAATATAGAGAATGAGTTCACCTCTAATTCTTGAGTTAGGATATTTTTTTCTGTTCTATTGAATTCCAAGCTGACGAGGAAGCTTAGTTGTTAAATACTTAGTTGATATTATAAAATCTTTAGTTAAATACTAAGAAGATACTAGAAATAGGCCTAACTAAAAATTGTGTAAAATTGTTGAGAAATAGTTTTTTTTTAAATCATGATAGTTATAATCAACCCATTACTGTCCCACTGCTGGGCGCGGGCCTCTTCTCAGAATGAGAAAGGTTTTTCTTAAATAGCACCGTTTAACTGTCTCGTTGGTCTAGTGGTGGCAAGCGCGACTGCTGATCGTGAGGTCTTGGGTTCGATACCCGAGTCGGTCAAAATGTTATTGGATTTTCCCGTGTGGAAATTCTCAGTAGCAGCACGGAGTACGGATTTATGCCCGGTTGATGGCAATAGGCTCACCCCCTATTACATGAGTCTTAAACATAACGGCGAAATGAGGGTGTTACTATACACCTCTGCCCAACCCTTCGGGGAATACAGGCTTACGATTACGGGGAATACAGATTTGACATAAATTGTAACTATGTTTGACTCTGGTAGCGATCCTAAAGATGATACCATCATCATTATCTTCATTTCATTAATATTAACTACATGACCATAAAAAGTCCAGACTCACATTTTGTCAAGCTATTTAACAAATTAGGAACTCTAATTGAACACTTCCTATCAATTATACCATCATGAATTTATTATGTGACTTATTCTTTTTACTTAACTTTTATTGCCTAATTGATCTTCTACAATCAAATACGGTAAGGCCCCGTTCCCACTTTATCGTGACGACAGATAGTCGTGTAGTTTTAAGTGTCGTAGCGCGTATATATTTAAATGAAGGTGTTCATCCGACATCCGTAATTAAAGTTCAATAGTATTTATTTTTTTATTTATTGCACGGTATTTATTTATTTATATATTTGGAACTGGTTTACATCAGTTACGTCACAATGGGTTCAGTTGAAAACCACCGTCAGGCACTAGTAGTCTGACATTTATGCTGAGCTGAACCTATTTGGCGCAGCCGCTAGACACACAGATACTTTATTTTTAGTTTAGTTTTTCTTCTGTTTTGTCTCTTATGAATTTTGTCTGTGTGTCTGACTGCTTTCGTGCCAAATAAATTTCTTTCTTTCTTTCTTTCACATATAAGACGACACGATTAACAGTCGTTCACGACTTGTTTTTGCAGTGACGACAGATTGTCAAGTCAATGGGAACGGCTAGCACGAAAGTCGTAAAACGATAAGAAAACGTCACGACATCGTGACGGCAAATCATGTGTCGTTGTTACGACTATCTGTCGTGGCCACGATAAAAATGTCGTCTCGTCTTGTAGCTTGCTACTGATGTGCGAACGACAAAGCGACTGCCTTGAAACGATAAAATGTCTTCGTGATCCAATGGGAACAGATAGATACGATAGTCGCTAAACGATAAAAAAATTGACGACAAACAGTCGTTATAATGGGAACAGCTAGAGACGACAGTCGTCCAACGATAAATTAATCGTCACGACATAGTGTGAACGCGCCCTAAGATTCACCAAACCGTTCTATAATGGTCGGGACAAGTGCTTAAATTGACAAACGATTTTTTCACACGAATTCTGTGCCAGATTGCTTGATTGGGTATTCAGGGCTCGGTTGGAGCCCTGACAAGGTTGTACAGGGGTGTCAACATTTTTTTTTCTCTTGCACATAAACGTTTTTTTTAACTGTAAGCTTGTATTTTCAAATTAATAAATAAATAAACACCTACACGCCTCGTTGGTCTAGTGGTGGCAAGCACGACTGCTGATCATGAGGTCCTGGGTTCGATCCCCAGATCGGGTAAAGTGTTATTGGGTTTTTCCGTGTGGAATTCCTCAGTAGCAGCCCGGAGTTTGGATTTGTACCCGGTTGATGGCAATAGGCTCGCCCTCTATTACATGGGAATTATATTAACGGCGAAATGAGGGTGTTACTATACACCTCTGCCCCACCCCTCGGGGAATACAGGCGTGATGTTATGTTTGATGTTAAATAAACACATATTCTAAATTTAGAAATAATAAACAGCGATTCCTTTTATCGCCTTTACGGCTAAAATAATCCGAGCTCTTGTTTCTGAAGTAAAAAAAAGCCTTATTGTTTGTGAACCTGCGACCCTGAGCTCAGAAAGCTGACATTACACTGCTGTGCCATTTGGTCCGCACAATCTAGAGCTGCTGGAGAAAATTGTAAGCCAAGGGCGAATAGATTATGTATTTATGTTGTAATCGGATTCATGAATGGAATATCTTGTTCAGAGATTTTTCCTCATTGAAGAATTTTATTCTACTTATAATGTATGAGTCTGATTTAATGACAATTAATAAACTATTGAGATATTTTCGCTCCGTTGCAAAATATTAATTAACAATATTGCCGATACTGCTCAGCTCTTAAAATCCATTCTAGTTTCTTAATTAGCGGCTTTGCAAGCATTCTTCAGTACTCATAAATTAATTTACACACACCCATACATACATCCACACACACCCATACATACACCCACACCCACACACACAACAGCTTCTTCTTTTCGTGTGGTTAGTGACTAACCTGGTGTCAAAGTTTATGCCGCAAATGGGCCTCTAACGTGGCTTCACATGCCGTCGAGAAATATCTCCCAGGCATGCCGGGTTCCTCACGATGTTTTCCTTCACCGTTTTTAAGCAAGTGATAATTATACAATACGCACATAAATCCGAAAAGTTAGAGGAAAACAACAGCTGACTAATAAAGTAAGTAACTTTTTCCACAAGCGAAAGGCTTCAGATATGGCAGATTATTATCAGTGGCTACTTGTAAGTCCAACTCTGGCCTGCGTTCGCCTGTTCGCAGAATGGTCGATTCCTACAATAGGACTTTTGAACATATAGTTGCATGTGCTCCCATATAGGATTAAACATATAGTTGCATGTGCTCCCATATAGGATTAAAAGTGTTATACTTAAGGGGCTTTCTCGAATGTCATTCAGTATATTTCATTTCTGTTAAAAAATGTATTTGTAACCCTAGTGATTATTTACATTATTTTCACTGTATTGTATCCTATCGTTAAGCCGTCGGTCCCGGGGGTCATACGAATACCTATGACAGTCGTTACGGGTAGTCAGAAGCCCGAAAGTCTGACAAACAGTTTAACCTTAGGATATCGGCATTGCCCAGTTACTGGGTTGCGGAGGTCTGATGGCAGTCGCTCCGTGTAAAATACTGGTATTCAGCCGCATCTGGTTAGACTGGAAGCTGACCCCAAGATAATTTGGAAAAGGCTAAGAGGACGTAAGTATTGTATCCTATCGTTAATCTGTGAACAGCGTTGTGGGCTGCAATATTGTCTATATATTTTATGTATTTCTTGTTTCTATACTTTATATTGTAACTGTTTGCTGTTGCTCTTGAATAAAAACTTAATAAAATAAAACTTTACGATACCAAATAACCCAATTTATAGGCTTGTATCGAACACTGATCGCCTGCCCTACGTCACGTGCGTCCGCGCAGTGCATCGTGTACCTAAATCGTGCAGATTTTAACCGAGACACGAATACGCGACCCGAACGCTAATAGTGATGCAAGTTTTACGTAATATGAGCTGATAAGAGGTAAAAGTTTGTACCGTTGACTGAAATTACTATTTAATTTTTTTCTCGTCTCGATACGTGATATGCATCTGTATTGAAGGGTCAAATATTAAATCCTTGCGAAACAAAGGGTAGAATTGGTAAAAAAGAAAAAACCTGGTGGGATACCTACTCTAAAAATGGGTTAAAAAGTTATGATCGAATAACTGGACTAACTGAAACACCATTAAACCATCGGTCCCAGGTAGGGTTCCCAACCCTCCCGGATTGTCCGGGAGACGCCGGTGATAAAAGTTGACCCCCCGACCTCCCGGGGTACAAAAACCGGAGGTCTGACAACTAGTCTAACCTTAGGATATCGGCATTGCCCAGTAACTGGGTTGCGGAAGTGTGATGGCAGTCGCTCCGTGTGAAATACTGGTATTCAGCCGCATCTGGTTAGACTGGAAGCTGACCCTAACATACACTCGAGAACAGTGAATCTGGGTCACCAACATAAACAAAACAATGTTAAAATAAACAATTTTTAACAATGTCTTCCAATATATTAAGGTTTATGTTAGTGACCAGGATTCATTGCTCCCGAGTGTAGTTGGGAAAAGCTAGGCAGAACAGTGTAAGTATAGTATTTTAATCGAGAGCGACATTATGAGAAAACAGTTAAATTATGTGGCATAAAGTCGTAGGTACTTATTATTCTCCGAAACTTTAAGACCTCATTACTACCGTCATTCATATAATTCATAAAATACGTGCGGTCAAACTTGTCTCCATAAACGCTCTATAACACATCATCAATTATGTTTGAGTTGTCCGCTTCACGCCCCGCATTACGCTCCTCGTCTCCATATCCGACACCCCAGGTTTATCTTCATGTTCTTATACCATACCATCTGTAAGCCTAGCAAACGTAACGTTAATGACAGGAAATACTCGTTTCGCACATACTCGTACTATTTAATTAAATTGAAAACTTTATTCATATGTATGTATGATACGAATTGTGCATGTCGCAGAAGAATAAACCAAAATGTTATAAGACAGTCGTATTTTCAATTCGAAATCCGTTTACGTTAGCGATACGTTTACGATACTATAGGTACGTCAAACGTTTGTGTTAGGCCTACTGTTTAGATACCATTCTTTATAATGACCACCTAATTATGTACTTACGCTTCACAAAATAAAAAATCAATCTTGTACATTTTTGAGCCGGAATTATTATTTCATCGTCATAAATTTTACTGCCTCTTTGGTCTAGTGGTGGCAAGCGCACCTACTGATCGTGAGGTTCTGGGTTCGATCCCCAGGTCAGGCAAAGTGTTTTTGGGTTTTTCCATGTGGAATTCCTCAGTAGTAGCCCGGAGTTTGGATTTATGCCCGATCCCCTATTCCATGGGACTTAAACATAACGGCGAAACGAGGTTGTTACTATGTACCTATAGTAACACCCTCGTTTCGCCGTTATGTTAGGCAGAGGTGTACCTCTGCCTAACCCTTCGGGGAATACAGGTGTGATGTTATGTTTTATAATATAACCCTCATACTGTTAACTCATCCCTCATCAAGCTATCTACCTCCCAGTCCTCCCGCCAGCAACGCCCTAAGCCGAGGCCCGAGTACCATTAGGGATCGCCCTTAGTGCTGTTTCTGCTAGTATGTTAGAGTTAGCTTAAGTAAAGAATTTTACTTCGTCCCCATCGGCTGGAGACCTTTTAGATCTCGTCAAAACTGCCTGATTACGTAGAAACGGTCAGCAAAGACCATCTACAAGCAGTACAATAGAAAAGAAAATTGCAATACCATAGAACACTGACACCGAGGCAGCCACCAAACATACCATAGAACACTGAAACCGAGGCAGCCACCAAACATACCATAGAACACTGACACCGAGGCAGCCACCAAACAATACACGCTTCACACATCTTTACATGACCTAAGTGCCCGTTCACACAGCGGATCCATTTTAACGGATCCGTCGGTACTGGATGTGTTGTTCACATCTGTACCGACGGATCAGTTTTAAACAAATGGCAGCTGCGTCGCATCTCGCAGGCAGGATACGATAAAAATTTGACAAAAATACGATAAAAATTTATTTGGTGTAGTAGCTGAGCGATTGGCTTCTGCGCTACGGGTCGTGAGTTTGATTCCAGCACGGAACAAATATTTGTATGGCCTACAGATAGTTGTTCCGGGTCTGGGCGTTTGTGTAAGTGAAGATTTGTGTCTGTAAACACAACCACGATACATGAGATATCCAAAGCTGGGAAAGTTTTTAACAAAAAAAAAATACGGGTCCAGTATTTTTTACTGTATTCGGAATACTGTCGTGTATGTGAACTCGCTCATACAACTACAGGCGCCATCACCAAAATAAAAACGGATCCGCTAAAACGGGTCCTGTAAACAGTTTCTGTGCGAACTAGCTGTAAGGGCAAAGCCCCCATTAGACGTGATGCTAAAGCACAAGTAAGTTGAAAGTGAATTTCCGCCTCGTGCTAACACCAGTTACAGCTTGTTACCAATTACTAGTACAACCTACGATGAATATGCAATCAGGTACGGTGCTATAATATAGATCAGACAGGAAATCAGATCTCTTCACGGGCGTTTGCTAACGCTGTATACTATGTAGACACTTTATACACTGCAATATTAAATTGTTCAGACATATCTGAAGACTGAGAACCTACATTCAATTGGTATATTTAAAAGGTAGCTAAAAGACTTCCTGATTAAAAAAACATATTACTCTGTAAAAGAATTCCTTGAAGCAAAATAATTATTTAATATTAAAATGATTGTGATACTTATCATAATGTGATATACAATATAAGAATATTATGATATAATATAAAACTTTTTTACAAAAAATTTAAACCGACTTCAAAAACGAATAAAATAATTACCATATAAAATTAACAGTTTCAGAAGTCGGTGCTGATCCACGCTGAACCAAATTGAAGGCACCGACTTCTGAAACTGTTAATTTTATATGGTAATTATTTTATTCTTTTTTGAAGTCGGTTTAAATTTTTTGTAAAAAAGTTTTTATTTTTTTCATTTTAGTGGCCTCAATTAAAACTTGGTTGGACCTACTAAAGACGCTGCTCGTAACATAATCACATCAACACAATATGCGTACTGTTCGTCATTGAGGAGTTCCATTGTCTATCTCCGAAGTTCTTCATCAGATCTTCACCAAATTTAAATGGGACCAACTTCGAAGTATACCCTATCCATTAAAAAAATAATCATTAAAATCGGTTCACAATTGGTGAAAATATCGATGAACATATACAAAAAAAAAAAAAAAAAAACATACATACAGACGAACATAGTAACCTCCTCCTTTTTGGAAGTCGGTTAAAAATATGTGAATAATGATAATTAATATAAGATAATGTAAACTATATACTGTAATATTGAGTATGTATATATATATTTTTAACCATTTAAATTGCAATGCCTTCACAGGCAACTAAGTTCTAAGAACCTACATATTGTTAACATCTACAAAATTCTGTACACTTAGTTCGCAATAAAGAATTTGAATTTGAAACTTGCCTGGAAAAGACTAGGTGGATAATGAAGGTCGCGTGACGATCTCCGGCCACCCTAGTGAGTGGTCTGCGGGCGGCGGGTTAGGGGATCCGTCGCCCGACCAGTAACAGGCCCGGGAGGATGGCGCGCCGTGTTCCGCGCGCGCTTCTCAGAAGGAAGTGGGGCAGGGGACAAATTGCCTCACCATTGGTGAGGTCCATTCCTGCCGGGATTGCGGTGCATGCAATAGCGAATCCCATGACCCCGGCCTTAGGTCAGAAGAAGGGCACCGTTGGTTTTTAGCCGGTAAGAGTCCGGCAGACCCCCTCGCCTTCCCCGGACGAGGGACACCCATGAGGATTTTCCAACGATTAAAAAAAATATGATAATGATGGTGATACAACTATATTTAATTAGTTTGATCTAGTGCCTCAGAGAGCACGCTAAACCGGCGGTCCAAGGTGTCTTAAGGTATCATATTATCTTCTTTCTTTTCGTGAGTTTAGTGATTAACCTGGTGTCAGAGTTTATGCCACCCATGGGCCTCTGAGCTAACTTCACATGCCGTCAAGAAATATCTCTCAGGCATGCCGGTTTCCTCAAGGTTTTTTTTCTTCACCGTTTTAAAGCAAGTGATAATTATTAAATATGCACATGAAACCGAAAAGTCAAAGGTGCGTGCCTTGGGTTAGAACTCGAGAACTATGACTTGGCAGTCTGACGATCATACCACTAGGCTATCGCTGCTGTTAAAGAACACCTATGACAGTCGTTACGGGTAGTCGGAAGCCCGAAAGTCTGACAACCAGTCTAACTTTAGGATATCGGCATTACCCAGTAACTGGGTTGTGGAGGTCTGATGGCAGTCGCTCCGTGTAAAATACTGGTATTCAGCTGCATCTGGTTAGACTGGAGGCTGATCCCAACATAGTTGGGAAAAGGCGTCCATGATTCCTTGTAGGTACTGTATGGATGGATGTATTTATAACATCACGCTTGTATTCCTCGAAGGTTTGGGCAGAGGGGTATAGTAACACTCTCATTTTACCGTTATGTTTAAGTCCCATGTAATAGGGGGCAACCCTATTGCCAGCAACCGGGCACAAATCCAATCTTCGTGCTGCTACTGATACTGAGGAATTCCACACGAAAAAACCCAATAACACTTTGCCCGACCTGGAGATCGAACGCAGGACCTCACGATCAGTAGTCACGCTTGCCAGAACTAGACCAACGAGGCAGTTTTTTTATTAACTCCAACACTAAAGTATTCGTGTTTGGTATATAGGTATAGGGTATTTATGTAAATCTCACTCAAACACACTGTGTTTTTGTCCTACATGAGGTAACAAGCACAGCGAAGCGTTTTTTGTACAGTTTGTACACTATTAACCTGCTTCCCTCACTTCGTTGTTACCAGAAGTATTGAAAGCCGATAATTAATACACCTATGGTGATTAACAACTGGTGACTGCTGAGCAGGGGGTCCTGGGTTCGAACCCCAAGTCGGGCAAAATGTTACTGGTTTTTTCCATTAGGAATTTCTCAGTAGCAGCCCGGGGTCTGGATTTGTGCCCGGTCAATGGCAATAGGCTCGCCCCTTATTACATGGGACTTAAATATAACTGGCGAAATGAGGGTGTTGCACCTATGCCCCACCCTTCGGGGAATATATAGGCGTGATGTTATATTATGATATACCTATCTATGGTTATTAACAAGGTATCTATACCGCGCCCATTTAAATTTCGTATAAAAGGTAAACAAAATTCTGATCATGAAACATTCATTTTCCTTTAAGAATGCGTTACCCAATTTTTAATTTCAGGTAAGATACTAGAAATTTCCTTTTCTTCGAAACAGAAAATTTAGTAAGACTGACCAACTCATTGAATCCATTGGCATCAAACCCTGGGACTGAAGCTAGACATTCGACTGACTACGAAATGGTAGAGACCGTTCTTATTCTTAAGGTAAATAGATCTTCTCAGAACGACACTTTGTTTTGACGACACGTTTGGTGCAGTGGCTGAGCGAGTAGCTTCTGCGCTATGGGTCGTGGGTTCGATTCCCGCACGGAACAAATATTTGTATGGCCTACAGATAGTTGTTCCGGGTCTGGGTGTTTGTGCATGTGAAGATTTGTGTTTGTAAACGCACCCACGATACAGGAGAAATCATAGTGTGGGGTAACGTTATAAAAAAAAACAATTCCATTGGAAGAAGATGTTGGATGCAACATCATCCATCCTAAGTAGATCTACCTATAATTATCATGAAACCCCTTAGATACTCATATTTAATGACACCTACAATGATCATAGAGTATTCCACACAACATCACGCCTGTATTCCTCGAAGGGTTGGGCAGAGTTGTACAGTAACTCATTTCACCGTAATGTTTAAGTCCCATGTAATAAAGGGCGAACCTATTGCCATCAACCGGGCACAAATCCAAACTCCGGGCTGCTACTGAGGAATTCCACGCGGAAACCAATAACACTTTGCCCGACCTGGGGATCGAACCCAAGGTCTCACGATCATCAGTTGCGCTTGCCACCACTAGACCAACGAGGCAGTTTATCCACAAGGTATTCCATCCTAGCCTTATATTATTATTACGTCAGTAATTTAATAATGTCAATTTATATTTGCAATAAACTCGGTGATAACTAAATACATTACCCAAGGCTGCATGGATCAAATCAGCTTACCAAATACCTAAGTCAGAAGGTCAATGGCACGAATTCTATTATTTTTATCACAATAACACTAAAAATAGTTACTTTGAAATGTATATTTTTTATGTGAAATAATGTAAATCAAGTTTATATGTTCAGAAGATGTAACTGCGCTTACGCATCCAAGCAACGCTTCTCGCTATAGTTAAATCTTTCGTTAATTTTTCCCTGTAAATGGAGTAAAATATATATATATATTTAAAAAAAAAAATTGCTATATTTTGGTATATTTTATTTCCATTACCCCTAAAATTGAAATACATAAAAATTCAGTGAAAGGTTTCGCCCCGTGGTTGATATAAAAGAGACCTGCGCCCGCGCCGCGCCTCCGACTTGCCGACATGACACCGTTCACGCGATTGGTACGTTACCCGCTCATTCGTATTAAAACCTTTTTTTGAAAAAAGAATAAAAGCTTAATTGGGTGTAATTATTTTGGTATTTTTGACAGTTCAATTGCTAGTCGGTTACAAAATGGAAAAAAAACCTTTTTCTTATTTAAAAAGGAAGTTTCATTTTATTGTGATATTTATTTTAATACAGTCAAATTATTAAAATTAATTATTGCAGTTATGCCTTTGTTTGATAAGCAATGTGATTATATTACAAAAGAAGTTCATATATTATATAATTTTGTTAAAAAAACGCCGTAACAATTACGCCATCGTAATCATAATCTTTATTTACATGTTCTG
Source organism: Amphipyra berbera (assembly GCA_910594945.2). Classification (NCBI taxonomy): domain Eukaryota; kingdom Metazoa; phylum Arthropoda; class Insecta; order Lepidoptera; family Noctuidae; genus Amphipyra; species Amphipyra berbera. The sequence continues at coordinate 20,734,384 of OU343126.1, forward strand.
TACTAATTATTTAATTTCAGTAAGTGTTTATAGAAATTTAAAAAGTAATTAAGTGAAAGTTAATAACGGCAAGTGACGTCGAGGAGTGCTGGTTCCTTTGTTATGCAGTTAATTAACAATTAACAGTGATGTGATGATAAAACTTCGCGTGTGTTTGATGATATGGTTGGTGAAAATATAATGAACAACAGATTAGAACAGTTTAACTACATTGATTTAAAAAACAGCATTTATTTAAGTTCAACTTTTTTTTAACGATTTTATTTCTGTATTTGATTGATCTTTATAGAGAACAAACAGAGTTCTTTTGAATGTTCTTTATGGAGAACAAAATACTGTTTAGTAAATGTTCGTTTTTTATACAAACTTAAAGCATTTTTATCTGTTGTTCTTTATATAGCACTTTGTAAAGTTTATGTTCGTTTTTCATGATTTTGAACTAAAAATATGTCTGTTATACTCTGTGGCTCAATACAAGTGTTGAGTTTAGACACAAGTGTTTTGTTCTGAATGCGGTTGTCCTAGAGTTTTGTGCTAGTTTCTTACCTATAGGAAATATTTCAAGTGGTTTCGATTTAACTTTGAGGCGGTGGGTTACGAAATTTAAACTTGTAACGATAAGAGATAACGATAGCTTCAAAGTTGCTACAATTTTGTTTTATGAATATGCAAATGTCGATTTTGTTTCTTTTCAATATCAATTACTACTGTTGTGAACCAAACTTATAATAAAAGAATCCAATAAGTGACGGTTTAAAACCATATTTCACAAAGTAAAATAGCTTTGGTCAAACATAACGTGTGTAGGTCAAAAAAAGTTGCCAAACATCATTAGGTAACTATTTCTTCGACAAAATGCAATTGTAGAAATAGCAACAAATAACTCTGCATTCAAACAATCTATTACAAAAACATTGCTTGGTATTTCGGCAATAAATATTTTTACTCATTGCCGTAATATCAAGCAATATGTACCTACCAAGAAAATCCATATGCCGTCGTGAGTCGAATGATTTATCAATGCAATGCCAGTGGTCCGATTACGGGTGGCAATAAAGCTGTAAGTGTAAATCGATCTGTGACATACCAACACTACCGGGGCTTGCGCCCGCGCAGCGTCACGATGTAGACAGATATGCAGAAGAACAACAGTGGCGATGAGTATTTTTATTTGTGGAATTCTTTGTGTAAAGCTTTACCATAAAAATGTTACACACATAAACATAAAAACATAACATCACGCCTGTATTCCCTATTGCCATCAACCGAGCACAAATCCAATCTCCGGGCTGCTATTGAGGAATTCCACACGGAAAAACTTAATAACACTGCCCGACCTAGGGATCGAACCCTAGACCTCACGATCAGGAGTCGCGCTTGCCACAACTAAACCAACGAGGCAGTTAAAAATTAAACTGGTACATTTTAAACTCATAGCCACTCGTTCAAATTAACCTTAGCTTTTTTGTTGGTGTTTCTCACTTATTCTCTAGATCTGAAATTGTTTATTTGTCTCGAGATCAGTAACTATGTTTGGTCATTTCATTATGTTCTTCGTAAAAAATGGCTGATCAGTCAACTTTGATAGTATTTCATTGTACCGTGGTTAAGAGTCATTGTTAACGGAGTTAACTCTTTATCTATAAGTAATGAATAGTCTATTAATAATTCATTTAACTGGCTCGTGTAGAAATGCAATAATGAATATCAAATTAATACAGTTTTTATTACTTAAACTCATGCATCAGTCGTGTTTCGTGTTTTTTATTTATAAAAGTTAAACAAAATTAATCACAACAACTTTGAGACCTTGAGAGCAAAACAAAAAGTAATCACTTGTCTCAATTCGTGCATATCAGTTCCGCATACTTTCTTTGCAATATATCCGATCAAACATAATCAAATATCAGCCTTATTGTCTTAACTACACGACTCTAAACCGCACAATACAAACGTACATATATGCACTAAATAAAATCAACAATGACTGCAAACTAGTCCCGACTTAAGCTCCAAATTAATATGAGCTGTATACATTGACAATAAGGTAGAAAATTGCATATCACTCTTCATCATCTCAAGGGCGTGGCAGACTTGTTTTACTGGATTCACTGCTCTGTGGCCAGTGAACGGACCGTGGCCTCTAACTACTTTCCTAGCCCCTTTGTGCTGTATAATAATAATTTATAATATAAGAGTGGTCTACCTTTAGAGAAGGAAATAAAAAGGCTTATTGAAATCAGATTTAGTTGTGCGATCATTCGATATGGGTAATACTAATCAAAGAATCGTGCATGCTGAGAATAAAACACGCGGGTACAATTTTTTGTGAATGAATCGACTGAATTTGGCGTAAAAAGTTTAATTGACCGTGGAATAGAACGTATATTGATTTTAATCGAAATAAAATTGGGATTAATTTTACTTTAGGAAAGTTCGTAGACCCTATCAACGTAACCCTAATTCCGTCATGACGAACTTAGGCTATATGATGATAACAGTTGTTCGAAAAATATTGATTTTAATCGAGATAAAATTTGATTTCTGTTTAGGTTAGTAGATATCGTAGACCTGTCATAAACATGACCCTAATTCCGCCATGACGAACTTAGACTATATAATGCTAAACCGTTGTCCAATGACTAAATAATGCAATAAAATAAGTGTTTTAGTTTCAATTTAATACGTTCATCATCATCATCTCCCTGCCCTTATCCCACACTAGGTGGGGTCGGCATAACATGTATTTCGTAAATCCATGATGTTAGAGGTTTTGGCTTATTGTTTTATGACCGGCCGCCTGCCTGACATCAACCCTCCTTGGGAATACACGCTGCGCCGTCGCGCGGGTGACCCAATGTGCTTGCTAATATTATACACTGGGTCCCAAAAATTATGCTTGTCAATCTTATTGCCGACAACTAAGCAAACTATATTCTTCTTGGTGGAGCATACTTGAAGTTCAACGACCCACTCATTCGATTTAATAAGTTAACGTTATTTTTATTTGTAATAACAACAATTTGTAGCAACGACAATTGCTATTTCCCAACACAAACGCAACACTCGTGTTTTTATCAGGCACCATTTATGGCCATTTTATTACATGTTAAAAAAACAATGTGGAAAACATTTCTTTATAACATCAGATTACCGAATAGTTACTCCGAGTTTTGTTATAGTATAACTTACGGCTCATGTTTACTGTTCAAAACAAGATAGTTTTAAAACAAAGTGAATATACACTCGGGAGCACTGAACCTGGGTCACCAACATAAACCTTAACATATATAACATCACGCCTGTAGTCCCCGAAGGGTGGGGCACAGGTGTATAGTAACACCCTCATTTCGCCGTTATATTTAAGTCCCACGTAATAGGGGGCGAGCATATTGCGATCAACTGGGCACAAATCTAAACTCCGGGCTGCTACTGAGGAATTGACACTTTGCCCAACCTGGGGATCGAACCCAGGTCCTCACAATCAGCAGTCGCGCTTGCCACCACTAGACCAACGAGGCACATAAACCTTAATATCTCAGAAAACATTGTTTGAAATTTTAACATTGTTTTATGTTGGTGACGCGGATTAATTGCTCCCGAGTGAGGCCACAGAAATCTAAATATTATTATGACTACCACAGAAATTTAACTAATAATTTTTATATTTCTGTGGCCTCTACTATGTTTTAGGCAAAATGGCTTAGACCAGGGGTAGCCAACTTGATTCGACCCAAGATCTACTGTTTACTGAGTAGACTCTGTGCGATCTACCAGTTACATAATCAGTACCTCTTCATTCATCTTATATTAAACTTATATTTTTCTTTGCCTTGCCGTGATCGACCGGATTAAGAGCAGCGATCGACTGGTTGGCCACCCCTGGCACAGACTATCTGGAGGCCTGGACTAAATAAGAAACGACTGGTCCCTACCACTCACCCAGTAGGCAGGCAAATAGATATGAATAAGTAACAAAAATTAAGCTTTCAATTTTAGTAACAAAAGGGAACATAAATAAGTGAAGATTACCAATTTATAACAATATATCACAGTAATCACAATTGCCGCCTTTTGCAATAGTATGAAGCAACAATACTACCTTATAGGTAATGTTGCAGTACAGTTAGAACTAAGTTTAGATCAAAATATTGTGACAGACTGTAGTATTTGACACGTAAATCCATCAATGCGTGAACTTTCGTCACGGTGTTGTGGTCCAAGTCACAAAACGAGGCGTGAGCACTTCACGTAGCCGTTACGCCCATAGACGACATGTTTCTTTTTTGATACCCTTAAAATCTTTGGTCACGCCGTATTGTCGTTCACTTACTAGTGATGATATTCGGTCCGTTCCCTGTTTCAGAACTTTTTGATATGTCAATTGTCGAACAATTCAGTTTGTTATCTCGCTTTATCCCGTTTCGGCAATCGTAGACAATAGCGGGCTTTACACACTCGCTACATCACGCGTGATACATTTTTTTCTTATGAAGATAACGGTTGTTCGTAATTAACTTAAAAGAAAATAATTGTTTCTCGCGCGATAGGAAGAGTGTGTAAAAGTGGCTAATAAAAAAAGTGGCTAAACAGAATCTATTGACAACTGACTTATCAAAACATTCGGAATCAGGACTGATTAGATAGGATCGATTCTATCACCATTCTTAAACAAAAAAAAATATTACCTTTGAAGGAGCACAGCTATATAATAAATTGAATTCTAATATAAAAAATGTACCTAAGCTCATTTGGTGATTTTAAGTTTCAACTTTCACAATAATTAAACATATTTCACCTTCCAATTGAAACTTGATTAAGTATTCGGCGACCATTAGAATTAGAATAAGTAGACTAAATGTTATTACTATTTTCATGTAAGTGGCATTATTTGTCGTTTTGAAAATAAATTCTTTAAACCAGTTCCAGCCAAACACAAAACACTGGCTGGCTTGGGGATCCAATACAGATCATTCACCAATAAGGTGGGATTCGTCAACGTTTTTGTCACTAGTCCCGTGATAGACACAATATACCATTCATGATCAATCCAAACTTCAAAACATTTACTTACAACACAAGTTTTTTGATAAAACCGCTTGCGCCTCTAAATTCCACCACCGACCACAATTACCCCAATATGACACATAACACTATAATATAACAAATGCAAGTGTCAAGGACCATACATTTCACAAACAAGTAATTGCACTAGATACTTTAATTGATATGTTTCATAGCACATTTTGTTGCTAAATACTTACATACATCTATACTATATATCTATACTAATATTATATAGCTGAAGAGTTTGTTTGTTTGTTTGAACGCGCTAATCTCAGGAACTACTGGTTGGAACTGAAAAAATATTTTGTGTTGGATAGTCCATTTATCGAGGAAGGTTATAGGCTATATAACATCACGCTACGACCAATAGGAGCGGAGCAAAAATGAAAAATGTTGCAAAAACGGGAAAAATGACCACCCGTGCGAAGCCGGGACGGGCCGCTAGTTTTATAAATCTACGTAAAATTGCAAGTATCTTATACACAAATGATGTATGTTTCGTTATGTGTGTGTTAAAATAAATGCTAACTATGGCCTATCCTCACGCCCTTAGGATAGCCAACGTATTGCACCCACGAGAAAATATGGCTTGGCTTATTTTTACTAGAGGAAAACCCCATGAATGTCTTCAGAAGTACCTTTCTTTCCTGACCATCTTATCCACATTATGATATTTTTCTACGACAAATCCTTCACGTGTTCATAATCTAATGGGTTTATTCTTTTCACAGGCGGTGCTGGCCCTGGCTGTAGTGGCGTGTGCGCACGCGCAGTACCAAGAAGACCGCGCGCCGCGGTACATAGCGTCCGAACCCAAGGAACAGGGGTCCACTCCCGTGCCGATCCTGAAGCAAATCAATAGGTAACGTTATACCATCTAGCTAAGACGACCTGAAACCTACAAGATCTATCCTCAAGAAGTAATAAGCGTTAAAACCATAAATATTAGGTCCTTACCTATGAAATTGGCGTTTTTTTCTCACAAATAGAGAACCTCGTCACTTCTATGGTTTAAAATGTATATCAATTGCTTGATATTATATCGAATAATGACCATCATAGACAACTACCAATAGTAATAAAACCTTATTTCTTATAGTTTTCTAAACATAAAAAATACCTTAAAAATGACTCCTCTTTTTGTTAGCAGAAATGACCACTATTTTTGTTTTAACTTAGCCAAAACTTATTTTTGTCGCATAATCTAAGTGGCATACGTTATCTTAGTTTTTAAACATTAGTGCATAAAAGTTTTAAAATATGAGTGCTCATAGTTGTTAAATAAATTAAGAAAATGTTAGTATGAAAAATGCAACTTCTTTAAAATTCTCCATACAAAACGCTGATTTCATAGGTGGGGACCTAATATTATCACATGTCGTCGCTGCGCTTGCAAAATCCACTTTGGGAAAACACTCAACTTTACAGGAGAAGCAAAAAACAGTTTTTTTCCCAAACTGATAACAACATTTTAAAACTTGGTATGCAGAAAATTAGTCTTTATGTCAAGACATCAATAAATACATTTTTTTGCTTTATCCTACGATATAAAAGGTGCTAGGTTTTTTTTAAGTGAATTTGGCTACAGCGAATTTCTTTTCGGTCGTAAATACCGCTATGTGAATTTTCGCCACATGACGGTTTTATGCTTCTACTAGATAATTTTCATTGTTGGTCTTCCTAGAACACTTAGCGGATTTTCCACACTATTTTAAAATAAATCCGCTATGTGTCATATTGAAGCGCAATTCTAAGAGGCGTGCGTTGAAATAAAAATACGTTATGTGTCTTTTTGCACACATAGAGGATTTTTCGAGCCGTTTTTGGCCAAAAATATAGCTGAATTTGTTATCTTCTTAACCAAATAAATTATTAGAAAAAGGATTTCACAGGCGCACGCGGCTTAAGAAGTATTAGAAAATGGCATCAAAAACCGATTTTCAAAAAAAAATACATAGCGGATTTTGCAAGCGCAGCGACGATATCACAACTCATTAACACAAAATAAACTCATGTGTACGTTGAAGTTCAAGCCTACAATAGACTGCACACAAATAACATAACATCACGCCAGTATTCCCCGAAGGGTTCGTCAGAGGTGTTTTTAGTACACCCTCGTTTCGCCGGTTGTGTTTAAGTCCCATATAATAGGAGGCGAGCCTATTGCCATTAACCGGGAACTAATTCAGACTCCAGGCGGCTACTGAGAAATTCATGATGGAAAAACCCAATAACACTTTGCTCAACCTGGGGATCGAACCCAGGACCTCACGATCAGCAGTCGCGCTAGCAACCACTATACCAGGAAAGCAGTTAAATAAACACAAATAGACCTACCATTAACCGGTTCTAAATGTCTAGGCTGAGAAGAAATGCAAGGAATCGATGGGCGCCACACCAGGCCTCCGAGACCAAGCAACAAATCAATAGGTAGCCTAAAAGCATGCTTAAATTATACGTATGAGAAAACATAGGTTACGCAGATTATGGCTGGCTATTGGGGGAATTCGTATTCCCAAAATTATAGCAGGTGACAGGATTTGGCTCTTCGGAAACAGCCCGCTGAAAGCGGGTCGATAATCCACCAGAGCCTCGGACGACTGTTCTAGTAACACTCGGGTCCGTAGCGTAAGGTGAAAGGGAGCACACCGAAGGGTTTTAGTCGAGAGGAGTCCGACAAAACCCTCTATCTTTCCCAGGCCGCAGGAGCCCACCCATGACGGGTCTTCATTTTCAAAAAGGTGATAATCTTTTAGGCGTCCAAAAATCGGGTGTTCCTAGCTCTTTGACAAATCTAATCTCATTAAAGTGTTGTTTTTTTTTTGCATAACAATATCTGCGAAGTAAGAAGACGTCTACTTTTAAACCATCTACGTCACCAGGACAGAGGCCAACAGTATTTTTACGTCATCTACAACTAATGGGTTTAATTCCGCACTCAAATAAAAGTCGTCGGTATTTGTCATATTACTTTTTAATATCTGTCACTTCTATCTCTTACTGACTTAAATCTATTTTGAACCAGCTCGAGGAGGGGCTCGTCATTTGCAAGGTTAAGTTGCACTCACCGCAGTCAGTGCGTGAGTGGTTGACCATTCAGTACACATCGAGACCCCTCCGTGCCTCGGAAAGCATGATAAACCGTTGATCCCGGCTGTGATACGGATACCTACGACAGTCGTTACGGTTAGTCAAAAGCCCGAAAATCTGACAGCCGGTCTAACCTTAGTATATCGGCATTGCCCAGCTACTGGGTTGCGGAAGTCTGATGGCAGTCGCTCCGTGTAAAATACTGGTATACAGCCGCATCTGGTTAGACTGGAAGCTGACCCCAACATAGTTGAGAAAAGGCTAGGCAGAACGATCGATGAACCAGTCCGTGGTCATATTTGAAATCCAGTGCTGCAGCTTCTGACGTATACGAGAATACATACATATACTCACGCTTGTAAGCTTTAAGGAGTCAGGAGTCTGTACATCCTTGTTTCGCCCCATGTAATAGGTGGCGAGCTTATTGCCATTTTTCGGGGACAATTATGTTGCCAGGTTTGTCACCTCTTAAAACTCGCTTGTCCGGCGACAAAGGGGAATTGTATTCTTAAGAAGAAACGCGGGCTGCAAAATATTAATAATTTGAATAGGTTTTTGAGATCTATTTCCGTCCCACCTCTCCCGCAAACCTTCCCAATTGAGCGCGAAAGAGACACCTTGCATCTCGGACTGATTTCTCCTGTGCAATATTAGCGAAATCGTACTTTCGTATTTCCCTGCTTCCTTCTTCAAATCTGGACCGTTTTTTTTCTGTAATAATTTAAGAAAGACTTTGGTTATGTCTGTATGTTTTTCTTTTATTTTTTATCTTCGTCAAATTTGTTTGCCAGATGTTTGAAAACGATGGTAAAACCGATTGATTTTAGTAAAATTTAAACGTTTCTAGTTCTTTTAATAATTAATTTATTGACAAAAACAAAACATAAGGACATAGTGGTAGTAGATATATATCATATGGTAAAAAATATTTGCTCTAGTAACATTATCCAAGGAGGAAACTGAGGAATACGTTTGTATGGACTAAATGCCGACCGCATTTCCTCTTAATCCCTCTCCCCACGGTATACACGAGGATAGTTTCTGGAAAACTCGTTCCAGCTTTGTCTTTCTTGGTGAGGAAAACAGAAATACAAGAGACTCATTTCGAAAAACTGTCGTTGTGTTGCCTTTAGACATTTTACCCCGTGTGGGGACGGGTTAGAATATAAAACTTCCTCACCTCATGCTGGGAATAGACGTGTGTTGTAAGATTCAACAAAACCCAGCACGCTTGGTGATAGGATCTATACGGTCCGCCTGGCTAGCTACCACCCTCACATTAAAGTTCGGCGCCAAGCAGCTTACTGTGTTCCGTCGTGTGTATGTGAGAGCCAGAGGGGTTACAGAAATACCACTATATCTCTGGTCCTTGGCTTCGTGTACTCCATCTTAGACCCCGTCTGCGCTTACCATCAGGTGAGACTAGGGCCAAACGAGACCAAGAAAAAAAATACTGTCGCGGTTTAAGCTGAGATACGGTTTTGGCATTGTACAGTAATCAAAGCTGTTTTCTGTTATCAGTACAAGTCAAGAATTAATAACTTTCTTTCTTTATTTCATTTTTTCTTTGTGTGACAGTGTGTTATCTTCTTAAGAATTAACATTGTAGTTTGGCTCAAGTGAATAAATAAATAGTAATACTTGATAATAGAAGTATTAATAACAGTGATAACCTAGTGGTGTGAACGTCGGACTATAAAGTTGTAGGTTTTTCGAATCCAAGGCACGCAGCTCTGACTACTCGGATTCATGTGCTTATTGTATAATTATCACTTGCTTAAGAACGATGAAGGAAAACATCGTGAGGAAACCGGCATGCCTGGGAGAGATATTTCTTGACGCATGTGAAGTCAAGTTGTCAAGTCAGAGGCACATGGGCGACATAAACTCTGACACCAGGTTAGTCACTAACCAAACGAAAAGAAGAAGATAGTAGAAGTACTGATGCAGTAAAGTCGACAAACATTTTTATTTACTCGGTGATCAGTAAACTCTCATGGTCGTACCAAAAAATCGCATAAACCTTTAGTTTTCAGTTAAACATGGCTTAAACACGTTTTAATGTATGGACAATAAGGACACTGTTCCAAGGATTCAATTTTTACCAGTAAGAGTCCGTTCACACTGCGGATCCGTTTTAACGGATCCATCGGTACTGGATGTGTTGTTCACATTTGTACCGACGGATCAGTTAAACAAATGGCAGCTGCGTCACATCTGGCAGACAGGATACGATAAAAATAACGGATACAGTATTTCTTACTGGATTCGGAATACTACCGTGTATGTGAACTCGCTCATACAACTACAGGCGCCATCATCAAAATAAAAACGGTTCCGCTAAAACGGGTCCTGTAAACAGTTTGTCGATTGTTATATTAAATAGAGCACAGTGTATTTCGTCAGAGAACAAGTTAACGCCCACAACCTTGACTGGACTCCAACCGATTAACTGGTGTACCTAAGTACAGTGGATTGGGCAAGGCGGAGTTCTAGAATACCTAAACGTAACCTAGACTGGTTACAAGCGCAGTTATTTATTTTATTGAACTAGGTGAAGTCATAATACTATTTGATTATGAGTTATCGTCATTACATTCTATGTTTCTTGCAATATATTTAGACCATGTTGCTAAAAAAGGGTGTAACAATCAACAAGTGGTAAGCCACGAGCTGTTTCCATTATAACATAACATCACGCCTGTATTCCCCGAAGGTTTGGGCAGAAGTGTATACTAACACCCTCATTTCGCCGTTATGTTTAAGTCCACAGAGGAATGTGAGGAATTCCACACGGAAAACCTCAATAACACTGCCCGACCTGGGGATCGAACCCAGGACCTCACGATCAACAGTCACGCTAGCCACCACTAGCACAACGAAGCAGTTTCCATTATAATCTGTGAAATTCATGCCACAATTGACCTAGATTACAGAACAAGTCCCGTAATGGGGCATCGTTTTAATAAAAAAAAAATATGTCGTTTAATATTGTACGTCATACATTACAGGCACAACGAGGATGGATCATACACGTACGGATACGAGGCCGCCGATGGATCGTTTAAGATAGAGACCAAGTCTTCTGCAGGAGAAGTCAAAGGCAAATATGGATACAAGGATGACACTGGCAAGGTAATGTTACTGCAAATCAAAATTTTATAGATCTGTGGCGGCATCTATCGCGCTACATGCGAACTACGCAGTACTCAAAAATGACGTCACAAATCTTGCATCGCGATATCAAGATTTGACACGCAGATAATATACAAAGTTATTCGGAAAGGGTGTTAAAGTACCTACCCATAATAATGGATAGCTTTTGTTTTACAACTTTTCCCAAAAGTTATTAGTTTATGAGACATAGCTGTTCAAAGATTTCATAAATAATCACTTTTTAACAAAAATAAAACCGACTTCAAATTGTCTATCTCCGAAGTTCTTCATCAGATCTTCACCAAATTTAAACGGGACCACTTCGAAAGAATACTCTTTCAAACAAAAAAAGAATCATTAAAATCGGTTCACAATTAGCAAAGACATCGCGGAACAAACATACAAAAAAAAAGCACGCAGTCGAATTGAGAACCTCCTCCTTTTTTGAAAGTCGGTTAAAAATACGCTAAATTCTATCTATCCTCAGCTATGATCAGCTGTGTTTTAGGTCATATTTGGGGTCAAGGATTAGAAGCTCCATTTTTTGAATTCGTAATCAAAGCGGGGATGAAGAATTTTTGAGAAAACTAAAATAAAAATCACGTCGCATGGTTTTTTTATCGAATTTTGAAAATTTGGCACTTTCTTTAAAACAATCATCAGTGATACATTAAGTGGCCCGCGACTTAGTAGCCTTTCCGACTAACCTTGTATATACAACTTCCCAACATCAATCGTTGGGCAGTAGCCCGCCACACATAAGACCCGGCTGGTTGGGTGGAGGATCATCCTCCCTTTTCGTTAGAGGAACTCCATATACGTCGTTCTTCCACAGATCCACGTAGTAAGGACGCAGTGAAAGACGCGGTCAAACGTTTGCCTTCAAGGGGGTCTGAGTTCGATCCTGGTTAGATTAGTGTGATAGGAGACTGCTGCTGCCTCCTCTTGACCTGCACTCTATACCAGCTCTGCCTGGAACCAGCGTTTTGGCTAGGCTTGGTTAGACGACATCGCGGCAGGCCCAGAAGGAAATGGTAGAACAAACTAGACAGTTATTGAAAGGATTGTCCGCAGAAAATCTTAAAACGAGAGGAGCGGAAGGAGGGTAGGGAGGCCTTTGCCCTGCAGAGGGATGATCATGACTGAGTAATAACAATAAATTGAGTCTCTCCGCGGTTTATATATAAACACGTGCGTACGCGCCGGTTCACTTTCGAAGTAAAAGACTTAAAACCGAATCAAATGTTAGTGAGAACTGAATCGAAATGTTATAAGTGGGCGACGGAGAGTGGAATAGGAGCGCTCTCGCCTTATAATAAAGCTCAATTTCGCATGCACGGAACATATTTTCTAGATACTATTGACTCATTAGCTCGGGAATGAGTCTGTGTGCATAGTACTATTTATTTGATGTGTTCTCATTTCCAGGTTCGTGTGATAGAGTATGGTGCGAACAAGTATGGTTTCCAGCCCGCCGGTGAAGGAATCACTGTTGCACCACCTACGCTGGTCGATGAGACCACCAGGGAGGAAGGATTGAGGCCTGGCAAATCACAGGTAAGTGTTGTTGTGATGACGTAAAATCGTGTGGTTAGTGACTAACCTGATATCAGAGTATATGCCGCCCATTGGGCTCTGACTTAGCTTCACATACCGTCGAGAAATATCTCTCATGCATGCCGGTTTCCTTACGATGTTTTCCTTCACGGATTTTAAGCAAGTGATAAATTATACAAAACGCACATGTATTCGAAAAGTCAGAGGTTTAAAAAAAAGTAAAAGTAAGCCTTGGGTTCGAACTCAAGACCTATGACTTGGCAGTCCGACGGTCACACCACTAGGCTATCACTGCTATATGATGTAAAATGCGACGAACTTATTAACTTCGCTTTGCTGAGCAAATTTGTGTTTTATTGCACAAGGCGTAGAACTGCTTATTGGTAAGCTTATGACGTCTGTTTGATATGGAAGTTTTCTGGTCGCATGAGTTTCTTTGGTACTCCACAACCTATAGAGAAACCAGGTGTTCGGAGTATAACATGACTGACAGCTGCTGCTAACTATCATAACATACATAAACATCACGCCTGTATTCCCCGAAGGGTTGGGCAGAGGTGTATAGTAAACCTCATTTCGCCGTTATGTTTAAGTCCTATGTAATAGGAGGCGAGCCTATTGCTATCGACCGGGCACAAATCCAGACTCCAGGCTGCTACTGAGGAATTCCATATGGAAAAACCCCAATAATATTTTGACCGACCTGAAGATCGAATCCAGGACCTCACGATCAGCAGTCGCGATTGCCACCAATGCACGAACGAGGCAGTTAATCAATAATATTTTCTAACCTAGTAATTATTGCTCCAATAGGCCAACCGCAACCAATATCGTCCCGCACCCGCTCAAAACGTGGACTACGAATACAACGACGAGCCATCTCCACCCCGCCCCCCGCAGCAGTACCGCCCCGCGGTCGTCGCGGAGCAGCCGCTGTTCCGCAGCGTCCCGCAGCACATGCAGAACCGCGCGCCGCCGCCGCGCCCCGCGCAGTACCGCGCGCCCCAGCCCGCGCCGCAGCCACAACCACAGCAGCAACCTCAGCAGCAGTACAGGCCACAGCAGCAGTACAGGCCTCAGCAGGGTCCTGCCCCACCACGGGTAAATCAAGCCCCTCATAGCCCGTTCACACAGTGGATCCATTTTAACCGTTCTTTCTTAAGAAAAACATTGCCCCACACTAGGATTTCTCCTGTATCGTGGGTGCGTTTACAGACACAAATCTTCACATGCACAAACATCCAGATCCGGAACAACTATCTGTAGGCCATACAAATATTTGTTCCGTGCGGGAATCGAACCCACGACCTGAAGCGCAGAAGCCGATAGCTCAGCCACTGCACCAAACGTGTCGTCGATATGTCGGTACTGGATGTGTTGTTCACATCTGTACTGATTAGAAAGAAAGAAAGAAAGAAAATTATTTATTTTGGACTCACACAGGCAGTTACAGAAACAAAAACAATATTAAAAAAAAGAAAGAATAAGAATTTAGACTACCTGCACGAGGCCAAAAAGGGCTCCTATCTCAGCATAATGTTGCGACATTTAGAAAAAAAAACAAAATGTCGCAACGCTGGTTTTCAGATAGGACCATAGTGATGCCACGGGCAATAGCGACACAAATAAATAAATAAACATGTTACGTACATACAATATTAATTTTGAATACTACCAAACAGAAGCAATAAATAGATTAATATAAACTTATGTGTTACGTGTGTGTGTGTGGAATAGTCAATAAAATTATAATATACTACATAGTTATTAAATAAATTAAAGCCAAACCAGAAAAATAAATATATAATAAACTTAAGCATTTCCGGACGATTAGTTAAACAAATGGCAGCTGCGTCGCATCTGGTAGGCAAGATACGGTAAAAATAACGGAATTAATTGTTACTGGATTCGGTATACTGTCGTGTATGTGAACTCGTTCATATATATCACCAAAATAAAAACGGATCCGCTTAAACGGGTCCTGTAAACAGTTTCTGTGCGAACTAGCTGTCAGTTGTCATAGTACAGGACAAACTGTCAAATATGACAGTTTTGTTTAGTCACTCTGTGGAGCTTATGATGTCATCTTTACATAGTATAAAACAAAGTCGCTCCGCTGTCTGTACGCTTAGATCTTTTAAGCTACGCAACGGATTTTAATGCAGTTTTCAGTAATAGATAGAGGTGATTCAAGAGGAAGGTTTATATGCCCCACATTAGTATCTACATTGCACCCGTGCGAAGCCGGGGCGGGTCGCTAGTATTTGATTAATCATACTTCGTTTCATATTCGTAATCATAACTGCAAACTATGCAACTGACAAATGCAGCTTCAGATTACGCTGGTATTCAGCCGCATCTGGTTAGATTGGAAGCTGACCCCAACATAGTTGGGAAAAAGCTATGTAGAACAATTTGTTATATGGGTGAATCATGAAAATAGGCGTTTTGAGTCGATGATCTTGAAAATAGCGCGAATGATTACAAAAATCTGTCTTAGATTCCAAATATCCGGTCCTTTGCAATCGTCCTAGGAATTTCGCGAAGATCGTATACACGTCATTAACAAAGTAACAATGTATTATTAATAAATACGCTTTTTTATTTAAGAAGTTTGGAGCGCAGCTTCTCTGGGATCAAATAGGGATTTGATGTTTTTTTTAAATATGTGTTGTATATTAATCTTAATTACTATCGTGAAGTAGCCCCAGCTAGATTAAAGATCGAACTAATAGAAAAGGTTTCAATTTTAATGTACCTAACGGGTGTTTTACATCCAAACAGAAAAAATGGAGCGCTACAAGAAATACATACATACATAAACTCACGCCTTTTTCCCATAGGGGTAGGCAAAAACTATAGAACGCAACATGCTACGACCCTTACATACCCCTTTCGCTTCATCCACATTCATACATCTTGTCATACACGCATGCCGGTTGAGAGTACTACGCATCTGACCTTTGTGAAGAACATCACCAATAACACAAGAAATACTTCTATCAATTTCCAGCCCGCGGCCTTCAGCGGCGCCTCCCCGTCGCCCATACAGGATAACTTCTTCAACCCTGAGCCACCAGCGCCGCAGAGGAGGCAGTACCAGCCCAAGCAGAACTTCAACCCAGACCCACGGCCACAGTACAAGGACTTCGCCCTAAATTACGAATCATCCCAAGATGGAAACTTCGGCGCTCCACCACCAAATCCCCAAAAAGCCCGGCCATCCCAAACTTACTCCATGTTGGACCAGCTCCTGAAAGAATACGCTTTGCCAGAAAATGGGCCTCCCGCTCTTCATGACATTACATTCGGATCCTATTAGTCTAAGAATAAATCTCAATCGCACTTTGTAAATATTGTAGACTACTTTTTATTAATTAAAAACAAACTAAATTTTGTTTTTTTATCAAATTTATTTGATAAAAGAATTTACTGAAATGTGTGTATGTTAGTTTGGCGATACGGTATCCTTGAACTTAATACTCATACTTAGTATTGGAAGGTATATGGCTATGTCTTTTCCATGGGAGCCACAGCAGGTGACTGCGAGATTATAACATTAAGTACAATGCATCAGACACATGTTTGAGACGTTAAAAAAATTATACTACGAAATCCTGAGTTACCGCCCGTCCCCACAGCAGATCCGTTTTAACGGATCCGTCGGTACTGCATGTGTTGTTCACATCTGTGCTGACTAAGGTGCCGACGGATCATCTAAACAAATGGCAGCCGCGTCGCATCTGGCAGGCAGAATACGATAAAAATAACGGATCCAGTATTTTTACTGGATAATAATAATAATAAATCATTTATTTGCATAAAACACCGCAATACTGTCGATTTGGATTCGCAATACTGTCGTTTATGTGAACTCGCTCATACAACTAAAGGCGTCATCACCAAAATAATAACAGATCCACTAAAACTGGTCCTGTAAACGGTTTCTGTGTGAACTACATAGTTGTTAGCTAGTGAAAGATAATTAAGACCAATTACAATATCTAACTCAAGATTTCAGTAAAGTAGTCACAAAACATGACATCACGCCTGTATTCTCCGAAGGGTTGGGCAGACGTGTATAGTAACACCCTCATTTCGCCGTTACGTTTAAGTCCCATGTAATAGGGGGCGAGACTATTGCCATCAACCAGGCACAAATCCAAACTGCGGGCTGCTACTGAGCAATTCCACACGGAAAACCCAATAACACTGCCCAACCTGGGGATAGAACCTAGGACCTCACGATTAGCAGTCGCTCTTGCCATCAAGACCAACTAGGCAGTCACGAAGTAAAGTAGTAGTCAGTAAAGTAGTCATCTCACACAAAACCAGAATTGTAGCAGCATAGTCACACCATTTAGGCAAGGATATCGGCATTGCCCAGTAACTGGGTTGCGGAGGTGTGATGGCAGTCGCTCCGTGTGAAATACTGGTATTCAGCCGCATCAGGTTAGACTGGAAGCTGACCCCAACCTCTAGGCAGAACAGAGCCCTTTAGGCAAGAATGATTCTTGACAAGGAACATATTAATAAGCTGAAGATTCTGAATTAATAATAGGAACAGTTACAACAATCACTTTAATACAATCTTTGTTAGCGGTTCGACATAAACGAAATCGACTAGATAAATGATGGAATCAGGCGTTAGTTTGCGGAAATCCATAACCTACAAAGATACTATAACAATATTTAGTGTTGATTCCGCGAAACAGTTGATCGAGCCCGAATGCAGTATGCAACACCGCCCTCCCACCGCTTGCTTTCGATCTCGGCCAGTAACTCTGACTTTTCAAATTCATGTATAGATCAGAATTTGATTATCACTTGTAGTAACGGTGAAGGAAAAACATCGTGAGGAAACCTGCACACCCTAGAGGGCTCCGTAAAGTTCTCGATGGTGTGTGTAGTCTGCCAACCCGCACCAGGCTACCGTGGTCGACTAAGGCCTAAACCTTTCTCATTCTGAGAAGAGGCCCGTGCCCAGCAGTGTATTTCAGGCTACAACGTATTTCTTTAGAGGAAAAAAAAACTACGTTTAAAAAAACCGACTTCAAAAACTAAAAAGTATAAAATAACTTAATATAAAATTAACAGTTTCAGAAGTCGGTGCTAATCCACACTGAAACAAATTGAAGGCACCGACTTCTGAAACTGTTAATTTTATATTAAGTTATTTTATACTTTTTAGTTTTTGAAGTCGGTTTTTTTAAACGTAGTTTTTTTTTTTTTACTTTATAGTGTCTGTAATAGGTTGTTCTGTAAACTACAGTAGAATTTTTCTAGATTACATCAGGTAGAATAATTACATCATCCAGGTAAACTAAAATGTTGATAAAAAAATAAAAATGTTCATAAAATGAAAACTACCGGACCAAACTATGTTACATTTTTATGGGACCAAATGGCAACTATTCCGCATCAAACTAAAGAAGAATCACGTAAATCGGATCATAAATCTCAGTGTAATCGGTGTACATACATAAAAAAAAAACTTATCGAATATAGAACCTCCTCCTTTTTGAAGTCGGTTAAAAACTCACTCCACTTTGCTCAATCAGTCTGGTTATCAAACTTAAAATCTTAGATTTGCAGCAAAGGTCATTTGGCAAATGAAGTCTCAAATACAAATACAACTGTACATGTAGGTACAACATATTCTTTATTGACATTCCGCTATGTACTTTTTAGGTACCTAACTTAAATCTACATAACACAACATAATATCACGCCTTTATTCCCCGAAGGGTTGGGCAGAGGGTAATCGAAATCATGTAATTGCATCAAACCTCATGATGTAGGTCATATCTGCTGATATAGATTAACCCTGAATGGGGTACTTTTGGATTCAATAAAAAAAAAATTACAAGAATTAAACATGTGTTCTTAACATGAGGCATTTTAGCGCCTCAAACGAATTGCGCGGTATCGCTCGCCACGCGGTCATTTAACTTGGGGCGCTAAAATACCTCATGTTAAGAACACATGCTTACTTCTTGTAAAAAATAAAATGAGTCTAAACGTATCCCGTGCACGGTTAATCTATGTCAGCAGTACATCACGAGGTTTGAAGGAAGTACATGATTTTGTTTACACCCTGTAGTAACACCCTCATTTCGCCGTCATGTTTAAGTCCCATGTACCTAATAGGGGGCGAGCATATTGCCATCAACCGGGCACAAATCCAAACTCCGTGCTGCCACTGAGGAATTCTACACGGCAAAACCTAATAACACTGCCCGACCTGGGGATCGAACCCAGGACCTAATCAGCAGTCGCGCTTGCCACCACTAGACCAACGAGGCAGTTGATTAATTTATCATAGTTTATCGCCATAGCATTGCTTAACAGTGATAGCCTAGTGGCGTGACCGTCGGTCTGCCAAATCATAGGTCTCGAGTACGAACCCAAGGCACGCACCTCTGACTTTTCGGATTCATGTGCGTATTGTATAATTATTACTTGCTTAAAAACGGTGAAGGAAAACATCGAGGAAACCGACATACCATGCAAAAAATCGCCTTAGTATCCAGGCAGTCGCCTTTTTTGATAGCTACGAGTGAAGATTTCGACCTTGAGCATTTAGTACAAAAATATTACCATAATCTCACCATCGATTGAAACACCATAGACAATTACACAACGCATTACATTATTGAATGTTTCTTTGTTGTCATTTTTTAGCGAATCGCATCTGGGACGTGAGACTTATTCCCATCATTGTCACGCATGGGAATTTTGTACGTATGCTCGTATGTGTGGCTTATTTCTCAAGAACATTGCGCAATTTTAACTGTTGTTATGCATTACTTTAGAATGTTATGTCTGGTTTGGTATTAAGTAGCTTTTTTAATAGTTTTGAGGTTTGTAAAAAAAGATTTTTACATGAATCGTTAAATGGTTTACATTTTATCACACGATACATCAGAGATAGGAATATAATGTTATATAGTACGTACGTATAAATTAATTTTCTTTCTGTCATACGGCCGAAATGTCTTGACCGCCCTGAACTATGCAGGTTACCAACTGCGCAATAGATTTTTAGGAACAAAACGGCATTTAATTAGCATTTATCTAACATATCTTAGGTTCAGGCATTTTTCAAGGAAAGTTTATATGACAGCTCTTTTTTTAATTTGTTACTAGGCCTGCGTTTGGCCGCCATCTCGCCTGATGTTAAGCGATGATGCGGTCTACGATGGAGCACGCTTGCCCAGAAGAAACCGATTCACTCGTGACTTGAAGACACCCAGATTGTAACTGTCGGGGAACACCCACTCGTGCAGCGCATTCCACTGTTTGGCGGTTTTCACAATGAAAGTGGAATCAAAACGCTTCGTTCGGGTTTTTGGTATATCAACCATGAACCGATGGCGCTTTTTCGTGCGGGAATGGATTTGAAGTTTTCAACGAATTCCCTTTCAATTTGCAATTCTAGGCTCACGCACAGTAATTGATTCCATCCTGAGTATATTATACGCGAAATTTTGGCGAGCCTATGTTCTGGGCGGCCAAAACGCATCAGCCGTCACAGGAGTACCTTGATACACAGTAAACTGTGAAAGGATATCACTCACTTTACATACAACAAAATTCCAGTATTTTTTTATTTACCGACCACACATGAGTCTTACTTCTGGAGACAGGTAAGAGAAATGTATGTACAGTCGCGGAATGAAAGTGTTATACACCTGAAGGTCTATTTTTGCTTGCACAGTGCAAGAAAAGAACTATTTTACCGACTACGTATTGCCAACATTATAGAAAAGAAAATACTAGTATTTTTTGACAAGATATTATGGTGGCATGGTGACAGACAAGTAATGCCAATCTATTTAATCATCGATTTGATTGATGTCATGGTTTTTACAACAAAATTCCTTAAACCAAATCAAATACATTACATGGCTCTACTACGTCACATGGAGGCAAAAGGCAATTTTGATATTTGCTACCAAATAATTAAACATAATTTTCCATGCATTGGTTTTTTCCGTTCAACAGTTTGAAAAGGTAACATATGCCTGCGAAGTGGGAAAGGAATGAATTTGAAAACTGTCGAACCTTATCATACTGTACTGTACATTGGCACTAAGTAGCTAATATAACCATTCTCAACTAATTGTCGCTACAAAGAATATTATATTTAATATAAAGTATCTACAATATAAAGATCATAGTATGATCATTAATATATATTTAAGTATGTTATGTTTATTTAATATATTCGTATAATTTATAAGTGTAAATATTATTTTTCAAAAATGTTTTACAGTAATCTTTGTGTATTTTTAATTTGGTATTGCCTCACATACACAACTCAACTTAGTGCACCTACCATGTTTTTTTGTCTGCACCACCCTAAGGTCGACTGGTAGAAAATGCCTAAGGCATTAAGTCCGCCTTTGTACAAATTTTGTGCGAAAGTCTAAATAAATAGTATCTAAGTGTAATGATAGCAGTGTTAAACTTCACGCGCTCTTACTTGCGATAATATCTTAGCGCACGTTAAGTCATCTCCAGGAAATGCATTACTTAATGTGTTCACAGGCGATGTGTTTGCGGATTATTTGTGTACCTACACTTTTATCTTTAAGTAAAACTACAATATCATCTGTTGTAAAGTAGCTAAAATTTTATAGGCCCGTTTTGTCGGCTGTCAGATCAGTACATTTTATGTCGAAATTGAAATCACATGTTCTAATCTGACAGCTTTCAAAACGGGCCTATTAAATTTTAGCTACTATAGTATTAATTTATACTTAAACATTCACTTACGGGATAACTTCCGTGATTATAGTTTGATTTGAGTTCCCGATATTTCGACAAGAAAGAGGGTAGACAGATTTGTCTGCTCTTAATAATTATTTTATTTTAAGTTTTCATCCACCCGCATTCTCCAGTTTACCCGCGATCATGGCGCTTGCAACAGCGTCGAAATATCGGGAACTCAAATCAAACTATAATCACGGAAGTTATCCCGTAAGTGAATGTTTAAGGGCGGATACGACCAAACAGGAATAAATTTTACTCTCGGAGTAATTCGCTACTTACTCAAGAATAACTCAATTTCACGTTTAACCAACTACAATTCGAGGAATAACGAGTCTATTTAGGAATAGTCACTATACCGCCGTCAGGCATAGATTAGGATAGCTTATTCCAAGAATAACAAAATGGCGTCCTATTGTTTTAAGCTGTAATTTCAACTCAACACAAGGTACCTATCGTTCCAAAAACATATACTGCAACGTTTAAATAATTTGATTGAAGATAGTGATAGTGTTTTGGAAGTTATTAGACGTCCAAGGTGGATAAAAGAGAGAATAGATTTAATTGAATATTATGATTATGAGGACTACGTTTACGCATAACGTCACTCATTTTATAAATATGATTATCTAAACTTGCAAAACGCGAAAATAAATACCACATGAACCAAACCGAACCGACAAGCAAAAATTCAAACATTTCAAATTATACAGTATATTCCTATATAGTTTGTGAATTATACTGAGAATATTGACATTGACCGCAACTTTTCCACTCTATAATACGACAAATGAGAGTTGTCATGCGTTTTGCTTCTACACTCTCCCGTTTGTAGAACAACGTTTTTTGTCGGGTATTACATTCGCTCACCACATGTTCATATTCACTCCGCTATTCGCGAGTAACTATTCCAAGTATAGTTATACGTTAGATTGCATGGAAAAATGACTGTTGATTTATTCGAGAATAAAATCATGGAATAAATTATTTCTGGTATAGTTACTCGTGTATAAATTCGGGTTTGGTCGAATCCGCCCTAAGTACCTATATTTAAAAACCGTGAAAGTTTAAAATAGTATTAATTTATTTATAATGCGTATCTGAGATAGCAAACTTAAAGTTGTCAAAGGAACTTTTGTCACCGTCGCGTCGTCATGCTTCGATGGTAGGTAGTAAATTAGTACTGATTACGGTGCATTTATCGTAATTACGGTGCACATGGCAGCACTGGACTTAACCTTCCGCCCGTGAGGATTTGACCAGGTAAAAAAGGAGATTACTTATCTGCGAAATGTCCAAGGATTAAGGCTCATTTACACGGTGCAAGTTTCTTGAAGCAAGTCTCATGCTATCTTTGTCTTTCTCTCCGACAAAAACAGAGATAGCATGAGACTTGCTTCAAGAAACTTGCACCGTGTAAATGAGCCTTTACTCACATTGCCATTCAAAACCAACCTGAAGAGCGTTTCAATCCTTATTTTGGTGAATTGATCTTCATTTTGTAGATTAAAGTCGTGAAGAAAGTTCACCAGTAAAACTATTAATAACTATAATTTACTTCTTACTATTAATTTACTGTAAATGGATGGCAATGTTTTTAAGGGTGGTGGGATGGTGGTATTTGCGGACTGTACATGACGTATTGACTTTCAAAAAGCACAAATTCTAGTCCATCTTTACATAGTATAAAACAAAGTCGCTCCCGTTGTTGTCTGTCCCTATGTATGCTTAGATCTTTAAAACTACGCAACGGTTTTTGATGCGGTTTTTTTTAATAGATAGAGTGATTCAAGAGGAAGGTTTATATGCCCCACACTAGTATCTACATTGCACCCGTGCGAATTTTGAATAAATAAGATTATTATTTTGAGTTTTACACTCAATAATTGACATCACATAAGTATTAGGTTTTTTAAAAGCAAATAACATTTTGGCAAAGTGAACAGAAAAGTTGATGTCTGGACCAATTTTCTAACTTCTTCTGAAAGCAAGCCAAGACAAGATCTGACGCCATATCTCCCGTTCCCAAACCACGATGGGAAAATGTAAACAAAAGTTACATTCATTAATCTTAGAGAGAAACAGTGGAGTTTCAAGGCTTTTTCCCAAAATATTAACTATGCAGTGTGCAAACAATAGACAACCTTCACGCCTGCGACTCTTGGGAAACAAAGGGTAGGCAGGGGCTTGGAAATTATCGTAATGTTGTTAAGACTAGATGTGCAATGACTTCTAGAACCGTCTGCACAGTTAACATGGATTAATAAACGTTTATGATGTGACAAAAAGGCACTTGACTTCTAGGTCGTTCTATCTTCATCTAAGCTAAGTTTGAAAGCTTACGAACTCCAAATATGTAAGCCAAATATTTACAGAGCTTTTAGATGTATCGTATTTATAATAATCTATACTAATATTATAAAGATGAAAAGTTTGTTTGAACGCGCTAATCTCAGGAACTACTGGTTGGAATTGAAAAAATATTTTTGTTGGATAGTCCATTTATCGAACTAGAGCACCTACGTGCATGGGGCCAGCTAAAGACTGTGGAGGTGTGGCAGTTATGAAGCTTTTTAGTTTATCTATACTAATATTATAAAGCTGAAGAGTTTGTTTGTTTGTTTGAACGCGCTAGTCTCAGGAACTACTGGTTGGAATTGAAAAAATCTTTTTGTGTTGGATAGTCCATTTATCGAGAAAGGTTTATATAACATCACGCTGCGACCAATAAGAGTGGAGCATAAATGAAAAATGTTGCAAAAACGGGAAAAATGTCCACCCGTGCGAAGCCGGGACGGGCCGCTAGTCTTCAAAATAATATTGAGTTAGTTGACAAATTATCTACTTACGCGAACCCCACGGATTAGCATCCAACTTAAACTTACTCTTAGTTGTGATCGGTACATCTACTAAACTTCTAGTGTTACAAAATTTGTGCGTGTTTACCTCAACTCATCTCACTCATAACTCTAACTTACTACTTCTAACTTATACTGCAAGTGTAAGGTGCCTACTACTACAGAATCTTACAATAAGAGTTTATAGGAAACTAGTGAACCGCCCCGGCATCGCACGGATGCAATGTAGATACTAATAGAATAGAATAGAATAGAATATACTTTATCGTACACCAAAATTGTAACACAGCTCTTATACAATAACAAACATTAAAGGGTACAATGGCGGTCTTATCGCTGATAGCGATATCTACCAGACAACCTTTGGATGAACAGGAAGTCAATGAATAATATAGAGGGGGTAGTCCATGGTGTACTGCACTAATGTGGGGCATATGAACCTTCCTCTTGAATCACTCTATCTATTGCTGAAAACTGTATTAAAATCCGTTGCGTAGTTTAAAAGATCTAAGCGTACAGACAGCGGGAGCGACTTTGTTTTATACTATGTAAAGATTCAACAAATATAAAGCATGTTATCAAAAGAGTGTGAATGAAGTAAAGTGATGGAAGTGTACTTTGCCATTCTTCTCTTAATTATTACTTTAAGCGTGTGTCATAAGGGGGACAGCGCGAACGCAGTCCCCCACTATCAAAAATTACGCGTCCGAGTTACCCGCATTAGGGGTAATCGTAGGGGTCAACCCGTCCGCAGTGCAATGGGCGGACCTCGCCCTAGGGGAACCACCTTCATGATCACGGTTTCCCCTACGCCAGGTAAGTATGAATTGGGCACAGTTTTCCGCGAGGGTCGTTAAGTGACGGAAAATCTTAACACCGCAATTCAGGATTTGGACGAGAGGGTACAACGCCATCTAGTTACAAAAATGGAAACAGGAGCAGACACATGGGGTAGAAACCGGCCACGTATTCCAGACATAAATAACTCTTTCAATATCACAATGGAATTATAACTGAAAGGGTAAGAAGTGATTTGTTCGTACCATTCCATTGTACAGTAGAGAAATAAATAGGTTCGTCAGTCTTCAAATTCATTCCTTTCCCACATCGCGGGCACATGTTACCTTTTCAAACTGTTGAATGGAACAGACCAATGCATGGAAAAATATGATTAATTATTTGGTAGCAAAAATCAAAATTGCCTTTTGCGTCCAAATGACGTTGTAGTGCCATGTAGTGTCTTTGATTTAATTTAAGGAGTTTTGTTGTAAAAACCACTACCTCAATCAATTCGATGATTAAATAAATTGACATTACTAGTGTCTGTCATCATGTCACCATTATAATTTGTATTTTTAATATGCTGTCACAAAATACGTGTATTTTCATTTCTATAATGTTGGCAATACGTAGTCGGTAAAATAGGTTGTTTGTTGCACTGTGCAAGCAAAAATAGAACATTTTCCTTTCCTACTGTACCTAAGACTTTGTTCTAAAAATGGCTCAAGATAATTAGGTATGTGTATGTGTATCACTGCTATCGAATATTCTAGATAAATGAGGGGCTCGTGACTAAATAACAACCGCACGTATCATACGACTTCCAAGGTTAAGCTGCGCTTGCCGCGGTCAATCCGTGGATGGGAAACCGTTCGTTACACATTGGTCCCTTCGTGGTTTGGAGAGCATGTTAAACCTTCGGTCACGGGTGTCATTACAATACGTATGACAGTCGTTATGGGTAGTCAGAAGCCCGAAAGTCTGACAACCGGTCTAACCTTATAATATCGGCATTGCCCAGTTACTGGGTTACGGAGGTATGATGGCAGTCGCTCCGTGTAAAATACTGGTATTCAGCCGCATCTGGTTAGACTGGAAGCTTACCCCAAAATAGTTGGGAAAAAGGCTAGGAGGATGAGGATCTAGATAAATTTACAGCATGTCAGACAGAATCGCATTTAGGACTTTGCTGTACTTAAAGCCACAATATAGCCGCCGGCACGTAACTTGGCAAGAGTAGAAAAGAGAATTCCTCTCCTTTCCTCTAAATACACATATTTAAAAAAAAGACTATAACCATAGAATACTGACAAGCAATACAAGTGACCATTTTTTGATGCACTAAGTGTACATGCGCAAACTTACTCTCACTACGCCAAAACATTGCCAAGTTACGTGCCGGCGACTATACCAATGATGCATACATACATAAACTCACGCCTTTTCCCCATGGGGGTAGGCAGAAACTATAGAACGTCACATGCTACGACCCTTACATACTCCTTTCGCTTCATCCACATTCATACATCTGGTCCTACACGCACGCCAGTTGAGAATACTACGCACCTGTCCTTTTTGAAGAACATCACCAATAACATCGATGTATGTCCTCTACCGGCGTTTCCATTGACATCCGCCTTATAAATTCCTTTGATGCAAAGTTTAATAATACTTTCTTTATCTTTTACTCTAAGATTGTCGTGCAAGTGGAAGCGTATCTAATGTAGAGCATCAATTATTATTGTGTACAACGGAAGTTGCGATACGGTGTTTTATATTACACACATATGATTATAATTCTTGGACAATTCTCCCACTAAACTGTCTTTCACGGTCGAAGACCACATCCCGTCATTTAGAATTTAGTTATTCGTATGTTTGTATGAAGATAGCATTTTTACGTTTTATAGATGTTGGATCATTGAATATACTATAACATATGGGATAATACTAATGTAAACGATTACATAAACATACATAACATCACGCCTTGTACTCACGAAGGGTTCGACAGAGGTGTTTTTAGTACACCCTCGTTTCGCCAGTTATGTTTAAGTTCCATGTAATAGAAGGCGAGTCTATTGCCATCAACCGCGCACACATACAAACTCCGGGCTGCTACTGAGGAATTCCACATGGAAAAACTCAATTACACTGCCCGACCTAGGGATCGAACCCAGGACCTCACGATCAGCAGTCGCGCTTGCCACCACTAGACCACCGAGTAAAGTAACTATCTTTTCAGTTAACTTTTACAACTTGATAGTTAACGGTCTTGTTATTTAACTAAGGTTTTCGACAATTAAACGACTTGAAATCAAACAACAAAACTAGATTTTTAAATCGTTTCATTACCACAAAATTTACATAAAAAAGTACTATTTACATTACATGAGTATTCTATTAAAACATTTGAATAAATATTTACCTCAATGTCTCTGTGGCCGCTTTTCATTCATGGAACCCTCCTCGCCCAGGATCTGGATGTTCCTCACTTGTTTCCTGGGCGGGGCGGCCGTGGTCAGCTCCGTAGGTGGCGCAACCGTGGGCATGAAGTCAGGACTGATGGCCAGAACCAGCATCTTCAACAACAAAGCCTCTCTTATTTCTGGTGGGAGGAACTCTGGCATTTCCTCGATATGGTTGGAGGAAGAGCCAGCTGTGTCATACGGCCGGGTATACAATCTCCTTCTGGGGACATATCGCTGACTCTCATACTGATTGTCGTAACCCTGGTTCTGGTACTCCTGCCTGTACTGGTCGTACCGGTAATCGTAGCGGTCGTCATCTTGGTACCGCTGGTATCGGTAGTCATTCTCTGGGCGATACAAAGGCGGTCCAGGCATCATCTGATCCATCAAAACTTGCAACTTATTCTGCCGTAAAATCAGAATGTGAAGCAAGCGGCGCAAATCTCTGGTACTCACTGGGGCTGCGATAGATGTCATCTCTTCCACAGGGTCGTATCTTGGCTGGAAGAGGGCTGGTCTCTGGTAGGGGTTCACAAAGCGGCCTTGATAGCCCTGGAGAGGCACTCCTCTGTCGTCAACAGGAATTGGTATGATTCTTGTCACTGGTCTCACTTCGTAAGGTTGGGAGGTCACTTCTGGAGTCGGTTGGGCTCTCTGCGGGTGCTGCGATGTGTCCTTCACATAATGAGGCTCCAATACTTTGTTCTGAAATTCGTATTGTAGAAAGGGCCGCGTGTTCCCGATAGGCACAGGGGATCCAGGGTTGTCTCTCAAATATTCTCGTGTACGGAAATGGACAGCCGCTGGCGGTCTTCTGTAAATAGGCTGCTGGTACACTTGGTCATCATCCCTTTGAGGCTGGATATGAACAACTGGCACTGCGTTTGTGGTCACTAAATGGTCTTGATCGAAAACACGACCTGTACTGGCTTCGATTGTGGTCTCCTGCTCCTGGATAGGCACGTCCTGGTATTGCTGCTGGATTTTCTGTCTGGCGGCCACTAAGGAGTGTATAGGCACTAATCTCGGTCGAGGAGTCGTTGTCGTGAATAGAGGTCGAACAGTACCCATAGAGAGATGGCTTCCATACACATCAGTTGAATCATCACCCACTGATTGTTGCAAGCTGACCATACGAGGGTTGGGGCTGGTTCCACTTAACTCACGACGGATAGTATTCGCTTTGTTAGCGTCACTTTCTTGATCTTTCTCAGTAACATGTTCGTAGACCGGCTTCAGAGTCACGGGAATTTTCATTGTTGTTTGTTTTGTAATCAAATCATCTCTCACAGTCGCCGGCATCGGTTTTAAGATCTGCGTCCGCGTTTTTACGTCGTCAACTTTCGGTTTGTACAAGCTCAAGATGTTTGTGGTCGTTTCTTCAAGCTTCTGAGTTTCTGTTGTGCTTTCCACATGGGGGGCTCTAGTTGAACTGGCATGCACTCGTCTTCTTGGTATTGCTTGGATCACTGTTCCTCGCGTGGTATATGACCCTCTTGTAGGATACACTACAGTAGCCAAAGGTCTTCTAGTAGTTGATGACACTGTCTTATTCACCCTCACAACCATAGTCGGAGTACTTGGAGTTGTACTAGTGGAAACCGGAACTGGTGTACTATCACTTGAAGATGTATACGTCACACGTTTGATCTCGCCATCCTGGTCGATATAACCGAATGTGCCCTTAACATTGCCAAGGACGTCCTTATTCTCGATCTTAAATGTTCCATCGTCAGCTTCATATCCGATAGTATATGAACCGTCGTCGTTTAGCCGTCGGATCTGCTTGACGATTTGGACCTTCTTAGGATCAGCTGTTTCGCTAGCTTTAAGGATCTCTTTGGTGGTATTTGTTGGTGACTCTGTCGTGGCATCTTTGGTGGAGTTGGTCGCAGCTGCTGTTGTAATGCACGCGATGATGATGAGGACGATCATCTCGTCAGGCGGGTTGTCGGCATGTCGACGGTACGGCGGCGCCGCGCCCGCGACTCCCCTATATAAAAATATCGCCCCACTCTCAAAGCCACCGTGCGAATATTGCGCAAGCGCCACTATTGTTGTCATTTCATTATCTGAAACGGAAAATCTTTTTCTCTTTAGCTACACTTGTGCTGTAAGCTCCCAATTGTTTAATTGTCCAAATAGTTTTGTAAAATAACTTGTATGTGGACAGATTCGCTTTTTAGGGCGTTATAGATTTCGATGCTGCTGTTATTTTAATTGTTCGATTGTTTCTGTCTATGGCATGGTTGGACGGAGGCTGTCTGTTTGTCAGTCTACTCCCACGGTAGTCAAAGTCAAATTCGTAATAACCACTTGCGGTTTTTAGGTCATGCCAATGTTAATTACTTCCATAGATGCTAGAGTGTGTATCAACATTGAAATGTATGTACTCGAAGTAAGTTCATTATTAACTTCAATAGTTTGTTTCATAAGATAACATAACACCACGCCTATATTCCCCGTAGGGTTGGGCAGAGGTGTATATTAAAACCCTCAATTCGCAGTTATATTTAAGTCCCATATAATAGGGGACGAGACTATTGCCATCAACCGGTTACGAATCCAAACTCCGGAGTTTGGATTTCCGTGTGGAATAAACCCAATAATACTTTGCCTGACCTGGGAATCGAACCCAGAACCTCATAATCATCAGTCGCGCTTGTCACCGCTAGACTATCGTGGCAGTTAACAACAATAAGTATATATTCAAAGTTAACTGAAAGAAAACTTACGGATGACTATTTTTCTTATTCAATTACCATTTTACCATCAGCTTCTTGGTATGAAAGCCTACGACCATTATCTGAATCAATACCAGACATTACCATTGTAGTAGCCATTGGCCTCTGAAACTACTTCGCGAATGAAGCGATTCAATTCATTCACCTTGCTACTCAAACTGACAGGTGATCCATATCAGAGTTCTCACGATATATTCATATATTCATTTTTGTTTGTTAGTAATTATAACGAGTAGACCACCTAGTAAGACTAGTGATAGTGCAGGCGTGGTTCGTGAAATCTGGGGTTCGATTTCGAGATTTAAAACAAGGATTTATGGGTTATTGTCTGTGCTTGTTTTAGAGCTATATTAAACTATCATAGAAATATGATCAGAGATGTAAGAGCTATTTTTATATGAAGAACCTATGACGGTATAATAATATGATTCATATTGTCTATTATGATCATAGTTAAGGGATCTTATTTGACAGCAAGCGTACATATGATCATATCCGTCTAACCTCAATAATTGTGTCAAAATGACAACGGAAAACACGGCTTAATCGTTATCCATCTTGATTAAGTATGACGTTTATATGATCATAAGTGTAATAATGTAAAGATGAAGATCAGCATCATTTAACTATGATCATACAATTTGACTGATATAAAATCATATTTGTATGTTAAATATATGATAGTGTAATTGGGGCCTTACTGCTCTATTCCTGTGTCAAAATCTACGGTGGCGCGCGTATCTTTTTAACCGACTTCCAAAAAGGAGGAGGTTACTATGTTCGTCTGTATGTATTTTTTTTTGTGTATGTACATCGATATTTTCGCTAATTGTGAACCGATTTTGATGATTATTTTTTTAATGGATAGGGTATACTTCGAAGTTGGTCTCATTTAAATTTGGTGAAGATCTGATGAAGAAATTCGGAGATAGACAATGGAACTCCTCAATGACGAACAGTACGCATATTGTGATGATGTGATTATGTTACGAGCAGCGTCTTTAGTAGGTCCAACCAAGTTTTAATTAGGGCCACTAAATTGAAAAAAATAAAAACATATTTTACAAAAAATTTAAACCGACTTCAAAAAAGAATAAAATAATTAACATATAAAATTAACAGTTTCAGAAGTCGGTGCCTTCAATTTGGTTCAGCGTAGATTAGCACCGACTTCTGAAACTGTTAATTTTATATGTTAATTATTTTATTCTTTTTTGAAGTCGGTTTCAATTTTTTGTAAAAAATGTTTTTATTACCTTCCGTCTCGAGTCAACTGCACGAACATAGTTCCAATGTATGGTGAGTCAGTAAAGGCAATTTAAATATATTATATTTCTTATTAATGGGCTACCGTATCAAACATTTTGGTAGGCTTTAGTTTTCCCACCCCGTTTCATTCTCATTCAAAGCCTCTGCGTACCAATATCATAATGCCTTTTTTTACAGATAAATTTGACTTTCGCAAGAAGTGCCTCTGTTTTTATCAAACCAAAAATACCAAATGAAAATTATAATAAATAATAATAAAATTTATTTAAAAATATTTTACAATAATGGGTAGTAAAGTCTTAAATTATGATTAGTTAGTAAAAAAAGCTGATAAATAACTAAAATATATTAATAACAGATGCAAAAAATGATTACGCGACATGGATGTTTAATTTACCGACCTGCCCTAATTAGGTTTATTCAAACCTGTGTTACAGGCCATCACTTCACAATATAATTGAAATAGGACAGTAATAGAGTTCATATTGAGTAAAACTAGAAAAATATATCTGCACTGAGTATGAAATAAGCAAACTTCGGGTAATATACTTAAGAACTATTTTATAGGTAATTAATACTAATTGATTTAAAAATAATTAGTTGGGGCATTCTTCGAAAAATATTAACAAAAATTGAGAACGTTATTAGCATCATCCCAAAGTTAAGAATGCAGATGTTTAATACTATAATTATGATAATGAAAACTCAAACTATACCGCTGCCGTCAAGCAATAAGACAAGAATAAAAACAATCTGACAATACTATAACGTTAACAACCCGGGAGAAGAATGATTTGTTAAAATAATGTTAAAAAAATTCGAATATTCACCCAGCTACTTTACGATTCAAAAACCAATCACACTTATTTTCAGGAAAGTGTTCCAAATGTACGTTGTTATACCAAAATTAGAGCTTAATAAAGAAAACTAGAATATCCAAATAGATCATTATAAAAACATCAACAACTTATTAAAAGCACATAATGAATCTTTGTGCATTAACAATGACGATTGTGGCTTACATGTTATTGTGCTTGTGAATGAGGTTTCCCACGGAATGGTTGCAAATGTAGTAGGTACTTATAGTGAAGGGCCTTAAATATGAATTTGTTAATTTGATTCTACTTATACGTAGAAAACAACGAGGACAATACAGTTTCAGATGAGATTAAACCCTACGTTAACTGAATTCACCTAACTCATGATTCATGATAGACTGCAGTCACCACAACTTGTAAGTGCGGTCCTAAGTTAAGAATAAGCCAACCAATCATTTAGTGTTTAGCTGCGATCTAACAGGTGTCCTGTTATTTCAACGAAAATCAAAAACGCTTGCCTATAAGGTGGTCGGCCTTTAGTCCATACAAACGTATTCCTCAGTTTCCTCCTTAGATAATGTCACTAGAGCAAATATTTTTTACCATATGATATATATCTACCACTACTATCTCCCTATGTTTTGTTTTTTTCAGTGAATTAATTATTAAAAGAACTAGAAAGCTATAAGAGCTTTGTTTGCGAGTGGTCCATATTTCATTAAAAATTCATTGAAAAAAGAACTAGAAACGTTTAAACTTTACAAAAATCGACCGGTTTTACTACCGTTTTCAAAGTCTGGCAAACAAATTTGACGAATATAAAAAATAAAAGAAAAACACACAGACATAACCAAAGTCTTTCTTAAATTATCAGAAAAAAATATTAAAATCGGTCCAGATTTGAAGAAGGAAACAGGGATATACAAAAGTACGATTTCGCTAACATTGAACAGGAGAAATCAATTCGAGATGCAGGTGTCTCTTTCGCGCTCAATTGGGAAGGTTTGCGGGAGGGGTGGGATGGAAATAGATCGCAAAAACCTATTTAAATTATTAATATTTTGCAGCCCGCATTTTCTCTTAACATGGTATGGCTAGACATGGTTAGGTTAGGTTGTGGTTATTTTTTTTAAGACTTGAAATTCCTTCTGGGGCCGATCTGACATGGTAAGGTTAAGTTAGAAGGCTAAGGCGGCTTGTCAAATTTGATAAAATCCGAATCACGATTTGCTGCTCTATTACTAATATTTCTGCAGATATATCACAGTACTTGCTGATCAATCACTTTGGAACTGGTTTAGAAAATTAATTATAAAATGATATTTAATATAAACGTGATTTTGCCAAAAGAATCCAAATATTAAATGAAAAATGTATAAATTAATAAATATCGTGCGAAACGTTTGTAAAGAGAAGCATTTGCTAAATGAATGTTTGTAAAGTGAATGTATATAAAATAAAAAAATTGCGGAATAAGGTGTTTGTGAATTCAATAGTATATTTCATATACGATTTGTTGGTTGTAAACTAAAAAAATGTCAATAGCGTTTTGGTGAAACATTAATGAACCAATCTAAGGGCATAGATAAATTTATTATTCATTATATAGGGCCTGCATTCCTGAATTCAACGTTATGTGGAGAATTATAGATAGTGCCTCAGGAGGAAATACGGGATAGGCTTCTTTTTAAGCAAACGACGAGAATAGGTACGTAAAGATTTCAATCATTAAATGCATCAAGGAAGTATTTCTACTATATTTTTCTATTTACGCCTTGAGTTCTTTTATTTTTTTTAACCTCAAATTTTTCTTATTTTATTCTTGAACAATAATTTGCACCTGCCATGTTATCTCTTCACCACCTTTGGTTGACTGGTAGAGAATGCCTAAGGCATTAAGTCCGCCTTTGTACTTTTTTTGTTGCATAAAGTTTAAATAAATAAATATACTGTGCCATCTATAAACGAGATTTGTGTTGGGTACTTGTAAGTACCCTATATATTACTATACCTACTCTTTGCTTGTAAGTAAACATTTGTTGTGCATACTGTCATGTATTTAATAAATCAGTTAGCAAAATCGCTTGTCTATTATTACGCTATACGTAACTATTTAAATTGGAAGGTTCTGCTCTCCATCTACCAACGAATACAGCGCCACCTGGTTTTAGACGCGAGAACTTTTCTAGAATTTGAAAGTTACTTCGACTCTTTATATTCCAACATTGTATCTATGGAACATGATACAGTAGCTACTTTGTAGTTGAGTTTCAAATACATCACGCTAGAGGTCGCTTCAACAATATCAATGTGTACACAGTGGCGGGTATGTTCTTCTACTGTTCTAAGGGTCGCGGGTGCGATTCCCTTATCAATTATTATGGCTGGGTGTTTTTGCATGTGAGATAAGTGTCTGTGTCCATTCCACATGATACTTCGTATGGTACATAAACTGCCAACGTACAAGCAAGACTTAATAAGGAATGCGCAAAATACCCCTCTTCCTCACATATAATATCATGTGCGGTCTAATTAAGGAACTATGTAGCTTCAAACGAAATTGTGGCTACACGGCGCTGTCATCTTACCACACCTTATGCGGGTCACTCACATTCGCACGAATACGCGAACCCACAAGTTTGGGACTGACATTCGCAATGACTATGCGAACATTTTCCATACAAAACGGAAAACATTCGTACAATGTACGAATATTTGC
The DNA here is from genome assembly GCA_910594945.2 of Amphipyra berbera. Classification (NCBI taxonomy): domain Eukaryota; kingdom Metazoa; phylum Arthropoda; class Insecta; order Lepidoptera; family Noctuidae; genus Amphipyra; species Amphipyra berbera. The sequence continues at coordinate 20,769,688 of OU343126.1, forward strand.
GCGCATGTGAGTGACCGTGGTTACTATCAGGGTACATTAAAAGAGCCTCCACGAGTGACTATACTTAAGTATGTCCTGCGCAACGTCTTTTTTTTAATCCTCATGGATGTCCCTCGCCCGGGGAAGGTGCGGGGGCCTGCCGGACTCTTACCGGCTATAAACCAACGGTGTTCCTCCTCCTGACCGTTCAGCCGGGGTCGCGGGATTCGCAAAAGCATGCACCGCAACTCCAGCAGGTTCCGGTCCGCCAACCCTTGGCGGACCTCTCTTCTGTGGGGCCTTGGCCTACATCCTCCTGAGAAGCGCGCACGGAATACTGCGCGCTGCCTTATCGCGCCTGTTACTGGTCGGGCGGCAGGTCCTCTAACCCGCGCCTGCAGGCCACACACTAGGGTGGCTGGAGGTTGTCACGTACGCGCGCACTCCGGTGCTCGGTGCGTCTGGCGCGGGAAGGGAGAAGAGCTCACCGCTCCCTCTCCCTCTCCGCTTCCTCCTTGGTCGCCATCACCTACCTCCTCGCAAAAGGAGGCGATGGCTTCCCACGCATATGTCCTGCGCACCCTGGGCAGTCAACCGCACCTCCAACCTTGCTGACTGCCTTACTTTACACTACGGCAATCACACCTTACGTTCATTCTGGAGCCTCCACGAGTGACGATACCTAAGTATATCTGGCGCACTCTGTGCAGTCAGCCGCACCTCCAACCTTGCTGACTGGGTAATCTTTTCACCACAGCATGAGCTATCCTATACAGCTCATGCCGATGACATGACATGAGAGTGAGACCTTACTTTTCACCATCTACCAATATCTTCAGGATTATCATCCTCGATACTCCAACCCTATCATGTGAGCTGGTTTGTTCTGACCCGCACATAAACTCGTATTGAACTCAAACCCTCTTGCAGGGAAGGGAAACGTTCTACCGGTAGGCTATCACCGTCCACATTGTTAGACAATTAGGTTTTTTTTTGAAGTCCTAGATTTCAATTGTCTTTGGCTCCTCCATCACAATTAGTGAACTATGGTCTGAGTTAAAATATGTTTTCCTCTTTGGTAAATATTTAAGCCTTTTTGTGGGACCTTAGGGTAATCTTAGCGTATCGGCATTGCCCAGTAACTGGGCTGCGGAGGTCTGATGGCAGTCGCTCCATGTAAAATACTGGTATTCAGCCGTATCTGGTTAGACTGGAAGCTGACCCCAACATGGTTGGGAAAAAGCTAGGTAGAAGTGGGCCTACCACCTCTGCCTTTCCCTTCGCACATAGGCGTGATAGCCATGTTGTAATATACGTGGAAAAGTATTTCTTAGAAATATGAAAGCGGCAACTCATTTGACTATTATCGGATTTCTCCAATAAAAATGCGGAAGGCTCGTGACTGTGCGCAGGCGCAACATGGAAACTAGTAAATTATGAGTGAGTTAATTATTGAGTAGTAACTCTGCTGATGTAGGCTTGGTGATCTAGTTATGTAAGGTAGGTGTTGGCAAGTAATTATAATTCATAATTTGACGTTATTCTTTTATGGATAAGAACTTACTGTACTTTCTAAAAATCTGTATTTTTAATCGATAAATGGTCAAAACTTTTTGTAGTGGTGTGACCATCGGACTGCCAAGTCATCGGTCTCGAGTTCGAATCCAAGGCACACACCTCTGACTTTTCGGATTCATGTGCGTATTGTATAACGGTGAAGGAAAATATCGTGAGGAAACCGGCATGCCTGTGAGATATTTCTCGACGGCATGTGAAGCCAAGTCAGAGGCACATGGACGGTACAAACTCTGTCACCAGGTTAGTCACATACCACACAAAAAGAAAAAAAGCTTAAGTAAATTTATCAAAGCAACTGTTAAAGGAATTTTCAGTTGTTGAGTTAACTTTATCCAAAACATTTTATTTAAATGCGAAATATTTTTTTGGAAAGCTTTAATTTCATAAAGTGTTATAATGTTCTAACAAGTAGGTAGTCTCCAATTTTGATAGCCTCGTGTTTTTGGGTTTACATCAAGTTATCCTTTATACTTACAAATACTTTTCCAAATTGACTCTGTTAGAATAGAATAATTAAAAAGGGTTTTCACTCTGTCTACATTAAAAACTAATCGATTTTCTTTATTTTGTGAAAAACTGTTAAGTTCCACATTAAATTAACAAGATTTTTAATAAAGAGATAACTACCTGAGATAGTCTGGGTGTGAAAGATGCAGGATTAGATGTAATTGCGAAGTTGGGAGAGGTTGCAAGTCTAGCAGCGTACTGCGATAGATTGAACTGATTGATTATACATTAACATCTGTTCATATTTCATAATACAACTGCGTTTCGCACGGTTTTTTACTTGTTTAATAATTCTTCACCTTCACTGCTCGCTTCAGTGAGCAGAACCGATTGTAATGTTATTACATCAGTAATATTGAGGTTCAACAACAAATCAATACACAGAATGTTATAAAAAATATAATTTATTATTAAAACAAAAAATATTACAAATGATCATTTGTAAGTTTTTACAATAACGCGCGTCGAGGACTGTCTCGCACGAAAGTCATTCCATCCGTTACAATATTTATTTTATACTTAAAACACTATTTACTAATATTACATTAAGGTACTGATTAGACACAGCGTATTATGTACACGGGCGGAGACCACCACTGTCCGTCCATAAACACTAGATATAAACATACACACTTTCGCACTCGATTATACTATTCGACCAATCGTAGACTTGTACATTGCTTATGGCCTTACCTGAGACTGTTGCTGACTGGTCGATAGCGATTAACTAGCTCAGCTAAGTTAGCTCTATGGACTAAAACTGGATGCCGTGCCCTCTGAGGAACGCGTCAATCTGTCCAGAGGACGCGGAGTCTCCGCGGGGCGCCACGTAGTAGAACTGCGCAGGATTTCCCTCCTGTCCTTGGGATGATACTTGTAGTCTTTGGGCCTGCGCCCTCGCAGCTGCGCGATCTCTCTGCAGCTGGGTCTGTTGCAGCTGCTGCTGCTGAGCGAACAGTTGCTGCGAGTTCTGGAACTGGTTCTCAGATTGCTGCCTCTGGTACACTTGTTGAGGATTCTGCAACTGGTGTCTGTACAGAGGCCCGCTGGGAGCAGCAGAAGAAGGTACTGACGGTAGCTGAGGAGATGGCACGAACGGCCTCGGTTGTTGTTGAGGTGTAGCTACGTAAGGCTGCAGTCTCTGGTTCAAGTTGAGCTCTCCCTTAGTCTGAGGTAAGGTCTGGAACAGCTGGGTGTTGTACGACCCACTTGAAGGGTCGTAGACCAGCTCGGTGGAGTACAGAGGGTTGCCACTAGGAGACGGGGCCGTCGGCGTAGCCTTCGTAGGGTTGGCACCAGCAGCGGTAGTCGACTGCAGTTGTTGTTGTTGTTGGTTTTCACGGTGGAATTTGGCAAACTCAGCAGCAAAGTCGATTTGGCCTGGTCGGGACGGGCTACCGGTGGCGATAGCAGCCGGAGCGGGAGTCGGCGAGTAGTTTGGCTGTGGGCTGTACTGAATCAGAGGCTGGGGCTTAGCAGTCACTTGGACGAGCTGCGGCCTGAATGTAGTCGCTGGGGGCAAAGTTCTGGGCGATGTAACTTGTAGGGGGCGAGGAGTGATGGCGATAGGCTGAGCTTGGTAAGCGGGTCTCCTGGGTGGCTGCGGGCGTTGTACTACCCTCTGTCTGATATGCTGCAGAGGCTCCTCTTCGACTTCATCTTCATCGGCATCACGGAAATCGTTCTGGAAGAAGGTCGTGGGTGGTCGGGGGGTCGTGGGCCGGGGGGGAGCTGGTCGTCTGGGGTAGTTGGGTTCGGGGTCGTCTCTCTCAGCGGAGTCAGGGGCGTTAGGTTCCTGTTCCTCTTCGTCAGGCTTATTGGGGTCACAGGGGTTACCGGAGACGTAGGTGAACTCTCGCTTATTGCCATCGGGGTCTACGTAGCCGTACTTGCCGCGTACCACGCAGTCGGTGCCTCGCGTCTCTTCTTTGAAGGAGCCATCAGCTGCCTCGTAGCCGAATGTGAAACTACCATCGTCGTTTACCTGGAAAATATGGAATATTATATTAATGCATGTTTAACGATCCATGCCTCGGAGAACATGTTGAACCGTCAGTTCCCGGTGTCATACGAATACCTATGACAGTCGTTACGGGTAGTCAGAAGCCCGAAAGTCTGACAATCGGTCTAACCTTAGGATATCGGCATTGCCCTGTAACTGGATTGCGGAGGTCTGACAGCAGTCACTCGGTATAAAATACTGGTATTCAGCCGCATCTGGTTAGACTGGAAGCTGACTCCAACATAGTCGGGGAAAGGCTAGGCAAAACAAGCATACTTGACGATCATGAATCTTTTTTAAAGCATTGAAACATTTCATACAAGATTGAGAGAGATGAGATTATTATTTCATTTTGGATTAGTTTTGGATTGATTTTTTTCTAATTGTAAATACAGAATAAAGAATTCCTCGATAGCTTGTTATTGAAAAGGATCCTTATCTGCTGCTGAGGTTGATTCAATCTGACAGGCGAACACTATAAGGTTCAAGGTCCATACTCCTCATCCTTCTGCGAAAGCAATAAAAAGACTTCTCTTTACCTTGTTGTAGTTCCTGATAGTCTGCACGGGCGGCTGCTTGGGTCCCTCCTGGATCTGCTGCTGCTGCTGCTGCGGCTTCAGTCTGGCGGGCTGACGTTGAAGGGCTCTGGGTTCGTATTCATCGTCCAGCCTGTCTGAGGCACGGTACAGTCCATCGTACGAGTCCGCTGCTACTAGCACCACCTGGAATGAGACGGTAGAAGGGTTAAATTTTAAAAGGGTTACTTATATGTCTGAAGATAGTAAATCAATTAATTATGGGAATTTAGTAAAGTGAAAGTACTAGACAAAATAAAATATGGACGATGCTGCTGCAATTACCAACCCGCTCGACAAAGTATGACAAGGGTATCTAAGCATATACCTCTCTCAGCGCTCGTGAGGTCTGGATTCGATCTCCAGGTCGGGCAAAATGTTATTGGATGTTTTCCTGAGGAATTCCTTAGTAGCAGCACGGAGTTTGTATTTGTGCCCGGTTGATGGCAATAGGCTCGCCCCCTATTACATGGGACTTAAACATAACGGCGAAATGAGGGTGTTACTATACATCTCTGCCCAACCCTTCGGGGAATATAGGCGTGATGTTATACTATACCTCCCTCGTAATTGTTTGTAGCAGGTTGGCTACATTGAGGATATTAAGCGGGCTGTTATCAGGAGAACATTCATTGACTGACTAGCCAATAGAGTCGCTATCTATCTGAAGTTTAGCCCGACGAGAACTAAATATGGCGTGAGCCTCACCTGGTCACCAGCGGCGCGGTCTTGAGCCTGCGGTTCGTAGTCGTACTCGTCAGCGATGGGCTGCTGCAGCCGCGGCCTGGGACGAGCGCCTGCTGCCAGACCCACACATAACACTAGACTCAGAATCTGGAAGAAAGAGAGGGATCTTGTTAGATGTTTGAAGGTTCAAAGTCGTAAGAAGTAGATATATTTGTTTGGGGATGTTTTTTCCTGGGTACTTATCATCTAACTTTGTTCGATGGAAGCCTAAAACAAAGAAACTGTTCGGTTTTTAAAATGGGTCATTAGTTCATGTTTCCTTAGTATAAAACCCAACAGACATAAAGACCCAATTCTCGTTGATGATTATTATAATTACCTATATACACTATATACACTGCCGACAAACTGTCCTGCAGTTTGGCAGAGAATATGTGAAATACCCTTATGTAATTTTTGTCGAAATAAAAAAAATTGAAAATAAAAGAAATAGGTTTGTTGCTATACTCCAAACAAAACACTTTACATGCACACATTTCAAACGGCTACCTACACATTTCAAAACAGAGCAACGACATTTGCAAACACAAGGCCAATTCTCGAACAATCCATCTCCAATGTTTCGACAGTTACTAAACTGAAAATAAAACTAATGTGTCTCTATTTTGTTCTAGACTGTACAGACATGTAACTAATCGCTTGAATGTTGTGCTCAAATTAATTAAGATTGGGCAACATTGATGCTTGTAGCTCTTATTCAGCAGTGTCTACACTGTGTATAACGCTTAATAATACCGTTCAGTAGTAAGGTGCGGTTTCAAAATTCATGTCATACACTCGGGAGCAATGTATCCGGGTAACCAATATAAACAAAACAATGTTAAACAATGTTTAACAACGTTTTCAGAGTATTAAGTGCTGGTGACCTGGATTCGAAGAAGATGAATGAAAGAAGACTACGTAGCTGAGATGAGAATGTTGAGATGGATGTGTGGAGTGACGCGAATGGATAAAGTAAGAAATAATTATATTAGAGGGAGTTTGAAAGTGGCACCAGTGACAGAAAAGTTGAAAAGGAAATCATTTGTCTTGGTATAGACATGTGATTAGGAGGGGTGAAACAACAGTTGATGGATGAGAGGGAGAGGGAGACCAAAGAAAAGATGGATGGATTGTGTGAGGGAGGATATGAAAAATAAGGGAATAAATGATAAAGAGACGGCTGACAGGGAAGAATAGAAGAGGAAAACATATTGCGCCGACCACAAGTAACTTGGGACCAGGCAGGAAGATGATGAAGATGATTTTGGTGACCCCGGATTCATTACTCTCGAGTGCATATCTTTTTCCTTTACTTACATATAGGTACTAACGCCTGTACTCCTCGAAGGGGTAGGCTGGCGTTCTACTATTATAGGAGTCTATACACCCACGTTTCGGCTCAGTATTGAGTCCTATGTATAAGTGGCGACAGCGTTGGCCTTGCGGTAGAGCAAGAGGAGCGGTATCTCTAGGCGCCAGTTGGCAAGAGGCGCCAAAAGTAGATTTTTGAAAAAGTTATTAATTTTTATTTATTAAAACACTAGCGGCCCGTCCCGGCTTCGCACGGGTGGACATTTTCCCCGTTTTTGCAACATTTTTCATTTATACTCCGCTCCTAATTGGTCGTAGCGTGATGTTACCAATAACATCACATCGTGTATGCCTATAACCTTCCTCGATAAATGGATTATCCAACACAAAAATAATTTTTCAATTCCAACCAATAGTTCCTGAGATTAGCGCGTTCAAACAAACAAACAAACTCTTCAGCTTTATAATATTAGTATAGATAAACTGAAATACAATTTATGTGATGTGAAGGTGTCCACCAAAGGGCGTCGAAAGACAATCGCTCTATCCTCATCAAGGTGTAGGGCTGGCGCTGTATGGCGAGCCTATTGCTATTTTCCGGACCAAATTTCGTGCAAGGTTCGTCGAGCAACATTCAAACGTTTGTAATTCCATTCAACCATATAACCGTATTACTGAAAAATACCTAAATATTTTGCAACAATGTTCTTTTGAAACCAAATATTTAGATTCTATTAAAAGAAGGCCGCCGGCATAGGCGGAACAAATTATAAAGTTCTTAACTTTCGTTCAAGCGTGAATCCGAATTACTTCAAATATTTTGAAACTAGATGTTGCTATGCTGAAATCTGTGTTAATGGACAAAGGTTAAATGTTTATGAAACAGAATTTAAAGCTTTGATTACAAAGGCCTCTTTTATGGAATTGGCCGCGCATTCCATCGCGTAGTGTCAAAAGACAATTATCTACAACTCTAAAAACACGCGCCTAAAAAAAGTTCTAATACATCGTCTTACTAGCAGTGATAGCCTAGCGGTTGATTGATTGCCTTCCATGTCTGAAGGGTCTGAGTTCGATCACGGCCCGCACCACTGATTTTTCGAATTCATGTGTGGATCAGAATTTGATTGTCACTGGCGTTAATGGTGAAGAAAAACATCGTGAGGGAACCGGCACACCTGAGAGGGGATCCAAAAAGTTCTCGATAGTGTGTGTAGTCCAACAACCCGCACCAGGCCACCGTGGCCTTATCATTCAGACCCGTGCCCAGCAGTGGGGCAGTAATGGGTTGATTATGTTATGGGATACATCGTCTTATGTTTGAATTTTCCGCTTTACGCCCCATATCACGCATCGCGCCAAGCTCCGCGTCTCTATACACGAAGCCTTAGGCTAGATTAAACATAAACATTTGCAACACAAAGTATATGACGGAACGGTCAATTTATTCATGTATGATGAGTTTATTTTACGTGGTATTAAACAAAAGGTAAATCTTTGTTTGAGATCCGTAAATTTAATACTAAATAACTGCGCTTGCGATCTCTACACGAATGAGGCGGTAACACACTAATGTGTAAACGCGAAAGTTAGTCTGTCTGCCTATTTGATACTTCTGCACGACTAAACTACTGAACCAATTTCGATAAAACTTGTCACAGAGATAGCCTGAAATCCGGAGAAAGACATAGGCATTTAAATGTTTTCATCGATATGTGCAACCCACCCGTTCTAACCTACGGTGCTCAAACTTGGTCACTTACACAAGAACAAAAGTCCAAACACAAGATTTGCCAACGAGCAACGGAGCGTAGTATCCTCGGTGTTAAACTAATCGATCGTGTTAGAAACACCACACTGCGCTCTATAACGCAAGTAGCAGATGTTAGAGAAAAAACAGCCAAGATTAAGTGGGAGTGGGCCGGTCATGTCGCTCGAATGCACCCGGAGAGGTGGACAAAGATCGTCACTCACTGGACGCCTTAAGGACATAGGCATAAGACATATTTTTATCAATATACCGAAGCCGCGGATTCTTCCCAAGGAGGGTTGATGTCAGGCAGGCGGCCGCTCATAAAACAATAAGCCAAAACCTGTAACAACATGGATTTATGAAATACATATTGTGCCGACCCCACCTAGTGTGGGATAAGGGCATGGAGAAGAAGAAGAAGATACCGAAGCCGCGGATCAGCCAGTCTTTAAATATTATAAAGTACAAGCAATGTACCCAAGTACATCATCACCTCAATATATTTCAACAAAGGTTAACGATCTACAATATTATAACTATAATGTCGGCAGCCCTTCCTTGGTAATGACCTACAGTGGTGAGGTCATGCTCATCGCGGACGTTGACTCTAGTCTCTTATATAATGCGTGTGCGCAGTTTATAAGATCATTAACAAGTTTCTGTAGGCGGTGAAGATGTGTTTTGTGGTGACAATTATATTGTAGAATGAAGGTATGAAGATTGTTGAATAAAACAGAGAGCAGAATTGGTCATAATATTGGTATTTAGCCGCATCTAGTTAGAAGCTGACCCCAACATAGTTGGGAAAAGGCTAGGCAGAAGTTCTACGTCACTATGTCAAAATAGTTTATTGATACGAAATATGGCAGTGACAGCCTAGTGGTGTGACCGTCGGACTGCCAAGTCATAGGTCTCAAGTTCGAACCCAAGGCACGCACCTCTGACTTTTCGGACTCATGTGCTTATTGTATAATTATCATTTTCTCAAAAACGGTGAAGGAAAACAATATGAGGAAACCGGCATGCCTGAGAGATACTTCTCAACGGCATGTGAAGCCAAGTCAGAGGCCCATGGGCGGCATAAACTCTGACACCCGGTTAGTCACTAACCACACGAAAAAGAAGAAAGACACGAAATATGATGATAACTACTTGCTGATACACTGATTACGCTTTTACCAAAAAAAAACCCACAAAATCCAGTTAAAACGTAATTCAATAACACATAATTACATGATACAATTGTCGTAACAGTGGTTAATTACAAAACCTGGCCGCATACCGGCCCAGTTACACCAGGGAGACCATGACGCAAGGAAAAGCGATACACCTTGTATAAAAACTTGTAGGTATAGTTATTAGTTTGTTTACGAACTGGGAAGTGGGATTGTATATAGTTTGGTATGTTATTATTTTGTTGTGTATAACGTCACGCTTGTATTCCCCGAAGGGTTAGGCAAAGGTGTATACTGACACCACAGATCCAATCTATGACTGTCACCCTCGTTTCGCCGTTATGTTTAAGTCCCATGTAATAGGAGGGTCAATCAACATTAGGTATAATGATTAGAATGGTTTAAAATTTATATTGTACTTGATTTTTTCGTTACATTGTACATTATAATTGGCTATTGTAATTTGTAAACTACACATGTCTCGATGACATGACAATGGATTTGCTTAGTGTTTTTTAAAGCTAGGTATTTATAATAGATGCTATTTAATAAAAGATAAAACAAAATACGCGGGACTATAGCGCTGCTGAGCATGGGGTCCTGGGTTCAAGTGTTACTGGGTTTTTCCATTAGGAATTTCTCAGTAGCAGCCTGGGGTCTGGATTTGTGCCCGGTTAATGGCAATAGGCTCGCCCGCTATTACATGGGACTTAAACATACCTGGCGAAACGAGGGTGTACTAAAACACCTCTGCCGAACCCTTCGGGGAATGTAAGGCGTGATGTTATGTTATGTAAAACAAAATAGCAATAAATGCAAAAAAATCTTAAGTTTTTTATTAACTCCATGATTTTAATGTTATTTGGGTGTTATTACAATATTGCCGGCAACAAAAAAAAAGATTTTTCAAATTATATTTAAAGCAGAACTTCTTGTCAATCAATTATAATTATACAATTTCTGCCAACTAAATATCTTAAGCCCTGAGAACTTTAATTAGCTGGTAAAATATTTCATCCCATTTGAAGGCTCCAATCACCTGCCACTCACCACAGCTCAATTAGACACTACCTTATTAAGAAAATTATAAACGTTTCTCACGAATTACCGAAAAATTACGATCCGAAAAAGGGTCTACTTAATTGAGCAACTTTGGTCTCGTCCTAATTTTTGTTTAAGACGTGCTCACACTACGAAGAATTTGCAATTTGGAATGTTATCAAAATACACCGTTTTTACCGTTACTTAATTTTTTCTACGGAAAAAAGCTCCCTGTTACATGAGACTCTCGTCCACTATTACATGGGACTCTCACCCACTATTATATGGGACTCACCCACTATTACATGGAACTCTCACCCACTATTACATGGGACTTAAACACAAATGAGGGTGTTAATATACACCTCTACCCAACCCTTCTGAGTATACAGGCGTGATGTAACGTCAAAATCTTTATTTTTCTTCTTTTTGATCTTCTAGTTACACGGACTAGTAACGTGTACCTGCGCTTGCGGTCCTACCTTCATTCAGAACTTTTCGATAAGTCAGTTGTCTAAGGATTTGGTTTCTGCCGTTACTAGAATTTTAGACAAAACGAGATAACAAACCGGATCAGTCGACAAATTACTTATTCGAAAGATTCTGAATCCGGGGCTGGGTCCGATTACTAGATCGGTGAAATTGAAGTTACCTTCTTTGTTACAAAATTCCCAGTATGGAATATTGCCCGATTAATGACGATAAACTCACAGAACATAACATCACGCCTGTATTCCCCAAAGGGTTTCGCAGAGGTGTATAGTAACACCCTCATTTCGCCGTTATATTTAAGTCCCATTTAATAGAGGGCGAGCCTATTGCCATCAACCGGGCACGAATCCAAACTCCGGGCTGCTACTAAGGAACTCCACATGGAAAAACCTAATAACACTTTGCTCGACCTGGGGATCGAACCCAGGACCTCACGATCAGCAGTCGCGTTTGCCACCACTAGACCAATGACGCAGACGATAAAGTTAGTTCTATGAAACAATCTTCAAACTACAACGTGTAGTGACTGTTATGATTTTTTTCTAATTTTCTTAAGACATGCACCCACTACAGTGAAAGCTGAACTAAAATGTAATAGTAGGCAATTGTCAAAATGACGTCATTTTACATTTTTATAGACTCAATGACTTTTACGGAGGCCATTACCGAGAAAGTTGTCATTGTATTCTTACAACATCCGCTGTGAATATTTTTATGTTACCCATTCATTTGTGGTGTATTCTTTAATATGCAAATAATGGCGTGAGATGAAAGAAGTTAATAGCTCTTATAAAATATCGTTTAATTTGTCGCTGCTTGCTTTAACTTGTTTTTTAACTGCCCCATTGGTCTTGTGGTGGCAAGCGCGACTGCTGGGTTCGATCCTCTGGTCGGGCAGTGTTTTTGGTGTTTTTCGTGTGGAATTCAGCAGTAGCAGCCCGGAGTTTGAATTTGTGCCCGGTTGAAGGAAATAAGCTCGCCCTCTATTACATGGGACTTACAGATGACGGCGAAATGAGGGTGTTACTATACACCTCAGCCGAACCCTTCGGGGAATACAGTCGTGATATTATTATTATGTTTGTCGCTTTGGCTCTTCAGGGTTTTGATGTTAGCCTTATATATATACTGCACAAAATAAATACATATATTCAGGCCTATAATTCCCGAAGGGGTAAGCAGGGGTGTTCTCGTATTGGCCGAGTCTGTACATCTACGTTTCGCATCTTGTATTAAGTTCCATTTAATAAGTGGCGAGCCTGTTGCCATTTTTAGGGACAGTTTATGGTGCCAGGTTTGTCGCCTCATACGAATCGCTTGCCCGGCGAAAGAGGGAAAACCTGGAGTACTTACACCTGGGGTACTAATGGCACCATCACTGCAAACCCTAAGCAATTTCGTTGGTTAAAATGTGTTTATTATTATTGCTAATGACAATTTAACTTGTTCTGATTGGTTGTGATGAGGTCTTACGGCGGTGCTGCCATCTGCTTCCGTTTAGCGTATTATCTTTTATTGTATTCATAATCCATCCTCCCATGGATTGATAGACATACACAAAATAGCTCGCATGTATACATAATCAACGAAAATAATCAATTATGAAAAGAAAAATAAATGAAAATATAAATTGTTTTAAATTAATTCGTGAACATAGCTATTTATCATAATATAAATTCATTTACATCCCCATTAATGTCAATATTTTGTAATAGATTTAATGATAAACATGTTAATTAATCGGCTTCTAATCGTTTAATTATGTGAGTGTAAAAATTAAAGCAGAAATAAACTAGTTCTGTTGCAATCAATATGTTTATATGTGAAGGTGGCTGTCCACTTGACCATAAACAATTTGTACACTAAGGACATTTTTTATCTTTATTTTAATTAGTAAAAGCTTGGCATGCTCTGCAAGGTAATCCGAAAGGGTAATAAAGTGTCGCATAACAATAACGAATAACTTTTGTTCTAGAAGAAAAGAAAATCTTAAAACATAAATAACACCACGCTTGTATTTCCCGAAGTGTTGGGCAGAGATGTATAACCCTTATGCGAGCCCATTGCTATCAACCCAGCACAAATCCGAACTCCGGGCTGCTACTGAGGAATCCATACGGAAGAACCCAATAACACTCTACCCGACCTGGGGATCGAACCCAGGACCTCACGAGAAACAGTTGCGCTTAACACTACGAGACCAACGGAGCAGTTGTGTTTTGTGATTTTTTAAATAAATAAGATTTATTAGTTTTACGGTTATGCGGTGAGGAAGTTTTATATTCGAACCAGTCCGGGTACAAATATAATAAGTATAACTTGATAACTTCATTCATCTAGGAAAATATAACAGAGATGACAATTATGTTAATTATTATGCAGATGTGGTCATGACTCATACAATACAACTCCTAATAGAAAACAGTTCATAGTGTCTAAGGACCTTAAAACATCGCAATTGCAAGGATAACGGGTTAAACTGGTTGAACCTACGATTTATCTTGTGGAAATAAATTATTTAACGCCTAGACCCAACGTGTAGGTCCAAGGTTCGGGTTTCCGCCCATGGAAAGATCTGTGGAGTTAGTGTACATGTTTCATGGGAGTGATTCCAAACTCATACATTCTTGGCATTACATTATTTATTATTTTAATTACTTAAAATGCTTGTCTTCGGCAATATATCGGCATTGCCCAAGTAACTAGGTTGCGGAGGTCTGATGGCAGTTGCTCCCTGTAGAACACTGGTATTCAGCCGCATCTGGTTAAGCTAGAAACTGACCCCAATATAGTTGGGAAAAGGCTAGGCGGAACAAAACGCTTGCCTTCATGCAGGAGGGTCTGAGTACAATCCCGGCCCGCGCGTCTGATTTTTCGAATTCGAGTGCGGATCACTTTTCTTTTCTTTTTCTTTCGTTTGGTTAGTGACTAACTTGGTGTCACAGTTCATGCCGCCCATGGGCCTCTGACTTGGCTTCACATGCCGTCGAGAAATATGTCTCAGGCTTTCCTCACGATGTTTGCCTTCACAGTTTTTAAGGAAATGATAATTATACAATATGCACATGAATCCGAAAAGTCAGAGGTGCGTGCCTTATGTTTGAACTCAAGACCTATGCGGATCATTGATTAGGTATCACTTGCGTTGACGGTGAAGGAAAACATCGTGAGGAAACCTGCATACTTCAGAGGGCTCCATAAAGTTCGCAATTGTTCGTGACATAACTTACCCCCATGTTTGGAGGCCTCCAACCATGTACTTAATAGGCTCGATAAGGAGTCCAATTTATTACGTAACAGAGGTCATAAAATTAACACACCTTTTCGTCGTAGATCGCGCCCACCCCCCAGGGGATAATAAAGGCGCACCAAGTTTAGAAAAGCGTACCACATTTAAATGTCGCGTACAACTTAGTTACCCAACTTAGCGAAAGTGTGTTACGCGTTGGCAATATTAAATAGATCTGTATGAATAGACACGATTCTCCTTGTATAAAAATGTATGAATGGGTAGGTATATTATGTTTCAGTGTTGCAGTTATTAGGTAAGTGAAAATGTCTGTTGTTCTAGCCAGACTAACAAAGTGATTCTTAAGCCGGTAATATTTTTGTTAGAAACACCTAAGTGTCCGTTCACACAGCGGATCCGTTTTAACGGATCCGTTGGTACTGGATGTGTTGTACACATCTGTACCGACGGATCAGTTAAACAAATGGCAGCTGCGTCGCATCTGGCAGACAGGATACGATAAAAATAACGGACCCAGTATTTTTTACTGGATTCGGAATACTGTCCTGTATGTGAACTCGCTCATACAACTACAGGCGCCATCACCAAAATAAAAACGGATCCGCTAAAACGGGTCCTGTAAACAGTTTCTGTTTAGCGGTTCCCTTTTTATTTTGGTGATGGCGCTTTTAGTTGTATGAGCGAGTTCACATACAGGACAGTATTCCGAACCCAGTAAAAAATACTTGATCTGTTATTTTTATCGTATCCTGCCTGCCAGATGCGACGCAGCTGCCATTTGGTTAACAGATCCGTCGGTACAGATGTGAACAACACATCCAGTACCGACGGATCCGTTAAAACCGATCCGCTGTGTGAACGGGCTCTTACCCTTCAAGGAATGCAATTACCTTTTTAAATTACTAGTTTGTACAAAATGTCATAACTCATATAGTGTTTTCAACCTCTCACAGTTAAAAAAATTACAAAATTAAAATACTGATATCATATCACCCTCTGCCAGGTGATAGAACCATCACCTGAACTAGTGATGGTATCCACCCTTATATTCTTTTATCTATGACCCAACGTTTAAGTTAAACACACATTATTAACGCACATAAATCAAGTTATCTCCTCCATTATACATTAAGGGCACGTAATCGATGCGTCGCGGTGCGTTAGCGCTTAGAAAGGGATACGAGTTTGTATCGTCCTTAACTAGCGTTGCTCAATGTTCTAACATTTCGTTAACAATGCCTCGTTAGCCGCTCACGTCAATGTAGGGCTGAGAGGGTAAGCAGAACAATAGGTGCAGTGGTGACAGTGTAGGAGTACAGTGTAGTAATGGTAGGCATACTAGAAAAAGATTTCCGAGAATTATAGAAATTACTCGAAATACCAAATATAAACGGTGTAAATAGACCCTTAACGAAGCCGGAAGGCGCTTATTCTCCACGTCATGGCGAAAATTTTTTTGCTCTGGACTATGCCTGGGAACCTTCTAGTTACGGAGGTATTGGAGGTCAAAGTTCCAACTTTTTCACAACTTTTTTAAAAAATACTAGTTTTTAAGGTTGCAAATGTACTTGAAATACCTCCATTACCCGTTTACTACTCATTGCGTCTATCAGCACAGTGTTTTGAGTGCGTTACATTGAGCTTTACAGTAAAACGAAATTTTTCACCCAAAATAAAAGTCGTTTCCCAGCGACAATTTTTGCGTAGGGTTACTTAGTTTGATGTACTGAATGCATGGTTGACGGCTTCGTGAAGGGTCTTTTTGCAACCTTGTATAATCAGCCCATTACTGTCCCACTGCTGGTCTGGTGCAAGTTGGCGGACTACACACATCATCGAGATCTTTATAGAGTCATCTCAAGTGTGCGAGTTTCCTCACGATGTTTTCCTTCGCTGTTAACAAGTGATAATCAAATTCTAATCCGCACATGAATTCGAAAAGTCAGAGGTGCGGGCCAGGATCGAACTCAGACCCTCCTGCATGGAAAGCAAGAGTTCAACCGCTAGACTATAACTGCTTAAACAACAATCAAAACAGAGTGTGACTAATGAGTTGATTGTACATTAAATTGCTATTTTGCATCGATCTATTCCTGACATAAACTGACCTCGACAAAAACAGATTTTAAATAAATAAATGCTTTCTATGTTTTTATGCAAATGAATATTTTTGTATCCTATTCATTCTTTTCCGTTAGCTTTGCATAATATAATATTCTGTTGACACTACTTATATACAAATGTAAGATAGAGGACGATCACTTAAGGATATATAAGCTCCTTACTTTTTAGTTATTTCTATGCGTATTTTGTTCCTACATTTAGATAGTTTGACGACACGTTTGGTGCAGTGGCTGAGCGATTGGCTTCTGCGCTACAGGTCGTGGATTCGATTCCCGCACGGAACAAATATTTGTATGGCCTACAGATAGTTGTTCCGGGTCTGGGCGTTTGTGCATGTGAAAATTTGTGTCTGTAAACGCACCCACGATACAGGAGAAATCCTAGTGTGGGGCAACGATTTCTTTAAAAAAAAAAATATAGGCTCGCCCCCTATTTGGTACATGGGACTTAAAACATAACGACGAAATAAGAGTCTTACTATACACCTATGCACATTCCTTCGGGGATGTTATGTTTGCAATTAGTTTTTACCTTAGATTTGTATTATTGTACTAGCTGCCCCGGACAGACTTCGTTCTGTCAAAAGTTATTGGCCTATAGTGGGAAAAGAACATAAACATAACATAAACATAAACTCACGCCTTTTTCCCATGGGGGTAGGCAGAAACTATAGAACGCCACATGCTACGACTCTTACATACCCCTTTTGCTTCATCCACATTCATACATCTTGTCATACACGCACGCCGGTTGAGAATACTAAATAGAAAAGTGTTGTTTTTACTATTTTCCACGCAATTTTTATGTTTTTTTTCTCCATAAGAACCATTTAAAAAAAATATCCGAATTGGTCGAGCCGTTCTCAAGTTTTGCGCTTAGCAACACATTTGACGATTCATTTTCTATACTAATATTATAAAGAGGAAAGATTTGTATTTTTGTATGTAACGAATAAACTTAAAAACTACTAGACCGATTTCAAAAAATCTTTTGCCGTTAGAAAGCTACATTATCACTGAGTAACATAGGCTACGGGCGGAGCCGTGAGGACACAGCTAGTTATTTATATAGATAGATTGAGGATAATTTCTTCATTAGTTATTAGACTGTTTCCAATAACACACAATAATGGTATCATAATAAGCAATTAATATCTAATAATAAAATATATTGTAACAAGCTTCGACATAGTGTCAAATTACTATCTCTAGTAGGGCAAACCGCCGATAGATAGGATATTGAAAACGTCCGTTTATCAACAGTCAGCCTACCATCATCCATCAACTTTATAAATATTAGCGCATCATAAGCTTTTAGTTTTACGCCAAAATCTTATTTATGTATTAAAATAGTTCCATTCACACCTCAACGTGATTTAATTCACACTTCAAAGAGAAAGTCATAAAAATAATTCCACAATCTTCCGCCTATCCAGTACGGGGCACCAAAAAGGGCTATCAGCTGTCATGATCTGCGACAGCACGCTCCAATTTCATCACTCCACTTAGCCTGCTGGCGTAGTTCGGCAAGTCGTGACCGTGGGTTACTTAACATGTAATTATGTCTTATGGACTAGTACTGCAACATAAATCACGAGATTGTCTTGTCTTGATTCACTCGTTTATTCATGCTGTCGCCCTGGTATTTTGGATAAGTAAGAAGACAGTGGAAATCTCGTCGGAGAACGCTTAACCGCCCGTTCACACAGCGGATCCGTCAGCAGCGTTGCCAATCGCGGGGAAAATCCCCGATTTGCGCGGAATTGGGGGTCCGTGTGGGGAATGAGAGAAATCGGGGAATTTCGGGGAATTGAGACCAATTTAAATTTTGTGGGTTTCGTGTTTGTAAATGCATCGAAAGAGGGATGGGAGCGTCTAAAAAAAAAGAAAAAGCTCGTCCAAGTATCGCTTAGGAATTAATCGGAAAGAAGCGGAGAATTTCGGGGAATTGACAACACCGACGCGGGGAATCGAGAAATTTTTACGGTCAGCAATGTCCGTCGGTACTGGATGTGTTGTTCACATCTGTACCGACGGATTAAACAAATGGCAGCTGCGTCGCATCTGGCAGGCAGGATACAATAAAAATAACGGATCCAGTATTTTTACTGTATTCGGAATACTGTCGTGTATGTGAACTCGCTCATACAACTACAGGCGCCATCACCACAATAAAAACGGATCCGCTAAAACGGGTCCTGTAAACAGTTTCTTTGTGAACTGTTAGCTTGTATTTTTTATTCCAAATCCAACTTGTTACTGCATTATCTTCAATCTTCTTCTTGAAAGGAAATGCGGTTCGTAACTAGCCACAGAGGGGCTCGTGGCTACGTACCAACCGCGCGGTACATACGATTAACGAGGTTAAGCTGCGCTTGCTGCGGTCAGTCTGTGGATGGGTGACCGTTCGTTACACATCGAGACCCCTCCGTGCCTCGGAGAGTACGATCAAACAGTCGGTCCCGGGTGTCATACGAATACCTATGACAGTCATTACGGGAAGTCAGAAGCCCGAAAGTCTGACGACCAGTCTAACTTCAGGATATCGGCATTGCTCAGTAACTGGGTTGCGGAGGTCTGATGGCAGTCGCTCCGTGTAAAATACTGGTATTCAGCTGCATCTGGTTTGATTGGGAGCTAACTCCAAAATAGGAAAACGCTAGGCAGAACGGACTTATTTATTATATCATTAAACTAGCGGCCCGTCCCGGCTTCGCACGGGTGGACATTTTTCCCGTTTTTGCAACATGTTTCATTTATGCTCCGCTCCTATTGGTCGTAGCGTGATGTTATATAGCCTATAACCTTCCTTGATAAATGGACTATCCGACACAAAAATATTTTTTCAATTCCAACCAGTAGTTACTGAGATTAGCGCGTTCAAACAAACAAACAAACTCTTCAGCTTTATAATATTAGTATACATGTCATACACAATGTGTAAGTTTAAATGAAATGTCATAAAATGACTATGTTTATACCGCTTGGAATTCAGAGCAACACATATGTTTAACAGAGCGTAGAAGATATAGAACTGTGTTTATAATCTCCTAATTACACTATACTTCCTAACTGCACTGGAAGTGTTTAATTAAAGCAGAAACAGCTTAATTAGCTTATTTAATCTCTTGCAAAACTAAGGAAACAGAATTGCAGATTTTTGGAATGTGGTGTTGTGGTGAATGTAATGGCGAATCCAGCGACAATGGGTCATAGACTATAGGCCATAGATCCTCAAAGGAACACCGTGGTGACTTATTTTTAGGGTTCCGTACCCAAAGGGTAAAACGGGACCCTATTACTAAGACTCCGCTGTCCGTCCGTCTGTCACCAGGCTGTATCTCATGAACCGTGATAGTTGGACAGTTGAAATTTTCACAGATGATGTATTTCTGTTGCCACTATAACAACAAATACTAAAAAACAGATTAAAATAAATATTTAAGGGGGCTCCCATACAACAGACATGATTTTTTTGCCATTTTTATACATAATGGTACGGAACCCTTCGTGCGCGAGTCCGACTTGCGCTTGGCCGGTTTTTTCATTTTTGTCGGTAAGTGTCCGACAAAACCGTGGAGGGTTATATGAGGATTTCCCAATATCCACATGTTAAAAGAAAAAAAAGGCTATACGCACTTCTTCTTAGCGTATCAATGGCAATCTAAATTAATTCAGCTCAGAACTTAGCTACGAGTTTAGCGTTATCAGTAGCGTCCATTAGTTCCTGTAACGTGCAGGTATCAGGGCACGCAGGGCATGATGTTAGGTGTCCCATTGTTTGTGGAACAGCACCACATTTACACTCCAAGCTGGAATCGTCTATGAATCTCCACCTGAGCAGGTTTTCCTTGCTTTAACCATCCTGAGTCCGGAGTCTGTACACGCACTATAGTGATGACATAATTATATTGTGCTTATGTCATATATAATATTATAAAAAGGAAAGACTTGTATTTTTGGATTTTTGTATGTAACGAATAAACTTAAAAACTACTGGACCGATTTCAAAAATTATTTTGCCGTTAGAAAGCTACATTATCAATAGTCAATAGTATCTTTATTTGGATGAACATGGTACAAATAAGATCTTACATACATTATTGTGGTAACAATCATATTCTGCCATGTGTGGCGTGCAAATAATAACAAAATAAGTAGTTAAATACAATAAAAAAATAAAAAACAAACATGTATAGGAGAAAATGGAAATAAAAATTTGGTACATTTATAATAAATTATATTTTATGATATTTAACATTTATTACTACTGTTAGTTAGTTGTTATCACTGAGTAACATAGGCTACGGGCGGAGCCGTGAGGACACAGCTAGTGTCATATATTGAAGTATATTGTTTATTGTTCACGAATTTTGTCGTATTATTCGAGCTATCTTTACATAGTATAAAACAAAGTCGCTCCCGCTGTCTGTACGCTTAGATCTTTTAAACTACGTAACGGATTGTAATGCAGTTACCAGCAAAAGATAGAGTGATTCAAGAGGAAGGTTTATATGCCCCACAATAGTATCTACATTGCACCCGTGCGAAGCCGGGGCGAGTCACTAGTTTTATATAATTCTTGAAAACGAGTGACAAATGTCTTTTTACGGTAGTGTCACCCTGCTATATGTTCATGTGTTATAATGTGAGTAGGTATGTCATAATTTGTCTGCATATAATTTACTGTAGTATAAGAATTACGACCAACTTTTAAAAACTGGGGCGAATAAATCAAATCTCATAATGTAACATGTAATGTAATGTCATGATGTAATCAAGTCTTTATTCATGTAAATTGTAACTTCACGGCTCATTTAACGGGTGGGTGCAGACAGTGTTACAGCTTTATTTTTTTGCGCTGTACGCTAACTTTAACAGTTACTGTTACTGTGTAAATGATTTTAAAATATGATTTTTGAAAGTTAATTTTATTGAAGTGAATAATGTCAACATTATTGCCCAATGCACCAAGTGATATTTCCAGACTCTGAGAAACTGATATCAAAGTATCCTTTTAGGAGAAAATTAAAATTACTATTGCTGCCTTACCGTAGTCTTAAATCTACCTACTCGATACGTTGTTTTAATAGACAGAAAAAGAAAAAAAAACACATCGATTTAAATCCACAGAATATGGTGTCATCCGATTGTTATCCCAACTAAATCAAAAATATTTGAAATGTTTCAAAGAAACAAAGAAGAATCGAGACTCAAGAGATCGAATCTTATCTATTCCCCATAAGGATATACTTAACTGCTACAGTTATGTGTCAGTTGCAATAAAAGATATCATTAATGCATGCATAAGAATATTCTCCGCTCTAGTAATTATCTGGCCAAGGTTGTGCATTAAGGTTATCTAAACTAGACTGAACTTAAGATCTAGATTATTTTCGGAACTATTATTATAAAATGTGTTAAATGACTTATGTTACTGAGTCTTAATCTATATCTATACTAATATTATAAAGAGGAAAGATTTGTATTTTTATATGTAACGAATAAACTTAAAAACTAATGGACCGATTTCAAAAATTCTTTTGCCGTTAGAAAGATACATTATCACTAAGTAACAGGCTACGGGCGGAGCTGTGAGGACACACCTAGTCTATACTAATATTATAAAGAGGAAAGATTTGTATTTTTGTATGTAACGAGTAAACATAAAACCTACTGGACCCATTTCAACGATTCTTTTGCCGTTAGAAAGCTACATTATCAGTGAGTAACATAGGCTATATTTATTACTGGAATAAAACTTCTGAAAACGGCGGAGCCGTGTGGACACAGCTATTATTTATTATTTGACACTTATCAACCTAAACTATAACAATAATTCGTCTGCGAGTTATACATCATTCTATACCTATTAGCCTTCATTACAAAACCAGCACAATGTAAAACTTTAAATTCAAGATCTTGAGTGGCAGATTTTTATTTAGTTTTGAACCCCGTTCCTGGACGTATTTGAGAAACCTAACAATGTTAATTCTAGCTCTAATATTTTGGGAAAGAATTTGCCATATGATCCCTAAGAATAGGCAGCTCATACCATCCCGTGCTTGCTCATAAAGAGGCCAAGAATGGTAGCTTTTACATACATTTAATTCTACAGGTTAAAATTACACTATTATACCCTTCGATCAACAATACAACTAGATGCCCAGTCTCATTCAAAAACAACGCTAAATAGTGGCATTCAACAGTACTAGATACATAAGATGTATGCGTTTTTAATGCCATCCAGAAAATAAACCAGACCATACATTCAATGTTCGTGTAGAAAGATGTCGTAATAGTTCGGTCAAAAAACGTCAATGTACAGCGTCGTTGGCGTGTTACTCGCGGCAAGCAAATAAGAAATAAGACCACAAAAGTATTTGCGCTCTTATTTTACGGGCCGTTTTTGAAGCGCTTATCGGGAATCTAGTACATTATTGGTCGAAGATTATACCAAATCACAACCTTCTTCTCTCATGTCTAGGCTCATACCGCCCGTGGTAAAAATATTAGTTAGTCAGCAATGTTGGTACCGGGGCTGACTGCCTAGGATGTGCCGTAAGACGTACTTTACTATCGTCACTCGCGGATGCTCCTTTAATGCCCTTATATCCTGATAATTCCGTATTAAAGTCTTTGAAAGACGTCATCTTTAGTGGCACAAGGACGGTTATGACAATATTCATTCATATTTCAGCAAACCACCACAGTGCAGGTAATTTGTGCAGTATGTCGAAAGGCCCGACCTGTGTGCAAGACACATGAAAGCTGCAAACGACATATAAATAGGCGTAATCAAATGACAATTTCTGATACTTTCGACACTGCTCTCTGTTAGGCTGTTGCATGTGTTTGGTCATTAAAAAAGTTTTACTTGCTTTTATTTGCATGTTCAACTTATTGTTGAAATAATTTGAAAGTTTTTGTTAAAATTGCACGGTCCGAGTTACATTCTAAAGTAACGTCGATACCTTATTGGGTTTTTTAAATGTTTTAGTCACATATATTGGGTGCTTGAAGACGGTGGGTCGAGGAACATAGTCTGCTTAGTTGTCGGCAATAAGATTGACAAGCATATCATTTAGGGACCGAATGCATAATATCAGCAAGCAAATTGGGTCACCCGCGCGTACGCTCAACGAGTAGGTATTCCCAAGGAGGGTTGATGTCAGGCAGGTGGCCGGTCATAAAAAAATAAGCCAAAACCTCTAACAACATGGATTTACGAAATACATGTTGTGCCGACCCCACCTAGAGTGGGATAAGGGCAGGGAGAAGAAGATATTGGGTGCATGAAAAGAGCCTCTACAAGTGGCGATACGTAAGTACATCCGGGGCATCCTGGGCAGTCAGTCTTGCTACCAGTCTTGCTGACTGGGTAATCTTTTCATCACGCCATGAGCTATTCTCATACAGCTGATGCTGACACCAGAGATGAAGTCACATATAACCAAGATTTGAGTCTTTGATTAAACTAGCAACCCGCCCCGGCTTCGCACGGTTGCAATGTAGATACTAATGTGAGGCATATAAACCTTCTTCTTGAATCACCCTAACTATTGCTGATAACTGCATTAAAATCCGTTGCGTAGTTTAAAAGATCTAAGCGTACAGACAGCGGGAGCGACTTTGTTTTATACTGTGTAAAGATAAGTATATTCTTCCTATTAAGTAGTTAGACGTACCTAAGTATAGCCCAGGTTTGGAAGTGTCGTAGTCTTAGGTCGCATAACATGCATAGATAAAGACGCCTGTAATCCCCGAAGGGGTAAGCAGAGATGTTCTCTTATTATAAGAGACTATACACCCACGTTTCGCCCCAGAAATTATGTCCTAGTGGAGAGCCTATTACCATTTTTGGGTATAATTACAGTACCAGGTTCATAACAATCCTCAGAAAAATATTAACAAATTTAAAATTGAACATAACATATTCACGCCTGTATTCCCCGAAGGGTAGGGCAGAGGTGTATAGTAACACCCTCATTTCGCCGTTATTTTTAAGTCCCATGTAATAGGGGGCAAGCTTATTGCCATCAACTAGGTACATATCCAAACTCCAGGCTGCTACTGAGGAATTCCACACGGAAAAAGTCATTAACACTGCCCGACCTGGGGAACGAACCCAGGACCGCACGATCTACAGTCGCGCTTGCCACCACTAGACCAACGAGGCAGTTAAAAATTGATTTGACAAAATATTTCAATGGAAGAGAATAGGCCCTATTACCAGCAGTCACTGTAAGCCAAAACCAAAATTTACAAACATTCAGAAATGATCTAATAACCCTTAATTAGTGACAGACAATTACCTAATTGGAGTCGGAAATTGTTCCAACCATTTAACATAGTTCTGACATTTTGTTTCCAGACGAATGCCGGCTACACACGATCAAGCTATTAGAGACACGATTTACTTAGATCGTTTGATTCATTGACAGTAAGTGTTCATGATTGTACGAATTACATTGAGGGTAGGTAGTAGTGTAGGTCAGATTTAATAGCGTGATTTTTTTATTGTATTTTCTATACCTACTAATATTATAAAGAGGAAAGATTTGTATTTTTGTATGTAACGAATAAACTTAAAAACTACTGGACCGATTTCAAAAATTCTTTTGCCGTTAGAAAGCTACATTATCACTGAGTAACATAGGCTATATTTATTACTGGAATAAAACTACACACACACAGCTAGTCTTTAATAAATCAGGATATCGTTTTGAGTTTAAGGGGGGCCTAAGTTGTCTAATTTCTGTAACTCTCCTCTTAACGCTAAACGTGTATAAAGTACTCTACAAATCTCTGTAGGTATTGCCCAATTGTCTGATTTTGTCTCTTAATCACCTAAAAAGAGATATCCTAACTTATTCTCACACGAAGAACATTAAACACAACTAACCGCATTAACCATTTATTGTATAAAATCACTTTTATAACAATCTAGTTTTAACGGACCAGATAACCACTAACCATGTCACATGCGCACGCGCGTAATACCCGTAACTCATTCGTTATGTATGACATACCACATAATCATGCGGTTGTCATTATACGAGTGTTAAGTACGGTTTTACATACGTGATGTTTAAAATGTAGCTGAAAAGAATTTTAATTTAGTAGAAGAATGCAGTGTTACCATACTTTATGATTCTAGATAAAATCTAGAAGACCGCAGGGTGTTGCCTACAGAAGAGAAAAAAAGAAAAAAAAAGCCTACCTAAAACCTAAACATCAGAAGTCCGCACTCGGGGTTTGCCAGCGAGCCATGGAGCGCAGTATTCCGGTTATCAGACCGTATAAGGAATAGTGTACTGCGCTCCAAAACTCAGATCGCCGACGTTGGTCAGAAAGCCGCAAGCTTAAAATGGAACTGGGCTGGACACGTCTACCGCATGTCGGACGAGCTGTGGGCAAAACTCATCACTGAGTGGAACCCACACATCGTCAGACGAAGTCGCGGCAGGCCCAGAAGGAGATGGCGGGACGAACTAGACACCTATTGGAAGGACTGGCTGCAGAAAACCTTAAACCGAGAGGAGTGGAAGGAGGGAGGGAGGCCTTCGCTCTGCAGTGGGATGATCATGGCTGAATAATAATAATAACCTATACTATTTCCAACGAGAATCGAATCCTAACGTACCTACGGTTCAGCAGTTCCACTATCGCTATCGCACCAACACATGTATTTTATAACATCACAAGTCAATAAGCTAGATCACTGTCGCTTTCACTGTACGTCCGGCGCAGGAGTTGCGCGCATTACGCATGCGCGGCGCGACTTAGAAAGCATACGGTTTCACTGGCCGATGGACGAATGGACCACATCTTGACATTGATCGGGATTGCTTAACAGGTGTTTAGCATGTACCAACTGATGCTGGTCTCTGAATTAGAAGTAATTGAGCTTAGAGAGATTAGGGATCAACAAGACAGTTGTGAGTGACACAAGTCGAGACCTAGAAAGTTAATCAGTGAATTGATTATGATCAAATTACTACAATGATCTTAGGGGATAGAGTAATCCCCTTCTTCTTCTTCTCCCTGTCCTTATCCCACACTAGGTGCGGTCGGCACAACATGTATTTCATAAATCCATGTTGTTAGAGGTTTTGGCTTATTGTTTCATGACCGGCCGTCTGCCTGATATCAACCCTCCTTGGGAATACTCATTGCGCTGTCGCGCGGGTGACCCAATGTGCTTGCTGATATTATGCACTGGGTCCCGAAATGATATGCTTGTCAATCTTATTGCCGACAACTAAGCAGACTATGTTCTTCTTGGTGGAGTATACTTGAAGTTCCCCCTTAGCAGATGAATTTAAATACAATATTGTCAATGTTAGAGTGGACTCTGTTGCTCCTCCACCTGATGTTGTCTCTCCTAAGCCGGGTCTACTGCGACAAAAATCTAACAAAACATGTTTAGCGAACACTCGAACCAATTACAACACAGTATACAGGCCACGCCCCAATTTTGTTAGAAAAACTTGTTAGAAGCTATTTCTAACAAAAATATGGTCTCAGCAGACTCGACTTTAGTCGTTTCATCGTTTAAGAAATCCACAACAAAGAAAGATAGTTTTTGTGTAAATCTACATCACAGACTGTAGAGCGGAGAAGTAATTTTATATTTTTATTTCCGTACGACCGGTCATAAAACAATAAGCCAAATCCTCTAACAACATAGATTTACGAAATACATGTTGTGCCGACCCCACCTCGTGTGGGATAAGGGCGGGAGAAGAAGAAGAACGTTGAACGAAAACATCGTGAGGAAACCTGCACACCTGATAGAGCTCCAAAAAGCACTAGATGGTGTGTGTAGTCGTCATCTCGCACCAGGCAAGCGTGATAACCTTTTTTATTCCTGACTTGGTCGCGTTTGTCCCTGATGGTAAGCGCAGATAGGGTCTAAGATGGCGCACACGAATCCAAGGAACAGAGATATAGAGGGATTTCCGTATACCCCTTCAACAATTCTGATTCTGAGAAGAGGCCCGTGCCCATCAGTGGATCAGGGTGTAGGTACCTTTTTTTTTCTCGTTGGAAAATCCTCATGGATGTCCCTCGCCCGGGGAAGGCGAAGGGGTCTGCCGGACTCTTACCGGCTAAAAACCAACGGTGTTCCTCCTCCTGACCAAAGGCCGGGGTCGCGGGATTCGCAAAAGCATGCACCGCAACCCCGGCAGGTCCCGGTCCGCTAACCCTCGGCGGACCTCTCCTCTGTGGGGCCTTGCCCCACGACCTCCTGAGAAGCGCGCACGGAATACTGCGCGAACAGGGTGTTGGTACCTAACGTACTACTACTAATATAGCGGTTGATAATGCTTTACGGGATTTAATTGCCAAAGGAATCAATCATAGTCGTATGAAACGCGAATACCCGCGGGGCCAACCGATATATTGTTTCAAAGTTTTTCTTTCAAAACATCACGATCGGTTTACGACATCGTCTTACAATCGAAGAAATTGTTATTAATGAATGAGTGTGTATTTCACAAGCCTCGGTCGCTATCGTAACTATAATTGTACTTTAAGACGGAATCGATTCTCGATAATCGGTTTAAGAATCGATAGTATCGGTATTGTGAAATTAGTTTCTAATATCATGCTTGTTGGTTGTCGTGTTTGATTTGATGTCTGTTTTAGTTAGTGTATTAAAATATAATGTAGTGTGTGTTAGTTTATATTTGCTTAATTGCTTCGTTGGTGTAGTGGTGGCAAGCACGACTGATGATCGTGAGGTCCTGGGCTCGATGCCCAGTGCGGGGAATTTTTTTTTGGGTTTTTCCGTGTGGAATTCCTCAGTAGCAGCCCGGAGTTTGAATGTGTGCCCGGTTGATGGCAATAGGCTCGCCCCATATTATATGTATGGGACTTCAACATAACGGCGAAATGAGGGTGTTACTATACATCTCTGCCTAACCCATTTAATACCAATTTGGTTTTACTAATCAGAAGCCCGAGAAACTAACAAGTGATACCTACTTAGATCCAGCCGCATCTAGTTAGAATGTAACCTGATCCCAACATTTGAGAATAGACTAGAATGATGTTGAAAAACTAACACAAATGTAATCTTATAACATTAGCATACAATACCTACTAAGCCAGTTTGAGATCTACATCAAAAAAATACATGAGTTTGCATGATGTATGGGTTTCCTTGTATGATAGTGGAGATTTATAGAGACCATTTGTAAATGCTGTGAATTTTTTTAAGCAGTATATTATGAAGTAAGTGCCATGCTTTATTTGCTACTAGCTGTGTCCTCACGGCTCCGCCCGCGTAAAACGTTTTATTCCAGTAATAAATATAGCCTATGTTACTCAGTGATAAAGTAGCCTTCTAACGGCAAAAAAAAATTGTAATCGGTCTAGTAGTTTTTAATTTTATTCGTTATATACATAAATACAAATCTTTCCTCTTTATAATATTAGTATAGATGACTTTACCAGCGTGTAAGCAATAATTAAACTTTTTAACAAAAGAAAAACCGACTTCAAATTGTCTATCTCCGAAGTTCTTAATCAGATCTCCACCAAATTTAATTGGGACCACTTCGAAAGAATACTCTTTCAAACAAAAAAATAATCATTAAAATCGGTTCACAATTAGCAAAGATATCGCGGAACAACCATTTAAAAAAAAAAACATACGGTCGAATTGAGAACCTGCTCCTTTTTTTTGGAAGTCGGTTAAATATTGTTCCAATGAGTGTAAGAATCGAACTTGGAACTCTGAAAAATGTTGGTACACATCCCCTAGCTGTGCCATAAAATGCTACTCGGCCAGAAGGACAAAAAGGCGTGAATAATCAAAAATGCAGGGTATTCAAACAAAAATAATAAAAATCATACAATCGTACCAATTTTCAATTGTTTCCAATCGATTAACAACGAATATATCGGTAAACAAATAAATATTTATAACAAAAATCCTTGATTGGTGTATGTGAGAACCGTACCAACGAAGTACGGTCAGCAAAAGTTACGAAACAAAGAACGTGTCGCAATGTTTACGCACTATTGAAAATCGGTAACGCGTGCACTTTGAATCGATACATCGGTTTGTTTTATTTTTATTCGATTCAATGCCGAGGTGTGGAAAATTAATAGAAGATATTTTTTTATCATGTGCAATATTGCCCAACTTGTTGAGTACTCACATTTTATTAATCTAATAATAATCCCTTTGCAATACACATTGGAAAATATACTTGGAAAACTATGTTTCTAGGATGAAAAATGAAAAACAATGAAAACAAAATCCACTTTTTAATCAATAATTTCTATCCTCGTCGAATTTAAAATATTTTGTTAAGTACGCATAACAAAATCATAATTAGCTGTAGTAACAAATATCTTTGTTTTTTTTTAATCTGCTCATATGCATGCAAGCTCATTACTTGTAAACTTGACAACATTACAGCCATCCATCAAAACAACGGCTTCAAGGGTAGCCAATAGCAAAAATGATTGTCTTCATACATCTGTAGCTGGCAACATTAATCAACGTGAACTTTTGATTGGCCGGCGAGGTTGTTGATGTTATGATCACCTTGTGGTTTATAAAATGTAGTTATGTTCCTAGAATCTTAACTACTCTTTGTTACGAAATTTGAAGTAACTACAGTTCTTAATACAGCAATAGCAAAATGGTTAAAGCATTAGCTGGTTATCGCGAGGTTGTAGGTATGACTCAGAGATGATAAAAATTACAGAGAGCAGTCTTCTTCTTCTCCCTGCCCCTACCCCACACTAGGTGGGGTCGGCACAACATAGAATTCGTAAATCCATGTTGTTAAAGATTTTGGCTTATTGTTTTATGAACGGCCGCCTGCCTGACATCAACCCTCCTTGGGAATACTCGTTGCGCCGTCGCGCGGGTGACCCAATGTGCTTGCTGATATTATGCACTGGGTCCCAAAATGATATGGTTGTCAATCTTATTGCCGACGACTAAGCAGACTATGTTCCTCTTGGTGGAGTATACTTGAAGTTCCTTGACCCACTCATTCGGTTTTTCTAGGAAGTAGTTGCTAGCAGTGTAACTACCAAAAATAAATTTAAACCAAAGTTCTAGATCTCTTTTTTATTGTTTTTAAGTCAAAATTACATAAACATCTAGTAACTTCCATCAAGAACTGTACAGCTTAAAAATCTATACAACCTTTGCAAAAAAAGAAACAAGTACCTATGTATAAATAAACAGTTTTTTACACAACATTACACGCAAACTAAAAAACGGTAACGGTGGTAACGAATAGATATTTAATAAACGTAAGAATATAAAATATACTCCCACAATACTACTCTAGTTAATTTAAAACGCATTATCGCCTAATCGACATAATCAGGAACCTCGACCTTTACCAAATCAATCATTACAACAATAATCATTTTAGATAATCGCACCCATTCTATTTCCCGCCAAAACTTTCACTTGACAGCTGACCTTGACAGTTCCCGCCGCCATCTTGTAATTAACGTCACTTTTTTATTAATTGCATGGCCAGTGTGAACGGCCTGCCCTTGCTAGGGTTAACCTAACCGGAGCCTGTCTGTAAATGTCATGATTTTTCGTGATGGTTTTTAGATAATTACGGTTCTATGTAAATTGCTGTCGGGTGCTTATTTTAAGAATACAAGGACGGTGTTTTTGTAGTATTCTAGTGATTAACTGGCGAAACTTAATAGCCGTCTTGTTAACATAACATAGCATCACGCCTGCATTCCCCAAAGAGTTAGGTAGACGTGTATAGTAACACCATTTAGCCGTTATGTTTAAGTCCCTTGTAATAGGGGGCGAGCCTATTGCCATCAACCTGGCACAAATCCAAACTCCGAGCTGCTACTGAGTAATTCCTCAGAAAAACCCAATAACACGTTGCCCGACCTGGGGGTCGAACCCAAGACCTCACGATCAGCAGTCGCGCTTGCCACCACTAAACCAACGAGGCAGTTCGTAACGTCTTGTTAAGAAAGCACTAAATATATACTTTCAAAATGGTGCATTTTTTCTCATCCGCTGCACTCGGAAGACAAAGTTTAATGACCAGTAACACATGACACTCGCGTGAGAACCAGTTCTGAGTCGCACGGGGTCAAGATCTAGTGAAAGTGGTCACCTGGTGAATCATTATACTGATTGATTGTGGGAGATTTGTATTGGTGCATCTTCATGGTGATGATTAATGAGAACGGTCGAACGACGTGTGGGGTCGAATATAAGCTGATCTTTTGAGATTTTGTAATAGGCCCGGGTACATATAGTCTTTTTTATTGTAAGACTAGCTGTGTCCTCACGGCTTCGCCCGCGTAAGAAGTTTTATTCCAGTAATAAATATAGCCTATGTTACTCAGTGATAATGTATCTTTCTAACGGCAAAATAATTTTTGAAATCGGTCCAGTAGTTATTAAGTTTATTCGTTACATACAAAAATACAAATCTTTCCTCTTTATAATATTAGTATAGATTACGAAAGTTAAAGAATAAAATTCCGTAGCTTTTTCACTTAAAGTTCGAATATATGCTATTTGTAATTAAATTTCGTATCAGCATTCCTTCATCATCTACACATAAAAAGTAATTATTTTCCCCCCAAAACATAATTATAACGATTGTTATAATAAAAAACTTTCACTACAAGCCTTGATTATAAGATTTTTAATCTATATAATTTATGTTACCTATTACACAAAAAAAACCAATTACCCTTTGTTTTAAAAATAGAACAAATAGAAATAAACGCACGCGTAGAAGCGTAAACGCAAGATATGATGATTTTAAAAATCGAGCGAAAGTCATGAATTGCGTGTTTTTTCTAAAAAGTTATCATTTGAAAAGATGATTTTACAATTTATAGTTATTTGTCAGTCATTTTTAGTTCGAAAGTTTTATTTTTAGAATGTGTGTTACAATTTTCCTCAACGGAGTTTAGTGTTGTGACATCGGCTGTAAATATAGTGTTTTAAAAAGTTGTGTAAGGATTGGTGTACATGATACTTTGTACAATTACATCGATTCTCACAAAATGGTGTGTGCTTTTGCAATATCAACACAGTCTAGTGATAACCTTTCTGCAATACTCAACCTGGTTCGTATAACTTGAGAAAATTATCACAATAGTTTTCATTACTAACCTAAAACTACAAACACATTCAAGTTTTTTTTGGGAATGACTTTTTGGGATTTCTCCTGTATCGTGGGCGTTTACAAACACCCAAATTTCACATATCGTCGCTTAGGTAACAATACCGCCTAAGTCGAAAATTGGTCATTTGACGTTTTATACGCATAGATATTTTCGGCACGCATCAAAAGATGTTAGAAAAAAATTAAAATTATCCAATCACAGCGAGTTATTCAAACAGTTCTGGCACCGCGCAAGTCGTTTGTTGTATCATTTTAAAGATAATAATCAGTTTTTTGTCTCTCCTGTAAACTTGTCAAATTTAACTTTAGCGGTATTGTTACCTAAGCGACGATATACAAACGCCTAAGCCCGGAACAGCTATCTGTAGGCCACACAAATACAGTGGAGTTCGCTTATAACGACAACACAGGGTAGGCGATGTTTGGTCGTACTAAACGGACGTCGTTATAAGCGTCAGTAAATACCAGATAAGAAAACCCAACTTAAAGGCTTTTCTGAAGTTGCTTTATGCAGCTGATCTTTATAGCGAAGTCGAATAAATGAATTCCACTGTATTTGTTCCGAGCGGGAAACGACCCGCGACCCGTAACGCAGAAGCCAGCTTAGCCACTGCACCAAATGTGTGGTCAGAACATCTCATAACGTGCTTACACACCATGAGAGTTCACATCAGAACTATCCACGACTTCGCACGCTTACATACTAAAGACATAATAAACTACTTGATCTGCAACTCCACAAACAAGCCACATTACCATCGTCGCGTGCTGTCAAGTCACGGAGCAAGCGGACAGACAGACAAACATCCGTGTGGTAACGTACTGTCACGAGGCGTCACGGTTGTCGTTACGTAATCGTCACGGAACGTGTAAATACTCCGAGACGAATGTTTGTATGGGATAAGTGATTGTAGTTGTTCGACGCGGTTAATAGTCAAGTTTAATGTGACGTCAGATATGGTTGAAGTAGGATAGTATATGGATTATTACAGGTTGGAGAAGAAGATGAAGGTTAGATGGAAGGTACTGGAGAAGATTGAATAAGAAGGTGGATTCTAAGAAAAGCTCTTAGAATTAGAAGGAGACGATGAGTCTGTCCTGTACAAGTAAGAATTGTTGCTTTAATCTTTAAATCTATACTAATATTATAAAGCTGAAGAGTTTGTTGGTTTGTTTGTTTGAACGCGCTAATCTCAGGAACTGCTGATTGGAATTGAAAAAATATTTTTATGTTGGATAGTCCATTTATCGAGAAAGGTTATAGGCTATATAACGTCACGCTACGACCAATAGGAGCGGAGCATAAATTAAAAATGTTGCAAAAACGGGAAAAATTTCCACCCGTGCGAAGCCGGGACGGGCCGCTAGTATATTATATCGATGTATCAATACATCGATACTTTAATGCAACGAAGCGTGTCAGCCCTATAGCAACCCTAAACCCGTAAAAACCCTATTATGCTAAAAAATCGATAAATTATTATAAGTAGGTGTTATCTCGTTGGTCTACTGGTCGCAAGCGCGACTACTGAGCATGGGGTCCTGGGTTCGATCCTCAGGTCGGGAAGTGTTATTGGGTTTTTCCTTTACGAATTTCTCAGTGGCAGCTCGAAGTCTGGATTTCTGCCCAGTTAATGGCAATAGGCTCGCCCCCTATTAAATGGGACTTAAACATAACTGGCGAAACGAGGGTGTATAAAACACCTCTGCCGAACCCTTTCAAGAATACAAGGCGTGATATTATGTTATGTTTATGTATGTAGTAGGTTTTATCAAAATTAGTTTAATGCACTGACCTCAATATTGATTTATTAAACGACATGGAATCGGCATTCAGATCAAATATGTCGAAATATTAACGAAATGTCAACTGTAGTTAAGGTCGTGATATTATTAGTTTTAGCTGGTGATCAATTAAAGTTAATGTCTATATAATCTAATATTAATCTATGATTAAAATAATTTATGCATGGAACTATCATCTGTTCGAAATTCTAATCAAATGTAACTATGGGGTAGGAAACTGTGGAACTAATGGCGCCACTTTCGATTGTACCACTACAATCTTATTGGTTGCAATGTATTTGACATTATTGTTAATATCAACCTGATGATTCTGATTGGTGGAAATAACTAAGTATGGAGGTGCTGCCATCTGCTTTAGTTTTGCGCTGCCTTCCCCGTTGTCTGTGTGATAAATGCTTAAGATGACCAGACCTCGGACGACGGCGACGCGACATAGGTAGATTGTTTTATTAAAAAACTAGCGACCCGCCCCGGCTTCGCACGGGTGCAATGTAGATACTAACGTGGGGCATATAAACCTTCCTCTTGAATCACTCTATCTATTGCTGAATGAAAATGAAAATGTGATGAAAACTACATTAAATTCCGTTGCGTAGTTTAAAAGATCTAAGCGTACAGACTATACGACTTTTTTTTATACTATGTACAGATAAAGAAGAAACACCTTTTACTGTGAAAATACGGGCCAGTACAAAAGAAAGTAATCCAATTATTTTTAATCTGAAAGCATTCAATTTAATTTTAAAAGTACTCGAAGCGTGTGAAATGTGAAAATCATGTGGTCTGTAACATTTAGTCAATTCCGTGTTAATTTCTGATAGAGTGATTAAGTTTATTTCGCTTTTCTATTCTTTTCATTTTACCTGCATATTTTTTTTGACTGCCTCGTTGATCCTCTTGAGGTCCTGGGTTCGATCCCTAGTTCGGGTAAAGTGTTATTGGATTTTTCCGTATGCAATTCCTCTGTAGCAGCCCGGAGTTTATATTTGTGCGCGGTTGATGACAATAGGCTCGCCCCCTATTACATGGGAATTATACATAACGGCGAAATGAGGGTGTTACTATAAACCTCTGCCTAACCCTTCGGGGAATACAGGCGTGATGTTATGTGTTCATTTGCCTCCCCAACCATAAAAACAAAAACACATTACCCTAAACAACAAACAGGTTACCAACAGTTTTACGGCTGCGCGGGCGCAGGAATGGTATTAGAAAGGATCACGCCAAGGTCGGGCCGTGTCCGCTACGGTGCCGCTACACATTGTATGCACCGTCTCACGGTGTCCTTATAGGGTTAATTACCATTGGTTTGTCAATGAAAATTCTGAAGAGAATTTCTTAGCTAAGCTACGAATATTCTTACTTGTTTATGTGATAATATTTCTGCAATATGCGTATTGATAAGTGTATATAACCTATACTCTATTTCATATAACACTAGCTGCCCGGACAGACTTCGTTCTGTCAAAAGTTATTGGCCTGTAGTGGGAAAAAAAGTGTTGTTTTTACTATTTTCCACGCAATTTTTGTTTTTTCTCTCCATAAGAGAGAAAAACCAGAAAGATCCTTGTGCCTTAAGAAATATATAAAAAAGAAAACAGCCGAATTGGTCGAGCCGTTCTTAAGCGTTAAACGTTGCCCCACACTAGTGTTTCTCCTGTATCGTGGGTGTACATACACAAATCTTCACATGCACAAACGCCCAGAACCGGAACAACTATCTGTAGGCCATACAAATATTTGTTCAGTGTGGGAATCGAACCCACGACCCGTAGCGCAAAAGCCGAATGCTCAGCCACTGCACCAAACCTGTCGTTTACTTCCAGCAAAATTCAACACAGTACTATTATGTTTTTATGGAACCTTGACAGTCAATATACAAGGTGTAAATGTAAAAACTGAAAGCCTCTTAATGGCTCATTGTAGGTACTCATCATTATGAACAACATCTACTAGGGACAAAGACTGAAATCGCGAAAAAAAACGACTACTCCATACATTTATGTTAGCATAATTCGACAAAATGAAGGCAACGGCAGTTTTTTTCCGCGATTTGTTGCTTTGTCCCATTGTAAAAGTTGTTCATAGTTGTTGTACAATGAGCCCTTATGAGGTTTTCAGTTTCTGCATTTACACCTTGTAGACGAGTTGAAACTCTACTTGAAGAAATTATTCAAAAAATATGCATGCTTTGGTGGGCCACTTTTGTCTAATGTTATATAAAATAGGCAATGTTAGCTAGTGTTTTAGCTCGAACAGTTTTGACCTAGGTTCTATTACGTTCTAAGAGCGGCCTGCAATTGTCTCGAATAGAATGTGCGTGTTGCATGTAAAGTTGCAATGTTATACATTAATATAGGCTTACGGTAAATATTTTTTGCATGCTTTCCTCCTTTATAGGTATTGAAGTATTTTTCTTTCTGGTTCGGGTACTTACCTGAAAAGATAAAAGAAAATTATTAGTAAAAAGTTTTAAAATTACTAAAAGTACAGTCAACTACAAAAGTTGATGCATATTGCGGAATTTTGAAATCATTTACAATGACCTCCTTAATCATTTCTGAATTTATAATAAATAACAATATTTCAATTTTAATTATTTTTTTAATTGGTTACAAAATGGTGTTATAAATTTAATTTTATTATTTTAAGTATTATCTGCTCTATATTGTTTATACAAAATAACAATAATAATTAGTAAGTTTTCATTCATAAAACATTTTAGTAACTTTATACAATCATCTACTTTTGTTGTTGACCGTATTATAAAATAAAAAAATATTTATTTAATACACGACGACACGTTTGACGCATTGGCTAAGCGATTCGCTTTCTGCGCTACGAGTCGCGGGTTCGATTCCCGCACGGAACAAATATTTGTATGACCTACAGATAGTTGTGCCGGTTCTGGGCGTTAGTGTATGTGGAGATTTGTGTCTGTAAACACACCCACGATACAGAAGAAATTCTAGTGTTGGGCAACGTTTTTCATTCAAATAAAACAAATAAATAATACAACAAAGATAATCGAACAAACAAGGAGTGGCGCCATCATAGTTCAACGTATAAGAGTCGAACCCACGATCTTCTGATAAGAAGCCCTCGGTTTTAATAGGCCCATTTCCGCTCATTGACATTACAGATTACTCAATTAAACCGTTAAAAGATAGCTTAACACATAAGGTTACAATGCAAGGCCCATTAACTAAATAAATCAGATATAATAAATTATGCGTCGATTTACGCCAATAAAAAACACGAATTCTTATTACATAGTAACAACTATGTATCCATAGGCCACAGTAGGTGAATTTTTAGGTTAAGTACAGAAACATCCGTGATGTCTCAATATTTCTCTACGAATGGCTCAAGTAGGAGCATCAGAATTTAATTATCACTTGCGTTAACGGTGAAGGAAAACATCGTGAGTGAACTTGCACACCTGAGAGGACTCCAAAATTTTCTAGATGTGTAGTCCGCCAACTCGTACCAAGCGAGTGTGGTACACTAAGGGCCGGTTGTTTCACGACTACATTACTAACGGGTAACAGTTAAAATGGCGTTAACGATGGTTAAATAAAAATAAGCGTTGTTTCACGCTTTGTCGTTCTTGACATACGTCAAAAGACACAACGCTCTGCGTTTGACGGATGTTAAACATTCTACGTAATAGTTAATATTTGACTAACATACTTTTACTGATCGTTTGAAATAAAAGACCCTAAGGCGTCAACCCTTCTTATTCTGAGAAGAGACCCGAGCCCAACCGTGGGACTAAAATGGGCTGATTATGCTTCTGGATAGAGAAGTTGACAAGTATTGGTTCTGAACTAGTTAGGATACTGTCATATCCTTACATTAAAATAGTTGTCAGACGCTAAATTCTAAGCTTCTACCTAGCTCATTCAGTTACCAAAGTATCTAAAACTTTAAGTACATTACTCATTTACAGATCAAATCTTAGAATTAACTGCAATTACTTGGAGAAGAGCAACATGTAAAAGGTAAACTGGCTCTGACCTTTCATTGCACTGTTCTATATGGACGTATACTAAAACAGGTCCACGCTATTTACATATATACGCACGTATTTACTTAGGCTGCATTCAGACGACACGCGCCCGCTAAGCGCACGCCACGCGCGTCAACACCCGCGTCTAACTCGCTTTGAAATTTTTGTGTATAATTTGAGTCGTATGACACATCAATATACCTATCTCAAATTGCATTTATCGAAGCATGGCATGAAGCGGGCGCGACGCGGGCGTGAAGCGGGCGCTTGGCGTGTGCGGTTGGACTTCGATAAAAGCAATTTGAGATCTATTGATGTGTCATAAGACTCAAATTATATATAAAAAAAATCTAAGCGAGTTAGACGCGGGTGTTGATGCGAGTGGCATGCGCTTAGCGGTCGCGTGTTGTCTGAACGCAGCCTCACTATTTACTGGCAAAGGCATGTTGTAGACTCGTAAAGAGTTCTGCATTTTAAGTTATGTATTCCACGCTAGTGTAATTACCATTGGTTGGCCTGTCGTTAAATAATGTTATTTTGTAGATTTTAAACGTGAATATTTGAGGTAAATAAAATTAATTTTAATAACTGTATCACTGACTGACAGGCAACGCACAGCTTAAACCTATGGTTCTAGAAACATGTATACAAAAGTTTCTTGTATAACGTAGGTGAGCACTAACAAAGGAATTTTGAAAATTCATCCCCTAAAGGGGTTAAATTGAGGATTTAACGGGAAATCCCGTCAAGCACACGACTAATAAATTACCTAGGTATATTCAAATCGAATCGATACCCAGCCAGTATGTATAGTTTCGCCAGTTAATGTAAAGTACTTAGGTAACCTTCTATACGTACATATCTATTTTCCTAATAACCATGCTGATTGGAAGTAAATAAAATATAGATTAAAGCAACTGTTTACGTCCAAGGAATGCGGAATGCCTTGGTACTCTTTATTTATGCGAAATATCGTCTGATATCTGATTATTAATTTACTACTTTATTATTTTCCATAAAGGACTGTATTAGATTGAGTGGGTATAATATCTCTCTACGTATATACAACCTAGCAATACTGTGATGTCTACTCCTCCTGCCAAGTTTTTTTAAAAACCCATCAATATGGTCTTTTTCTCTCTTGTCTGCACGAGTTATACGAGAGTAGCTCATGTCGTCGTGGTGAAAAGATTAGACAGTCAGCAAGGTTGGTAGTGCGGCTGACCGTCCAGGGTGTGCCGGACATAGGTACATAAGTATCGTCACTCGTGGACGCTCTTTTTTTATGAATGCGGTGTGACACCGAAAAGCAAATGTCTGCGGCGCAACGCAACGTTGTATATGTCACTGTATCAGTCTTCTTCTTCTTTTCGTGTGGTTAGTGACTAACCTGGTGTCAGAGTTTATGCCGCCCATGGGCCTCTGACTTGGCTTTACATGCCGTCGAGAAATATCTCTCAGGCATCAGGTTTCCTCACGATGTTTTCCTACACCGTTTTTAAGCAATGATAAATATACAATACACACATGAATCCGAAAAGTCAGAGGTGCATGTCTTGGGTTCGAACTCGAGACCTATGACTTGGCAGTGCGACGGTCACACCTCTAGACTATCACTGCTGCTGCTGTATCAGTAATGGCGTGCTACAGGCTGGAAGATATATGTATGTATTGTGTTTAATTGGAAACTCTTCATTAAAACGAAAAGCGTGGTATTAATCTTTCTTATGGCGAGACATCGATAAAGGCCACCATATTAATATCACGCAAGCAGTGAGAACGCTTTATATTACTATATCTCCCAAACAATGTGAAAATAGCTTTCTACAAACGCATTCTACGATGACCTGATGCGTTAGAAAATACTTTACTATTAAACACAATACGCAATAACAAAATAAACGCGTGTGAACAGGCCATAACCGTAAAAAAACAAAAATTAAGTCTCGTTGGGAAATCCATAAAACATTGTTGACATTATTTTGAGAAATTCATACTTATACCATTGTTGTAATGAAGTAGTAAACGTTAATTAAGAAGGTTTAAAGTGTTAAGTTGCGAATTTTTAAGGTTCTATTGTTTAAAGTTACGTCAGTTAAGTATATATGTGTATAAAGTATATGGAACAGTTTCACAATCGACCTCGAGTCATCTTTATCAATGCTCAACGAAAACGATGAGAAAACTGTACTTGTTTGAAGTTCTAAGAACGATATTAAGTGTATACTCAAATTTTTATGAGGTAAAAAAAATAAGGAAAACGATCTTAAGAAAACATGACTTTCGTTAATGGCGAAAGAAAACATCGTGAGGAAACCTGCTTAACTGAGAGGACCCCATAAAGTTATCTATGGCATTTGTAGTCTAAATTGCCCCACCACTGGAGAGGTCCACCAGAAGAAGCTGGTGGACCGAGACCTGCCGGGGTTGCGGTGCATGCAATAGCGAATCCCGCGACCCCGGCCTTAGGTCAGAAGGAGGGACACCGTTGGTTCTTAGCCGGTAAGAGTCCAGCAGACCCCCTCGCCTTCCCCGGGCGAGGGACATCCATGAGGATGTTTCAACGTCAAAAAATAAATAAAAATGGCATGTGTAGTCTGCTAATCCTTGCCATTTTCCCCGTGTGGAGACAGGTTCGAATATAAACTTCCTCACCGCACGCTGGAAATAGACGCGTGTTGTAAGATTCAACAAAACCCAGCACGCTTGGTGGTAGGATCTATACGGTCCGCCTGGCTAGCTACCACCCTCACATTAAAGTCCGGCGCCAAGCAGTTTACTGTGTTCCGTCGTGTGTATGTGAGAGCCAGAGGGGTATAGGGGAATCCCTCTATATCTCTGTTCCTTGGATTCGTCTGCTTCATCTTAGACCCTGATTCATTGCTCCCTAGTATCACCAACTGATGCGTCACGACACAACACATAAGTTTAGTGTGGATCCGGAATCTTTACATAAAACAAAGCAAAATATAAAACAAAGTCGCTCCCGCTGCCTGTACGCTTAGATCTTTTAAACTACGCAACGGATTTTAATGCAGTTTTAAGCAATATATAGAGTGATTCAAGAGGAATGTTTATATGCCCCACATTAGTATCTACATTGCACCCGTGCGAAGCCGGGACGGGTCGTTAGTAAGTCTATAATCAGAATTTTCGAGTAAAACAAAAACGATGAAGGTCGCTGTACCATATCATTATGATGAAACAAAGTCATTACTGCTAGGTGATTCCTATTGCACCATGTGATCTTGGTTTACAAGATAACATAGGAGGCTTATGGGTATCATTATTTTGGGTCTATCATTATGTTTTTGATCTTGAGAGCTTTCATAATAAATTGAATAGAATATTTGTGAATGCCTACTGAGATAAGAATAATCAAATTATACATGTGTGAGTATGTATGTATGACTGCCTTGTTGATCTAGTAGTCGCAAGCGTGACTGCTCAGCATGGGGTCCTGGGTTTGAACCTTAGGTCGGGCAAAGTGTTGTTGGGTTATTCCATCAGAAATTTCTCAGTAGCAGCCCGAAGTCCGGATATGTGTCTGGTTAAAAGCAATAAGCCCGCCCCCTATTACATGGGACTTAAACATAACTGGCGAAACGAGGGTGCACTAAAAAAAACACCTCTGCCGAACCGTTCGGGGAATATAAGGCGTGATGTAATGAGTATGTAATGGAAGTTAATCTGCGTTTTTAATCTTTGCTCCACACTGTCATTTCTCCTGTATCGTGGATGCGTTTACAGTTACAAATCTTACGTGCATAAACACTCAGACCCAATATAACTACCTTTAGGCTATACATCCTACGAGAGGAAATCGAACCCGTAACCCATAGCGCAGAGAGCCAATTGCTCAGCCATTGCCCCAAACGTGTTGTCGAATATACAATTTTTATAATCAGCTGGTACTATCACGCTCTTGGGCATAGGTGTCACCCATTTTCCCTTACGGACTGTCCTGCGTAAGCGACAAACGCGACGCGGTGCGACGCGACGCGATACGACGTGGAACAAATACGCGTTACGTCGCGTCTCGCTACATAGGCCGCTAGTAGGGCATGCCGTTTTCTTGATCGCTTTTGTCGCGTTCGTCGCGTCGCGTACGTCGCTTACGCAGGACACCCCGTCACCAATAAACGCGAAATCTACTAGTAAGGGGGTTTATTTTTTGAACAATGATGCAATATGTATCCTGAACTGAGTAAATATAAGAACCATAATTAAATGAATTCAAAATAGTTATATTGGTGATTCTTTCTATTTCTTTCCGTACAAATAAACTATTAAAGTACTAACAACTCTTAAGATATACTTTACATCATTTATTTTAAAGTCAACATTAATTCATGAACATAAATTTCAGGTTTATTGTGTACTTTGCGTACATTCACTTGCCTCATTAGCTAATTAACATTCAACTATTTTTGTAAAACGCAACGTTTTACATAACGACAGTAAATTTGACATTTCTTACGTAACAACTAACAATAGAAAACACTAAGAAACTGAAGTACCTATGTGTACATCCATATAAGGAAGCTATGCTAATCAAATTATACTTACTTGGCAAATGGTAACGGACAATCGACCTTATGCCTATGTATCAAAGGTCAGGTGTTGGCGTGAATGTAGGTTTATGAATGAAAAGTGAATGTTTTATGTGTGTAGGTATCATTCACTTTTGAATGATGGAGTAAACAATGAATATGTGCTATATTCGCATTGAGCAACGACTAGGCTGTGGTCACATACAGATGTCAGTCATAGTATTTGATTTATTTCCCAAACCAATTTGATAACTAGGTAAATCTTAGGTGTATTCAATCATTTTTGGCTCGGCCTTTGTCACATGAGGTTTAAATAATATATTTTATGCATTAGTTAATATTTATTAATTATGTTGTAATAGGTATAGTACGACACAACTAAGAAGTCGCATCGGCAAACTTCGTAAAACCGATCACTTCCGAACTGAGCGCAACTTCAAGACCTCGATTTTTTAGTACTGCAGTAAAAAATATATTTATGTTGACGCAATAAGTGTGAGTGGCGCGGAACTGAGCGACTGCCATTGGTTGTTCGATCAAGTTTGCCGATGCGACTTCTTGGTTGTTTCGTACTGTATGCAGTTATGCTTATTTAGTTTGTTTTTTTATTGTGGATTATTCAAGTTTAAGTTTATGTTATGATGGAAATGACATAAACTATGTTCGAAATTGAAAAAATAAATGTAAACAATATTTTATTGATTTATCATGTTGTAAATTGTTCAGTAAAAGTTAATTTTATGCAAGGAGAATTAGCTAATGAGACGGTTGGAAATCATGGAGCAGTAATCAGCATCAATAATGGTGCACAGAAGAGGTGCGTAACAGTGGCGGTCCGAGAGGGGGTCATGACCCCCCCCCCCCCCCCAATGGTACACGTCAAATTGACAAAACTCCTATAAATAGATCATTTACAAAAAAATGTTTGTGCAATAAATTTTAATGTGCTCAACTTATTTATAAGACCCCCCAAAGTCTTTGGCGGCAATCTCGCCTGGCGCGTGGCGGAGTGCACCTCCTTTAGTTAATGTATACGTTTACAATCTTCCCCTATGCTCCCTTATCCCATAACAAGCAGTCTGTCAACAGCTTTAGTCCACCTATATTCGCAATAGGTCAGATACATAATTACCGATGCTGATTGCTAGTCCATAATTTCTGACCGTCTAAGTAGCTTATTTGCTTTGCACAATTAACTTGTATTGAACAATTTTCTTCACTGTAAAATTATCGACAAATATTGTTCAATTATAACGAATGATATGACTTTATAACGATCAATTTAAATCGAGACAATAATCCCATCAAAAACAATCTTCTTCTTTTCGTGTTTGAAAATATCTAAATGCAATATGGCTTGCTTTTAGAAATAAAATAAAGTCTCCTTTGAGTAAAATTAGATGTTTTTTTTTAAATATTTAAAGTACTTTCTCACCACGAACATATGTTTTA
This sequence comes from Amphipyra berbera, assembly GCA_910594945.2. NCBI lineage: Eukaryota > Metazoa > Arthropoda > Insecta > Lepidoptera > Noctuidae > Amphipyra > Amphipyra berbera. The sequence continues at coordinate 20,814,192 of OU343126.1, forward strand.
AGCACCCGGTAAAATGGCATAAAACTAACGCGTGAACAAACAATTAATGGTATTAAATATTATAATTACTAATTACCCATCCTTTTCTCGCCTGTTGACTACATACCGTGTCTATAATTGATCACGTTCCATTTCCTTAAGCAGCGTGATGATGCGCATGATTGCACAAACACAAACGTAACGAGGTGTTGTTGATTATTATTTAATTTACCGTTTAACAAGACGTTAACGCATTAGCTCGTAGATGTCTTCTCTTAAACATGGTCCTTCTTAAACAAAGTAATCCGCGGAGAAATCAAAGTAGCACTGATGACTGTTGTTCATTTCAAAAAACATTTATTTTATTGACGACTCATTTGGTGCAGTGGTTGAGCGATTGGCTTCTGCGCTGCGAGTCATGGGTTCGATTCCCGCACGGAACAAATATTTGTATGGCCTACAGATAGTTATTCCGGGTCTGGGTATTTGTGGATGTGAACATTTGTGTCTGTAAACGCACCCACGACACAGGAGACGATTGTGGGGCAACATTAAAAAAGAAACGGAATAATCTGTTCCGTGCGGAGATTGAATCTGCTACCCTTAGCGTAAAAAGCCACTACTGAACCATCGCACTAATTGTTCCATTTATTTGACTTCTCTAAAATAGATCAATACAAACAATTTATGTTGCCAAGCACGTAGGTACTTACAAAGTTTCAACAAAGAACGTAATGGTCTGCTTTATGTAACACGGAGCCAGTTTGCGACCGTCCCGTGCGCTTGCGCAGGAACCGGTCCTATGGGCATTATATGGAGCACTGTGCAACTTTATACCTTTGGGATGAAGAAAGTGTGTAATGGTGCAAAGTTAGTCCTTGGCTTAAAAAAGCCTTTCATAATACACACATATACAATACATAACATTGACGACACGTTTGGTGTAGTGGCTGAGCGATTGGCATCTGCGCTACGGGTCGTGGGTTCCATTCCCGCACGGAACAAATTTTTGTATGGCCTACAGATAGTTGTTCCAGGTCTGGGTATTTGTGCATGTGCAGATTTGTGTCTGTAAACGCACCCACGATATAGGAGAAATCCTAGTGTGGGGCAAAGATTACAATAAAAAACGTTTCATTACTGTCCCACTGCTGGGCACGGGGCTCTTCTCAGAAAGAGAAAGGTATAGGCCTTAGTACATCACGCTGGCCTGGTGTGAGTATAACACACATTATTGAGAACTTTTTACCCTCTCAGTTGTGCAAGTTTCCTCACAATGTTTTCCTTCATAGTTAACGCAAGTGATAATGAAAATTTAATCCGCACATGAATTCAAAACAAAAAGACAGGTGCGGTCCGGGTTTGAACTCAGACCCACCTGTGTAGCCTGTCCTTGTAGATCAAGTACTCACCCCAGAAACTCACAAGCGTGCATTACTTAACTTGAAGTAACATTACAAAACTGTATCAGTGAAAGTAAACATTACATTTGAACCTCACCCGAAATTCTTAACCTACTCCACATCTATTTGTACGGTCAGCAGCAAAAGTAGATTATAATTACAAAATTTTCAATTTAATTATCACAAGAACAAAATTATTGTTATGTATTTTACTAATTACAATTATCGAGAACATTTTCTACTCTATCATCTATACTATAATATTATAAAGAGGAAAGATTTGTATTTTTGTATGTAACGAATAAACTTAAAAACTACTGGACCGATTACAAAAAATATTTTGCCGTTAAAAAGCTACATTAGGTATCACTTAGTAACATAGGCTACGAGCGGAGACGTGAGGACACAGCTAGTACCTAATATGTTACAAGAAAAAAGACGAGGTCCTCCTATTTCGGTTTATTGCGGAAATTAAAAACTTACAAAAAAAATATTATGTTTGGTGTTTTCCATATGGAATTTCTCAGTAGCAGCCCGGAGTTTAGATTTGTGCCCGGTTGATGGCAAAAGGCTTGCCCTATATTACATGGGACTTATACATAGCGACGAAATGAGGATGTTAATATACAGCTCTGCCTAACCCTTCGGGGAACACAGGCGCAATGTTAAGTTTTTTTAATATACAACATTTGTAGTTAGTGCAATGATTACTTAGTTTTGCTGACTGTACTCGCGAAACGCATTGCTCTCACCGCTCTAAATAGCGCCCTTACAGCTTGGAGTGACCGGTTTGTGCAAGAGCAAGCGGTCAATACTTACGTAAACAGCCTTGTTTTCATGAGTAGGGAATGGAAAGTAAACACTAATATGCACTGTACCAGTCTTTAGTCGAGTGCGACTCTTTAGTTACTATAATTACTTGAATCGTGTAAACTTTCAAGTATCTATCAAACCGGTTTTTTACACGTTTCGAGTCACTAAATTTTAACCACCATCCCTTGCCCCGCGTCCTGTTATATTACTAAACTAGTAGTAATTTCGCAAAATAATTATACTCAGTTCGTAGCGTCACGAAATTATCAGTAAGGTTGAGCAATGAAATGATTACGTCTACGTCATATTCCGAATTTTCGCGAAATTCCGCGTGTTTTCACGAAAATACGGATTATGCGATCCTCCGTCGACGCATGGTTTGGAAAAACTTTCAAGCACGATTGTAAATATAATAAAAAACCGGCCAAGTGCGAGTCGGACTCGCACACGAAGGGTTCCGTACCATTATCTATAAAAACGGCAATAAAATCACGTTTGTTGTATAGGAGCCCCCTTAAATATTTATTTAATTCTGTTGTTTAGTATTTTTTATTATAGCGGCATTAGAAATACATCATCTATGAAAATTTCAACTAACTATCACGGTTCATGAGATACAGCCTGGTGACGGACGGACAGCGGAGTCTTGTAATAGGGTCCAGTTTTACCCTTTGAGTACGGAACCCTAATAAAAATGGCTTTAAAAAACATAACACGCCTTATATTCCCCGAAGGGTTCGGCAGAGGTGTTTTTAGTAACACCCTCGCTTCGCCAGTTATCTTTAAGTCCCATGTGCTTTAAAATATTATTTATTTAATATTAAATAATTTCTACATCTAATTGCATCACACATTGACGGGAGAAAGTGTTTGATACTTGAAATAGTAAGTATTGATCGAGGAAACGTTTCTCGATCACTTACACTTAGGTAATACCTGACGGCATCAAGTTGAACTATTATTTATTTATTATTATTATTTATTCCTTCCGTTTCGGACGTAATAACAGCATAAATAGTACAAATTCCGTTGGTTGTGCTTGGTAAATATAATAAAATTAATAGTCATTTAAATAGACTATTCTTGCTTGCTATATTTTTCGCGAGATCCAATGATAAAAAACGATTTAAAAAAATCGTTTTGTAATTATTATTTTTTTGGTGTCTTGCCCCACACTAGTATTTATCCTGTATCGTGGTTGCATTTACAGACAAGCACCCAGACCCGGAACAACTATTTGTAAGCCATACAAATATTTGATCCGTGCGGCAATCGAACCCACAACCGCGCAGAAGCCAATCTCTTATCCACTGCACCAAACGTGTCATCAAATTCTCATTGAGTGTCGTGGCTAATACCGCGCGGATCATACTATTTGTGAGGTTAATCTGTGGTTTACGTGGTCAGTTTTCACATACTAACCCCCTTTCCGACTAACCTTGTATAAGGAGTTAAGCATACATCTTTACATAGTATAAAACAAAGTCGCTCCCGCCGTCTGCACGCTTAGATCTTTTAAATTACGCAACGGATTTTAATGCAGTTTTCAGCAATAGATAGAGTGATTCAAGAGGAAGGTTTATATGCCCCACATTAGTATGTACATTGGACCCGTGCGAAGCCAGGGCGGGTCGCTAGTAAGTAATAAATAATAAATTATTTCATCTAAAACAATATTTTTTTCGAAGATGATACCGCGCGAACAAAAGACTTCAACGCATGAAACTTATAAAAGTGCAACTAGCTCCCTAGCTAATATTAACTCTCTTTTTCAATTAGAATTTATATGTTTTTCTAAATGTTATTTGAGGAATTTCATGTATTTGTATACTACATTCATTCCTTGTCAGGTATGGTATAAGAACTCCGAGCAATACTAACATGGCTATGAATGCACGCGGATATTATTTATGAGTTACATTTTATAACATTAATTATCAATGGTTAAGTTCACTCTTGTGAAAGATCTAATGGAGGAAGTAGGCATCGACCCTGGATCAATTGAAAACATAAGATGGCAGGTACAGTGAAAACCTAACTTCCCTAAAAATTCTAGCATTCAGACAACAGTCGCTTTGAAACCAAAGAATCGGGATTAATACCCAATACATCCATCTGACTGCCTTGTTCTAGTGGTCGCAAGCGCGACAGCTGAACATAGGGTCCTGGGTTCGATCCCCTGGTCGGGCAAAGTGATATTGGGTTTTTCCATTAGGGATTTCTCGTTAGCAGCCCGGAGCCTGGATTTGTGCCCGGTTAATGGCAACAGGCTCGCCCCCTATTACATGGGACTTAAACATAACTGGTGAAACGAGGGTGTTTCTAAAACACCTCTGCCGTACTCTCCGGGGGATACAAGGCGTGATGTTATGTCATTCATCTTAAAATTAATAACTATCCTATAGATTTCAAGGTATTTGGAACCTTTACCTCATCGGCGCAAAGGGTCGTTCTCCTTCTACACAAAGAGTCATCTCTCGTATCGAATAAAATATTTGTGTGTCCTATAAGTAGATAATTATTTGTTCCGACTAACTGTCTCGTTGGTTAGTGGTGGTAAGCGCGACTGCTGATCGCGAGGTCCTGAGTTCGATTCCCAGGTCAAAGTGTTATTGGGTTTTTCCGTGTGGAATTCCTCAGTAGCAACCCGGAGTTTGGATTTGTGCCCGGTGGTTAGGACTCGGGGAGCAAGCTAGTGTTAAACCTCATTTATAAAAAAGCATGAACTAACCGTGCATCTAAATTCACCCTGCATATTAAACCTGGTAAACTCTTAGAAGAGAAATAAAGTATTGGACACTTGATACGCTGTAAATGTTATTTCAAGCCTACATCATTATATACGGCTACTTCACACTACATTGTAAGTGTGTAGGAGTACCGTGGGCACAGATGCGACGCACTGATAGCGACACAATGGCTGTTAACACTGCAAGATAGCACACAGACAACCTCGACCTGCTGGCTGACAATGAGGACTAGCTCCAAACTGCCGAGTCATGTCAACAGTTATTATTCTTTGGATTGTGCTGGTTGAGTTATGGACAGTTAAGTTCTAAGTTAATTCAACTTACGGCCGTTTTCAATAACCTATCTACCGGTGGTATCAGTGGTGGTGGGACATCCGTAATTAAAGGTCAATAGTATTTATTTTTATTTGTTTATTTATTTAAGCACGCTATTTATCTATTTGGAACTGGTTTACACCAGTTACGTCACAATAGGTTCAGTTAAAAACCACCGTCAGGCACTAGTAGTCTGACATTTATGCTGAGCTGAACCTATTTGGCGCAGCCGCTAGACACACAGCTACTTTATTTTTGCTTTTTATTTTTTATTTTGTTTTGTCTCTTATGAATTTTTTGTCTGCGTGGCTGGCTGCTTTCGTGTCAAATAAATTTCTTTCTTTGGTTTGCCTTACTAGAGATTTATTAATTGAGAAATTTCATTTTATGTGGAAATTGTGTCTTAAAAGCTATTTATACCTATATTTCGATTTAAATCTGTTAAGTAATATGTATTTTTTTCTCAAATATATTATATTCGTGAGGTCCTGTGTTAGATCCCTAGGTAGGTGTTATTGGGTTTTTGCGTGTGGCATTCTTCAGTAGCAGCCCGGAGTTTGGATTTGTACCCGGTTGGTGGCAATAGGCTCGCCCCTTATTACATGGGACTTAAACATAACAGCGAAATGAGGGTGTTACTAAACACCTCTACCCAACCCTTCGGGGAATACTGGCGTGATGTAATGTTATGTAAACTCTTTAGTATTAGATTCGATTCCCGGATGGGGCAAAGGTAGACCATACTTATAGTTATGATCGATAAGTATGTAAGGTACAATCGAGATATGGAAAAACGACTATTTAAAATGTATTAAATTTTTAATTAGTTTTAACACTTATCTTTAATACTTAATAATGACAGTTCCGGTGTACAAAAATGGCTTTCTAAATTACCAACATATACATGATTGATTTGTATGATCAACAGTCCATTGTACCGATTACTACAATCGATTGCATCGATTATTCGTGATCACATTAGATAATCGAATTGTTTTCTCTCTAGGCCTAGTGCCTTTAATTTTTTACATCTTATATTATTTGATTGTGTAATTATGATAGAGTTTTAAACGTGTATGATTTAGTAAGACAATTAAAGCCTTATTTAGTTCCTTTGCTAGTTATGTAAGCGACAATGTAATGAATCATAGACTTAGTTGTTATTTAAATATTGACAAATCTATTACTTGTCCTGACTGACTGATTCATCAACGCACAGCCTAAACCACTGAAGCTGGAAACATGAAATTTGGACAGTAGATTCCTTTTGTGACGTAGGCATTTACTAAGGAAGGATTTTTGGAAATTCTACCCCTAAGGGGGTAATATAGGGGGTGGAAGTTTGTATGAAAATTCACACGGACGGAGTCCCGGGCTAAGTGCTAGTATAGAATGTTTTGAAGGCTACAGGGATAGAAAAGTCATATTCAATTTATTTTTAAGATTTGTGTCTGTAAACGCAATAGGAGTAATCCTAGTGTGGGGCAAGATATTTTAAGAAAAACCCTTTCTGAAAACATGATAGTAAAACGACAACATGTTTGGTGCAGTGGGTGAGCGATTGGTTTCTGCGGTACGGGTCGTGGGTTCGATTCCCGCACGGATCAAATATTTGTATGGCCTACAAATGGTTGTTCAGGGTCTGAGCGTTTGTGCATGTGAAGATTTATGTCTGTAAACGCACCCACGATACAGGAGAAATCCTAGTTTGGTGCAACGTTACTTAAAAAAAAGACAAATAGATAAGAGGACTGAATTTTTTGGGAGCACCTCTGCCCCTCTTTATAATTACAATCTATATTCACTTTTACTACATAACATAACAACACGCCTGTATTCCCCGAAGGGTTAGGCAGAGGTGTATAGTAACACCTTCATTTCGCTGTTGTCTTAAATCCCATATAATAAAGAGCGAGCCTATTGCCATCAACCGGGCACAAATCCAACCTCCGGGCTGCTACTGAGGAATTCCACACGGAAAAACCCAATAACACTTTACCCGACCTGATCAAACCCAGGACCTCACGATTAGCAGTCGCGCTTGCAACTGCTGACCAACGGGGTAGTTGAAACAGGCGGACTACGGTACTAACGTCATCGGAACTCTAAACCTAGTGCTAAACTGTATAACTACGGGTTACGTCTAACCACACCCCTTTACAACGACTGTAATAATATCTTCCTCCATGTAACTTGTTCTGCTCGCGGAAAGGCGAACAGTCTATATTTTGCCGCGCCCACTGCGCCCAGTCACCAAGCTCCATGAAACGGAATAGCTTATTTCCGTATATTCACGCTATTTTACTGATTGGCATATCGTCGCTTAAGTTCTAACACCGTGTAACTCAAAATAGTTAACTTCTCAGGAGAGCAAAAAAAAAAATGTTTTCTACTTATCATATAATTGTTTCTAACCTACAATATTCTATTTTATTTTGGTTTTTTCGACGGAGCACTTTCCCCACACGATTCAGTATGGAACTCACCTGAGTTACACGCTGTTTTAGCTGTTTACATGCTTAGCTTGATGGAAAAAATATTACATACGCGGTGGATTTTGTTTTTGAAATAACGCGTTGCTATTGGATCTAAATATTGATTGTGATTGGTCAAACGATGCGTCTTTCGATTCCCTATCGAATGACGTGCATAACTCAAAACTACTATTTTTCGAGTTACGCGGTGTTAGAACTTAAGCGACAATATGCAGAAATTCATACACATTTTGAAATTAATTAAATAAAATGTCGTGTTGTCATCGTTATACATCAGGATTAATGAAAAATACAATTTTAATTAAAAGAGCCTTCACGAGTGTATGTCCGGCGCACCATGAGCAGTCAATCTCGTTACCAAACTCGTTGACTGGCAAATATTTTCACCATCACATGATACAGACCTAGAGAGAAGAATAAGAATATGGATTGATATACTACACATGTTACTATCCAGAACTTTAAGCCTTCTCATCTGCACAGGTTTCTCGCAATGTTTTCCTTCACCGTTCACGCAACTGTTAATGAAATTCTGATCCACACATAAATTGGAAAAATCAGAAGTGCGGGCCAGGTTCGAACTCAGACCCTCCTGCACGGAATGCAAGAGTGCAGCTACAATTTTTTAACCATCCTATAATTTTTAGGTATTCCCACTCACAACAAAATAGCAGCAATTAGTTTTGCACAAAACTAATATAACTCATAAACTTTCAAAATCGACCTTGCAGTATCCAAAATAATTGTAAAACTTGATTTAAACAAAATGGCGCCTATTGTGTGTCATGCACAATTGCAGTTTAGCTATTATCTGAGTATCAACCTTGCTTTATAAACTGCGCGAGTTTTTCTGAGTGCAAGAAATATTGTGTTCTGTCTACCCCGCGAAGGTATGTGAATATTGTTGTATTTGGTTCTAGAAACTTCACGCAAAATGCTTACATAGTATAAAACAAAGTCGCTCTCGCTGACTGTACGCTTAGATCTTTTATATTACACAACGGATTTTAATGCAGTTTTCAGCAATAGATAGTGATTCAAGAGGAAGGTTTATATGCCCCACATTAGTATCTACATTGCACCCGTGCGAAGCCGGAGCGGATCGCTAGTGTCTAATAAAGCTGTTAGATATTTGTCTTTAAGATGGAAGCGATAAGTCGGCCAGTGTTTATTCTTTAGATGTAAAACAACTAATAACCATAATTGTACCTGAAAAATGTCAGTATGCTCGCCATCTACAACGTGTTACAAAAATACCCCTTGCAAAGTGTCTATTGGCAATATTTGAAAACCGTAGTACGACACAAAAACAAGGAATTTAGATAAAACATAAAATAATCATCATTGCAACGCAACCCTGAAAACATAAAACTAAAGAGTCTACCCAGAAAGTTATTTACATTCTTACTTAATTTCCTCTGAGAGGTAAATGACAACAACCATAAAAGACTACTTGATTTACAGTCATAATAAAAGGTGGTTTCGTTTTAAACTTTTAGAAAGCCTGAATAAAGTTCTAATTTTCGAGTCTACTCAACTACTCGTTTCCCTGGCAACGGAAAGGCGTTCTATTCTTAATCCATCCCCTCACGGAGTAATCTATAGTACATCTATACTTCTATACTATATAATATTATAAAGAGGAAAGATATGTATTTTTGTATGTAATGAATAAACTTAAAAACTAGTGGACCGATTTCAAAAATTCTTTTGCCGTTAGAAAGCTACATTATCACTGAGTAACATAGGATACGGGCGGAGCCGTGAGGACACAGCTAGTCATATATAAACAAATAAACTAATCCTATTTCCCTCTATACATTCGGTCAGACTTGTTGAAAGCTGTATGATCGGTTATTTAGGCGTATTTAAAATACCAATCCCACTGCTGGGCAAAGATTTCATCTCATACAGAGAAGGAAAGAACATTGATCACCATGCTTGTTCACTACGAGTTGGCGATGTCATACCATTAAATTCAGGAGTGACTGCTGATCGTGAGGTTCTCGGTTCGATCTCCAGGTCGGGCAAAGTGTTATTGGGTTTTTCCATCAGGAATTTCTCAGTAGCAGCCCGCAGTCTGAATTTGTGCCCGGGTAATGGCAATAGACTCGCCCCCTATTACATGGGACTTAAACATAACGGCGAATTGAGGGTGTTACTATACATCTCTGCCCAACCCTTCGGAGAATACAGGCGTGATTTAATGTTATGTAAATCCAGGTTTCTGGACGATGTTTTCCTTCACCGTATGTCTAAAGTACATTTGCCATTGAAAAAGTTACATTGATACATGTCTGGATTTGAACCCGCGACCCGATGCTTTGTCGGTCGATTGGTATATGCAAAGCTATCAACAAATAAGACAGAAAAATGACTCATGTAATTGCTAACCAATTAACCAGAGAGCGGTTGACCTCAAACTATAACTGCTATTAAAAGTAAGATTAAATACAAATAACAACGCGTTAACTTTTCTTAGAGAAAGTTTAATATAATCTCTTTTATTACACATGTTATGTTCATCGGTTTCACTCGTGTTACTTCTGTTATTGCTTCATAAAATGCGTATAAGTGTCCGATCAATAAATTGTTGATTAACAATCTGTAAATTTTATACATTACCTTAATAATTATAGCAGATATCTTTACTAATATTATAAAGCAGAAGAGTTTGTTTGTTTGAACGCGCTAATCTCAGGAACTACTGCTTTGAATTTAAAAAATCTTTCTGTGTTGGATAGTCCATTTATCAAGGAAGGTTCTAAACTATATAACATCACGCTACGTCTAATAGAAGCGGAACATAAATGAAAAATGTTGCAAAAACTGGAAAAATGTCCACCCGTGCAAAGCCGGGACGGGCCGCTAGTCTGTATATAAAGAAGAAGTATTTAATCTGTTCTGTCTAGCTTTTTCCCAACTGTGTAGGGGTCAGCTTCCACTCTAACCAGATGCGGCTGAAACCAGTATTTAACACGAAGCGACTGCCATCAGATCTCCGCAACCCAGTTACTGGGCAATGCCGATATCCTAAGGTTAGACCAGTTGTCAGACTTTCGGGCTTCTGACTTCCCCTAACGACTGCCATTGGTATTCACATGACACCCGGGACCGACTGTTTATCGTGCTCTCCGAGGCAAGGAGGGGCGAGACCTTGTTGTTCTTTGACCACACAATAATTTGACCATAAAATTGATGGCGAACGAGAGTTCTTTGGCACTCATAGCAGCTTGCTTATCAGAAATCGACTCTTTATTACTAAAATGGCGATGCTAACGACTGAATGCACTACATGCAACTGTTAAACAATAATTTAAAATCAGAAAATAATGATAAAAGTAAAAGTCGGCCGCCATATTGTATTCACAACACTATTAAAATTAGTTCCGACAATCAAAAACAATAGCACTGAACATTAGTTCCTTTTAACTCATCGGTTAAACGGCCAGTTAAACCGGTAATTAACAAAACGTGGAAGAGATTCGTGTTTTTTGTCACGGCGGGTCATGGAGGAAGATCTTTGTTGCACGTGACCTTTGTGACCTCAGTGACCTTTGTATAGCGTGATGCAATTAAACGGTTGGATGTCACGACTGATTGTTTATTTATATTGAGTTTAGATTTATGTTTGTTTAAGAAGGATCGATTATGGTACAGTAGAACGCCGATTATTCGAATTAATTGGGACCGGGGTCGATTCGGATAATCGAAAATTCGGATAATCGGACATAGACTGTATCTTCAAGTATGTTTAAGGCTTACACAAAGATAGTTTCTCGGAGCGAGACTCGTTCTGTCTTTGTCTTTCTCTACAATGAAAACAAAGATAGCATGAGACACGCTTCTAAAAACTATCTCGGTATAAATGAGGCCTAAAGCTGATTATCCAATCAGCTTTAGGCCTCATTTATACCCTTTCTGCCTATATACCCTTTCTGCCTATCCAGGCAGAAAGGGTATCACTTCAGCATGTTTCGTCCACTACTGGCCTTTTATATGGGGGTAAATGAATGGGCAAGCGGGTTGATGACCGCAGTAAGTTGTAATTTGCGCTGTGAGGATGGTGCTACCCATTCTTTTGATTTTAACCATTATCACAGAATAATAAATAGTACTATGTACAAAAACCTCACTTCAAATAGGTACCTCGAACATTTTGAATGGAATCAAGCTGACTTAAACTATAGGTAGATACTACCAAACGAAAGGTCATAAGAATCTTGCTTACCTACTGATTTCTAAGCCAAACCATAAGAATAATAAAAATAACAGCCTCGTTCACTAGACAGTGGTGTCACCACTAGACAGTGATGGCAAGCTTGACTGCTGATCTTGTGGCCCTGGGTTCGATCTCCAGGTCGGGCAAAGTGTTATTGGGTTTTTCCGTGTGGAATTCCTCAGTAGCAGCCCGGAGTTTGAATTTGTGCCAGATTGATGACAATAGGCTCGCCCCCTATTACATGAGACTTAAACACAACGGCGAAATGAGGGTGTTACTAAACACCTCTGTCCAACCCTTCGTGGAGTACAGGCGTGATGTTTGTTGTGTTTATTAAAAATAATACTCGTATTATTTATTACTCCTATGGCAATACAGAATTATTCAAATTGCACCAACCAATTAAACCAATTTTAATTTATCGCCCCAAAAAATAACAAGTCGCAAAAATTTAAATAAAATCTAGACCGTTTTAAAGATGTCCCAATACATTGCCAAATGTACAGCTATATACATATACAAAGTAATGTATGCAACGAACCAGGTCGTGGGAATACACTAGCTAGCCTTGTAGATGTCGCCGTTACGAAAATTGAAGCTCAACGGGTTTTAGACAACATTTCAACTTAATATGTGCAGTTCACGGATTTTGTACTGAGGTTTTACGATGGACAAGTGACTTGTTACATAGACGGATACGAAAAGGTACACCATAGAGACAAAGAGAGAGAGTTCATGAAATTCAGGTTCTTCTCAACTTTTTTTAACAAATCAACTTCAAACATTCTCAGCCCGAGATGGAATAAGATCGTAGGTGGTGCTTGCCACCAGCAAAAGCATTCCCAAGGAGGGTTGACGTCAGGCAGGCGGCCGGTCACAAAATATAGCCGAAACATTTGTGCAGTATGATATGAGACATACTGCGCCGACCCCAAATAAGTGTGATAAGGGCAGGAGGATGATGATGATGTTTGAAGTGTCAACTTTCGCATCAACTTTTGGAATCGTACGATTAAATATTTCAACTATAAAAGCCTATTTAAGATCTAAACTTGGACCTTGGCCCTTGTTTATTATTCTTCAATCGTTTCATTTTTTTCATGTATGTATAAAACAGTCCTCCAGAATTACGAATGTATTGGACTGGATGTCTTGATACTTTGTTCGCAAAGCTCTAAAGGTTACGAAAATTGATACTCTACTCGTTTTAGTTCACAGTTCGTGTTATATTTATGGACTTGTCTTTTTAAATGGACTTGCAACATGTCTAAATACAGCTGTAAAGTAAAGTACTTACTGACGTTAAGAGAATACATAATAGCTGCTTTTTTAAAGTCAACGCTGGCGAATAGTACCTTATGCAGTAACAATACTGATATCTTAATTTTATTTTTTAATAAAAAAGAAAAGAAACTTTGCCCCACTCTAGGATTTCTCCTGTATCGTGGGTGCGTTTACAGACACAAATCTCACATACACAAACGCCCAGACCCGGAACAACTACCTGTAGGCCATACAACAAGTATTTGTTCCGTGCGGGAATCGAACCCGCCGCTTGTAGCGCCGAAGCCAATTGCTCAGCCACTGAACCGTACTTTAGTGACCTTTACTACCTCACATGAGCTTAATGTTGCATATTTCATTGAACAGTGTTTATAAAACGAAATGAAAAGGTTTGGAATTACATTTTAAATATAAAAATATTATAATTATTGTAATTTTTTGAAACTTACTCTTAAATAAGCAATCTGAAAGCTGATCTCAACATATTGGGAAAAACGCTAGGAGGAAGATTGTTAATTAACTCGAAATTAAAACTACCTACATTTTTAATTAGGAATGGACTTATCCATTAAATGCAACAGAAAAGCGAAGAGTTGTTAAAAACGCAATTACAATCATAAATTGTTTCATAAAAACACACACAAATTTAATTTCACATCATTACATGTAATGGGTCAAAATAATGTAACACTTTACCATGTGATTAATAATGTTGTAAGTAAATATGATGAATTGACATACATCTCTACGAGAGTGAATGTCGCTGTTAATATCAAGTCAATCTATAAATTATAGCTTTGGGACATCAGGTGCCAAATTGCCCCACATTTGGAAATAAAATTTTAATTAGAGATATGTCAGTGTGTTGCTTGTATACGATTTGTCCCAAACCTGTTTTGGGGCATAAACTGCAAGTAATCAGTAGTAATATATTAATACAAAAATATTAAGTAACTTTTATTATCTAACTTAGAACAAGAGGTAGGCATGCTCGGGTATACACACATTGTTAAATATAAGTTAATTCTCTTCTCTACGTATTGGATAAAACAAAGTTTCCAACCGTGTGTCTGAAAGCGAAGGTCTAATCAAAAGTGGATGCTCACACTAGGCACAATCCAAGGACTGAAATTAGATATACATCGGCCCTAATTCTTGGAAAAATTATCCTAAAATGGCTACGTTTTGAGGCAAACAGTGTACACATTATTCTACACCTCGCCCCAACAGTACAAAAATTTAGGTCGCGTTTACCAAATATTCACCGATTTTACATAATACCTTTTTGTGTCCAATAATATAAGTGCAGGCATTACTTTGTAGGCTTTCACAACGTAGATACGACGATTATAATATAATTATATAATAAAAGATAATTATGTGGCCTCGCAATCGATAATCGAATTACTGCTAATCCAGTATAATGGAATCGAGAAACTTTTTGTTACATTTTGTCGAGTCGATTATTTTTATTCGGCTTTTGGTATATCTTTTTAGTAGAGATTTAATGAAATTGATAATTAAATCGCATAACTTAAGATTTTAGGCCTACATTTTATAAGAGTGGGTACACTTAGACAATAAGGGGCGAATATTGCGGGGTGAGTGGTGCGTTCACCGATTTTATTACGCACAATTGACGATGTAAGTGCAACGGATAAAAAAATATGGGAGAACCTTGTTCACTAAGAAACATTGCTACACTATGCATCGTGTCAGTATTCATATCACACAATAAAATTTAGTTTTGGCTTCACTTAAGTAATATTCTGTTTGTTATTTTCCGTTTTTGTTACTTCCATTTTCTATTTACAGTAACATTATCAACGGCCCATGTGTCCGTCTTCATTGTTGTCTTCAAAGCAATGTTTTGAAAGCTCTACGTCTTCTGTCTTTTCAATGCGTCATTCGTAAAATGCGTATCTTTTTTGTTTACTCTCTCAACATATTTTAACGAACCATGAAGATACAAATGAATACGTGTTTAGTTTGTGTAAGTACCCTGTATCATTGGCGGCTTCATGTACTGCTAAAGATAGATTGGATGGTCTTATAATGTTAAAGTCAGTCAATCCCATATGGTGATGCAGTCAATCTGTTTTATCTTTCTTCTCCTAGGTTCTATCTTTGACATATCTGACATTAGCATTGTAAGTGACCATAGTCCACTGCACCAGATCAGCTATCCACCTGGTTTTAGGTGTCCTTCGTGACTTCTTACCAGGGCTGACAGACTGACGTAAGCCGGCAGCCTCATGTTTGCATGAGATGCCTGACCATCACAGACTACTGTCCTACACCATTTGATATGTACAAATTGAGCATTTTGACCTGCAATTTCTCTAACCTTCTTTCTATGACCTGCGTTACCTATGTGGGTTCATGTGTCAGTCAATTGGTCGTGTCTCGTCTACATTGTGTTTTTATCAAAGTTTCGCCGTTTACGAGAACGTTCCCACGTCTGTTGAGATGTCTTCGAAAAACATGTCTCCTCTGATATCTATATAATTCTCTTGATATATTCTGTGCTAATTGTGCAAAGTTTTTAAGATCTATAATTGCGGACAAGATGTTCGTATAGTTTCCATGTTTTCTGGTGACTTTTTTGGACGTGAAACAATGTATGCGGTTAATTGTCTGTTAATAACCTCAATGCCATGACCTGCTATGCCTGATTCCTATAATTTACCGAGCGTTATTAGTTAAAATGAAGACTCTTGTATCTTTTTCTTCTTCCTGCCCTTATCCCACACTAGGTGGGGTCGGCACAACATGTATTTATGAAATCCATGCTGTTAGAGGTTTTGGCTTATTGTTTCATGACCGGCCGCCTGCCTGACATCAACCCTCCTTGGGATCACTCGTTGCGCTGCCGCGTGGGTGATCCAATGTGCTTGCTGATATTATGCACTGAGTGCCAAAATGATATGCTTGTCAATCAAAATGAAGACTCTTGTATCTTTATCAATAATTAAGCAAAGACCACCATAGTTTTGCATAGAAGCCCTTCCATACGTTAGTAGCTATCGCACTTAAAATTAGCTTACAAATCTATTTATAAACCAAGTTTGACAATGAAAAATGTTACTTTTGGTAAGCAAAACGATTAGTTTTTGGCGCCATAAGAACTGGGCATTAATGAAACCATTTAATAAGCCAACATGGCCGCCACGCCTAGTCTACCATTACGACTGCCATCTAATGATGACGGTCATAATAGTCGCAGCTGAACGTGGTAATCCACGTTCAGCTGCGAGATTTGCTACAACAGGCATAATTACTGGGAGATACCATTTTACGAAGACTGGTTGACAGACTATCGGACTTCTGGCTACTGAATGTCTGACATCTGGGTCTGACAGTGTAACTGACTGGACCTAAAGACTTTAAATGTTTAGAATTGAGTGAGGCAGGGGACATAGTTACTGCAATAACATTTTATTGCCACACTTGTGTAGAAAATGGAGCCCTATCGAAACGTATACTAAATCAGGTGCTTGTTAAAGCCTCCCAGGTTGCGAGAATCAATCTGCTATTAGTTAACTTAGTTTTTGTACCACAAACTAAACTAGTCAGCTGTCACTTTTTGTGGGCTAGTCTGATCTTTAAACTTACACATTATTGCTGTATTGCTACACTTTGTTTTAAGTGGAGATGATGAAGTTAATATTAATTATTTGCACCTATAACCCCACATTAATAGACACATTTCATGTGTTGTGTCTTCACACAGAAATAATATACATAAATAATTTGAGACACTAAATTGACCAAAATAAAATCACCCTAGAGTATTTTGAAATTGGTGAACCGCGATATCATGATCGAATAAGCACACACAAAGACACAGAAGACACGAAAGTAACACAGAAAAGAGATTGTAACATTAATAAGATTTTTTTATAGACATAACACACATAACATCACGACTGTATTCCCCGAAGGGTTGGGCAGAGGTGTATAGTAACACCCTCATTTCGCTGTTATGTTTAAGTCCCATGCAATAGGAGGCGAGCCTATTGCCATCAACCGGGCAGATATCAAAACTCCGGGCTTGCTACCGAGGAATTCCACACGGAAAAATCCCATAGTACTTTGCCCGACCTGGGGTTAGAACCCAGGACCTCACGATCAGCAGTTGCGCTTGCCACCACTAGAACAACGAGGCAGTGAAAAAACTGAATAGATAAGAGTAAAAGATAAGGCTAATTATTAGGAAGAGCAAACTTTAGAAGACAAATATAGTAACTTAAAAGATAAGATAGATAGTAACTTAAGATCCAAAACAAAGTTAAGATACGATCAAATAGTAGCAAGCAAGCATTGTGCAGTAAAACCTCCTTGCGATAATAACGGTCTAAGATAAAAAGGTAAAATTATTAACTGTGCACCACATTCGATGCTAGCGACCCAGATCCCACGAGAACTAATGTCAAATATGATTGTTTGCAAGTTTAACCGTCGTTTAATACTGTTTACTGAAGGTTTTGTGACTACAAGGGTAAGCAGAGACGAGAGTATCAGTTTTCACTCACCCTTTAGGCGACCCTTGCGAAATTCAACATCAAACATAACAACATAACATCACGCCTGTATTCCCTAAAGAGTTGGGCAGAGGTGTTTAGTAACACCCTCATTTCGTCGTTACGTTTTAAGTCCCATGTAATAGAGGGCAAGTCTATTTTCATCAACCAGGCACAAAACCAAACTCCAGGCTGCTACTGAGGAATTTCGCACAGAAAAACCCAATAACACTTTACCCGACCTTGGAATCGAACCCAGGACCTCACGATCAGCAGTCGCGCTTGTTACCACCAAACCAAAGCGGCATTTCAACAGTTTGCTTAAGTTTCTTTTAATTCCCAGACAGAGGGGATTCAGGGCGATTTCTACCCCACAAAACATGTCATACCTTTCCTAGAATTCTGGTGCCATACTGCCAGGTTCGGTTTCTATACCCGCCACCCGACCAGTAACAGGCCCGAGAAGGCGAGAAGGCAGCGCGATGTGTTCTGTGCGCGATTCTCAGGAGGATGTGGGGCCAGGCCCCACAGAAGAGAGGACCGCCAAGGGTTGGCGACCGGGACCTGCCGATGTTGCGGTGCATGCTTTTGCGAATCCCTCGACCCCGGCCGAACGGTCAGGTGGAGGAACACCGTTGATTTTTAACGGATAAGAGTCCGGCAGACCCCCTTGCCTTCCCCGGGCGAGGGACATCCATGAGAATTTTCCAACGATAAAAAAAAAAGATCGCTTTCTATAATAAATGTGTCTTTTAAAGTCTTTTCTTCTTCATAAAGTCCTCATCAGACCACCATTTACTCTCAACCTCAGCAATCAATTTGCATAATAATCTACACCGCATTATAACAATATTTGCAAATACACACCACGCTGTAGAATGCACGTTCGCAAACAGATCTATATTTCGCAAGGACACGAGATCCCATCGACACTTCCGCGTCCTATCTGAGAACGAGGCCGATTGCGAATGCGCGTGCGCTCTGATACTTGCAAATCCAGAGGATACAAAACTATTGATATATTAACACTAATAATTGACTGAATCCTCATTGGTCTAGTGGCAAGCGCGACTGCTGATCTTGAGGTCCTGGGTTCAATCCCCAGGTCGGGCAAAGTGTTTGGGGTTTTCCGTGTGGAATTCCTGAGTAGCAGTCCGGAGTTTGGATTTGTGCCCTGTTGATGGCAATAGGCTCGCCCCCTATTACATGGGACTTAAACATAACGGTGAAATGAGGGTGTTACTATACACCTCTGCCCTACCTTGCGGGGAATACAGGCGTGATGTTATGTTATGTAATGATAGACTTTTTAAATTAACTGTGGATGGATAACGTAAAAGGATAATTCAAATAAAGCGGACTATGACCAGACACGCACCAGGCCAACATGGAGGACTAAGGCCTAAACTCTTATTATTCTGAGAAGAGGTTCGTGCCTACCAGTAGGGCAGAAATAAGCTGATTCTGAAATTAGACTAAGTATAAGCCCGAGAAACTCAGAACTCATAAAGGGAGATAATATATACCTACATCTTTAGTTAGAAGTATCAGCACAAATTATTTTTTATCTCATATAATAGTTTGAAAGATCAAGTTCTACTTCGAATCTGTGAATATAATTTCGATTATTTGACCCAGTATACTTCCGAGTCCTATCTGGGAACGAGGACGATTGCGCCAGAGCGTGCTGGCGCCCCCACCCCCCCGCGTGACCTACAGCAAGCCTACCACGAAGGTATGACACGTAAATTAGATTTGTTTGTTTTGTATAGAGATCCGAATACTTTAGACCTTTCAAAGCTTAATAAAAAAGAAGTTAGAAATGCTCTTAATATAATTATTATTTATAATTTTTATTTCTGTATATAAATCTGTTACATAAACTTTTACAAGTCAATGTAATTTTTAGAGACTAATTAGCATCGGCTTTTTCTATCTGACTAGCGCTGAGAAAAAAAGTCGAAACAAACTCGGTTTCTTTTAAAGTCCAGACATTGTGGTATAAAAATTATGTGAGTGTAATAATGTAGGGCAACGTCTGGAATGGCCTTTTGAGGAAAGTGCCATAGCATTTTTAGCATTGAATGTCTTTATAAAAATGTATGTCAGTTGAGTTTTGATTTATTACAAAAAAGTTCGGCAGCAGAAATCAGTAGACTATACTGAGAGAAATATAATTTTTGAATTACATTTTCTTCTAGAAGATAATCCAAAATTGTCCCCACTAATTCAAGCACAACATTACGAGAAATATGTTCTCTCTTCAAATATTCAAAGAAGAGACCATGGCGGCCAAAAAAAGAACTCTTATGTCCAGCGGTGGACTGATAGGCTGAGTTGATTGATTGACTCCTTTTATAAGTATAAGTTCAGACCTACTCCTTCAAACGAGGCATTCCATTTAGAGCATCAATTTGAAGAGCACCAATTCGTAGCACACACCGTGATTATAATTGGTGCTCTTCAAACAGGTGCTCTGCAAATTGGTGCTCTTCAAATTGTAGGACTTTCAAATTGGTGATCTTCAAATAGGTGCACTTCAAATTGGTGCTCTTCAAATTGGTGCCCTTCAAATTAGTGCTCTTCAAGTTAGTGCGCTAAATGGAATACCTCCTTCAAACTTCCTAACTCCACAATCAGTTTGACTATGTATCGATTGTATGAATCACGCTCCAGCTGGTAACTGATAGCCATTAATATGATAATGTCGTGTTCTGTTGCAACGGTCGGTATTAACGTGAAACATTGCCCACGCGCATAGCCGGAGCAGACCATAATCTTGATGTAAGCCACTTATAATTTAATAGAAATAATAATAAATAAACTATACATTACAAAGGCGTGCCTGTCATGAGATACGTAACCAAGGACCACATTTTTTTTCCTAATAATGTTGGAGAATCTATTAACGGCAGCAGTAATAGCTTACCGGTTGAATGCATGCCTTCCATACATACAGGAGGGTCTGAGTTCGATCCTGGCCCGCACCAGTGCCCTTTCGAATTCATGTGCAGATCAAAATTTGATTACTTATCACGGTGAAGGAAAACATCGCGACAAAACCTGCACACCAGAATGAACCAACGAGAAGTTCTCGATGGTGTGTGTAGTCCGCCAACCCGCACCAGGTTAACCTGGTGGACTAAAACCTAAACCTTTTTTATTCTGAGAAGAAGCCTGTGCCCAGCAGAGGGACAGTGATGGGCTGATCGTGCTAATGTATTAAAGATCGATGATATTAATATAATAATGTTGGGAGTGGGACCAATGTGGAATGTAGTGTTTGTTTTTTTCCTGACTTTACGATGATTATTTAATTTTATTGTTACATTTATTGTCAAAACCACTGATCGACACAAATGTAAATTTGTTGAAAAAAAAAATATACATCTCTATATCGCCCCACTCACAGTTCATTGATGACGGTATTAAGGCTCATTGAGCCACCTAATATCGGGCATAATTCCAGAACTGGTCTATAGTTGATATTATTTTGACACGTATTTAAACTTGACCTTAGAGTCGTGCCCTTCTCAAGATCCGTGGTCGTGCTCGCTTCAGTATCATTAATATGACGGGCATTTAATTAAGCTTTACCTTTACATAGTATAAAACAAAGTCGCTCCCGCTGTCTGTACGCTTAGATCTTTTAAACTACGCAACGGATTTTAATGCAGTTTTCAGCGATAGATAGAGTGATTCAAGAGGAAGGTTTATATGCCCCACATTAGTATCTACATTGCACTCGTGCCGAGCCGGGGCCGGTCACTAGTCAATCTATAAAATAACATAACACATTTAACATAACATCACGCCTTGTATTCCCCGGTGGGTTCGGTAGAGATGTTTTTAGTACACCCTCGTTTCACCAGTTATATTTAACTCCCATGTAATAGGGAGCGAGCCTATTGCCATTAACCGGGCATAAATCCAGGCTGCTACTGAGAAATTCCTAAAGGGAAAACCCAATAACACTTTGCCCGACCTGGGTATCGAACCCAAGACCCTATCAAGCAGTCAATAATAAAAGTCAAGTCATCTATAAAATATTAATATGCAAATAAAAACGTGTATCTATATACAGTTAAACACATCAGCTGGGGCAGCGGCCGTCTGCGTCCACTTCCCGCGATAAGTTTCACTTTCCGTACACATCCAAGTTAACTTTCGTTGTTTTCTCTAACGATTGGTTTAACATCTGTTAGGTAATTCTTTTTAACTACGCGAGAATTTTAATAGAGAGCAAGCAATTTAGTATTTTTTTTAAATATGTGTATATTGAGTATCGTAAAACCATTTGAGTTTTAATGCCAAATGTTTTTTGAAGTTAGGTTTTAGCAACTGTAAATAATAAAATTATATATTAAGACCATTTAAAAATTACTAATTCTTGCCTAATGAATTATTATAATTGATTATTTTATCAAAATAATGATTGACATTGCAAACACCTATATAAATCTTACGCATTCCCTAATTATGCAAAATTAGACAGGTATAATAGAATCAGCACCGTTCGATTAAATTTAAATAAAACAGTAAAAAAATATCGCGAAACTATTCAAAAATTTGTATAATATCGCTGTTTATGCATGTTTTCAATAACACATGAATAATAGTGTTCATTTAAATAAAAATTACTTTATTTTTTGCATATTTTTTTTTTGCTTGTTTGTACCTTCGTCAACCCTACAAACGCGAAAGTGTTGTGAGAATATCACTAGAACTATAAAATATAGAGAATAAGGTTGTCGACCCGGACAACCAGTTGTCCTTTCCGAGTGCGACTATACCTAGGCATTAATCTTATTGCCTAACATTTCTAGAATATATCACATTTGTTAACTTTCATTTTATTTCGAGTCCTTGAATGCAAAATAAGTTCAGAGTTGAAATGTTATACAAACATGTATTGTTAAAGTTTAAACGTAACGAATTAGTGTGTTAAATTAAATTGATTAATAAAATACTAACTATTTTAAAAACCAGCAACTATTTATTTGAGTAAACGATGAATTAAAATAATATACCTATTGTTTAAAAATCGTTAACTTAATTTATAGTACCTAAGTAAAGATTTTAAGTAAAAAATGTTAGTTCAAATAACTACGACAAATTAGACTTTAAGTAATATAAAAAGGCGTACAAATAGTTACGCTTTTTATACAATAACAAATAGAGCCGCAAAAAATCTAAACTCGAATTAAATTAACCATGCAAAGTAACAAATACTAGCTATTCTTACAATTTACCAAATATCAAACTGCAACATCAATTATTCACATGCAAAACAATGGACGCAGAAATGTGGCTTAGAACCACCTTACGATAGACATACTCGTATGTATGTTCCACAAAAAATAAATAAAAAAATTAAACACTGCATCACTCGAGCGCGTATCCGAAATCCAGAGGGTGCGTTCTTAAACCACAAATCTGCACTTAATTTGACACTTACGTAAAATTTGGCCGCCATTTTGGGGTTAAACTGTCACTATTGTCACTCGCGAGGCAGGCGCATGCGCGAAGGGTACGCGCGCCGAATGGCGGCCGAACGTAGGCGCCGACTATATAACCTCCCCCCCAATCTATTATTATATTAATTACATTCAATGTTTTCACTGCACGGTGTTGAACGGATCGATCTGGATCACTTGCTTCCTACAACGATATAATCCCGAAACTCGGAATTTAAATAGCCGATAGAAAGTTTCCTACATAATATGTATATTGCACTTGATATACAACTCACAATTTATTTTTATTATAACTCAATAACGCAATAATAATTGTCCATTACATTTTTTATCTTCATTTTCTCGTTGGCTTTTTATAGGCTGTCGTTCAGCGACTGTACTTAGGTTTATTAAGTTTAATGGAAACATCTACATTGCTTTCGATTAATAATACTTTGATCCCAATTACTCTCATATTGTATGCAGTAAGAGGAATAAACAAAAAACAATTGGCTAGAACAATTTTTTTTTAAATTAGTAACTTGATAAACAAAACCAGGGTCAAGTTCTTTGATATCTTTCAAAATTATATTTTACATGCAGGAAAGTACTTACGTAGTTTGAGAAGCAGTTTTTACACTCTATATTTTCTTTGCTGCCACTAGCACCAATCTGATGATGGTGGGAAAACGATTCCAAGGTCAACAGGAACTTAGGGCCATCTCAAAATCTTTTTTCTTAAAGAAAGTGGAGTTGCACAACCTAATTTGTGTATTTGAATATAGGTATTTCCGAAATTATACGCTCGTCACAATCAGTGAAATTGACCTCTGAAAGAAAACCTATTTGAGAGAAAACGGTGTTTAATCCATTTTTCATCCTATGACATAATAGTCTTCTTCTTTTTCTTTTGGTGTGGTTAGTGACTACCCTGGAATTTATGCCGCCCATGGTCCTCTGACTTGGCTTCACATGCAGTCGAGAAATATCTCTCAGGCAGTTTCCTCACGATGTTTTCTTTCACCGTTTTTAAGCAAGTGATAATTATACAATACGCACATGAATCCAAAAAGTCAGAGGTGCGTGCCTTAGGTTCTAACTCGAGACCTATGTCCGATGGTCACGTCACTAGGCTACCACTGCTCACACATATTACAATGTCATATATGAAACTTTCAATCAACATCACCGATACATTAACCTTCAATTGACATTAAAGTTATCTTATAAATGTCCACGGAATATTTTGCATCTATTTATTAGATTCAATGACTATGTTCTGACCATGTTTCTCGAAGACCCAGACCTAGCCTTGGTCTAGATTTAGACCTCGCAGGGTGCCAAGAAACTGGCTGGATGTTGTAAAAGACTATATACATACATAGTATAGGCAGAGGTGTTGCTATAACAAGATCTACACCCACGTTTCGCCTTTAGTATTAAATCCCATGTAATAAATGGTGAGCATCAGAGAGCACATTAAACAGTCGGTCCCGGTTGTCATACGAATGCCTATG
The DNA here is from genome assembly GCA_910594945.2 of Amphipyra berbera. Classification (NCBI taxonomy): domain Eukaryota; kingdom Metazoa; phylum Arthropoda; class Insecta; order Lepidoptera; family Noctuidae; genus Amphipyra; species Amphipyra berbera. The sequence goes on from OU343126.1 coordinate 20,838,949, forward strand.
ACCAGTGGCGTAACTATACTATCAGAGGCCTGTGGCAAATTCATTGGTTGGGGCCTCAGTAAAAATCGTCACGTTGTAATTTAATTTTAATAAATCACTGAAGTAGTTACCTAACAGAATTACAAATTTATAATATTTACTTAATTTTGTTAAAAATTTTAGGTTACTTCTGAGCTCGCGGCCTCTTGAGCCGGAGGCCCCGTCGGGCCGAGGGCCCGTGGCATTTTGCCAGCCCTGCCACCCTTTAGTTACGCCACTGCCTACGACAGTCGTTACGAGAAGTCAGAAGCCCGAAACTCTGACAACCGGTCTAGCCTTACGATATGGGCACAGAACAGTCTGTGCTGTGGATATGGACATTGCCCAGTATCTAGGTAGCGAACGTCTGATGGCAGTCGATCCGTGTAAAATAATGGTATTCAGCCGCATTTGATTAGACTGAAAGCTGACCCCAACATAGTTGCAGCTAGGCAGAACAATAAGTGGCGAATCTATTGCCATTTTCCGTGTACAATTTATGATGATAGGTTCATCGTCTTTTACGACTTGGTCGCCCGTCGACGGATGGGATATATATTCTTAATCCATCCTCTCAAGGACCAATCATAGCAAAATAAGGTTCTGCCTATCTTTTTCCCAACTATGTTGGGGTCAACTTCCAGTCTAACCAGATGCGACTGAATACCAGTATTTTACATGGAGCGACTGTCATCAGACCTTCACAACCCAGTTCCTGGGTAATGCCAATATCCTAAGGTCAGACCAGTTGTCAGACTTTCGGACTTCTGACTTCCCGTAACGACTGCCATAGGTATTCGTGTGACACCCGGAATCGACTGTTTAACGTGCTCTCCGAGGCACGGAGGTGTCTTGGTGTATAACGAATGGTCAAATCATAGCAAAATAATAAGAAACCATAAACATCCACTACTGAACATCAGTCTCCCAATGGACAGCCAAAGTTCTTCTTCTTCTCTCGTGTCGGGATGAGCATTACGAGAATAGCACATGCCGCCGTGGTAGCAACTAGTCTATAACTATTGACATTTTAGAACCAAACGTTCTTTAAAAAATTACTTAAATTTACATAGCTTAGAAGCCGCTCATCTTATAATTAACGCGGCGTTTTCTTCGTCCCGGTGCGCACGCGCATAGTTCGCGTGTGTACGAAGCGGCATTACCACTTAATTTACAAAATTACGCTACACTATTACCTACAGAATTAATTAGTAATTAAATCACTTATATAACATGTTACATTCAACTTGACTATTTGGGTTGCGCTTGCGCACATTAGGTGATACACTTTTGAGCCTATAAAGTGATGATTTATTTTAGACCTACTTTCAAATGATAAATGGCTTGGTTGAAATGTTTAATTTTTTGTTATAAATTCAAACATTAATCAAGCATACTATAGTTTACACGGCTTTGATATTATGCCCAACAGTGGACTGCGATTAACTGAGTTTATTTGATTCTATAGTCTTCACAAAACCCTAACACCTATACAGGCTGTTAAAAAATAACTAAGATATTTTGGCGTTACTCTGTATCGGAAATTGAACGACGTTTGTAGTTTTTTTTTTCGAAATTAGCGTTTTTTTTATTACTTTCCATACAAATTAAAAAATATGTTTATTTGATTTGTATGGAAAGTAATAAAAAATACGCTTAAGTATTTCGAAAAGTTTTTCTACGAAAGTTGTTCCATTTCCGATACCGGGTAACTCTACAAAATTCTTGGAGTTAATTTTGTAACATTCTATATAATCCCAAAAAATATTTGTACCTATCATATTTCAGGTGTTATTTTTTTGCTTAAGTCTAGCATGCTTGACTTAGAAAATTCAACACAGAATCGCTCGGCATTCGTAATTATGCCGCCCCCAACCCTAAGTTTGTAACTAAGTAAAAAATCGGTGAAAGTTCGGTGATACCCTGTTGCAGTGTTGATTGCAAAAGGATTCAAAATAAAACTTGACTCAAAAGGTTGCGTAAATAAGTACCTATGTAGACCCGATGACAATTCAGTTATCTAATCTGATGACTATGACCTGATGCTGCAGCATGGTGGCGCCCCCTATATCTGCGCCACCAGGGGCCATGGCCCCCTTTGCCCCCCCATACGCTACACCACTGGTTACGGCTACTATAACATTAAACACTAACGAATATCCACCAATGTGGAGGTGTAAATTATTTATTGTACCTATCTAATAAAAATCTAAGGTCGTTCGGGCTATTTATCAAACGTTGATCCAGTTTGGTTAACGATTATTTTAGTGATTATAAATAAATTATTTTGACTTCAATAATTGTAATAAAACTTGTTGAAAATATAATTATTATATCGCCGTTATAAGGAAATACATTAGTTAATAATTTAGAAAAAATAAAAGATTAGTACTTAACCTATGATTTATAAATTAGGAAATCACGTTTTAGTTAGTCATCAATTAAATATAACTTAACATTTTTTTTAAGTTTTATAATGTTACATCCGTAATTAAAAATAATATTCAGTAAAATCTATAATGGTGTCGATTCTGTTGCACATTTTAACAGTACTAAACTAGACTAAACGCAACTGTCACTTTCTTTTTCTATTGAAACAGAAAGAGACAAACACCCTTAGTTTAGTTTAGTACTGTCAAAGTGCACAACAGAATCGACAGCATTGTCTTCATTTTATTAATTAATAATTTCCATAAGAGTAAGATATGAAATATTGTGTTTACATTAATTATATTATCTATACTAATATTATAAAGCTGAAGAGTTTGTTTGTTTGTTTGAACGCGCTAATCTCAGTAACTACTGGTTGGAATTGAAAAAATATTTTTGTGTCGGATAGTCCATTTATCGAGGAAGGTTATAGGCTATATAACATCACGCTACGACCAATAGGAGCGGAGTATAAATGAAACATGTTGCAAAAACGGGAAAAATGTCCACCCGTCGAAGCCGTGACGGGCCGCTAGTTAAAAGATAAAAGTAAACTTTAACTTTGGTGTATGCCCAGCAATGGACTGCGATATTTCCTCTTTATACCATCATGATAGTATTTTCCCATTTTATTTCCAAATTCTGATTCTATCGTGGTAGAATTCTAATAAACAAGAAACCATATTTTATTTGAATACGTATTATAATGTTATGAAAAAAAAAGCAACCCAATAACAATACAATACTCTTTATTGTACACAAAACAAACAAGAAACATTACTATAAAAATAGAGATGTACAATGGGCGGTCTTATCGCACTAGGCGATTTCTTCCAGACAAACTTTGGATGGACATGAAGTGCAAGAAAAAAAAGAGAGAGAGGTAGTTCTCGGTGTAACAATAAAAGAGGAGACATTAAATTAAGTACTTTAAATATTTTTTTATAACGTTTCTAATATTTTTATATTATTTGTCCGTAAGTTGCGGCGAGTTGCGGCCGTTGCTGCTCAATTAGTAACTAACACCCACGTACCAGTGTTTGTGACCGCAACTATTGCGCCACTCTACCAACACTTGTGGTCGAATACCATTTACACTTCCGTGTGGAGATAACAAGCCGAATCATTTGTGATATTTATATGAGCACTAGCTGCTGCCCGCGGTTTCATCTCGCATCTTAGGGTAACTACTTCATGTAACCGGTTAAGGGTCGATTTTATCAACGTCAGATATCTTTATCTGAGACATAAATTCGGTGTTTTCACAGATTTCTTATACAAAAGTTGTCAAAAATTCAAATTTATTGCTCGGATAAAGTTATCTCATAACATCACGCCTTATATTCTCCGACGGGTTCGGCAGAGGTGCTTTTAGTACAACCTCGTTTTGCAAGTTATGTTTAAGTCCCATGTAATAGGGGCGGGCCTATTGCCATTAACCGGGCACAAATCCAGACTCCAGGCTGCTACTGAGAAATTCCTAATGGAAAAACCCAATAACACTTTGCCTAACCTGGGGATCGAACCCAGGACCCCATACTTAGCAGTCACGGTTGCGACCACTAAACCAACAAGGCACTTATCTGACGTTGGTAAAGTCGGCCCTAAAAAGTATTATATGTGTTATTAATCCAGATAGACCATCTGTCTATCTGTGTGCCAAGTTTCATTCAAGAACCTAACTGAATAACAAATATCCAAACATCTTCACAAGTGCAATTAAAACACATGCGAATAGTCATTTAGCTGCTTCTGGTTAATCTATCTACTATTTTCAAAGAGTATCCATGGAATTTATTGTCGAGTCCTAGAACCCTTTTAGAACCGTGCAAAAAAGTTCGCAGTGATATACAATGTGTTACAAAAATACCCCTAAAGCCGAAAGGGGGTTAAAAGGTCCCTTGCAAAGAGTCTATTTATAGAATATTTGAAAACCGTAAGATGACCCCAAAAAAAAATTGAATGAAACAAAATATTCATCATTGAAACGCAACCCTGAAAACAAAAAAACTAAAGAGTAGACTACCCAGAAAGTTATTTACATTCTTACCTAATGTCCTCTGAGAGGTAAATGACAACAACCATCAAAGACTACTTGATTATTTGCATTTTTCATGGGGAATTATGTAACACGTTGTATATTTAACTGGACATCGGCCTCTACCAAAAAGAAGCCCAGATCTGCAGGTTCCTGCCAGCCTTCTTGCGCCGGTGATGTTGCAGGCCGTCACCGATCCAGGATAGGGTACCCTTGCTAGGTATTCCTACCATTATGGCAGAAAAAACAAGGTCTGTTCTGAGAACCTCATAAATTTCAGAATTATTGACGCATCAGTTTTCTAATTTCTTTACTAATTCATCATTGGAGTTGATGACTTGACTACTCTGGTGTTGCCATGATTTGCTTTGCTGAAAAGAACTGAAGACAGGTATGTGCACAATATTATCAAAAGACTTGATATAAACCAGAACAGGCTCTTACGATATTAACCGGAAGAGAAATTGCCTATAGTAATAATTACTCATTTCACATAAAATTATAAAAATAATATATTTTCTGCTCAACTAGCCGTCACGGTACACATTATACCTTTTACAACACTTCAGTAAATCGGCATCAAACCTGTTGTACTTTACGTAAGCCGTAATCCGTCGGCTGTTAATTATTCAGGTTATTATGCAGATTTTGAATTCCAGGAAATTGTTGTGAAATATAGATCAGAATTAAAGTGATAGATTTCAACGTTGAGCGTTATAACTGGAATAACTGCAAGCCTCAGCTAATGAATGGTGCAAAATATGCGTTTATAATTAACTCGGGTGCATTTTAGACATTAGGGAACGTCCCCATACTACGTGACCCGTTCAGGGGGGGTCTTCAAAATACCACGCTTAGTCACAGGGGCGGGGGGGTGGCTTAGGTTTTCGTCACGTAGTCAATATCCTCTAGAGAAATCTCGAGCTTTTTCGAGCTATATTCAAATATGGCGCGCAGAGTTTAGCGCTTTTTGAACCCACAGGTGGCAGCACTGTCGCACATATAAGTCAAATTATTTTTTTAATTTTCTGTTTTCAAGAAATGATTGAAAACCATATTTATATATTACAGCAGCCCGGAGTTTATATTTGTGCCCAGTTGATGGCAACAGGCTCGCCCCCTATTACATGGTACTTAAACATAACGGCGAAATGAGGATGTTACTATTCACCTTTGCTCAACCTTTTCGGGAATACAGAGGTGATATGTTATATTATTTTAAGAAGGTCATATACTTCGTTAATTCGACGGTCCAAAGAAAAAACTCTATTGTCACAATAAGATACTTACCCAATTACGTCAAAATAATGCCTTCAGTGAACAATGTAAGGAAGCCCACACATTAGAAAAGGCCCTGACGATGACAGAGACACCTATCACTTTGGACAAGAACTACCGGTGTAGGTAGACGCATGCGCAGTAATTCAAGGTGGATGACTTCCGATTAGACCCTTCTGCTTACCTTGTAAAGCTTATTAGAGTAACTTGTAATGTAATTATAGTCATTAAGGATCATACGATCGATTTGCGAGGTTAAGCTGAACTTGCCGCGGTCAGTCCGTGGATGGGTGACCGTTCGTTACACATTGAGATCCCTCCGTCGCTCGGAGAGCACGTTAAACAGTCGGTCCCGGGTGGCATACGAATACCTATGACTGTCGTTACGGCCCAGTAACTGGGTTGATGTCTGATGGCAGTCGCCCCATGTAAAATACTGGTATTCAGCCGCATCTGGTTAGACTGGAAGCTGAACCCCAACATAGTTGAGAAAAGGCTAGGCAGAACATTTGGACTACAGCATTGCTCTACTGGTTGCAAAACGCGGCTGCCGACCGGAAGGTCTCGGGTTTAGCTGGTGTGGTCTCGTGTAAGGCAAGCCTTTTGTCGTTTAAAAGGCTCTTCATATATAAGTAGGTACAGTCACGTGTAATAATATGTATACACATAGCGAACTTGAAAAACTAATTTCTTTTAGAGAATAGTTTGTATTTAAGAAATATTCGATACCATGATTCGTGTGTATTTGTAGAAACTAATTGTGTAATATTTCATAATTCTAATAGATATTTTAGAAGAAAATCGCCTTTGAATATCGCTATGTGTATACATATTAGTACACGTGACTGTACAGTGGAGTCCGCTTATAACGACATCAAAGGGACGGCGATATTTGGTCGTACTTAACGGACGTCGCTATAAAAGTGAGTATATACCAGATAAGAAAACCTAACTAAAGGGTGTTCTTTAGTCGCTATAAGCGGCTGTTCTTTAGTCGCTATAAGCGGCTGTTCTTTAGTCGCTATAAGCGGCTGTTCTTTAGTCGCTATAAGCGGCTGTTCTTTAGTCGCTATAAGCGGCTGTTCTTTAGTCGCTATAAGCGGCTGTTCTCTAGTCGCTATAAGCGGCTGTTCTCTAGTCGCTATAAGCGGCTGTTCTCTAGTCGCTATAAGCGGCTGTTCTCTAGTCGCTATAAGCGGCTGTTCTCTAGTCGCTATAAGCGGCTGTTCTTTAGTCGCTATAAGCGGCTGTTCTCTAGTCGCTATAAGCGGCTGTTCTTTAGTCGCTATAAGCGGCTGTTCTTTAGTCGCTATAAGCGGCTGTTCTTTAGTCGCTATAAGCGGCTGTTCTTTAGTCGCTATAAGCGGCTGTTCTTTAGTCGCTATAAGCGGCTGTTCTTTAGTCGCTATAAGCGGCTGTTCTCTAGTCGCTATAAGCGGCTGTTCTTTAGTCGCTATAAGCGGCTGTTCTCTAGTCGCTATAAGCGGCTGTTCTCTAGTCGCTATAAGCGGCTGTTCTTTAGTCGCTATAAGCGGCTGTTCTTTAGTCGCTATAAGCGGCTGTTCTTTAGTCGCTATAAGCGGCTGTTCTTTAGTCGCTATAAGCGGCTGTTCTTTAGTCGCTATAAGCGGCTGTTCTTTAGTCGCTATAAGCGGCTGTTCTTTAGTCGCTATAAGCGGCTGTTCTTTAGTCGCTATAAGCGGCTGTTCTTTATAAGCGAAGTCGTATTAAACGGATTCCACTGCACATACCTATGTACTTTGTTAGACACCGGACACATAAATAATAATATATCTAATGAAAAGATAGTGTAATATCATCCGCGACCTTCACGCCGTATTGTGTCACTGTAAAAAATATCGTTAGTAAGTATTTTATATCAAAGTACGCCGATCTGAGAATAAAAGAAGAACAGCAGGTATCGGTTACACTGCAAGCGATACTTACAAATAAAATAACTAATACAGGGTGTATACGGAATCATAAAAATAATTCCTTCAAACCTCGTGATGTACTGCTGACATAGATTAAACCTGCATGGGATACTTTCGGTTCTTTTTTTTTAACAAATAATTAACATGTATTCTTAACGTGAGGCATTTTAGCGTCCCGAGTGAATTGCGCGGCTACCGCTCGCCACGTGGTCATTTAACTCGGGACGCTAAAATACTCAAGACCGGCTGGACTGATTTTTATGATCTTTGATTTGTTGGATTTGTCTCCACCCCGAATAGCAGAATAACTATTAAAATATTGGAAAAATTAACAAAATTTTTTTAAAAGAGATAACATCTATCATCTATCGCCAATCACCAATCATCTACCGTCAATCATCTATCGCCAATCACCTATCGCCAAACACCTATCAACAATCATCTATCACCTATCGCCAATCATTTATCACCTACCGCCAATCACCTATCGCCATCACCAGTCACCTGTCGCCACCACCTATCGCCAATCACCTATCACCAATCATCTATCACGTACCGCCAATCACCTAATGCCACCACCTATCGCCAATCACCTATCACCAATCATCTATCACGTACCGCCAATCACCTAATGCCATCACCTATCGCCAATCACCTATCACCAATCATCTGTCGCCAATCACCTATCACCAATCAGCTATCACCTACCGCCAATCACCAATCGCCAATCACCTTACACCAATCGTCTGTCGCCAATCACATACCGCCAATCACCAATCATCTGTCGCCAGTCACATACCGCCAATCACCTATCGCCATCACCTATCACCAATCACCTATCGCCAAACACCTATCACCAATCATCTATCACCTATCGCCAATCACCTATCACCAATCGTCTATCACCTACCGCCAACCACCTATCTCCATCACCAGTTACCTACCGTCAATCATCTATCGCCAATCACATGCCGCCAATCACCTATCGCCACGCACCTATCGCCAATCATCTATTACCTACAGCCAATCACCTATAACCAATCATCTATCACCAATAGTCTATCACCAATCACCGATGACCAACCACCTATAGCCAATCACCTACGACCAATCATCTATCGCCAACCACCTATCACCAACACCTATCGCCTATCACCTTACACCAATCATCTGTCGCCAATCACATACCGCCAATCACCTATCGCCATCACTTATCACCAATCACCTATGACCAATCATCTATCATCTTTCGCCAACCACCTATCACTAACACCTATCGCCAATCACCAATCATCTACCGTCAATCATCTATCGCCATCACCTATCACCAATCACCTATAGCCAATCACCTATCACCAATCATCTGTCGCCATCACCCATCGCCAATCTCCTTACACCAATCATCTGTCGCCAATCACATACCGCCAATCACCTATCGCCAATCACCAATCATCTATCGTCAAACACCTATCGCCAATCATAATTCATTTTCTCATACATTTTGTATGGAACGGCTTTTTTGGTATCTTGAGAACGGTTAGGGTGGGGTCGCGGTTCATGCGTTTTTTTGATACAGTCGCAAAAAAAACGCGATACTTATACAAGTATCGTATACGTGAGCAATCGCTCACGTAATTATGATTCTGCATCGCGACTAACGCAATACAGCAGTGATACAGACGCGATGCAGCATTGCTACAGTCGCGATTCGACACGCTGTAGTGACGACCTGTGAATGCCTGTGGACGCTACAGTTGTTAGATGGACTCAGTCGACACGACATTGGTCGCGTTGTCTTTGTTGCTGCTTTTACGGAAGCAATCACAGCGTAACCGTGGACAACATAATACAGAAGTGACGCTTAATCGACACCGTTGCGCGTTTGCATTGATAATGTCGCGCGTATGCATCGATGCAGACATGATGCTGAATCGATACAATCGCGCGTTGCAAATGCAACCAACGGTCAAATGTAGCGATCCAGAGGCACGCTCACAAAACGCGCGTCTTTATTGCTGCAAAAAGTCGCCGTGAGCGATCGCCCTTAGACGGTGCGGGCTGCCTTCCGCCGGTCCATCGCACTACGTCAAGATTATCGGGGTGTGCGAGGATTGCGGGGCGCGGCGGTCGATTTGAAATTATTTGTTCATCACTGCGTCGCCTTAAGAACGCATGTTTACTTTTTGTAATTTTTTTTTATTGAATCCAAAAGTCAATCAAATCAATCAATCAAATTTATTTCGGACAAGGTACATCCATATTTTGGTAAATTATAATATAAGTAGGTACTTACAAAACTATGTTTATAATAAGAAATATAAATAAACAATGATTGGGTAAGGCTGTGGCGAATGAAAAATAATTAAAACTAAAGTAGGTCAGAGCTACATCCACCGACCACAACTTCACCCCGACCGCACCCCTACGAACGGACACCGCGTAGACAAATGAGTATCCCGTGCGGTTTTAATCTCTGTCAGCAGTACATCACGAGGTTTGAAGGAATTACATGGTTTCTTTTACACCCTATATACAAGTTGAGTATTTGAACCCACGCTACCTAGTTTATCTGATCCCAGGTAAAAGAGCACCACTATTTCTATTTTTTTCCCCCGTGGGTCAACAACTGCACTCGACGTGGGTGTCGAAAACGAGTATAACATCCGTCTGGGTATGCAACGTTGTTTTTTGAAAAATAACTAGCTTTGTTCGTGACATCGACAATATAGAATAAGCAATTGGTTTATCCCTGAGATAGGTTCGTGAACTCTTGAGAATAAAATCTCCATCCAAGAGCTGCCCCGTTGCTCTGGTGGTTTCGCGACTGCTGATCGTAAGGTCCTGGGTTCGAACCCCAGTGCGGACAAAGTGTTATTAGTGTTTTTCCGTCTGGAATTCCTCAGTAGCAGCTCGGAGTTTGGATTTGTGCCCGGTTGATAGCAATAGGCTCGCCCCCTATTACATGGGACTTAAATATAACGGCGAAATGAGGGTGTTACTATACACCTCTGCCCAACCCTTCGGGGAATACAGGCGTGATGTTATGTAAAATCTCCATGTCACCAAACTATAAAGGCCAATATTAATAACCGTATCAATCCAATCTCAAGTAGTAAATTTTATGGTAATTTCCAATGGCATGCCAGACTTCCAAGAGAGCCGGAGTAGTTTTCATTTCATTTCACTTTCGTTGCGCGCGCGCACTTGCGCAGTCAAGGTCGCGCCGCTGACCAATCACGAGCTTTTGTGCGTAGGTATACGGACTTAGTCCTTTCACGGTACCAGGATATGTGTTCGTAATATTGTTTTGTGAATAGTATACCTATTACAGCCTATTTGGTCTGTCAATCAGACCTATTTATAGTTGTGGACGGTTATGGCATGTTGTGTGTGGGTAAAAAGTCCATATTATCAGCCCCATTATACGCCTATAATTGCACTCTACAACTAATCATAGGCCTCTCGTGATCCGAAGTCATCACGTTAGACAAAGGCTCATCTCGGTTGCTCGACAATTCTCATTCCATTCACGACTAAAATAAACAATCGCAAATGATGCTTGGTAAGCGACTTGGTGTTCGTACCCTGTTGTTGTTAATTTAGAAGTTGTTGCCCGTTCAGAGCCATATTTTATAGTACCCACCAGAAGACAGGTGTAGTTTATTATTTTCCGGAAAACACACGTAATGTAGTATCACTCAAAGGTTTGCTGTTAAAAAACTCAATATAAACTGTAGAAGTGAATAATAATAAAATGAAGTTAATAATAAAATTGATTTATCTATGCAAGTATGTTAAGTACGTACTTATAGAATGATTCAGACATTCCGGTAGTCGGAAGCGGAATAACTAATGTCTGCTATTAGCAATCACGTTCATTTTTTATTATCTCTCATTACCAGTCGCCATTTGCGAAAATGAGCGAATAATTACTATATTACACATGTGAAGAATGAAGAAACAGAAAAGAAGTATTAATATAAAGAAGGTATAAGTGAAGAGGTAGACCAAAGAAATGATGGACAGGTTGACAGAGGTACCTGATGTGGCTAAGATAGAACTGAAATCTGAGATGACTGCTGATATCAATGAATGGAAGAAGAGAACACGAGTAGGAAGATGCTGCCTTATTAGCTAATAGACGGCTTCCATGAGAAAGACTTGGCAATCTCGTTAAGATTCAAATGAGAAACTGACTTTTCCTTATGTACACATACAAACGTTCTGGACTTAATCTGTAAAATTGATCTGACAGGATGCCTGCAAATCAGTGTTCTTACTGGCTCCGCTGAAGACCAGAGAGTCTTGCTAGTTCCGCGACCCACCCTAATATTTAGGTTTTAATTTGGATCAAATTGAAGCACGTTTACCTACAAATAATAAATATACATAATTAGCCCATTACTGTCTCACTGCTGGGCACGGGCCTCTTCTCAGAATGAGAAGGGTTTAGGCCTTAGTCCACTATGCTGGCCTGGTGCGGGTTGGCAGACTACACACACCATTAAGAACTCTGTGGAGCACTCTCAGGTGTGCAGGATTTTTCACGACGTTTTTCCTTCACCGTTAATGCAAGTGATAATCAAATTCTGATCCGTACATGAATTCGAATAGTCAGAGGTACGGGCTGGGGTTGAACTGGGACCCTCTTGCATGGAAGGCAAGACTTCAACCGCTAGGTTATCACTTGAATGGGGATATCAGCGTGGGAAGATCGCATTCCGTAGGTTTGTTCTGCATTACAACCTTTGCGCGACTGCTGATCGTGAGGACCTGGGTTCGATCCCCAGGCGGGCAAAGTGTTATTGGGCTTTTCCATGTGGATTTCCTCAGTAGCAGTCCGGTGTTTGGACTTGTGCCCGGTTGATGGCAATGGCTCGCCCCCTGTTACATGGGACTTAAACATAACGCCGAAACGGGGGTGTTACTATACACCTCTACCCAACCCTTCTGGGTATACAGGCGTGATGTTATTTTAAGTACAACCTTTTCTCTGATACCTTTTGGATTTAACCCAAAAATTATACATTTTGATCTAGTTGCAGTTTAGATATGCAGAAATATATTTTATCAGCTTGCCCCAACAGACCTGTTTTCGATGAATATTTAATATTATTGCAATTGCCTTGGTAGGTCGTTTGGTTCTTAATTAATACATAACAGTATTAGGTTATTTGATCGCTGGCTGTGAGCCATAATCCATCTTCTTACGGATGGTTCAGAAAGTTGGTTCAGACGGTAGCAACTCAGCATAACACTACAAAATGTTTAGTTCCTCAAAAATCCTACCTGTAAAGAAAGGAAAGGTCAGGAAAATGCGAATGTAAAAGACACAACAGAATCTTGTATGGTTGAATCTATCATTACAGTTATAGCTAATATCGGTATGTCAGGATTGTAAGCATGGTAAATAAAGTAAATTAAACCAACATAGACTCCACCATTGGTACTTTTAATTGGGCTAGTGGTTAGTTACAGAACCTAGTTCACAATATAATTTTTACACAAGATCAGAAAATAAGGACAAGCCAATCAGATATAAAAGGTCGGACTTCTCCGGCGGTTCGACATAGAATCCTCTGCTCCGTTGAATGACCACAGTTTTTATAACTTCGGGTACGTTGATTCATCTTGACGATTACCCTCCTTTACCAACATTGTCCAATTTTACCAGCTACCGATAACAGAGAAAGAAAGGTTTCTGCAAGCTTTTCATCAGAGATCTCTCAAATAACTTAAAAGCATCTGGCGCTAAAAAGCTTCATAACCGCCACACCTCCACAGTCTTTAGCTAGCCCCATGCACGTAGGTGCTCTAGTTGTGCGCATTCACATACGTGGCCCAGTTAAAGCTGTGACAAAGGGCGCGGTGACGCGACAAGGCCGGGCGGCTCCGGTTGTATGACTGCGTCACAAGCCTCAAGCTATTCAATAGAACATAGTATTACTGATCAAATTATAAAGAGGAAAGATTTGTATTTTTGTATGTAACGAATAAACTTAAAAACTACTGGACTGATTTCAAAAAATCTTTTGCCGTTAGAAAGCTAATAAACTTCTTATGCGGGCGGAGCCGTGAGGACACAGCTAGTCTGTGATATAATTATGTATTCTACAATTTTATCTTCTTAACTGCCTTGGTAGCCTAGTGGTCGCAAGCGCGACTGCTGAATTGGTCCTGGGTTCGATCCCCAGGTCAGGCAAAGTGGTATTGGGTTTTACCATTAGGAATTTCTCAGTAGCAACCCGTAGTCTGGATTTGTGTCCGGTTAATGTCAATAGGCAAATAACTGGCGAAACGAGGGTATACTAAAAACATCTCTGCCGAACCCTTCGGGGAATATAAAGCGTAATAATGTATATTATGTATGTTATGTCTTCTTCTCCTTCAATTATTCCAGCTTAAGTAAAATGGGTACTGGCATCATCGTAGTTCGCTGTTCGCTCAGTACCAGCTGAATTTTCTAAGAAAATTGGTATATGCAAGAACTTGTTCCTCTATGCCTATCTACCTATATTAGTATCACCATGCATAGATTAGATGGCAGTTAAGGTTTACTTACCTACAGACAGACCTACTTACCTACAGAATTCTTTAGAAGGTCGACCGGGTTCGGTTGACTCTCCGCTTATGTGTCACATTCTATTTAATAATTATATCGTTAAAAGCTAAGCAAAGAGTGCTAAAGAGTTATTAGAACTAGCCACATAGAATTCCATCTTTAATTCCTGATCTAGAATACCTAATCCGGATTCCAGTAGACGATATATGAGAGCTTACCAACATCAATTTAGCCGGGACGACATATTCATTATTCATGATCAGGAAGCCCAGATTTATATAGTCGACTGCTGCTGGAAATACCTTGTTGCTAACACGATATTTCCAGACACGGTATTTCCACCAGCTAAACCGGTCAAAGACCTGGAAAGGACGAAAGGAATGCGATACTAAAGAGTCTTCTTCTTATCGTGTGACTAGAGATTAACCTGGTGTCAGAGTTTATGCCGCCCGTGGGCCTTGACTCGGCTTCACATGCCGTCGACAAATATCTCTCAGGCATTCCTCACGATGTTTTCCTTCACCGTTTTTAAACAAGTGATAATTATACAATACGTACATGAATCCGAAAAGTCAGAGGTGCGTGCCTTGGGTTCGAACTCGAGACCTATGACTTGGCAGTCTGATGGTCACACCACTAGGCTATCACTGCTAAAGAGTAAAATCACATTTTAAATGGGTGATAAGAAATCGGTCCCGGGTGTCATACGAATACTTACGAGGTAGCCGCGGGCCACTTAAAGTATCACTGATGACTATTTTAAAACAAGTGTTAAAATTTCAAAATTCGATAACTTTTATTTGCATGCAAAAAGATTTTTATTTTAGTTTTTTCAAAAATAAAAACATATCTGCTTTAGTTTTGAATGCAGAAAATTAAGTTTCTAATCCGTGACCCCAAATATGACCTAAATAGAAGCAGCCGATCATAGCTATGGATAGATAGATTTTAGCATATTTTTTACGAAATCTTTGAAAAGCTCTTTCTCTTAAACTATCGAGTTTTGGGGAAAGTTGTAGAACAAAAGTTATCCCTTATTATGGTTACTTTAACACCCTTTCGGCTTAGTACCCCCTTACCGACTAACCTTGTATAAAAAACAACCTATTGTCCAGTCGAAGGTCAGTATTGTCCGGTCTGTCCGACTGTGCGTCAGTATCTATGTACTTATTTTGTCAATCTCTGACTGATCTCTCCAAGGTCGCGATCTGCTAATCTACTCTATAGAATTATTGTCTAGGAATAGACCCGAAGATTGGTTGAATTGATTTTTTGTCGGGAAAATTATCATGGTGGATTACTGCCAGATTGAAAGTATTTTTTGCCGTGGTGATCCGGAAGGATTGCTGTCACGTTTGTGTCTGTGACTTCACGCTGTTATAATAAAAATTTACGTACTATTTTGTTTTTCACCATGTCATGTGAAATACTAAGTCGGATCAAAAATTACTGCTCAGAAGAGTGAAGATGTCCTCTGTCTTGAAGACCTGTAAAGTACTACAATGTTTATGGAGATAGAGTAGATAAATGAAGAGAAATGGAGAAGACCTAGCTGGACAGAAACACCCTAGGTTCAGACCGAAAAGAGGAAAACTTCAAGATGCTAAACACCGAACAAACTGGAGAAGACTTCGGTGAAAGACAGACTCTGGCAAGATCGGGATAAAGCTAAGAGAACGTAACTTCACACCTGTATTCCCCGAAGGGATGAGCAGAGGTGATTAGTAACACCCTCATTTCGGCGTTATTTTACGTCCCATGTAATAGGGGGCGAGCTTATTGCCATCAACCGAGCACCCAAGCTCCGGGCTGCTACTGAGGAAATCCACACGGAAAAACTAAATAACACTTTGCCCGACCTGGAGATCGAACCCAGGACCTTACGATCAGTAGTCGCACTTGCCACCACTAGACCAAAGAGGCAGTTAAAAGAAAAGGCTAATTCTCCATGGATTGTAACTAGACGGTTTTTGTTCACAACTGAGAGGGTTTCAAAATGGTTCTTGATGGTGTAGTCCGCCAACCCGCACAAGGCCAGCGTAGTGAACTAAGGACTAAACCCTTCTCATTCTGAGAAGACCCCCATGCCCAGCTGTGGGACAATAATGGGCGGATTATGCAATTATTTTTGTATTTAATGTCGATCGGTTGTTCCCACGCCCCGTCACCTCAGTTTTTGTCGTTAACTCCGGGTTAATCGTGATCCATTGTAGTATATTCGTGCCACTAGTTTTTATCACAAAATATTGACTACCTATTTAATTTATTTGGTTCTTTATTTATCAGTAAAATGTATTCATTGGCCATATTAAATATAGAATAAACATACTTTAGTACCGGCGTTGTTGGTCTAGTGGTGGCAAGCGCGACTGCTGATCGTAAGGTCCTGGGTTGGATCCCCAGATCGGGCAAAGTGTTATTGGGTTTTTCTGTGTGGAATTTCTCAGTAGCAACCCGGAGTTTGGATTTGTGCCCGGTTGATAGCAATAGGCTCGCCGCCTTATACATAGGACTTAAACATAACAGCCAAATGAGGGTGCTACAGTAACTATACACCTCTGCCCAATCCTTCGGGGAATACAGGCGGTGTGAAGTTATGTTATGTTATTGTATTCATTAGCCACATTAAATCTTCTTTACATAGTATTTACATTTATCCCATTGCAATATACACACAAAATTTCATCCAAATCGGTCCAGCCGTTTAGGGGGAGTTCAGTGACATACACTCAGTCGAATTATATATATAAAGATATATACAAGAATTGCTCGTTTAAAGGTATTAGGTTTATATGTCATTGGTTATAGCATAATATTCTCTAGAATATTATGCTATAACCAATGATAGCTAGAGCTACTTGTCTTTATCTTTACATAGTATAAAACAAAGTCGCTCCCGCTGTCTGTACGCTTAGATCTTTTAAACTACGCAACGGATTTTAATGCAGTTTTCAGCAATAGATAGAGTGATTCAAGAGGAAGGTTTATATGCCCCACATTAGTATCTACAATGCACCCTTGCGAAGCCGGGGCTAGTCGATAGTAAAATATAAAATAAACATACTTTATTATATGGAACCAGTATCATTCTTAAATAGTTCCGATTCTAATGCAATTAAAGTTATGGCTTTTATTCACTCTGGTTGCTCGAATATTAATTAAATTGACATGTTGCTAGAGCCAATATTGATTTTTTCTTTATTGGCTTTATTAAGTTTATTGATTTCCTTTGTATTTTTTGTTTTGGCACGGAAGTCGCGACGGATACGGCGAATTAGATGGACGAATTAGTTTTAATGGTCCGGTGAAACTATGATTATAAAAAGTTAAAAGGCGATGATTGGCGTAAGAATTGAACTTGAACTATTGCTGTGAACTTGCTCTTACAACCTATATTTAACTTTGTTAAAAGGTTAGTTAACAAAAATAATATAAATCATAAATGGTCTTCCTCCTTTCGTCAAAAAAATATTTCTTTGAGCAGGCTTTAATACAAATTGTCGGTTTTAGTTAACTACCTTTATATTGTCAGACTACCTTATTTATACCTACTTAATTGCCTGTAATTATTAAGAAAAGAATGATGTGCGTCCAACAAAGGGATTTAATAACAATTTCCGTATAGCCTGTAAAAATATAAAAAGCCATTGATGACATGTATGGCATTTAGGAACAAGTTCATTACCTTAAATGGCTACAAAAATTGGGCTCAACTCAAAAAAAAGACAAAACGATCTATAGACAATTTAAATTTTAAACACACACAATACCCTATTCACGGAATGAAAAATAAAATATAAATAACACTGACTACTCTTAATAGATATATTTCAGTAAAATCGATGAAAAATTCGAAACTTACTTGATTAAGAAGTGTTTGAAATAGATTAACATCACACAATTTACTTTTGTTAGAAATTAATGTTATAAAATATTTTACAAAAAATAGGTATCTCTATTAAGTGTAGTCAAATATTGTTTACATTTTATTTTTTCGTTCCGTGAGTAAGGTATTGAGCCGGAAAATTGTAAAATGGGCGCCAAAATTAGCAAACACAATGACACATGTCAAATAAAACAAACCGAGGCTACGGACATTGGTTATTCAGCCAGTAAAATGTTACGATAACGTGCTTCGTTCCGAAACCGAAACGAATAACTTTGCCGCGGGCCGCATCGCAAACGAAACAGCACAAACTTACAATTACCACCTTTGAAATATAATTTAAACTTTATACCCTTGAGTTAAAGGTTATTTTGCAGCAAAAAGAGGTTGTAAATCGACACAGTTGCTTTACATGCAGGTTGCCTCAATGTATGACTTGTTCCAGATATGTCAAGGACTGTTGTTTTGTAAAAATACTTTCTTTCAATACTTATCTTTGCAAAATAAACCGATAAAATCTACAATGGAATTTGGTTTTTTCCACAGCGTACATCTATAAACTTAGTGGTAGATACTTTTATTTTTAATCTAATTTCATATAAATTAGATCATTGTGTCTGCGCATATCTCCGGCATTTCGAAACGGATTTAGATGATGCTTTTTGGTTTGAAAGGATTTACATACAATCACGCCTGCTTCCCATTGGGGTAGGCAGAAACTATAGATTTTCACCTGGAACGATCCTGACACACCCTTTTCGCTTCATCTACATTCATTCTTCCATTTCTTACGAATATAATAATGTACATACACCATATTAAATACGAGTTTGTATTTGTTGACCGAAAAAAATCCTCCACCTCCACCTCTTCTAACGTTTTTCTAGAATGTAAATTAATTTACACTCCAATTCTTTTCAGTTACATAACCAATAAATAACTTTAATTAACAATGGCGACTCCATTCATCTCTTGAACAGTATCTGTGAGCAAACAGTGAACGATGCGTGTGCGCATTGTTTGTCAGTCAGCGGATGTTGCGATAGACAAGAATAGGTGCCTATTTATATTAGATTGTTACGCTTTCCTTTCCTCTTGATAAAGTACAGGAAATATTTGTTAAGAGGTTTTTTTAGGTAAATGCAATATGTAAAAAGAACGTTTATATGTTGCAATAGATATGTTAGGACCGGGATTAGAATTAGGCATCCATCTTAACTCCCTGACAGGCGTATAAAAATATTATGTAAGTATTTACATTATAATGCCGTTTAGTTTTCGGTATAGAAAGAGAAGGGATGATCTGTCTTTCATCTCCTTGAAACCCCACAGGAAAAATTTAATTTAAAAAGCACTCGACTTTGATATTGCTGAAGTAATAACTAGTACCTGGACGACCGAACTTTGCTCAGTTTTTTTTTTTGGCAAATCGACGTTTTCTAAAAATTTAACCTAGCTAGATCGATTTATTGCCCCCGAAACCCCCTGCATACTAAATTTCATGAAAATCATTGGAGCCGTTTTCGAGATTCAGATTATATATACAAGAGTTGCTCGTTTAAAGGTAGGTATTAGATTATCATCAAACATAGCTAGGAACTGCAACGGGAAAAAACGCATTGAAATCGGCTCTTCCGTTTGGGAGTACCGTGCCACAGACATACACACTGACAGAAAAAGCATTCAAACTTATAACACCCCTTTTTTTACGTCGGGGGTTAACAAGAGTGGCCCAACGGCACAAGTAACTGCGTTCCTGTAGGGTGACACCCCTGCTGTCGTGAAGGCCTAAGGGCCTGGTCAGACAGAGAGGGTGGCTGGGTGTGAAAAACGGCCACGCAAAGCTTGGCGTGGTGTGGCAGGTTCTGTGTGGTCCATCCATACGTTGTCATAGTAATACAATACGCTCACCGCTGCATCGATTAGGTGACACCTACAAGAGGCAGTTTATCTCAACTGATATTATGTTTTTCAGCATAATTAAGTAATGTTTACTTTTATTCGGTTTATTTTTATAATGTTCTTCCTAATAACTAGTAGATCTGTTTAGTAATATGTGGGTAACGTTGTGAGTATACTTGTGTATGTATTTGATACCTTTTTTTTTATGTTGGGAAATCCTCATTGACTGTCCCCCGTCTGGGGAAGACGGGGGGGTGTGCCGGAACTTTTACCGGCTAAAACCCCACGGTGTCCCTCCTTCTGACCTAAGGCCGGGGTCACGGGATTCGCTGTTGCATGCACCGCGACCCCGGCAGGTCTCGGTCCACCAGCTCCTTCTGGTGGACCTCTCCTGTGGTGGGGCAGTTGCTCCTCTGCCCCACATCCTTCCCCCCCTATCCTTCGCGGCGCTGCGACCCCCATGCTGGACATGCCTGCAAAGTGTGCAGCGCCGTGTCCTCGGGGCAGTCGCAGTGGTGACAACCGGGCGTCTGCTCCCGGCCTATACGACACAGATACTTCCCGAAACAGCCATGTCCCGAGAGTACCTGCGTCAGCCGGAAGCTGAGGGCGCCGTGACGCCTCTCCAGCCACTCCTCCATCACGGGTCTTACCGCCGCTATCGCGGCGTGCCCCGCGCTGGGTTGCGCAAGTCGCTCCCTCCACTCGGCCACCAGGATCTGGCGGAGCTCGCTCCGCTCAGGCGCCTCCTCGCGCTGACGATATCTCAGCGCGAGGGCCCTCGCCTCCAGATCCCAGGGCACTGATCCGGCCAAAAGACTCGCCGCCTCGAATGAGATCGTACGGTACCCCCTTATCACCGTGACGGCCTTCGCCCGCTGCGGTCTCCGCAGGATAGCGACGTTGCGGGCCGTCAGGGTGTCCGCCCAATGTATTTGTTACCTCTATTATTAATTTCTAACCTATGTTTACATATTATTACACTGCTGTTTGTTGTCCCTAAATAAATAAATAGTAATTCGCACGCCAAGAGCACGCAATTAACACGCAACATGAATATCACACCCAGCCACGCTCTCTATTTGACCAGGCCTTAAAGGATTTTGGCGAAAAGATGATTGGAAGAATCTTCGTCAATTGATAATAATAAGCCAAGCCAAGCATTGACAGCCA
The DNA here is from genome assembly GCA_910594945.2 of Amphipyra berbera. Classification (NCBI taxonomy): domain Eukaryota; kingdom Metazoa; phylum Arthropoda; class Insecta; order Lepidoptera; family Noctuidae; genus Amphipyra; species Amphipyra berbera. The sequence goes on from OU343126.1 coordinate 20,860,170, forward strand.
AGTGAATTTCCTTCCCGCACAGTCTGAGTTCAATAACGACCCGCAGCGCTAACTTTTTAAATTCATATCCGGATCAGAATTTGATTATCACTTGCGTTAACGGTAAAGGAAATCTATGCACACCTGAGAGGACTCCAAAAAATTCTCGGTAGAGTGTATTGTCAGCTAACTCGCACCAGACCAGAGCGTGGTGAACTAAGCCCTAAACCCTTCTCATTCTGAAAAGAAGGCCGAGCTCAGCAGTTGAACAGTAATGAGCTGATTATGCAAGCGTGATTTTCATGGCAATGTTCGTTTAAGATCTGTCATCACACCGGACTACAAGCACGGATTAAGCAGTGAAGCCTAGTGGTGTGACCGTCGGACTGCCAAGTCATAGGTCTCGAGTTCGAATACAAGGCACGCACCTCTGACTTGTCGGATTCATGTGCGTATTGTATAATTATTACTTGCTTAAAAACGGTGAAAGAAAACATCGTGAGGAAACCTGCCTGAGAGATATTTCTTGACGGCATGTGAAGCCAAGTCAGAGGCCAATGGGCGGCATAAACTCTGACACCAGGTTAGTCACTAACCACACGAAAAGAAGAAGACCGGACTACGAAAAGTCCCAAGTTTATCCGTGGACGTCCATGAGTTGATATGATGATTAAGTCATATGTCTTGGTGATTTTGTGGTCAAACAAAACCTAATTTACACAATGTCCCATAAGACTTCGATGGATCGTACGAAAGCGTCGTAAGTAGCAATAAGTGTTTCAAAGTCCATTGCTACATTCGCGTACAAGACATCCTTCACATTATATTAGTAGTCATTCAATGTACCTCGAAAATGTGCAAACATTGGTCGTTAGCCAACAGTGACTGAGACTCAACGTAATTTATCTTTTGCTGCTTGTTACAACACCATCTTCTTTGTGACGTTATCTCGTCCAGTTCTTTTTCATTATTTCTTTTTTTTTAAACGTTGCTCCACACTAGGATTTCTCCTGTATCGTGGGTGCGTTTACAAACACACATCTCACATGTACAAACGCTCAGACCCAGAACAACTATCTGTAGGCCATACAAATATTTGTTCTGTACGGGAATCGAACCCACGACCCGTAGCGCAGAAGCTAATCGCTCAGCCACTGCATCAAACGTGTCAAACCTGTCGTTAGTTGTCAATGGCCCTTATCGTACTAAGTCCACCTGATTTCGCACGGACTTGATCATCTAGTAACTATCAATGGTTAGTGCTAGCGCGCATTTGGTCTCCGAACATCTAGCCAACGCTTTTGGAGACCTCCACGGGGAAAGACTTCCGTGTGTATTAAAACCTGCTTGCATAAAATCGTGACATTGCTATCTTCTTTCAGCGACACCATTTAAAAAAACCAACGTTACACGCTCAAAATAATAACTATAATTATTTTACTCTTTGGTCACTATTACAAAATGTCACCATTGGCACCAGACGTAAACCAAATTACTGCAAAATGAACCAAAATCCTTTCAGCCCGCCAAAGCTCCTGTAACCATCAAAACCGCCAAACAAAAACATAATAAACCAATGTTTCTAATAAACTGACAGAAAAATGAATTTAGTGGAAGAGAAAATAGTACCGAAGAGACCAAAACTCTACGGTTACAATTGGGTAGGAGAAACGAAGAACCTTATATGCCTTATGAAGAAGTGTAGGTACTTGTGGAAACAGGACACCCAATGTTCTGATATTGCAGTAATACTATGTACCTTGGCTGCTTGGACTGGTGTGCTGGCCGTCACCGGTGTAGTATTTTGGTCTTTATACTTGCTGTATATGAAAAGGGACTCTTGACTAACGAGGTAAATGGAATAGTTCAGAATTATAGCACTTAGTGAAGTGGCAATGGACCAGCCATATTAGCGATAGAATCGATGACTGTTGGGAACGAAGTGTTCTTGAGTGGAGACCGTGAATCGGCAAACGTGTGGGATCTTCAGGCCAGGTGGAGCGACGATCGACCGCAAGGTAGCTGGTAGCAGCAAGCCGAAGATGAGTTCAGTGGCGTGCTATTGGAGAGGCCGATGTCCAGCAGTGGACTGCTATGGGCTGATGATGGCACTTATGGCAGTGGCTTAAGTTAAGTGGATAAGCTGGGTGAAGATAACAATATCGATACTGTATATTGATCGAAGAATGAACTTGGGCACTGATAGCTTTACAACCAGCTGGTTGGAATTTACAGGTTGCTGTTAACGTAAACACTGCTGTCAGTGCCCCTGATTTATTATCTTTAATCTACTCCCGAAATTCAAAGATACGGAGACTATTTTTAGCTATAGTCTGTTTTTTAGTCTCATTACGTGGGTTGCCAATTTTTTGCACCCCTTAAACAGTGATGTGCCACTATCGAAAATTTACCTTAATAAAATCAAGTATCGTTTTTTTTTATAATAAGTTTCCTGAAATAATGTGTAGGTACTTATTTAAAACGTAATAATACAAAATTAATAATGTAAAACATACATTTTTAATTTCTTAATTAATTACAAGTATTCGTTAATCTGATTCAGATAATGACTCCATATCTGAGGAATATTCTGAACCATCAGAATCGCCACCTACTTCTATGATAAACCTATCGGTAATGTCGATTCAACAAACCGGTATCGTAGGTACAACACTACAAAAGAGCTGGCAACATTATTAGTAAATTTGACATTTGCATGTGTAAATTAGTCTCTGAGATTAAAAAAATGACTAGAGGTCTCTAAAGTCATTTTTAGTGTGGTCACAAGGCATTGTTTTCTTAACCGAATTTGTTTCTGTTCCAGAATTGTACCACGACTCCTAAAATATGAGTAAATACATGAATAACAATAGCATACTAAATGTTCCATATGACTCGAATGCGAACGAGACTGACAAACCTAAAGAGATCGATCTACCTGAGATCAATGAAACGCAGATCACGCTTCTACGCTACATACTGTCGTCAAATATTGAGCATCCTCAAGTGGACCGCGTTCCTGTTCGTACTAGCATTAATCCTGAGGACGTTATACTTGAAGTATAAGATCCACAACACACAATCCTTTCCGATTATTAATTTAGGTCCAGGAAGAAGGCGTCGCCGGCGGTGATACATTTCGATATACTTTTGAATTTTGATTTGTGTTTAACATACATACATAATACATACACAGTTTGCTTCGTTTTTTTCTTAATCCTTTGCTTTTCTGTTTATACAAGGTTAGTCGGAAAGGGGTTACTAAGCCTAAAGGGTGTTAAAGTACCCCTAATAAGGGATAACTTTTGTTCTACAACTTTCCCCAAAACTCGAAAGAGAAATAGCTTTTCAAAAATTTCGTAAAAAAATCGTAAAATCTATCTATCCATAGCTATGATCACCCGTTTTTACAGTTTAGGTCATATTTGGGGTCACGGATTAGAAAATTCATTTTCTGAATTCATAACTAAAGCAGCAATGTTTTTTTTAACAAAACTTAAATAAAAATCTTTTTGCATGCAAATAAAAATTATCGAATTTTAAAATTTGCTTTAAAATAGTCATCAGTGATACTTTAGGTGGCTCGCGGCTTACTCCCTTTCCGACTAACTTTGTATTAAAATTTAGTTTGCTCTTGTCCTAATATCCTTGCTGGAATGATCCGTTTGAGAGGTCTGTCTTCGCAGTCACCAATTTGGTGCGTGGCATCTGATTATCGTTGGCCCTTTTAAACTAGCAAATGTTTAATAATAGTGCTCCTCACGTACCTGGTAGGCAAGTTAATCAGGTAACTGAGTCAAGGAACACTTTGTAATTAGAACTAATTGCAACACTGCAGCTAGTAGAAAATCATGGACGACACGACGCCGACGACTCGTCATACAGACAGACACTATAGCAAACACTATTTCGTATGTTGTACGTGTCATAAATAATGCGTTTTAATTAGTCTGGTCGTGTCGACATACGTACCACACAAGAGCAGCTATATAATTATGTACTTACAGCTGTTTCGACAGCTGTAATAGTGCTAGTGATGTCGAAGCTTCTAGCTATTACAATTCCGGGGGTCGAACCGTTTAAGGAGCAGCGAACAAAACGGTCTAATTACACGAAATTAAATTTTACAGAAAGAACAACAAATTAAATGACATACTTACAAATTGTACCGTTTTTATCGAATATGATTGAAAACGAGTGCAGAATTAGATAGGTACATGAACAGACTGATTTAAAAAAGTAGTTTTGATCAGAAATGTAGCTGATCGTTTTCTTCGGCGACTCCTCAGTTTATTTCTTACTAGCTGTGTCCTCACGGCTCCGCCCGTAGCCTATGTTACTCAGTGATAGTGTAGCTTTCTAACGGCAAAAGATTTTCTGAAATCGGTCCAGTAGTTTTTGAGTTTATTCGTTACATACAAAAATACAAATCTTTACTCTTTATAATATTAGTATATATGACCACAAACAAGCGCCAGGGCGACTACTGTATGTTTATGTTGATTCCTGAATGTCTACAAAACTATGTTAATTTTCGATGGAATCATCTACCCTATTTAAATAAAATAGTATGTGCTGCAATAGTAAAAATACCTCATTTTATCCTTCGTTTACATCTAAAAACATGTTGTACAACAAATCATGTAAAGATCTTTTTAAAAATAGTTACTTACACTTTTTATTAACACTTAATTGTATTAAAATATTTGGAAGAAATGTTTAAGTTCTACACATACATGTTCGCTTCTCAAAATATGAATACATAATTATTTTATGATATTTTTTTTACTGATACGATGTAGAATACATGTTTTATATAATAGGTGTAAATGAAGGATAATATAGAGATTAATAATAGTTCATAATAGTTGAGTACCTGGATGATCGAGCTAAACTCGTTTTTTTGGTAAATCGTGTTTTTGCAAAAAAAGGGAAAAAGGAACTTGAAAAAAAAAGGAAAATTTAAATAATCATCTGGACTCGAACCGGAGTCTTCTGAATTCGGGACCGCCCGATTTCCCGCCTGAGCTATTATAACCTAGTAAAGGTTAGCGAAATTTACCTTCGTATTGTAATGATATTGTAGCAATTTTTCATTGCCTGAAAACACGGATAAAACGACGTTTTCTAAAAATGAAACCTAGCTAGATCGATTTATCGCCCCCGAAACCCCCTGCATACTAAATTTCATGAAAATCGTTGGAGCCGTTTCCGAGATTCAGATTATATACCTATATAGGTATATATGTATAAGAATTGCTCGTTTAAAAGTATTAGATAGATATATTTTTACCTTCATTAAAAGGTCATCAGCCATTCATGTACCTGCTGTTTATAACTCTTTTACAATATAACTGATCTTACAGACTTTGTTTTCCTCATATGACCAAAACATCTTACAATTCTGGTCCTATAAAACATTATCTAACAATCTCTGCTTGTTGAACATTCCGACTAACAAGTAAAGATTAGATCACACCAAATCCTTGAACTTTAAACACTTCATACATCCTGAAGTTAAAGCAAGCTTAATTATTAGGTAATTAAGCATTACGCCATTGCGGAGGCGTTCGCTATAAAGTCATAATATTTTGTTGCTTCCTTTAAAACATTGCAATTTTGATTTTGATGGTTAGTGTTGCCAAAAACAAGGTGCATTTTGAGACTGCCTTCTTTCTTTTATTAATTACTAGTGACCCGTCCAGGCTTCGCACGGGTGTAATGTAGATACTAATGTGGGACATATTATAAACCTTCCTCTTGAATCACTGTATCTATTGCTGAAAACTGCATTAAAACCCGTTGCGTAGTTTAAAAGATCTAAGCGTACAGACAGCGGGAGCGACTTTGTTTTATACTGTGTAAAGATAAAGACAAGTAGCTAGAATGTTATGCTATAACCAATGACATATAAACCTAATACCTTTAAACGAGCAATTCTTGTATATATCTTTATATATATAATTCGACTGTGTGTATGTCACTGAACTCCCCCTAAACGGCTGGACCGATTTGAATGAATTTTTTGTATGCGTTTGGGTGGCGCCCTGGATGGTTTAGATTCACAATTGGACCCGGTAGGTGGCGCTGCTGTCGGTATGTCACCAAATTTTTAGGGCAGGACGACGTCTGTTGGGTCTGCTAGTATATATATATATATATATATAATCTGAATTTCGGAAACGGCTCCTGGTTGGAGACCCTTCAGGTCTCACCAATAACTGCCCGGTTACGTAGAAAAGGTCCGCAAGACCATCTTCAAGCAAGTCAATTAGGAAAAAATAAATAAATCGGAAACGGCTCCAACGATTTTCATGGAATTTAGTATGCAGTGGGTTTCGGGGGCGATAAATCGATCTAGCTAGGTTACATTTTTAGAAAACGTCGATTTACCAACAAAAAAAACCGAGCAATGCTCGATCATCCAGGTACTACCATATTATACTAGACAGCATAATCAAAGAAATACTAATGTATTGTTTTAAATTTCCAAGGTTATTGACGTTAGTAGAATAAACTATGTCGGGATTTACACCATGTACCGGTTTATTTTAGAGACTCCGATATTTCGGCGCAGTTGCATGCGCCATGATCACGGAAGAACTGTCGATTGTTACGTGCGGGTAGATGTTATTGGCAGACGAAACGGTCTACCCTCCGTCTAGTTCGTTTATTACACTCGATACCAGAACCACTGTCTGCAAACTCACTATTCACTCGAATCTGTTCTCGACACACGACACTCACTGTATCTGTAAATAAACAGGTACATGGTGTAAATCCCGACATAGTTTATTCTACTAAAGAAATACTAATTATATTTCATGGCTAACAAGTGTATAGTTTGGTGCACAAAATATTACAACCCTTAAGAATAATTTTTTCAATTGGACTGCTTATAGATGGTTCTTGTGGACACGGCTTCTACGTAACCGGGCAGTTTGTTGGCAAGACCTGGTGGGTCACCACCAATGTAAGAGTAAACTTCGATAAATATTTATACTTTTGTAAACAAATAAACAATAGATGAGTTGATGAGGTCAGTCGGTAATTGCAACTAATAATAATATCTTCTTACTCCACTGCATCTGGATAGACTGGGAGCCTGAAACTCATAGAGAGTAAGTACTGTTCTGTGCTGAAGCTGTCCCTTCAAAGCTGGGAAAATACTATCATTATGACGAGTTATTTATTCCTCATTTGTTTCGTTTATACTGTCTTTACATACAAATACAACTCAAACAATAGGTACCATTTAACGGGGTGAATATTGATGCAGGGGTGAATTGGGACAAAACTTTAAAATGGATTTCAACATTGTAATAATACAGTTTGTAGCCAACAAGGACACTTAATTGTTAATTATATTACAGTAAACAAGAACTCTAATCCTTTTTGGCAAAAACTGTATTATTTCAATGATAAAATCCTTTTTAAGGTTTTGTCCCAATTCACCCCTGCATCCCTATTTACCCCATTTTACGGTACGCGCAGAAAAACGAGTCTCCATAACCGCTCGAAAACATTGTCATATGCTCGAACTGTCCGTTTTACGCCTCGCATTACGATCTGCGCTAAGCTCCGCGTGCAAATGATGCATTAAACAGGCTAATGAGCACCAAAGTCTGAAAAACACGTCCATCCACCACTAAAAACTATTCAGAATTGATACTTATAAAGCAATGTAGTTTCTTAATTCATATCAACAGTAACACGACTGTTAGAGGAACAATCCTTCAAAACAACGTATCTCAGAATCTCAATACAGAATGGTCAACCTTTCATCAAGTAATTGTTTTAGCACGGAGCGAAAGGTCGTGGGTCAAGGTGCGGCCCGATGGGCATTGTTCGATTAATCTGATCAGCAGAGGTCACTTCCCGTTGACGGCTTCAGTCGAAACTGATCGGATTGCTCGATACTGAACTGTTGCAAAAGGAGAATTGGCTAAGTTTTCTATTGGAGCGACAAGGGCAGTTACTAAACCTCATTGCACAGTGACTAATTTAAATAGATTAAAAAAATACATTTGTTAATAACATAACATAGCATCACGCCTATATGCCCCCAAAGGGTTGGGCAGAGGTGTACAGTAACACCCTTATTTCGCTGTTATGTTTAAGCTCCATGTAATAGGGGTCGAGCCTATTGCCATCAACCTAGCACACATCCCAACTCTGGGCTGCTACTGAGGAATTCCACACGGACAAACCCAATAACACTTTGCTCGACCTGAAGATCGAACCCAGGACCTCATGATCAGCAGTCGCGCTTGCCACCACTAGACCAACAAGGCAGTTGTTACTAATGGAATCTAATTCAATTTGATTTTTTATTTCTAAGTTTGCCTTAAAAGCTTGGGGAGATCATTATCTTATAGATCGTCGGTATTCTATCCCTTTTTTTTATCGTGGGAAAATCCTAATGGATGTCCCTCGCCCGGGGACGGCGAGGGGTTCTGCCGGACTCTTACCGGCTAAAAACCAACGCTGTTCCTCCTTCTAACCTATGGCCGGGGTCACGGGATTCACTTTTGCATGCACCGCAACCCTGGCAGGTCATGGTCCACCAGCTGCTGGTGGACCTCGCCATTGGTGGGGCCATTTTCGGTATTTTATCCCTAACCTGAAATGCAATCTAACCTCTGGGCATGAGTTTAAGAGCGCTCATGCACTGAAGCCTTCTTGGCTTTCCCCTCAAGTATGTCATCAGAGTATTTAACCAACCTTCTAATTATCCTTTGGCCACACGGATAGCATCCATGTATCAAAGTAAGGGTGGTAGGTATACCAACGAATTAATTACATAAAGCTTTAAATTAACATGATAGATAGATAGATATACTTTATTGTACACTAAAAGAAATAAAACAGAAGGAGTACATATTATTAAGAACAGTACAAATGGCGGTCTTATCGCTTAAAGCAATTTCATACCGCATGATGTAAATATTAGATTACAACCTCTTCTTTCTAGAGATAACCCAGTCTTTTCATTTGCTTCTAAATTCTGCTTTTCTAAAAGGAACTGCTCCTGCGCTCTTTAGGAAGCGGACCACACTAGGCTACGGTCAGACTACGTTTAGATACCTTCCAATCATATCAAGGCAAAAGCCCGCATTTCTCAGAACAATACAAATACCACAATAAAAAGTTAATCTAACCGGTTTAGAATTAATATTAACCTTTGACGAACAAAGCTGCGTGTGAGTGTTGTCAAAACATGACGAATGGTGCAGCCGGACAAAAGACTGCTATTAATATTAAAGAACCTTGACCTAACGAGTGGGGCTTTGCGAGATGAATGGACTGCGCATGATCATGTTTTAGGCTTGTTTGCTGTTTAAGTACGATGTAAGTAGATGTATACGAGAGGGTCTTGCCGTGGTGAAGAGATCAGCTAGTCAGCCAGGTTGACAGCGAGACTGGCGGTCCAGGGTGCGCCGGACGTACTTGGGTATCGTCACTCGTGGAGGCTCTGCACCCCTTAGACTATAATATAATAATCTTCTTCTTCTTCCTGCCCTTATCCCACACTAGGTGGGGTCGGCACAACATGTATTTCATAAATCCATGTTGTTAGAGGCTTTGGCTTATTGTTTTATGACCGGCCGCCTGCCTGACGTCAACCCTCCTTGGGAATACTCGTTGCTCCGTCGCGCGGGTGATCAAATGTGCTTGCTGATATTATGTACTGGGTTCCAAAATTATATGCTTGTCAGTCTTATTACCGACAACTAAGCAGGCTGTGTTCTTATTGGTGGAGTAACTATACTTGCAGTTCCACGACCCACTCATTCAGTTTTGCTAGGGACTTTGGTAATAATGTATTAATATAGTATATCGATGTATATGTATGTCCTAGAAGGACATACATCGATGTTATTGGTGATGTTCTTCACAAAGGTCAGGTGCGTAGTACTCTCAACCGGCGTGCGTGTATGACAAGATGTATGAATGTGGATGAAGCGAAAGGGGTATGTAAGAGTCGTAGCATGTGGCGTTCTATAGTTTCTGCCTACCCCCATGGGAAAAAGGCGTGAGTTTATGTATGTATGTATATAGTATATTAATTAAGAGGAAACACGGGCTGCAAAATATTGGAATCATAGGTTTTTAAGCGATCTATTTCCGTCCCACGCCTCACGCAAACCTTCCCAATTGAGCGCGAAAGATACACCTGCATCTCGGACTGATTCCTCCTGTGCAATATTAGCGAAATCGTACTTTTGTATTCCCCTGTTTCCTTCTTCAAATCTGGACAATTTTAATATTTTTTCTGTAATAATTTAAGAAAGACTTTGGTTATGTCTGTATGTTTTTCTTTTTTTTTATATTCGTAAAATTTGTTTGCCAGATGTCTGAAAACGGTGGTAAAACTGGTCGATTTTTGTAAAATTTTAACGTTTCTAGTTCTTTTAATAATTAATTTATTGACAAAACAAAACATAGGGACATAGTGGTGGTATATAATATCATATGGTAAAAAATATTTGCTCTAGTGACATTATCCAAGGAGGAAACTGAGGAATACGTTTTTATGAACTTGTTTACACATGATCGCCCATGCATCTGACATGGTAACCGATCTGATTGTCATAGCAACCTCTAAAACTATGTAACGCGAAGTTTATTGAACTGAATCTAACCCTGATGCTGTATACACCATTCAGAAGAATGATCCAGTATCCAGATAACTACTACACATAACATCACGCCTGTTCATAATTGCTCGAAGGGATGGGCAGAAGTGTTAGTAACACTCTCATTTCGCCGTTATATTTAAGTCCCAGGTAACAGGGGGCGAGCCTATTGACATCAACCGGGCACAAATCCAAACTCCAGGCTGCTACTGAGGAATTCCACGGAAAAACCCAGTATCGAACCCAGAACCTCACGATCAGCAGTCGCGCTTGCCACTACTAGGCCAACGAGGCAGTTAACTAGTACAGTCAACAACAAAAGCTGTAGAATATTTTATAATTTAAATATGAATTATCTCTGGAGTTAATAGCAATTATTTGGAGTGTTCTCTACTCATTGTCGTTACTCACAAAAATAATAATAGGCATGTTTGCATTTATACTTTTGAAAGTTTAAGCAATCATCACCTACTTCTGACGTGGACGCTGTACTGATCTCTTCAGCGCATGAAACAACTTTCCAAAGCTTTCCCAATCAATTACTAAGTTACACAATGTACTTACCACATTCTGCAACACTGATAACCATTTGCGACCTACACCGCCATCGAACACGAGTTCGAGTTCTTACTCCATTTCCCTTAATTATTTGCAACAGTTATTATACATACTACAACTTTCGTAAAACAAAGTTTTAATTACATTATACTTATGTTTATCACTTTCAACTTGAATCAAGGTTCTTTCCATTTAGCTACATGTTCTGCCTAGCCTTTTCTTAACTATGTTGGGGTCAGCTTCCAGATGCGGCTGAATACCAGTATTTTAAACAGTACGACTGCCATCAAACCTCCGCATGCCAGTAACTAGGCAATGCCGATATCCTAAAGTTAAACCGGTTGTCAAAGTTTAGGGCTTCTGACTACCGTAACGACTGTCATAGGTATTCGTATGACACCCGAGACCTACGGTTTAACTTGCTCTTCGAGGCACGGAAGGTCCTCGATGTGTAACGAATGGTCATCCATCGACGGACAGACCGTGGCAAGCGCGTGTTAATTAGCCATGAGCCCTTTCATTTACCGATATGCAGGGTATAAAAATAAAATTCACTATTGTAGTAAGAAATTTCCCCTTCCTTATCGATTGGCACTACTGCACAACACTAGTACTTAGGCTCTGTAATTATTTTTACTCTATGGTAGCATCTCTCAATAAAACCACATTCATTAATTACAAGTGCTCTTTTTTTCTATACTTCACATAAAATTCAACATTCACGAAGCCGAATTCAACGCATACTGTACATCAAACTAAGGGAAAATATTACAAATTATGACGTAGTAGAGGACATCACGGGAAGAGAATACATGACGGACTTCTATTATTATAAGTAGGTACCATGATGATAACTAGAAGATCGTAGGTACTCATAGGGTAGTAAAGACAAGGCAAAAGGATGTACAGATGGAGGTGGGCTGCAATATTGCAAAAAAGTTGGTTAGGACCCGGTTCCTATAAACAAGAACGAATCGTATTGCTTATAGTCGCCGGCACGTAACTTGGCAAGAATAGAGAAGAGAATTCCTCTCCTTTCTTTCTTTCTTTCCTCTAAACAGACATGTTTAGAAATAAATTACGGCAATAACCGTAGAATAATGACAAGCAATAAAAGTGACCATATTTTAGTTGCACTAACACCCATATTCTAAGACGTTCCTTCAAAACTTACTCGACTCAGGACGGCCTCGAAAACACCTTCAAAATTGTATTCTTAGTCGCAATTTCGAGTGAACTTTGAGGTTCCTCGACGGAGGCATTACGTCATAATTTGCATTATCTGCATCGCGCAAATAACGCCGCGATAAATAGTTGTAAAGATTATCGTAAGCATATTCGATAAAGTCTTCAAAATTCATTTTTGTTACATAAAAACTTTGACACTTCCTTCCTTAAGGTAGGTTCCGAGGTACCTTGAGTTTGACAGATGATTCTTTACCTCGACTGAGGAAAAATTTCGAGTCGAGGAAGTTTATGTCAACTAAAGGCTGAGTCGAGGTGGAGTCGAGTTGAGTAAGTTTTGAAGGAACGTCTTACAATATGGGTGTAAGTGTACATGCGCGAACTTGCTCCCATACTACGCCAAAACCTTACCAAGTTACATGCCGCCGACTTATACCAATGGTAGCATTTTCTATTGCCAAACTAGGCATATAAATAGACTCGTAAGCAAATTTTACCTGTGATAGCTACTTCATATAGGAGGGTCTACTATGCAAAGCTATGAGGACTTTGCTTTATTATTGGTAAAGACACAAAAGTCTCAAATTTAACCAATAACGCTCCGTATATTATAGGAATCGGCCATAAGTGATTGACAGTTCCATGTTACGACTTAAATACAGTTAATTTAATTAAGGTTAAGTCGTACATGGAAATTGTGATCTGTTGTAACAACTTTTTTTGCAATCTTTCATCCCCTCCAAACCTTTGCCTTGCGTTAACATTTTTTTTACCCAATTGTGCAGTGACAGGCCTCACCAGCAGTCTAGTCACGAACACTAAGTAGGTACCTACCTATCTGGTCTTACGTGGAATACAAAACATCATTGGGAATCCTCCACTAGATGGTAGATTTACGAAGGTCAGCCAAACCGCTCATGGTGTTCATATTTCGACGGTCCCTACGTATACTATCGAAACTACAAAATCTCAGTTTTTGTTTTATCTACTTAAAATGTGCGAAATTATGTTATCTTAAAGGTTATAAAATAATAAATTTTTATGGAACCAAATGGCAATTATTCCGCATCAAACTAAAGAAGAATCACGTAAATCGGATCATAAATCTCAGCGTAATCGGTGTACATACATAATAAAATAAAAACTGAGATTTTGTAGGGACCGGCGATTTATCTGATTAGACTGAAAGCCAACCCCAATGTTATTAGGAGAAACGTGGTTTTAATAATAGTAGAGTTTCTCGTGAATTTGTTCGTACCTGCTTCCCCAGGTACCTACTATGAATACTGTTCTATCTAGCTTTTTCCCAACTATGTTGGGGTCAGCTTCCAGTCTAACCAGATTCCGCTAAATATCAGTATTTTACACGGAGCGACCGCCATCAGACCTCCACAACCCAGTTACTGGGCAATGCCGATATCCAAAGGTTAGACCAGTTGTAAGACTTTCAGACTTCCGACTTCCAGTAACGACTGTCCATAGGTATGACACCCGGGACCGACTGCTTAACGTGCTCTCAGAGACACGGGTCTTGATGTGTAACGAACGGTCGGTCAGTATCCACGAACTGACCGAGGCAAGTGTAGCTTACACCCATATTCTAAGACGTTCCGCCAAAACTTACGCCACTCGTCTACACCTCAACCCGGTCTTTCTCACTACCATCGGTAGTTATAATTGACATAAACGTCCTAGACTCGAGATTTTTCCTCAGTCGAGGTAAGGAATCATCTGTCAAACTCAAGGTACCTTGGAACCTACCTTAAGGAAGGAAGTGTCAAAGTTTGTATGTAACAAAAATGAATTTTGAAGACTTTAAGGAATATGCTTACTATAATCCTTACAACTATTTATCGCGTCGTTGTTTGCGCGATGTGGATAATTCAAATTATGACGTAATTACTCCGTTGAGGAACCTCAAAGTTCACTCGAAATTGCGACTAAGATCCGTATTACAGAACGAAACTCAAGCATTAATCTCTGTTTGAAACTAGTTTTGAGTCGAGTTTTAATTTTAGAACGTTCCTCAAGTATAGATTCATTGATCATAGTTCAGCTGAGTGTGGCTTTATTCTAGATCGTTACTCAGTTCGTAGATTCGACCCCAAGCAGTGATTTGATCTGTAATCAACCAATCAATTGGCTTGATTTGAGTCTCGTTTCATCTGAGTATAGATTGATTACCGTTCTGGAATAAGACCGTTGCTCAAGTACTGATTCTATACTTAAACAGTGATCAACTGATTAAAGATCAAACTCGACTTGAGGAATGTTCTGTAATGTGGACCTAAGAATACAATTTTGAAGGTGTTTTCGAGGCCGTTCTGAGTCGAGTATGAGTCGAGTAAGTTTTGGAGGACCATCTTAGAATATGGGTGTTAACCTCGCAAATTGTATGATCCGCGCGATTGGTAATTAACCACGAGCACAAAACAGATACATACAAGTGCGCTCGAGCAACGCACACATAGACACTGCTCACGGACACAATATCTCGGACTGTTTGGGACTAGAGTGCGAGTGAGTGCGAGCTCTAGTGCCATGCGCTTGGGAGAGATAGATATATAGATAGAGCGACCGCCGAGCGTAGGTATGAAAAGTGAAGTACATACATGTGATTGACTTCTGTGCCTACCTATCTGTTTTGTGGCACGAGCCCCTCCGTACTACGAATACTACAACAGCTATTTCTACCAAGAAGTAGCAATGCTGTGTTCCTGTTTGAAGGGTAGGTATGGGTGCAGGTGAAATTACAGGCTCATTAAACTTTTCGACTTAGTCTCTAGGGTGGGCAAACATCAGCAATGCTTTAGAGGCTGAAGGTGTAAACAGGGCGTAAACGAAATCATGTAATTCCTTCAAACCTCGTGATGCACTACTGACATAGATTAACCCTACACGGGATTCTTTTGGATTTAATATAAAAAATATTAGTAGAAATAAACATGCGTTCTTAACGTGAGGCATTTTATCGCCACCAGCTAATTGCGCGGCTATCGCTCTCCCCGCGGTCATTTAACTCGGGGCGCTAAAATACCTCACGTTAAGAACACATGTGTACACCTTGTATTTTTTTTTAATTAATACGAAAATATCCCATGCAGGGTTAATCTATGTCAACAATACATCACAAGGTTTTAAGGAATTACATGATTTCGTTTACACCCTGTGTAGGCGATGGTAACCACTTACCATCAGGTGGGCCGTCGGCTCGTTTGCCAACCTATTACGTAAAAAAGTACTGTTTTCATTCATAATAACTCTATTTGAATCATAACCGCAATATTATTATGATCTATGTGTACATGAAACGCGCGGGCGGGCAACTCTTGCGCAAGTAATTATATCACTAGTCCCTAAACGAATGTTGACGTAAGAAAGAAAGCGATGTCCTTAACCGGAGCTAAGCGCATGCGCTCTGAATTGATAAGGTCGGTTGTGAAGTGGATTGCCATGTTTAAAGTTTGAAACTAACCCAATCTGATCTAAGATCAATAAATAATCTGAACAAAAAAATATTCAGATGATTAAGATTCTGATTTGAAGTTTCTTGCGTTTGAAGTAAAACGTTGTAACTTACGTGTGTAATAAAACACTACGCACAATAGACTGTAAGCGTCACTGGGTTTAGTTTCTTATTTTTCTAACATTTTAGTATCTGCAGAACTAATCCCCTCACAACGACGACTATGTTGCCCGTCACTAACCTAACCTGGCGGGTAATATTGTCACATTTGGTGAATCATATTTCGTTCATTGATACCGCATCATAACTGCAATTGGACTGCATATCCAGTCGGCACTTGTCACTCAGCTGCACTGACAATAGTGTCGATTGTGTAGCACATTTTGACAGCACTAAACTAGACTAAACGCAACTGTCACTTTATTTTTCTATTGAAACAGAAAGAGACAAATACTCTTAGTTTAGTTTAGTCCTGTCAAAGTGCGCAACAGAATCGACACCACTGACTGCGTCCTCACGGTCGGGATGCAATTCGTCTCTCTGTGCTCTTATAAATCTATCTAAGTATACTAATATTATAAAAAGGAAAGATTTGTATTTTTGGATTTTTGTATGTAACGAATAAACTTAAAAACTACTGAACCGATTTCAAAAAATCTTTTGCCGTTAGAAAGCTACATTATCACCGAGTAACATAGGCTACGGGCGGAGCCGTGAGGACACAGCTAGTTTATTATATGAATGAAAATATGAGTCTCGAATATGACGTTATAAGCCCCCCCTAACCTGCCTATTAAATACTTATCCTGTCGTCAGTCGATAGCACAGATAAGACTTTTCTAATATTCCGTGGATGAGGCTGACATTAATTAGAGGAAGGAGCATTATTTGTACCTATAGCTACACTACATCTACCTAATTTTGTGGAAAGCTTTTAATATGGCAACACGGTCATTGCGTGAGAGCACCGAAGGAATGCAAGGCGCACGTCTGAAATATTTAAATGTAGGTCAAAATTCAGATTAATGGTGACTAATATAATAACAATTTCATTCGTATTCAATTGGCGAGCGCAATGGATATAAAATAACGAGTTATGAATCATAGAAGAAAAGATTTGTTATACGATTTACTATCTTAATCTTTGATGCAGGAAATGTATGCAAATAAACCGAATGAATTTATTATTTAGATGACCTAGACTCAATCTTAATTACTTTAGCTACCTATTGTTAATTGCCAGTAAATTGAAACGGAGAGGTCGTAGAGCTTTTGTGTTTATTAAAATAGTTTGAAATCTATTACCAATTCTAAACCTATTTTACACCATACTAAGATACTTAAGTAACTGATAAACCAGATTATTTTAAAATTGATTTAAGATTTTTTGAATACTAGGCATTACCTCTTTACTTCATTCGCAAGTAGGTACAAAATATGCCAAACGTGAGATCGATTCAATCCCCAAGTATTTTTTTTAGGCTAGACTTTTATTTTTTTTGTTATAAAAAAACTCACATCATAAATCTCACATGCACAAACCCCCAGACCCGGAACAACCATCTGTAGGCCATACAAACCTTTGTTCCGTGTGGGAATCGAACCCGCAACCTGTAGCGCAGAAGCCAGTTGCTCAGCCACTGCACCAAACGTGCCGTCAATTAATAGTGGCAGTCCGATATTGTAATTGTGCCTGAAAGATGGCTATAGGCTCGTCTATGTTCAGCCAGCCTAAAGCCGGATTTCCTGCGCGTGTTTTGCTCTACACTATAATACAAAAACGTCTACAGAAAATATGATTTCCGTTAGGTTAGGAATGCAAATTAGTGTTTTGTGTAGAGGTTTTTTGTAATAGGTATATATAGCTAAATGAGCAGGAGATCCGGCTTTATCAAGTTACTAGTTAAAAGTTGAGTAAATATGAATACAATCTACAAACCACAGAACAAAGCAGATTTACATTTATTATTCTTGTGTCTGCGCCTACGGGATGTTTAGGTTAGGTATGTTATGTAGATATGTGATTATTTTATATTTCTACAGGCACCAGTACGAACTACTGTACGTATTTCAGCGTTCCATTACTAGTGAATGCCTATTTACCCAAATGCCATAAAACGTAGAAGAACCACCTAAGTATAAAAATAAAATATTTATTAGAATATGAATAGAATATATTCCATACATTAATTTATGATCCTTCAATACCTTAGGTATTATACTTCAACATCTTTTTAATTTCGAAGGGCTAATCTCTTGGTATTCTGTGCTCATTGGAAGAATGTTTGAAGTTTATTCCCGCGTAGGTGATACAGATTAATATTGTCACACCCGACGCCAACCCGCAAATAAAAATGGCAGCACCTCGTTAAAATCAATAATCAATGTCAACGTTTAGATAATTGGCAACACTTTTCTTAAATGTCATCGGTCACGTCAAAATTGTAAAAATAATGCTTTCGTTTCACATGGAATTTAGTTTATTTATAAATAAAGTTGTAAAATAGGCTTTGTCCTATTTAAACATCCATAACTTCCTGTACTAATACAATCCATGTGTTAAAACCTTACAGGCAGTGCTAATATCATTTTAAAACGAGGTTTGTTTGAAACAATATTGTGTTCTAATTGGACTTTATTTTTGTTTATATCTTATCCTTTATATTAAAATAGTTAATATACTACATAATTAACTTCTTTTAATACTAATTAAGTGTTTCTTTGTAAAGTATTGTCAGAAAATATAATAAAATAGCTGTATATTTTTTTGCAGTGGTGAACTTAGCAGTCATAATGTCAATGCCACATAGCAGCTCAAGTACCACCAGTTCCAGCACTAAACGCAAGGAAATATACAAGTAAGTGTTACTTTACTACAAGTATGCAACAGTCTTCAAGCTATTCATACTTGTATAATGAGTATAATATGTTGTTGACTAACAAGTGATTCAAAGTCCAAGCAGTTTGTATGCTTGAAGTTAAACTTACCACAATTTTGTATATAAGTAATACATAATTGAACAAAAATACTTAAACTCGGGCCTTTTTCCTATGGAGGTAGGCAAAAACTATAGATCACAATATGCTACGAAATCTGGTGTAGTACCATCCAAATCTCAACAGTTCTATATTTTGTTTCACATAATATGGCAACAATGTCCAATAAACTTGGTACTGTTTCTAATCATATACATTTAATCATTACATACAACTTTTGTTCTTTTCTGTGTTATAATTCTATAACTGCCAGTAAGCATATTTCATAAGCACTTACCTGATCTGATGATATAGAGCTCCCCAATAAATTGCCAATAATTAACAAAATATTGTAAAATTCACAGGTATCAGGCACCATGGCCGCTGTACTCAATGAACTGGTCAGTACGACCAGACAAACGGTTCCGACTGGCTCTTGGTAGCTTTGTTGAAGAGTATAATAACAAGGTGAATATATTATTATGTCCTTATTTACAGTAAAAATAAACTGAAATGCTTTAAGAATTGTTTGGCCTGTGCACTGCCATGCTCTTTGCTATAGTACTACTCATTCTACAAGCAATGGTAAATGTAGATATCGTCGCATAAGCCTAAGATGAAAATTTGTCATTTGACGTTTTATACGTCATGGGATAGATATTTTCGGCGCGCATCGAATGTTAGAAAAAATTAAAATTATCCAATCACAGCGAGTTATTCAAACAGTTCTGGCACCGCGCAAGTCGTTTGTTGTGTCATTTTATATATACTAATCAGTTTTTTGTGTCCTGAAAACTTGTCAAATTTAACTTGAGCGGTATTGTTACCTAAGCGACGATATGACACTTCTTGATTTGCCAATTAGCAAACCAGAATGATCTGAAACGTTCTATATTCCAAGCATTCACCACAATTATTGTTAGTATGTGTAAATTATAAACAAAAAAATGTCCTAAAAACTATCAAAAATGGAACCTTATTTAACATAATATAACATCACGCCTGTATTCTCCGAAGGGGTGGGCACAGGTGTATAGTAACACCCTCATTTCGCCGTTATGTTTAAGTTTCATGTAATAGGGGGTGAGCCTATTGCCATCAACCAGGCACAAATCCAAACTCTGGGCTGCTACTGAGGTATTCCACACGGAAAAACTCAATAACACTTTGCCCGACCAGGACCTCACGATAAGCAGTCGCGCATGCCACCACTAGACCAACGAGCCAGTTAACCTTATTTTGTGTTTTTATTAATTCATTTATTATTCTCCCACCAGGTACAAATCATATCTCTAGATGAGGATACAAGTGAATTCAGTGCTAAGAGCACATTTGATCACCCATACCCCACCACTAAGATCATGTGGATTCCTGACAGCAAGGGAGTCTACCCTGATCTGCTGGCCACTAGCGGTAAGTTAATCCTCTTCTCCATGTCTAAAAATGCTAGCTATGCTTACTTTAAAAGAATCGAAACGGAAATATCTCAATTGAATATTGATCTTCTAGTTGTCGTGTGGGTAGTGACTAACCTGGTATCAGAGTTTACGCCGCCCATGGGCCTCTGACTTGGCTTCACATGCCGTCGAGAAATATCTCTCAGGCATGCCGGTTTCCTCATGATGTTTTTGTTCACCGTTTTTAAGCAAGTGATAATTATACAATACGCACATGAATGTGAAGTCAGAGGTGCGTGCTTTGGGTTCGAACTCGAGACCTATAACTTGGCAGTCCGACGGTCACGCCACTAGGCTATCACTGCTGTCTTTTGATATTGAGCTTACCGTTTTGATTACCATTACCAGATTTAATGAAAAGATAAATATTTACTGTTTTGACTATGCTACTTTGCCACGTCCTGGAAAAAATATTGGTTATACCCACAGTCCAAAGTATCCTCTCCTGTTTCTTTCATTACTACAGCTACTACATTCCTCCTTTAGGCGACTACCTCCGCATCTGGCGCGCCGGCGAACCGTACACTCTCTTCGAGTGTGTTTTGAACAACAACAAGAACTCTGACTTCTGCGCCCCCCTGACCTCCTTCGACTGGAACGAAGTGGATCCCAACCTGATCGGCACCAGCAGTATTGATACTACGTGCACTATTTGGGGGCTGGAGACGGGCCAGGTGCTTGGTAGGGTGAATGAGGTGTCGGGGCATGTGAAGACTCAGCTCATTGCTCATGATAAGGTACGTTCATAGGGTTGTTGGTTTGTAAATTAGTAAAGATGAGGTGTATTTTCCATTCGTAACTTTGTGTGGGTTGAGCATCATATCATCAGGCCATGCGATGTCACAGGCACCCAATGACAATAGCAAAATCTTACACCCATATTCTAAGACGTTCCTCAAAAACTTACTCGACTCTACTCCACCTCGACTCAGCCTTTCTCACTACCATCGGTAGTTATAGTTGACATGAACGTCCTCGACTCGAGATTTTTCCTGAGTCGAGGTAAGGAATCATCTGTCAAACTCAAGGTACCTCTGAACCTACCTTAAGGGAGGAAGTGTCAAAGTTCGTATGTAACAAAAATGATTTGTGAAGTCTTTATCGAATATGCTTATGATAATCCTTACAACTATTTATCGCGGCGTTATTTGCACGATGCAGATAAACAAAATTATGACGTAATGACTCCACTCTTCTTCGACTCATTTGAGGACCCCTCAGTCGAGGTACCTCAAAGTTCACTCGAAATTGCGACTAAGAATACAATTTTGAAGGTGTTCTCGAGGCAGTTCTGAGTCGAGTAAGTTTTGGAGGAACGTCTTAGAATATGGGTGTTAAGGTCGCTATCTCTCTCTCTCTCTCTCTCTCTCTTAGATTCCTCCATCTTCTAATTCATTTACAAACAAAGAATTAACAAAACTGTTATTCACAAACAATATTTTTTGTCACAGGAAGTGTACGATATAGCATTTAGCCGCGCGGGCGGTGGACGTGACATGTTTGCGTCAGTCGGCGCGGACGGCTCAGTGCGCATGTTCGATCTGAGACATCTCGAGCACTCCACTATTATTTATGAGGTAATGTAACAAACGTTAGAGGGACGATAAGATTGGCGAAGTTAAGCTGCGATTGCCGGGGTCAGTCGATGATGAATAACTGTTCGTTACACGTCGAGACCCCTCCGTGCCTCATAGGGCACTAAACAGTCGGTCCCGGGTGTCATACGAATATCTACGACAGTCGTTACGGGAAGTCAGAAGCCCGAAAGTCTGACAACTGATCTAACCTTAGGATATCGGCATCGCCCTGTAACTGGGTTGCGGAGATCAGATGGCAGTCACTCCGTGTAAAATATTGGAATTCAGCCGCATCTGATTAGACTAGAAGCAGACCCCAACATAGTTGGGAAAAAGCTAGGCAGAACACGAACATGTAACAAACGTTAAAATATTTATAAGAAATGGGCCACCTCCTCTTCAGTTATGAGTGCGTGCAAGGCGACAGAGATTATCTGACGAGACTGGGGTAACAGTACTCTCCCGTCTAATAACCGACTGCAATCACCAATCTATCTGGTAAGCATGGCGATACTGGCAAGACAGTTCAGTGTAGCAAACTTTAGAGACTAAATTTGTTCAGAAATACACGTTTTTGGGCTGTTTTGTAAAAGATCATTAAACTACTTACGTACTTCGGGCATCATGTTTATTGTCGTGGTTGATGGACTATGAATAAAATCGGCGATACTTCGGAAGTTCAAATATACACCTTGACAAACTTAGTATACAAATATACCGTTCCTCACAGGACCCCCAACACACTCCTCTTCTCCGCCTGGCCTGGAACAAGCAGGACCCAAACTACCTGGCCACCGTCGCTATGGACGCTTGCGAGGTCATCATACTGGACGTGCGAGTCCCGTGCACGCCCGTAGCCAGGCTTAACAACCACCGCGCCTGTGTCAACGGCATCGCTTGGGCTCCTCACAGGTACATAATATTACTATACTGAGTGTAAAAATAGCCTTAACGAAGCCATAGTCTACGCATGCTGCACACAAAACTAAGTAACATACAGCAAAAATAATTGCTGGGAAAATTTATTTTATTTTTTGGTATTAAAAAACAGCTTTTAATTGTAGCGCGCAATAGATGCGCGCGCAGCAGCCTGGGCCTACATTTCAAAAATGTTCATAATGTTTGTATAGAAGAATGTTTAGTAATAAAATTTAATCTTAGTATTCGTGAAAAACGTACAAAAATATTGTGACTTTGACCTTCAATATCTCCATAACCAGTTGATTCCAAAGTATGGCTCAATACCAAAAAATCTTCGCAATGATGGGAAGAATACGTGGCTCTCGGCTTCGCTAAGGCTGTTTTTACACCCTGTATAGAGGGGCTCGTGACGAATTACCAACCGCGCGAGTAATACGATTTGCGAGAATAAGCTGCGCTTGCCGCGGTCAGTCCATGGATGGGTGACCGTTCGTTACACATCGCGTCCCCTCAGTGCCTCGGAGACAACGTTAAACAGTCGGTCCCGGGTGTCATACCAATACCTATAGCAGTCATTACGGGAAGTCAGAAGCCCGAAAGTCTGAAAACCGGTCTAATCTTAGGATATCGGCAATGCCCAGTAACTGGGTTGCGAAGGTATGATGGCAGTCGCTCCGTGTAAAATACTGGTATTCAGCCTCATCTGGTTAGACTGGAAGCTGACCCCAATATAGTTGGGAAAAGGCACGACAGAAAAAAAAATACTTGGTTTGAATTAATCTACCATGTCTTTAGATTGCCGGATTATCGAAATGCGTTATCATCTTTTGATTTAGAAGACAGCGTTCAGTTTCCTCAAATATAGTATATCAATCTAACCTACAATCAATAGCCCCTGGAACTGACTGCGAAACTTTGCGCACTGCACGATACAATTTTGAATACAATAGGGTAGTTGACTACTATTAAAAATGTACAACAATTTAGTATTATTTTAAAGAAAGTATAGATACAAATTGATATGTGAAAAAATAAATAAAATCGATGAAAAAATAGAGGAGCTACACGCTTGCGAAGTTTGTGGAGAGGGCATTTTCTGTCCCTGTCGCGCGAAACGGATATTGTACGGAGTGGTGTCAAATGATTATGAAGTTTACAAGGTATGACGTCATTGTGGCGTCATGTTGTCTCTGTCTAGTGAGCAATTTTCAATCGTTTATAACTTGGGCATTTTAATAAATATTTAATTAGTTGTTTCACTGTTGCCTAGCATTTTTGTAATAGTTTCGAGATTTCTAATAAAAAAATTATAGTCACATACCCTATTGCGACGTGTGTCTGTTACCTAATACAGAGTACAAATGAACTTGTGTAAAACTGAGGTTACACGTTCGTCCTGGTGTCAGTTCAGTCCATGACTTTGGTCACGATGAAACTGATGACAGACTGATAGGGTAAAGTTAAATGTTAATTCTGGCATCAGTCTAGTGTAGATTAAGACATTTAAATCTATCAGTCCGGATCATCAGTTTAGAAGTCAACATCTTACACAATCAATCTGACGTCATTCTGACATAAATCATGGAATGAACTCACGCCAGAATGAGTGTGTAACCTCTGTCTTACTAAAATAAACTATAACCCCAAGTCGTTGAACGTCTGTCTTTTACACCGAAAAGCAATAGCATCACCGGCGTAAAAGGTCTGGTTCAGCAACCTAGTCTATGGCAGTCATCAGAACTATCACCTGCTTTTTGTAATGTCTCCCCCCATCCCCCAGCTCGTGTCACATCTGCACGGCAGGCGACGACCACCAGGCGCTGATCTGGGACATCCAGCAGATGCCGCGCGCCATCGAGGACCCCATCCTGGCCTACACGGCGGCGGAGGGCGAGGTCAACCAGATCCAGTGGGGCGCCACGCAGCCCGACTGGATCGCCATCTGCTACAACCGGCACACGGAGATCTTGCGCGTATAAGAATGAACTGAATGCGTAGTGGTTTCTGACGGATAGGGACGGTATGGATGGAACTGGTTTTATGGAGTTTACGGAGTTATTTCTTCTTCTCCGCTCTTCGGGTACTTAGAGGATACAGACTTGACCTTCTGTCGCAGAATATCTAAAAACTCTTTTAAACATGTGAGGCTCACTTACAGATCTTGGGTGAATATTCGTGCTGCTGCAATAAGTGTGGGCAAAACATTCTTCTAAAATCACATATTTCGCAATAATACGGATTTTCGCCAAAACCCTGTAAGGCAAGTTCAAGCTTTATTAAAAAACTTAACTGTTCCGTCTGACTTTGAAGCTTTTAGCTAAGATGTTAGATCTAGACAGTATTTTAGTCAGACATTCATTTTTCTATTAAATAGTGCGTAAAGTAAAATGTCGCATGAAACTAGTTCTATTTCTCTATACGTGTTCTCTATATCAGAAACCACTATGATCTGATTAACTTACAAGTAGTTACATCAGTTTTGTACCAAAATGGTACCCTAATAAAACAAAATTCCGATAGTTAGGCTGTATACACGTCTACGAACGCACGCCGAATACTCACGTGTTTTAGAAGTTCGGGAGCTGTTCGTGTTCATTGCGCTACGTGATGTTAGGCGTTCCATATTGACTATGCTTCGCAGATGAACCATATACGTGTTGTATTAGCGAATGAAATGCAAGTGGAGTGTGATTATATGAGAAGTGCGGTGCGAGAAGAAATGCGTTGTGAAACCGTGGATGTGTACACACCCTTACAATTTAGGAATTTAAAAAGAACGTAAAAGAACATGCGTCATTATAGCTGGCAGGCGATGGTTCTGCTGGCTCATTATGAAGATTTGGAAGATGTCTGCAATGATATTCAGAATAGTGGATCCAGCGTCGGCCCTGGAGTAGAGAGAGACGAGCGGTTGCTCTAGGTGCCAGGGCCAAGGTGCGCCAAAATATGGTTTTTGAAAAAATTGGTAATTTATTAAACATAAAGTGACATAAATTGTATGTGATGTGAAAGCGGCGACCAAAGTGCGTCGAAAGACAATCTCGCTCACCCTGATGAAGATCTAGGGCCGGCGCTGAGTGGATCGAAATTCCTGAACAGATTTCCGAAAACACGAAATAGCTGTGGAAGTTATCTGAGTAAAGTCGAAAGTGCGTTCAAACGCGTAAGACACGTATTTGGTAATGAAGGGACGTCGGGTTCCGGACGCATTCGTAGACTGGAAATCGGTATCCACAATTCTGGTAATATGCGACTTGTTGTTTGTTCAAACAACGGTGAAGTGTTTCACCAAGCAGTGATGCCTCTCCCAATACTACTATCACTCTCAATTTTTGTATCCTATGAGAGTTATAAAAAATATAAAAATTGGTTGTCTGTAAAGTCGGTTTACGGACGATAGTTTAACGTGACAACGTCATAACAAAACATCGTGCCTCTCTATCGCTTGTTCCGCGCTCTCGCTCGCACGCTCGCCTCAGACGGAACGTGACAATGAGGCACGCTTTTTCGTGCATGCTGCCGGCGTTCATCGTTTTATTAGACGTTGTCATGTCAAAAAACGCCAAATGATGATGTACTGATGAGATGACATTACAAAATTGTTTTGCAAAAAACCTGCAATGTAGGTGTGTGCGTCAAATAACTAGAACCAAGATGGCGTCGCCTGCGTGATCTGTGTGAGGTTCAGGTCATATAATTCGTTTTGATAAGTCCAATAGATTGCACTTGGTGTTCAGAGTCTGATGATGGAGCTAGGAGGTGGATAGTGGAACTCTTCAGTGGCTACTAGTCAAGTTTGGCAGTCGACGCCATCTTGGTGATAGTTATTTGACACGCACTGTACTGGTAATTTTAACCAGATTTAGTAACTATAATTTGTATCATTTCTGCTTTTACTTATAACGTTATATTAGTTGTAGTGTTGGGATGATGCATAACCAGAAATCTAAGAATTTACTGCGAAATAAAATCGCTGAAAATGTAATATGTAAAAAAAACTATTGAAAGCAACGTTGGCTTAATAGCCAAAGCGTTGAAGATCGTGAATTCAAATAATTGAATACTATCTCTTTATCAAAAGACTGATGGAAAATCTAACATTTCTAAATTTTGGCGTTTCATTATGATTTCTCAAGATTCTTGGGAAATATAAAAATTATTACCTGTAACATTTTATATACTATCTTATGCATGATATTGATGGTGGCTAGGTAAAGGCAATCAATATAATTTATGCTTTACACTTTATGGCCGGGGAAATTGTACTATAGTCCGCGAGCGAGTGCTAGTCACCGCCTGAGGTATGAGAGCGGCAGAAGGGGGGTGCGAGACAGTAGGCGCGCTCTGTCAGTTTACTTAGGCTTGTGTTGGGGCTGTAACTACGTCCCTTTGTGGGTTGTGGTGTGAATGGAGATAAATACAAGATAAGTTTTATCAACATACAGCCTCTTTATAATGATAAATTTGTTTTACAAAAATACAAGCGCCCGCGTCACGACAACAATGCGGTGCGGAACAAATGAATAATTCTCGACTGCTGTTCGAATAGAGATCGCGGGCGAACTCTGTAGCGCGCATAGATAATACAGACAACCAGAGAGTAGCGCGGGCGAGAGACCGTTATTGCTCTCCTCCCGCGTCCCCCGCATTAGTGTAGGGCCTGTGCATGCGCACTTATACTTGTCTACCCATCCTGCCGCTCCGATACTTCAGACGGTAATTAGCAGATGTGCCCGGACTACAGTAGACCAGGTACCTAAAAATACTAGTAGGTACCAACCATTTTTATTTTGTTTTTATTTGATAGTGGTGTCGATTCTGTTGCACGTTTTGACAGTACTAAACTAGACTAAACGCAACTGTCACTTTCTTTTTCTATTGAAACAGAAAGAGACAAACACCCTTAGTTTAGTTTAGACCTGTCAAAGTGCGCAACAGAATCGACACCATTATTGTACATAGACAAGTAAAACTTAATAAAAAAAACTTTTTATAGAATGAATGTGTGGAGGGCCTAAGTCCGTTTTCTGTCTATTGCAATAAGATTTTTTTGCGTATCATTAAGTATAAACGCAAATCGCGCGGCGTATTATAAGAACACCGATGCGTAACACGCCTAGCGTGTTTTGGAATACGCGTCTGACTTTTCTATAAAGACAATTTGTGGATTAGTTTAAATATTAGAAACCATAGTGTATAAACTTGCATTTAAAATGTGATTTTTTTCAGCAATATTAGCGTAACTGAAAATATGGCGAACATAGCCCAGCTTTGGGCAAAAATCTTATGGCTCAATTTCAGTAATACTTTATTTAATAAATCGAGATGACGTGTCAATTGATTGGAATCTCACCATCCAGTCAGCTCGGGTTCAGAACGTTTTGATATGTCATATGTCGACCAATTCGGTATTTTTAGAAAAGTTCTGAGTCAAGGAGCTGGTCCTCCTTTCTTTTTCGCGATGTAACAGACAGTGGCGGTCCGAAAAGGGGGGGGGGTCGTAGGGGTCACGACCCCCCGCCAAAATCGTACACATCAAAGTGGATAATTTACAAAAAACAAAAAATTGTGCAATATTTTTTTTTACTGTCAATATGACCCCCCGCCCCCCAAGTATTTGGCTGCGACCGCGCCTGGTACCAGATAACTTGTACTTGTAAAGTATACTTTGAAAGCCATCATTCTTCAGTTACGCCAATGTTAGCAATCTGACAAAAACTGTTGTGTTGTAAAATCCCACGTTTGTAGGACTGTTTGTGTATTTATATATTATATTCAAACAATAATATTACGGTGATTATCTAATTTCTGGTATAAGTGTGCCTATAGGCTTATTAAATCCAATTTACAAGCAGAAACATACAACTCGACCAAGCTAAGTTTGCACCTCGCTGGAATGCGCCGCCCCGCCCGCTTCCCCGCTCACCTTCCCGCGATCGCCCTGTCGCGTCGGTACGGTTAGCATCTTACTTTTTGTTTACTTTTTTAAAGTCATAGCGAATCCTTTTTTGCAGACCGTACCTAAGCGTCAGTGTGACGTAATCGACGCGAGGTGCAAACTTGGCTTGGTCGAGCAGTACATTGCGGTTTTTTAACTAGACGTTACTTCAATGCGTCGTTTATAAACATAATGGATTGAGAAATGAAAATCTCACTAGGTTTTCTGCTTTTAATAAGAAACCCATACTTTCTTTATAGCAAACACGCAATTTTTTCTTAGACACCAGAAATTAGCAATTTTATATTTATATCTAAAAAGTCGAGGAAAAAACATGTATTATTCAAATTGATGTGATTATTTAAGGACTAGATTTAATATTAATTTATATACAAATAGCTGTAAGGATTCTTATTAAATAAATGATTTAGGAAAGTAAGGCACTTTAACTTATATAATTACTCGAATGTTATACAAGGTTAGTCGGAAAGGGGGTACTAAGCCGAAAGGGTGTTAAAGTACCTATAATAAGGGATAACTTTTGCTCTACAACTTTCCCCAAAACTCGTTCTAGTTTAAGAGAAATAGCCAAAGATTTCGTAAAAAAT
Source organism: Amphipyra berbera (assembly GCA_910594945.2). Classification (NCBI taxonomy): domain Eukaryota; kingdom Metazoa; phylum Arthropoda; class Insecta; order Lepidoptera; family Noctuidae; genus Amphipyra; species Amphipyra berbera. The sequence goes on from OU343126.1 coordinate 20,889,475, forward strand.
ATGCTAAAATCTATCTATCCATATCAGCTGTTTACAATTTAGGTCATGTTTGGGGTCACGGATAAGAAACGTAATTTTCTGAATTCATAACTAAAGCAGGTATGTTTTTTTTTTAAACTAAAATATTTTATTTTTTGCATGCAAATAAAAATAATAAAATTTTGAAATTTTAACACTTGCTTCAAAATAGTCATCAGTGATACTTTAAGTGGCCCGCGACTTAGTACCCCCTTTCAGACTAACCTTGTATAAATACACACAAACACCATCACACTTTGCAAATAATTCCCGTAGTTGTATTAAACTGTCTGGCCAACAAAAGCTAACCACGAGAAACGGCGGCAATTTAAAAAAAAACAGCTATCAACACTGACTACAGGATGTAAACGAAATCATGTAATTCCTTCAAACCTCGTGATGTACTGCTGACAGCCTAACCCTGCACGGAATAATTAAGCATTCAATAAAAAAAATACAAAAAGTAAAAGTGTTGTTTACGTGAGGCATTTTAGCGCCCCAAGCGAATTGCGCTGCTATCAATCGACGTGCGGTGATTTAACTCGGGGCGCTAAAATGCCTTACGTTAAGAACACATGTTTTCTTGTAAATTTTTTTTATTGAATCCAATGGTGTCCCTTGCAGGTTTAATCAATGTCAGCAGTACATTACGAGGTTTGAAGGAATTACATGATTTCGTTTACACCTTGTATACACTAAGTAACGGATTAATTTTCCAGAGAACTTGATTTTTGTTAGGTACATACATTAGTGTAGATTCATGTCTAGAAACAGGTTAGTACTAGTAAATAAGTTAATAGCTGTCGAGCTTTTTTAAATTGCCGCCGTTTTTCCAGGAAAGTTTTCGTTAGTCAGACTATATGACAACCATGGGGAGAAGAAACACACAAAAGAAATCTCTTTGATAGTGTTAGTACTTGGGCAACTGTAAATTGCACTCCAAAATGTTCTCTGCAGTAAGTACAACCAGCATTCAAAATTTCGTACTGCAAACAAACTGCATTTTGCAGCTAGTTAAAACGCAGTACATCACGATACAAGCTTATCCAGACTTTTGTCCCAAAGCAAATTCTTTGTAGACCTTCAATAAAGACTCTGGTGTCCTCGGCTTAAAATCCTTCAGAACATGTTCGAAATGCTCCATGGTTACTTCTGGACAGTCCAGATCTTTCTCTAGAGCTCTTAACGCGGCTTCATGACAAAGAGCCTGCAGCTCCGCGCCTGAAAAACCTTCAGTTCTTGTTGCCAAGCTATGTGAGTTGACATCATCACTTGTGCTCATTTTCGCAAGTTTCAACTCTATAATCTGCAACCTAGTCTCAAAGTCTGGCAGAGGTACATAGATCAGCCTATCCAACCGACCCGGCCTCAGTAAAGCTCGGTCCATTCGATCAGGGCGGTTCGTTGCCGCCAATATAGTTACAGAGTTCAAAGGTACCACTCCATCCAACTCTGTTAGAAGTTGTGCTAAAACTCTTTCGTGGACCCCAGCCTCGCCTGCGCCTCTTTCGCCGCCGATCGCATCCATTTCATCAAAGAATATAATTGACGGCGCGACCTGGCGAGCTTTCGTAAACAAATCTCTGACAGCTCGCTCAGACTCGCCAACCCACTTAGAAAATAATTCTGGTCCCTTTATTGATAGAAAATTTAGACCACTTTCGGTTGCTAAAGCTTTGGCTATCATGGTTTTCGAGCAGCCTGGCGGCCCGTATAGTAGAACACCGCCCGGAGGCCTAACTCCAAGTCTTCGGAAGCTCTCGGCGTGTTTTAGAGGCCATTCGACTGCTTGACGCAACTTGAGCTTCAAGTCATCCTGTCCTCCAATGTCCGTCCACCGCACGTTAGGTATTTCTATCAGTAACTCTCGCATAGCACTAGGCCTGACTGTCGTCAGTGCAGCGATCAGATCTTCACGATCAATATAATCACTTGAACGTTTCATGCATTTCATGGTAGCTTGTGTACAGAGATTTACTAAATCGGCGGCGACATACCCATGTGCTAGGTCCGAGATATTTTCAATGTCCTCTGAAGAGATTTTATTTGGAAGATTTTTGAGCAAACTATAAACAATTTCTTTTCTTCTTATTCTATCTGGTACAGGAATTTCAATTTCTTTATCTAACCTACCAAAACGTCTCAACATTGGATCAATGTTTTCTGGCTTCCTAGTTGTAGCTAATACAAAAACCCTGCTATTTTCTGCATGTAAACTATCCAACATGTTCACAAATGCTGAAGTGATTCTCCTCTCTTGCTCTGTACTGCCAGAAGACCGCCTAGGACATATAGTTTCAATCTCATCAACTAATATGATGCTAGGTTGACTTTGGATAGCTTTTTCAAATAAGCCTTTCATAGTGCCTTCAGTTTCACCAAAGTATTTGCTAAAAATAGCTGGGCCATTGATTTCTATATGAAAACAGTTGAGATTTTGGATTAAATATTTACAAATAGCCGTCTTTCCTATTCCAGAGTGTCCATAAAGAAGCAAGCCCCTAGTTGGTTGAAAATTTGCTGTCAAGCCATCCATACTAAATGATATTTTGATAAAAGTTTGTATTTCTTCCAAAATATCATCCACACCACCTAATACCTGTGGCTTTTTCTTAACTTTTTGTACAGTTTCTTTTTCCATATTCCAAATAGTATTTTCACTTAAAACAAACCAACCCTTATGATCTAATTTCTCAGATTTTACATCAAGCACCTCAATTTCTAATTTCTTACCAAAATAATAGTACACTAAAATGCTACCAATACAAATAAAATTACTGTAAAAATGTTGTTTTAAAATGTCACAAATGTCTGAATCTGTTTTATGGTTGTTGACTCTGATTGTTACGCGAGTAGCTTTGGGTATTTCCTCTTGTATCACGGAGACGGCGACTTTCATGTTGTCATTGCTCCATGCGCTGGATAGATCTGGAAAAAGAAATATGAATAATATTTCTAAAGATAGATTTGGTAATACCAAATGGATGGATAGTCTTCCAATTCCCACATTTTCATCAATGATGTACTAATCTCTTAAACAACTGTTTTTTTTTTCGTTTTAAGCAACAGTAAACTCTTTCTGAAAATGGTTTATTTGTGTACAGAATGAGGTGTGAGTAAACTCTCCAAATGAACAAGGAACAACAAAATTTTGAAACTCAGTCTACCAATACACATAGAGTTATAACTCCCAACTTTCACTACAACACTAAGTACTGTGTTTTAGTTCGGAATAGTCACACATACCGGCTGCAGGTAATATTACAGCGGCCGGAGCGGACGCCTTAGATGGCCACATCCGCTTCACCATCATAGGAGCGCCTTCTCTGCTCAATTGCAAAGGACACCCGATCACCGCTCCTATCAGCGTCCCAGCCGACGGGTGAACCAGCACGGCATCCCGCGGAGCACCATCGGGAGCTGCCCCCGTCCTCTGCAGCCAAGTAAACAACTTGCCATCTTCAACATAAGGACATTTTATTTGATCTTTCCCACAGTTTAACTCAACATGAATATTTTTATCGTTTGAGGTTATACTGCAGCCACATCGCTCACAGTCCACCCATAAAGTTTTCTTGACTTGTTTTGGCGGCATATTTAGTGATAAGAATGAAGAATGCCTTTGTTTGTTGGTACTAAATTAGATTAGTTGAAATAATAAAGCCAAAAGTGAGGTTATTTAAAGCTTTGAAATTGACACTGCACTTGACATTGACAGCTGCAACGAACGAAACGCAGAAAATTATACGTTTTGTTTGTAGATTTCATTAAAAATATTTTGAACAACACAGATTATTTTGTAAGGAAAAATACATCTTCAACAAGAATTATTTTATATAGTCCCAAATCCACTAGTAACTTTGACTGTACAAGTCACTGCACTCCATAGCTCGCTTAGTTCTTAAAACTAGCAGAAGTCAGCTTGCTGCGGGTGTGTCCACAGTTTGAAAGTCGGTTGTGGAAGTCAACTTGCGCAGTAAAACTTCCTAGTGGATTTAGCGCTTTCAAAGCAATGACCAAAGAAAATACTCAAAGCTTAAAAGTCAGTTATTCGGTTAATTAAAACATCCCAAGTTTATAAAACAGCGTTTATGTTTTATAGACTTGAATAAACTTATCCATGAACCGCACCCTTTCTTTTATCTTCAAATAACTTTGACAAACAAATTCAACAAATGTCAAATTGTCAAACGCGTTTGCTTTTGCTGTGATTCATGATTCATTTCATTTTTTGTACCAAAACATCTTATTTATTTGTCTCCAAATATTCTTAGTTTAGTTAGCCTTATTAAGTTAAACAGTTGACTGCGTTAGGAAGCTACTAAGTGGTGTAAGTTAGGTTTACTGTACATATAGGGTAAAAATTTGTGTAGGATGACTCTCGCGGAATTTTTCAGTTGTTCTCTCCTTGCCTTCGGGGCTCCGTTGGTCATGTTCGCGTTCACAGTGGCCAACGACCCAGTGCGCATCATCATCATGATAGCAGCAGCGTTTGGATGGCTATTATCATTTCTACTATCATCTCTAGTTTGGTATGCAGTGGTGCCCTTACGATCTTATTTAGCGTTTGGAATGGTGTTTGCAATCATATTTCAGGTTAGTAACTCATATTATTCACTATTTTGGTGCTTAAACAAACCTTTTCTATTGTTGGTTTTGTGCCAGGTGTCATAAAAGTAGTGAAAACTTTGCTGTTCTACTTTTATAGAATTCTATCTCAATGCAGCTTGTTTATCGCAAGTTGCAATACTACTGTAGGTACCTACCTAACTAAATACTTCCGTGTATCATACATAATGAAGCTACACTCTATTATAGCTGTATTGTACAGAAGAGTAGCTATTGCTAAAGGAAACACTCGTAAAAACATTCAAAGAGCTTGTCTGATTGGTCAAAGAAGATTAATTATAACAAGAAAATTAGTAAATCAAAATGTGTGGTATCATTACTAGGTTTATCTATAATAATTATGGGATGGGTATATGGGTGTAGCCAGGATTATGTCCAGGGTAAGGTGTTCAGTCAAATAGCTTTTTTTTAAATCTTTTCACTAAATCTGAAAGTCGATAATGGGGTTACGGGGACTTTGGCCTCAGTCCAGCTTTTTGGTCATGTCTGTCAAGTTTGTCTATTTTAGTAGACATAGGCATGAAGTTATAGACTATTTACCTCTTCTTACCTGTGCCAAGGTGGGCCAAGTGCCCCATTTGCCCCTCCTTGGGTATGCCCATGGATGGGTAAATAATAGATAAGGTATAACGGGCTGGTGTCCGCAACTCCACGTCTGAGCGCGTATTTTGCGTCACGACGGAAAAATAATAGATAAAAACCTTTAATTGTTTCAAGTTTTTCTGCAATGGACATTTAACTATGTTATCATAACCCTTGAACAACTGAACATTCAACGTGAACCAACAATATCCTCATATTAATTTCCAGGAAGCTTTCCGGTATGGCATGTATGTCTTGTTACGGAAGACGGAGGCGGGTCTGAAGGAGATATCGGAAAACCACAACATAGGCAGCAACAAATTAGAGATGGCTTATGTGTCTGGACTGGGATTTGGCACTATGAGTGGAGCCTTTGCGTTAATAAATGTGCTGGCTGACTCGGTATGTATTCGCTTTACGGACACAATTTTACTCAGTACTCAATATTTATTGCATTCCACAATGTTATTTAGGTGGTAAATGTTACAATTAATTTGGTCATTATGGACCCTGTTGGGCACAGCAATGTAATTTTTTTGAGTACACAAGAATGAAAAAATAACATATAAGCCACTATAATCTGATTAAGGCTATACAAATTAGCTAAGTGGAGCAGCCCAGTCAGAAATCAAACTGGGTCATTTTCTAGATTACACTTGGTAGAAGAATTATTCTTGAGGAGTTAAACCAATTGTATCAGTTCAGCATCATATCAATGGCTCTACTATCAACACACCATCACATCTGTACCAGAGTCTGTCACTACAAGCATGGGTACAGGTTGTCCCCTGGTTAGTTATTTCAGTTTACATGATTCGGCTATATTAGCCAATGCTGATATGGAATTAAGTTTAAATGTGTATGTACCTACTATAACATGTAAATATAATGTGTGAAGGAGGAAGTGCAACAAAAACAATGCCACATATTAAACCCCATTTTTGTTTAAACAGTTAAATAACAAAGTAGTTGTCATCATAAATTCAAATAAGAATAAAAACCTCAAATTCCACCACAGTAATTCGTCCCACCTCTTAGCAAAATAACATAAGACAAAAGTAGCCCATTAGTGTCCCACTGCTGGGCATGGGCCTCTTTTCAGAATGAGAGGGGTTTAGGCTTTGGTCCACCATGCTGGCCTGGTGCAGGTTGGCAGACTACACACACCATCGAGAATTTTATTCTTAGCAGAATATCAAACTAAAATAAACCTTTTCGTTTACAGGTGGGGCCAGGCACCTTAGGCCTCCACAACGGCACAGAGTACTTCTTCGTGACAAGCGCAGCTATGACCCTCTGCATGATATTGCTCAACACATTCTGGAGTGTAATATTCTTCAGTGGATTCGACGACAAAAACTACATCAAAGTTGGATGGGTCATAGTATCACATTTCTTCGTATCCGGACTCAGTTTGTTGAACAGCAAAGAATTGTATGCTGCAACGATCTTGCCTTCATATATTGTGTTAGCCATCACAGCTTATATTGCCTTCAGAACAGCGGGAGGCTCAAGCAGGAGCTTGATTCAGAGTATTTCTTCCAGGTCATAGAATTAAGCTGTTGATTCGGAACTATTCCTGAAGAATTTATTAGACTTTGCGCTGAAAAATTATAATGCAATACAGGGATTGTTTTCATTGACAAATGCATTTAGAATACAAATTCTTTGGTTTAAGAGCGCTAAAGCGAACAGAACGTGAAAATTGTTAAATTATTAGACGGTCTAGTAGTCCCATACAGCGCCGACCCTAAACCTAAATCCGGGTAGAGCGAGATTATCTTTCAACGCATCTTGGTCGACGCTTTCACATCAAATAAATTGTATTTCCGTTTATGTTTAAAAATGACCAACTTTTTTAAAAATCTAATTTAGGTGACTCTTGCCACCGTACCATAGAGCGACCGCTCCTCTCGCTCTGCCCAGGGCTGGCGTTGGTCCCATAGTTCCTGATCTCATTTCACGCAAGGTAGCATTGCAGTAGTAACAAATTACTTTTCTAATAGCGAAGTTATTCTGATTTAACAAGTGTAGCTAGTGAAAATTTTAGTTTCTGTTAAGCACTTACTTGTTGAGCTCGCAAACTGCAAGTTATCTGTAGCTTGCGATTTAGTTTTTATTCATAGACACAGAAGGTATCTATGTAATAAAGAGCAATTATTATTATAATTAGGAAACCTAATTGGTTATGATCGATCGATCGAATTGTTTCACGTCATTTAGGATATGACTTGGAAAATCTTGAGGTGATGCAGGGGGTAAGGAGTGGGCAGACTAGGTTCCAGTTATACAACATTAGTCGGAAAGCGGGTACTAAGCCAAACGGATGTTAAAGTACCCATAATAATGGATAACTTTTGTTCTACAACTTTCCCCAAGTCATTCGTTTATGAGAAATAGCTGTTCAAATATTTCACAAAAAATACACTTAAATCTATCTATCCTCAACTATGATCAGCTGTGTTTACATTTTAGGTCATATTTGGGGTCACGTATTAGAAGCTCAATTTTCTAAATTCGTAACTAAAGCAGGGATGAAGAATGTTTGCAAAAAACTAAAATAAAAATTATTTTGCATGGTATTTTTTTTATCAAATTTTAACACTTTCTTTAAAACAATCATCAGTGATACATTAACTGGCCCGCGGGCTAGTACCCCCTTTCCGACTAACCTTGTATATTGTTTACATAAAATGCTATTGTTCTAGCAATTGGAATTATTTTGTGGCTCCCTCCTGAAGAGCTCCAGCTACACTCATGCTCATACTACTAAATAATAATGTGCTATCGTCGCATTCTTTTTTAAATACTGTTGACTGTTTAACACATATTAGTATTATTCATTTGTGACATTTGCACCCATATTCTAAGACGTTCCTCCAAAACTTACTCGACACAGGACGGCCTCGAAAACACCTTCAAAATTGTATTCATAGTCGCAATTTCGAGTCAACTTTGAGGTTCCTCGATTGAGGGGTCCTCAAATGAGTCGAGGTAGAGTGGAGTCATTACGTCATAATTTTGTTTATCTGCATCGCGCAAATAACGCCGCGATAAATAGTTGTAAGGATTATCGTAAGCATATTCGATAAAGTCTTCAAAATTAATTTTTGTTACATACGAACTTTGACACTTCCTTCCTTACGAGTCGAGGACGTCTATGTCAACTAACTACCGATGGTAGGTAGTGAAAAAGGCTGAGTCGAGGTGGAGTCGAGTCGAGTAAGTTTTGGAGGAACGTCTTAGAATGTGGGTGTTCACACGACGACAAATCATGCTATACATCCAGTTTATACTGACCTTTCCTGGTACGGAAATTCCGTCTAAGAGAGGTCAGCATAAACTGGAAACGTGTAACTTGACGTGTCATCTTGTGTACAGAATCTCTTAGGGCCAAGCCACATCTGACGGTAGATACGTCGCCGATCTTCGCTGGTACACATAATTCCATATAAACATCTCATACCGTACACATTTGACCGAAGATGCCTCATTAAAATTCCTCGGGTAAATTACGCAACGGAAGCTCTGCGACGTATCTTCCGTCAGATGTGGCTTGGTCCTTACACTTCTGGAAATTGTATAATTTGATAATGATGATGAACATTGGAGTTACTTTGTTCCCACTTCCCAGTAGGACAAGTCTCAAAGGGGCACACGAGTTGTAAAAAAATTAAAGCAAATGTGCACACACACCTACCGCTTTTACAAAACATTATCCCACGTGAGCAAAAGATAGTCGTATATTCTAGAGCTGTTGGGACGTTTGTAGAACCTTAACGACATCGTAATGTGTCGTTGTTACGACGATCTGTCGTGTCCACGATAAAAATTTCGTCTCGTCGTAGCTTGCTACTGATGTGCAAACGACAAAACGACTGTCGTAAAACGATAAAATGTCGTCTGATCCAATGGGAACAGATAGATACGATAGTCGCTAAACGATAAAAAAAATTGACGACAAACAGTCGTTATAATGGGAACAGCTAGAGACGACAGTCGTCCAACGATAAATTTATCGTCACGACATAGTGGGAACGCGATCTAATTCCTTTTTTTAAGAATATGGGTGTATGTGTTCATGATGGAACTAAGTACCTATAAAATATGTAACCTATGGACTGACATCTCCTTAGTGATACATTTAGTGTGAATTCACACTTAGGTACCCTCGTCCTATGCGGACGAAGAATTCGTACTGCATCGCTTCTTTGTTTGCAATGTTCGCATCGCATCGCTTTAATCACATTTGTCGCTCGTCTAGGACGATGGATAATTAAAATGATTTGACTGGCTTTTTGTTCGAGACTAAATTAGGTATAGTACCGGTATTAGAATGGTACTGATTGTAAAGCTCTCAAATTATCGATTAAAACGTATCAATATCAGCACTATAATGTGAATAGTCTTATTTGACTAATTGTAATTAATGTTCGATCAATAAATACTTCTTAATGAAAAAATTAAAATGTAACATAGTTTAACAGCCTAAAAAAAAATTAAAATAACATAAAAACTGAATTTAGTAATGTACAATAACAACAATAGTTTCAAATTATAATTATTTATTTTTTTATTATAAGTGAGAACATTCCTTAGTCTATTCTATAAATTGGACGGAGAATTTGTTACAATGACTAACTGTTATAGCACAGTATTTAATAGTAATATAAATAAAAGTTTTTTACAAATAAAATTATGACTAAAGAAAATTGTTTTCTTTTATTTTGTACTTATGCATGTTTAAAATGTTTGTATAACTGTTTCGTTGGTCTAGTGGTGGCAAGCGCGACTGCTGATCTTGAGGTCTTAGGTACGATCGAGGTTAAGTGTTATAAGGTTTTCTGCTGCTCTAATCAAAAAGAAAGTAACCGGCAATTTATTGACGACGTAAAATGAACGTAACTTCATAATTCAATTAGTCATATATCGACGGTCCCTACGTATACTATCGAAACTACAAAATCTGTTTTTATTTTATTATGTATGTACACCGATTACGCTGAGATTTATGATCCGATTTACGTGATTCTTCTTTAGTCTGATGCGGAATAGTTGCCATTTGGTCCCATAAAAATGTATTATTTTGTAACCTTTAAGATAACATAATTTCACACATTGTAAGCGGATATAATAAAAACTGAGATTTTGTAATTTTGATAGTATACGTAGGGACCGTCGATATTTCAATTTCACAGTAGTCGTTTAAGTACTTTCTTTTTGCTTAGAGCAGCAGTTTTTCCAGGTGGAATTACTCAGTACTGCCGCGCGATTCATAAACGCAGTAACATTTTGATCAAAAATTTGTTGATCATAATTGACCAAAATGTTGCTTTATGAATCGCGCGTCAGAGTAGTAGCCTGGAGTTTGGATTTGTGCCCGGTTGATAGCAATAGGCTCGCCCCCTAAAAACGAAATAAATTATCATAAAATCTGAAGAAACCTTGATTCTCTGAGGATGGCATATGAAAAACCAGTCGTTTCTCATTAAACAAGTATTTTTATTAAGTATAGAGATGAAGAAACGAGCCCGTTTTCTGTTTCAGGCATAGAAAATTAGGAAATCTTCAGTTACATATAATAGTGAACACTTAGGTACTTAGCTTCGATGTGTGTACCTTCTGCCCATACACCCACTTTCTTAGGCTCAGGTACACTTGCATTAATTTCATTCATTCTTAGTGAAAATAATTAAATTATTGCATTTTAGAACTTAAGCAGCAACCGCTTTGTTTTATTAATTTGTTTTGTTTACATTTTTAGCTTGCGTTCCATAGTAACGTGACAGATGATAGAATAATAAGCGTTTGATTTTCTTTTGCTCTATTACACGCATCGGTTTTATATTAACCCATCTCTTTCTTATCAATAAGCTATGCTAAAGATCAACAATGCAATATTTTAAACTTAAACATAACGGCGAATTGAGGTTATTACTACACACCTCTGCTCAACCCTTTGGGGGAATACAGGTGTGATGTTATGTATGTTTCCATTTCTTTGATGGAATATTTTAAAACATCTGTATTTATTTAGCATTTTCATATTTTTCCTAGAATTAAATATTAACACCACTGAAAGAACATAATAATATGGCATATGGCACCAAATAATTATGTTTGGTTTTTCAAGTTGACATAATTAATATATTATTATAATTTCCTTGGTTTTCATCATCAAAGTCTTAAAAAGTTTCTACCTAAACAATAATTGCTTACTTAAGAGTGTAGGTTTACATGGATTGTACAATGGATGGGGTTCCTATTACCTATTCCTCAACATTGCAGTTGTCAGAATGATGCAAAGCCAATTAGGCTATTGGTATTGCAGCTGTTGCTTAGTTAAATGGTTATTATAATAACTGTGGTAAAAAACACCCGCCCATAGTTTCTAAGATGTATTCCCATTGGCTTTACTAAGTTCCATTATCATGACCCCACTGGTGCAGAATGAAATATAAGATTTAAAAAATAGTTCCTCTTGGCCCTAGTCAAGTCCAAGGCAGTGGAGCCAATGAGATTACATAATGGGTGATATTAATCATCAGTTCCAATCTAAAATGTTTGGACTGATGATTTTTTTTGACAAATTCAATATAATTAATATCAAAAACCTACCTACATACTGTTAGGTTTTAATCTGTTGTTAAATCTTATCAATCCACTGATGTGATTGGTTGATAAAAGTAACAACCAATCACATCACTCGACATGAGATTTGACAGCTCTTTGCTTTTTTGAAACTGGGGGTGTATCTTAAAAATGCCAGAGTGAAAAGTGAATCTGTACAGCTAGTAGATATTTAAATAAATCTTCAATAGTGCTTCTTCTTTCGTGTGGTTAGTGGCTAACTTGGTGTCAGAGTTTATGCCGCCCATGGGCCTCTGACTTGGCTTCACAAGTCGTTGAGAAATATCTCTCAGGCATGCCGGTTTCCTAACAATATTTTTTTCTTCACCGTTTTTAAGAAAGTGATATAATATGCACATGAATCCGAAAAGTCAGAGGTGCGTGCCTTGGGTTTGAACTCGAAACCTATGACTTGGCAGTCCGACGGTCACACCACTAGTCTATCACTGCTATAAATATAAATAATAATAGTGCTTCGAAAATACATCATTCAAGACTCATTCCTGGCTCTCTTCAGCCAACTCCTGCAACAGAGAGTCCACAGTCCACACAGTGTCAGCGGAGTCCATCTCCTCCTGAGGTATGTAAGAGTTTAGTACTTCTAGCACTGCCTCGATGCTGTCTGCTGTGCCAGATATGCCTCCGCCAACTTCAGATAGTGCGTTTACTGTTTCTGTGTCTTTGTGGTCAGAGCTGAAAGAGAAATTAATTTTAACTTTAACTGCGTAAAATGGAGGCACACAAAGTGATACTGAGATTTTGAAATAATAGTTATGGATAACACAGTTACCTAATATTTGAAGACGTTATGACCTAACACTGCCAAGGATAAGTAAATTAAAGTATGAAGACACAGAACTTTAAATGAATTAAGTACTTAGGAAATGCAACCGCTAAGTACTCTGTGATAATTTAAAAAATATTCACTTACACTGGTGGCGTAGATATTTCTTTTTCCAATATATCTTGCAAATCATCTAAATCTGGTATTGTTGGAATGTCATCACTAGAATCTGGCGATTTCGTAGGAATCACAAATTCCCTAGAAACGAAATAAATTATTATTAAAACGCTGATTCTCTGAGGATGGCATATGAAAAACCAATCGTTTCTCATTGAACAAGTATTTTTATTAAGTATAGAGATGAACAAACGAGCCAGTTTTTCGTTTTAGGCATAGAAAAAATATTCGGTTTCATAAAATAGTGAACACTTACTTAGCTTCGATGTGTGTACCTTCTGCCCATACACCCACTTTCTTAGGCTCAGGTACACTTGCATTAATTTCATTCATTCTTGGTGAAAATAATTAAATTATTGCATTTTAGAACTTAAGTAGCAACCACTTCGTTTTATTTTTTTGTTTTGTTTACATTTTTTAGCTTGCGTTCCACAGTGACGTGACAGATGATAGATAATAAGCGTTTGATTTTCTTTTGCTCTATTACACTCCTCGGTTTTATATAAACCCATCTCTTTCTTATCAATAAGCTATGCTAAAGATCAACAATGCATTATTTTGAAACATCTTCACACTCATTTGATATTGATAAGCAATGCTAATAAGCTTAAATTATACAGAACACACAATACATACACATAAACACATGCACACGCAAGCACGCACACATACACACACTCACAACAATATAATGATAATAATTAAACATTATTAATTCATAACTTTTTGTTTAGTAGCATAATACACTAATTGTAAGTTATAAAGTTCAATGCATCAAAGACCCAGGCGTGTCTATTCTCTGCCAAAAGGAGGCCATTCCAACTGGCTCCTACTTTTCGAGGTGTGTCTGTACCGATAACTGACCATCTTGAGCTCTTGGGCGTTACTCTGACGTCGACCCTCAACTTTGGCTCCTATATTGAGTCCAAAGATCAATTGGCTGCTAAAAAGCTAGGTGTCCTCTCGAAGGTGCGGCGGTACTTCACGTCGGAACAGTTGCTTCAACTATACAAATCGTGCATGGAGTACTGCTCGCACCTTTGGGATGGCTCAGCCAAATACCAGCTTGAGGCGTTGGAGTGCATTGAGAAGCGTGCCAAGAAGCTCATCAGCAACGACTCCCTTGTTCAGACCAAGCTCCAAAGTCTTGAGCATCGGCGCAAAGTTGCTAGTCTATCGGTTTTTATCGGACACATTTCGGAGAGTGTGCTTCAGATCTGCATGATCTAATACCCCCCTGCCCTTTTTTCTATCGGACGGCCAGAAACATGAAAAAGCGCCATCGGTTCATGGTTGATATACCAAAAACCCGAACGAAGCGTTTTGATTCCACTTTCATTGTGAAAACCGCCAAACAGTGGAATGCGCTGCCTGAGTGGGTGTTCCCCGACAGTTACAATCTGGGTGTCTTCAAGTCACGAGGGAATCGGTTTCTTCTGGGCAAGCGTGCTCCATCGTAGACCGCATCATCGCTTAACATCAGGCGAGATGGCGGCCAAACGCAGGCCTAGAAACAAATAACAAAAAAAAAAAAAAACGGAGCTGCGCCTCCTGGCACAGGTATCTGATGCTTAAAAGGAGACGCCGCTAACTGTATAATGGGCAACGTGTAATAACGGAATAAAACAATTTTGATTTTGTATACTAGGTAGTATTGGTAAGAGTAAGGTACGTACCTGTACGTACCTATCATTTCAACCGGAATCTAGGGATCTGTGTGTGATTATACAAAATAATTCAACTAAGACGGGTCGGCAACCTGCGGCTCGCGAGTCACATGCAGCTCTTTTGAAGTAAAGTAGCGGCTCTCCAATTCCATACGCAAAAATTAATTATTTTACTATCAAAACCCTTCAACTCGTGCATTTGATCCATAATTGAGTACTATAATATAGTATAATTGAGAAATACTGACTATGACTGAGACATAGATATAGTAAGTAGCTATATCTAGCTCTATATAAGGTCTAACCAAAATACCTGGACAAACATTTACACAGTATTCAGTAGGTACCTAAGTGTAACTGAACATATCTAAGCAAAAAAAAACGAAATCAAAGTGTTTTTTTTTTCTAACCAAAACCAAAAGTTTTTTTTTCAACTTTAATTTTACTTTTATTTTTATTTTTTTCACTTCGCTGTTTAGGTAAAACACGGCACGGAATTAGTGCGCGCCCCAATGGCGGTCGATGCATAAGAAATGGATGAGTTTATTCTTAAACAGGCAATTTGAAACGTTATAATTTCTTGGTTAGAAAAAAGCTTTGGATCTCGTTTTTTGTTACATAGATGTGATTAGTTAAACGTTGAACACTGTAAAAGTTCGTCCAGGTATAAAAAATCTTTATTTAGGTACCTAAGTACATACCTACCTAAGCTCAAGTATCGCAATGCAACCACTTCCAAATTATTCAATTCAGCCACCGCAGCAAAGTACCTATTAGGTCCCCACCTATGAAATCAGCGTTTTGTATGGAGAATTTTAAAGAAGTTGCATTTTTCATTCTAACATTTTCTTAATTTATTTAACAACTATGAACACTAATGTTTTAAAACTTTTATGCAATAATGTTTAAAAACTAAGACAACGTATGCCACTTAGATTATGCGACAAAAATAAGTTTTGACTAAGTTAAAACAAAAATAGTGGTCATTTCTGCTAACAAAAAGAGGAGTAATTTTTAAGGTATTTTTTATGTTGAGAAAACTATAACTAATAAGGTTTTTTTACTATTGGTAGTTGGTTATGATGGTCATTATTCGATATAATATCAAGCAATTGATGAATATTTTAAATCATAGCAGTGACGAGGTTCTCTATTTGTGAGAAAAAAACGCCAATTTCATAGGTGGGGACCTAATATAAACACTACACTAACGGGCCCTACACAGGTTACGATTTCTTTGCGCAAGCTTAGTTTAGATTTGCACAAGCCGAAGCCTGCGTGACGCTGTAGTACTTCTTAGATACCTGCGCAAATTCTCCCCACAGTCCCCACACACATAACTGCATACTTGTAAGAGCCTAAAGTGCAAAGAAGCCAAACAAATATTTCCGAATAAGGTAAGAATCAGAAAAACTGCAATTTTACAATAAAAAATTATATATTTTAATTTTATTTCCCAAAAATATAACAAATCTCCGCATTTCGATACTTTGATGACATTTCACATCTATCATCATCCACGCTTACAATAAGTATTATCATCCGCACTTCCAGTCTTCAATATCCCACTGCGGAGGATATGGGCCTCCATTGAATTTGTGATTATAATCTGTCGTATTATAGTATGTCGTTCGCCACGGTCCCGAGCCAATCGAAGTTACCAACTCTGTTTCCGGGAGAGAGAAAAAGTATGAGGTGAGTAAGCGCCATTATTTTTCGAGCGAAGTGCATTTGCCGGTGCCACCGCTATTATCATTGCGATCAGCCGCCGCATTTACCATGACATGGCGCGCGGTTCAAACTTCGGGATATTTTTATCGAAATTTGGGAGTCGGGTGACTCAAAATTTTGCAGCATCCGGGAATTCTGGGATAGGGGGTTTGCAACCACACATCATATGCTCTAAAAATACACATCTATAAATGAAAAATAACCCCTAAACTTACTTTAAAGTGTGTCAAGTAGCAAAATTCTCCTATAGTATTCGACTTATAAGAGTAGACGTCTTCTAGGAATCTAATAGACGTTTTGACAAGATCACTGATCTAACAACAGCATCTTCTAAGACGATTTACGCTACAGATATTTTGTATAAACGTTTACAGGATTACTTTATACGATTCTTACTAGAACTTGCAGTATTACAAGCGCATGTTATAAAACTAATTAGCAAAGTGTCGCTTTTGATCCTATAAACGCTTTTCATAAGATTGTTTACTGTTGTTAACGCATTGTTTCATTATTCTATAAGACATACACTTCTATACACATCTTGGATATAGCTGCTATAGGTAGGTCAAGGATATTATAGGATACATTTTTCTTAGTCGTGACTTCTAATGGATTGTTAGCACCAAACTAGCATGGCTTCTGATTTTTATAGGTAAGATTCTATTTATATGTGTCCTTTATTGCTATTACTAGAGTAATCGGACATTTTGTGATTTATTAGAGAAAGCAAAATAAAATTGAAATGGATCTACCTATATATCGAAATCAATTTTAAAAAGAAATGTTAAATATGTTTTAAAGTGATTAAAAAATAACCCTACATGTAAATGGTATGTGGGGTTATTTCTGTTGTATTTCTCTAAAAGAACCCTAAAACTTAAACATGGTAGCGAAGTAGGTATGTCCTGCAGTAGTCTTAACTTTGATTAAATAGTATTGTAAAGGTCCTGATAAATGCACGTGATCCGATCCTATAGCGGCTAAGTATATTTTGTTAATTATTATCAAATAAACAATAACAATTATGTTTAATTTTGAAGGGGCATGAAGATATGTTTATTTCATCGCACACTTTATCAATAAAAAATAATTTGATAGGCATTCTTTACACAACACTCAAAAGACAAAAGTTGCCTATGTTATGCTATTAGATATCAATGTAGATTACTTAACTTTTGAAAATATTATATTTTATTTTTAAGGGTACGACAACGTTACAAAATGAATGAAAAACGAATACTCTAGTAATGGCATCACGCTGATCACTTTTGGATCAATTGTACCAGTAGCGACATGCCGTAATCGTTACAGGACTAATTTCACCAGTAGCGGCACGCGTCATGTCGTTAGAGAATTAATCGCTCTTATTCAGTGCGTTTACCGGTTCTTTATAGGACAACTTGTCTTGTAAATGCACCTAATAAGATAATTATAAAATCGTAATGCATGATTCCGGACTGTGACAATACGACTATAGGGCGTAATAGTCCTATAATGTGCGCCCAAATGCTGCTCTATAAACGTTTATAGGATTTCTATAGGACTAAAAAATACATGCTCCTAAAATACTTACAGGACCACATTTTTCTACTTGGGTAGTGTTGTAACAAGTCGACCACCGCCTTTCGCCTCTTTTTACGCAAATCTGGAACAATAGTTTACAGTTGACAGTTTGTTATTAAACGTGACTTTACATTAATTTAAACATGACAAAAACACTGAGTGGTCTAAGTATATAACACATAAATTCTCGTAAAGGTGAGTCCACACCGCAAGCATTTGTTAGCGAGCATTCGAAAGCGAGCGTCCACATGGTTTTGATTATTCCATTGCGAGCAAGAGATCGAGAATTCGTGATTGCGTTCACACCGCAAGCATTCGTTAGTGAGCAATTGTTAGCGAGCGTACTGGCTGGTCAGAATGTTCGGCGACGAACACTCGAAATTTTGAGAGTGAGCAATTAATTGCGAGCCGAACGCTAGCTACCTACTCACTAAAAAAACTTCGTGCTGGCGTGCATACTTTGTATTGATCGGTTTACCTAACATACCTACTGCCCAAATCCTCGTAGCCGTTTCATTACGCGCGAATGCTCGCAGTGTAGGTGTAGACGCACCTTTAAATATTCTTTCTTTTTTAACAGACTTCATGTGCTGATCCGAATTTGATTATCACTTGCGTTAACGGTGAAGGAAAAGCATCGAAAGGAAACTTAAACACCTGACGGGGCTCCATAAAGTTCTCGATGGTGTGTGTTAAGTCTGCCAACCCGCACCAGGCCGGCGTGGTGGACTAAGGCCTAAACCCTTCTCATTCTGAGAAGAGGCCCGTGCCCAGCAGTGGGACAGTTATGGGTTAGTTATGTTATGTTTTATGTTAACAAACTTCCGTTTAATTTGCCTGTATTTTATTTTTGAAATATAAAAAGTTCTGGTAATGGTTTTCGCGCGCTACCTGTGAACTCGGGGATGTATTCGAACGCAATAGAGTTACTTCGAGCGTTGTCCGACAGCCTCTTCAGTCGGATAAGGACCTGACAATAAAAAGGAAACTTTTTAACTTGTATTTCTATAAACAATTAAACAAGAAACGTCATAGTCGGATGTAAGAATGTTTAGTGCATTTGACGATTACTCCGCCGAAAGATTTCTCATAGGTACTTTTTTATTGGTTTGAGGAAATACATTGAGTATCGATTTATTGGTCGACGAATTACAAGGTTATTTTTACTATACACTAAACCCGAAACTAGTTCAGAATCATCAAGAGAATAGATTTCTATAGTTTACTAGCGGACCCGGCAGACGTCGTCCTCCCCGGAAAAGCATACCGACAGCAGCGCCACTTACCGGGTCCAATTGTGTTTTCAAACCATCCAGGAGCCCATTCAAATATACGCACAAAATTTCATCCAAATCTGTCCAGCCGTTTAGGAGGAGTTAGGTGACAAACACACGTACAGAAGAATTATACAGGGTGTAAACGAAATTATGTAATTCCTTCAAACCTCGTGATGTACTGCTGACATAGATTAACCATGAACGGGATACTTTGAGATTCTATAAAAAAATACAAGTAGGTAGTAGGTAAACATGTGGTTTTAACGTGAGGCATTTTAGCGCCCCGAGTTAAATGACCGCGCAGCGAGCTATATCCGCGCAATTCGCTCGGAGCGCTAAAATGATTCACGTTAAGAACATATGTTTACATCTTGTATTTTTTTTTATTGAATCCTATAGTAGGTATACCTTGCTGTGTTAATCTATGACAGCAGTGCATCACGAGGTTTGAAGGAATTACATAATTTCGTTTATACCCTGTATATTTTAAGAAAATGTATATAACACGTAATATTTTTTTCTTTTTCAAAAATCAGTTCACATTTTTCAGCTTGAACTCAATAGGTAGGTATATCGCTTATCGGTAGACCACAAATAGATACCTTGCAGATTAAGACAGCAGATAGACAAGCCCTGCACGGAAAACAAAATATTCGGGCAGTGCTGCTGAAGATCTTTTTGAGGTGGCTCGGCTTTTGTGAATACTAAAAACAACATTATACATACGTGACTTTTTAACATTAATCCTAGATCTACATACTTACGTTGACGTGTTCAGTGGTGTTAGGGTGCTGGTAGGCCGGACTCAGGCAGGCTATGGCCGTCTGCTTGTGGACCTGGATCTTAATAGCCATCTCCTCCCATACTACGACTCCATTTTCTTCCTGGTAGAAAACTACTTCTATGCCTTCCTGGGTCACCTAAGGGAGGGGTTCATGTTAATCTAAGGGGTTTGAATAAATAAACCAAGTTTCATGTGTTTATGTTAAATAGATTTGAGTTATTAAGGGGTCAAAAGTGGCTTCAAATGGTTTGTGTAACACACGGCTGCTGCGTCGCCAGTTCCTTTTTCCTTTCAACTTGGCTTGACACGCTTCCGCGTGTCTAAATAGTCATGAAGTTTTTGGTCCGCCTGGCTAGCTACCACCACCGTCATATTAAAGTCGCGCCAAGCAGTTTACTGTGTTCCATCGTCCGTATGTGAGAGCTAGAGCGCTATTGGGAAATCCCTCTATTGTCTTTGTTACTTGGATTCCTGTGCTCCATCTCACTCTGTCTGCGGTTTTCATCAGGTGCGAGCAGTGCCAAATGCGACCAAGTATAAAAATAGACCTTTTAATAAGTGTTCGGTTAGAGGCGGCGTGTATCGTGTACATAGGTAGATGTTTGGAAAGAATTGAATATTGGTGTCAATTCTGTAGCGCACTTTGACAGGATTAAACTAAGGGTGTTTGTCTCTTTCTGTTTCAATAAAAAAAGAAAGTGACAGTTTCGTTTAGTCTAGTTTAGTACTGTCAATTGGTGCAACAATGTCATAATTACACTTTTAGAAATTTTACAGATGTTTATCCCGATGTAAATATAGGTAGACTTCCCGCACATTTTGCTTGCTTTAAAGAAAAACGTAATGGTGCGTCCAGACCTGACGAACGCGCCGCGAATGCGCCGTTCGCGAGCTGCGCGCGAGCGGCGCGCGTGCGTGCATTCGCGGCGCGTTCATCAGGTCTGGACGCACCATAATAACGTAATTGTTGCACTAAATGAGCGATTTCGTGTGCTTCTTCGACGATGTATGCGTTTGACTGTAGGTACTGAGTACATCATCTATCCTCGTAAGATTATAACCTAGGTTTTATTTGCACTCCGGATCCTTACTTTGTCACACAGGAGAATAAATGGAGTTCCGCCCTTAACGGATCCAGAAGAAGGAGCGCACATCTTGATGAGCAGGTCGGTGCTATCCTTCTTGTGGTAGATGATGTCAGAGACGACGGGCTTGAGCGGACGCTGCAGCCGGCCAGTCTCGTCCGGCAAGAACACTTGGAAGCATAGTCGAACTGCCTTCAGATCGATGCTTCGAACATCGTTCTTGTGGTCAAACTTGTCTGGAAATAAATAAGTTAACTACAATAAGACCGTAAAAAGGAAGATACAGTACGACACAATTAAGAGAAAACGCGGGCTTCAAAATATGAATAATTTGAATAGGTTTTTGCGATCTATTTCCGTCCCACCCTTCCCGCAAACCTTCCCAATTGAGTGCGAAAGATACACCTGCATCTCGGACTGATTTCTCCTGTGCAATATTAGCGAAATCGTACTTTTGTATTTCCCTGTTTCCTTCTTCAAATCTGAACCGATTTTAATATGTTTTTTCTGTAATAATTTAAGAAAGACTTGGTGATGTCTGTATGTTTTTCTTTTATCTTTTATATTCGTCAAATTTGTTTGCCAGATGTTTGAAAACGGTGGTAGAACAGGTCTATTTTTGTAAAATTTACACGTTTCTAGTTCTTTAATAATTAATTTATTGACAAAAACAAAACAGGAACATAGTGGTGGTAGATATATAGGTATATCATATGGTAAAAAATATTTGCTCTAGTGACATTATCCAAGGAGGAAACTGAGGAATACGTTTGTTTCGACTAAATGCTGACCGCATCTCCTCTTAAGACGTCGCATCGGCAAACTTGATCGAACAACCAATGGCAGTCGCTCATTTCCGCGACACTCACACTTATTGCGTCATCGTAAAGATCATTTTTTACTGCAGTACTAATAAACATTCGTGGTCTTGAAGTCGCACTCAGTTCGGAAGTGATCGGTTTTACGAAGTTCGCCGATGCGCCCTCTTAGTTGGGGTTACCGCTGGGCTGTCACTCCGTTTCACTGGAGCTCCTACTAGTCAATTAAAATAATTTCATCAGTCACTTACTTCCGAATGGATCGACGCGTAGTTTCTGCCTGACGTCCAGCGCCTCGACGATGTCGTTTCTCCTCGTGAACTGGATGCTAATGTTCATCATCACGAACTCGCATATTTCCTCCGTAATCTGAGTTTCTATACTGCATACTCCTTCCACGCAGTGCTTGCCTACTAAGTTGTGGGGGTGCGCCCTGGGGCGGGAAAAAATTAAATTATTTTTAGCATTTATTGTACAAAATATACATCCATATTCTAAGACGTTCCTCCAAAACTTATTCAACTCGACTCCACCTCGACTCAGGATTTTTCACTACCATCGGTAGTTATAATTGATATAAACGTCCTCGACTCGAGATTTTTCCTCAGTCGAGATAGGGAACCATATTATATCAAACTCAAGGTACCTCGGAACCTACCTTAAGGAAGGAAGTGTCAAAGTTCGTATGTAACAAAAATTAATTTTGAAGACTTTATCGAACATGCTTACGATAATAGAATAAACTATGTCGGGATTTACACCATGTACCTGTTTATTTTTGAGTTCTTCCGTGATCATGGCACATGCAACTGCGCCGAAATATCGGAGTCTCAAAAATAAACAGGTACATGGTGTAAATCCCGACATAGTTTATTCTACTAACGTCAATAACCATGGAAATTTAAAACAATACATTGCTTACGATCATTCTTACAACTATTTATCGCGGCGTTATTTGCGCGATGCAGATAAACAAAATTATGACGTAATGACTCCACTCTACTTCGACTCATTTGAGGACCCCTCAGTCGAGGAACCTCAAAGTTCACTTGAAATTGCGACTAAGAATACAATTTTGAAGATGTTTTCGAGGCCGCCCTGGGTCGAGTATAAGTCGAGTAAGTTTTGGAGGAACGTCTTAGAATATGGGTGATAGTGTAGCAGTAGCGGGGCATTCTTCGAAAAATATTAACAAAAATTGAGAACGTCATTAGCATCATCCCAAAGTTAAGAATGCAGATGTTGAATATAATAATTATGATAATGAAAACTCAAACTAACTATACCGCTGCCGTCAAGCAATAAGACAAGAATAAAAACAATCTGACAATACTATAACGTTAACAACCCGGGAGAAGAATGATTTGTTAAAATAATGTTAAAAAATTTCGAATATTCACCCTACACGCCCCGACAAACTGCAATTAGTCATGCTTGGGCAGTTGGGGAGGTTCATTAGGTGTGTATTACTCTTACCTATAAGGCTCATCTTTGGTGACAAGCGACACGAGTATGATGGCCTTCCCAACGTAGTTACTTATCTTAACCGTAGGGTACGTCTTGTTGCTCACGCCGGGAATCGAGCCCGCTGACCGGAGCTCGAACTCGCACCGGTAGCGGAATCTAATGACGAAAATATAATACACTTAAGTAAACCGTAAAAACAGCTGTTATTAAAAAAAACGTTTATTTTTAAGTACTTACCATTATTTATTCATTATTAACCTTTTGAACGCCAGTGTCACACATATGTGACAAACGAAAGTTTACCGATGGATTACAGTTACCTTGGTGTGGGGGGTACGACGATGCATTTATGCTCTGGCGTTCAAAAGGTTAAACAAAGCAAGCTTAATCAAAGCTGTACGGTCTCCATAATCTCTCGATTAATATAGGTTTTTAACAGAGAGGTAATATCAAAAACCTAGTAAGTACGTCAATCTATGAGCAGTGATAGCCAAGTCATAGGTCTCGAGTTCGAACTCAAGGCTCGCTCCTCTGACTTTTCGACTTCATGCGCGTATTGTATAATAAATCACTAGCTTAAAAACGGTGAAGGAAAACATCGTGAGGAAACCGACATGCCTGAGAGATATTTCTGGACGGCATGTGAAGCCAAGTCAGAGGCCCATGGGCGGCATTAACTCTGACACCAGATTAGTAACTAACCACACGAAAAGAAGAAGAGTACATCAATCCCGATATTATGGATCGGCCGTATGTATCATACATGCAGCTCTTTTTAGCCAGCGGCTACGTAACTCGTAGCGCTACGTCTACGTAGCAATACCATACAAGACGTTCCAATCGTTTACGATACGATTTTGTAGCTTTACCAATTAACTAATAACGCGTGATTTATTATTTTGTTTATTTACTATTAACTAATAATAATAATAAAGTTCATGGAGAACTAAAACTCAAAAGAAAATTGTTTGTGCTTTTATATGTAGGTACTTGAGATCTGTGTCCACTCTGTTATCTTTCGTAGTATTTAACAATAAACATTCTGTTTGGTTTAATTTAGATTGAGCTTAAAAGATAAAACTGACGTAGGTAATTCGCACGGAACATAAAAAAAAATTGATTTGTTAAAAGTCAAAAGGTTATTTTATGTTTATTTATATTTCCAAGTAAAATGTGAATGTCTTGTAAAATCTCGAGATATGGTGTTTGTTTTAATTTAGATAGTAGGTACTTATTTGGTTATAATTACTTGTTTGTGTTCATAAAACTTCGGCTTTTAAATGTAGCCTGCTGCCTGCCCAAATCTATTATTAGCATTATCAAATAAGGAGGTTAAACACTAGTAAATAACATCTTTAATTTTGCAATGTAAATAAACGATTTTTGTGCAAAGAATACACATTCACAGCAATATCATACTATAACAGGGGTGGCCAACTTGATTCGACCTAAGGTCTACTGTTTACTGAGTAGACTCTGTGCGATCTACCAATTACATAATCAGTACCTACCTCTCCATTCAACTTATATTATTCTTTGCCTTACCATGATCGACTGGATTAAGAGCTGCGATCGACCGGTCGATCGCGATCGACTGGTTGGCCACCCCTGCACTATAAAGTATTCAATACAAAGTAAAATAATTTGAAATAATCAAGTGATTTAGAGTTTAGGTAACAAACTTTACTTAGGTATCTATGTGGTTACGACAAAACTGAATAGGTACCTATAACACTGCACGACCTAGGGATCGAACTCAAGACCTCACGTTCAGCAGTCGCGCTTGCCACCACTAAACCAACGAGGCAGTCGTCAGGTCCTGGGTTCGATCCCCAGATTAGGCAAAGTGTTATTGGGTTTTTCCGTGTGGAATTCCTCAGTACCAGCCCGGAGTTTTGATTTGTATTTGCGCCCGGTTGATGGCAATAGGCTCGCCCCCTATTACATGTGACTTAAACATAACGGCAACATGTGGGTGGTACTATACACCTCTGCCCTACCCTTCGGGGAATACAGGCGTGATGTTATGTTATGAATACCTATTGCATAATAGCATATTTTAGTGAAAACCTGCATTTTTAAAACCGTAAACACCCGGGCATACTATTTTCTGTTCATGACAGAATTTTCATTATTACAGAATATTCTCATTACCTTTTTACTGTAACATGACTAACCTGAACACCTTGATCGGTTGCTCGATGATCTCCAGGAGAGGCTGGTTGCAGAGTGGGCGCGGCACGCTCGCGGCGCACGCAGCGCACGCACAGACGGGACACGACTTGTCCACGCGTTCGATCGCCTTACCTGTACGGTACGGTTGTTGGTTATTTATTCCTTCTTCAGTTATCGGTAAAGCAGGTACTTAGGGAACGTAGGGAGACCGAGGATGGTTGTGACAATTTTTACTTTAACGAACATATCCCGCCAAAAAAACATTCCACAATTATGAGTTCTATGAATCATTGTAGCTCAACTCATACTCTATCAGAAACAATAATCAAAATTAATGAAAGTATTAAGGTTTTTAGGAAAATCAACAAAAACAGAAACTGCTCCCCGTGTCACAACTCTCCTAACACCGAGGTAAGTTGTGACAGGTACCAAGGTAGGTTGTGACAGCTATGTATTTAGACTATTTGATGAATAAAGAATACCATTATATCAATTATAA
This sequence comes from Amphipyra berbera, assembly GCA_910594945.2. Lineage (NCBI taxonomy): Eukaryota > Metazoa > Arthropoda > Insecta > Lepidoptera > Noctuidae > Amphipyra > Amphipyra berbera. The sequence continues at coordinate 20,915,361 of OU343126.1, forward strand.
ATACATTAAACTTTTTATTTTGCAAAAAAAGTACTTTAATCATCTTATAGCATATTAGTACGAACTGAAATAACATTTAACACTACCATAACAAGTATTAGTGTTTTATAAGAAATTATAGCGTTGTTCTGAGATCAATCATATTAAAATCAGTCTAAAAATCTTAATCTAATCTGATAAATAATTATGACAAACATATTGCAGCTCGCCCCCAGTGAAAGCTTCATGAGACCAGCCTTTGCATTCGAGGCATTGAATCCACGTCTCATTTGATTTTCCATTGGCATGGGATTCAAGGCAACATAAGCAAAAATAATTATTTTCTGAATCTTCTTCGTCATCATCTGTACTTCTCTTATTAGTTTTCTTGGCGTATTTAGGTTTCTTCTTTTCTTCGTTAAAAACACGCATTTTCACATTCTTTGACTGTCTACTGGCTTCTATAGCAGCAATTTCATCCTTGGTAGGTGTGTCAGTAAGCACAGCAGATTTGATTTTGCATCTATTCGGTTGGTTCTTTTTCTTGGCGAAGCTTTTGGCAACGGCCTAACTGATTCTGGTGAGAACATATTAGAAGTATTGGCAAGAGGGCTACGGGCTGTAGACGTAGAGGCAACGGGTTCATTGGCATTGTTGTTCAGAACAGATTGATTGCTAGAAGATGTCATGGTCTGATCTGTAGATTTATCTGGAGTAAGGGCTCTTGCTTCATCGTTTTGCCATGTTCATGCCTCTATCAGTCTTTCGTGTATACTTATTAGGCATTCTAAAACAAAAAGTAGCAATGCAGCATGCAAGACCACAAGACCCAATATTTTTGTATCAAAAATGACATTTTTGAGACAAGCTTTTATTGCAGACTACTTGCAAGATTTGACCTAAGCAAACTAACGTACAAATAAACATTGCAAGTTAATAAAAAGCTTGTAAAAAGAATCTAACAGAAGAATAAAGTTAATTAGGAGAGTTGTGACAGGCTGTCACAACTCGCCTAGGTGCAAAAAATCACGAAGTGGTCAGAATAATAATTCGTAATTTCTAAAAAAGATGCAAACACAAAAAAACAATGCCACTTCTTGAAACTGAAACCTGAAAACTGAAGATTTTTATTTTCAATTTCATTTTTTTTTTTTTGTTTTAACGCGTGGAACTTTTCGTTTATATCATCCGCCATGGGAAAGGCGGCGGGTTATTTCGTATTCTTACAGACTAACACCACCACGGAGTAACACCGTGGACAGGCTGGGGTCGCGGGATTCGCTAGTGCATTCACCGCAACCCCGGTAAGTCTGTGTCCGCCAGTCTGACTCCTCCTTTTGTGAGGCTCTGCCCCACTATATTTAGAAAGGTGCGGGGCCTTTTTGGGCCTGTTACAGGCCAGGCGACGCGCCCCCAAGCCCGCCTACCTACTAGGTAGAGTTAATACTGCCAACATTTTTGGTGAGTATGGTAAAGTCGTCGTGTTGCCATCTACTCTATCAACTTTCATGTTATTTACTGATTTAATTAAATTTGTAGGTAGGTATAGTGGTTTGATTATAGGTAATGGAAAAATCTACTTACATACGTCATCTATACACAGTTGTTCCATTTGCTCGTCAACGGCAAGAGCGCCGCGGTTTTCTTAAAAAAAAGGAGGAAAATTTAAAAAATAATGCCTTTATGCCGGGTTGCTGATTTGGAGCACCGCATCTTGTCAGGAGAAGTGTCCGGTTTATTTTTGGGTGTAGTAAATTTGTCGGCATAGGTACAAATATAATAAAATATTTCCCTAATTAACTTCGAATTCTGAAAATCGGCTCTATCTGTATCACATAAATCTAAATATTATATTTAGATAATATCTGTGATCTGTAGGTTTTCCTACCTAAATTTTGCGGGTGCCAAGTACAAGGATAAAAAAATATGTTGTAAAAAGTTATTTGACGTATCTAGCTAACTTCTAAACTAACTAAAACCCTGGACATTATAGAACCCTCCCTGGACTCAGAAGAACGTTGGTTAGGTTGGATGAATAGCATCGAAACTGCTAGACCGAGTTCCATATAGTTTTATCGTAGTAATTTTCAATCATGCCTAAGAAAGAACTATGGATAAAACTATCTTACATATTTTATACTTTCAAATTATATCAATCGATCTGGAACAGCAAAATACAAGCAATGGATTAGGTACCTACAACAGATTTCTTTGATGATTTTTTAAAGAAAAATCATTGTTAACTTCTGATTGTTTATCACCTATAATAAAAATGTTTCCACGAAATACATAAGTTAAAAAAGAAAAACAGAAATATTTCACTGCCCAAACCAATGCAAACATTTCAAGATAACAGGGTTAAAGTTCACCGCATGATGAATGGATGATATAAATAATTATTGAAGCCTATAACTGTCCCACTGGTCGATCGCTTGCTTTCAGCTGCTAAAGCGTTCTATAGCACGCGTTTCACTAAGGGTGTTTGTCTTTTTCTATTGAAACAGAAAGAGACAAACACCCTTAGTTTAGTTTAGTCCTGTCAAAGTGCGCAACAGAATCGACACCAATATTGTACATACCATTACCTACTTTCAAATGTAAGATAAAATTACGGATATGTTCGTATATCTACGCATAAAAAAAATGTTTAGCTGTTAGACCAATTATGAGTTACTCAACTTTCGCCAGCTTGGTAATTGATATTGGGGGGGTCACGAACCCCATGACCCCCCAAGGACCGTGCCTGTGCGAAAAGGTGAAAGCATGCGTACACATATTCACAATGCCCGTTAACTTATCAGTGTGTCATGACATGTTTCATCACTTATTATTTGCAGGAAACGACACGGACGGATATCTAATTTAAAATTAAAAAATAACAGATTCGTACTTAAGAAATGTACGATTTTTTTAATCGCATTCCTACAGTCGTTGTCCATGTTGCAGTTTCCGTAACGCGTCCTGTTCAGCGGCACTTCACTGCACCCAAAGTGTAAACTTTATTTACATGTAGGTAGGTATATCACGCACTGTTAATACTTGCTGTTTTCGAGACAACAGCCGAAAACTGACTGACGGCACAAGTGTCATCAAATCCACTTATCAACTCCAAAAATGTTTAATAATATTCGTCATCACCCGCGCCGCCCGCCTAGTTTTGGTGATAAGACTACCACGCGGCGGCACTAGGATTTCTCAGGTTACCTATTAGATTGATAACCTGAGAGATAGTTACTGGATCTCAGAAATAATTAAAAATAGTGATTAAGTTTCTTAGAACGATATCACCATCACGCCTGTATTTTCTAAAGGAGATACCTACACAGATGTTACCGTTATTATTGTTGTAGTTCCAATGAAAAAAGGGACTAGTGATTTTATTTAACCCTTTATACCTAAAGCAGTGGCAATATGTTTGCTACCAACTTTTTTGGCAGATGTCGCGTAAGGCTCCTTGTTATATTTTTATTTTCAAACCTGGCTGTATGCAATATTTTTTACATTTTTTTAAATAAAAATTTCACTTTAAAAACAATTTGAGATTTTAATTTATTAGGTATTTAAAAATATACCAAATTGTTTGTTATTTACTTTTCCTAAAATCTTCTGCCTTATGAAGGGTTAAAACCGGGAATGTAACCGCTCCTTTTAGTCACTAGACCAGCGGCGAAAATATGAAACCACAGAAGAAGCAGAGGAGAAAAATATGAGGTCGACTGAATCCATGTCGTCATTCACGGGCTTATCAATCTCCTTGCGTGACACCCAGCTAGGCGGCTACGCTTCATTATACACTCACTACGTCTACGAGCTCCGCTACGGTTACGCACGCCAAACGTCATCGTCTCATCTACGACATTTGACTAGGCTTAGGTACCTACGTAGTAAATTTTCAACACACTTGCTCGTAAAGTGGCTCTTATTGCACCGCTTTTAAGTTCATAATGCAACTTATTAAACACGCGTGCTTTTTGCTTTACATTACCGTACTAGTACGTTGTACTTATTTTTTTTTAAATAACGAGCTTTTATTTCAAAAATATATGTAGTAAACATTTTTGTGAATGAATAAACATTTCATTTCATTAAATTATTTATTTATGTCAATAAATTAACATTAATTAATTTGTGTATTATACACAAAAATATTCAGTTTTTTTATATTATGCTGTTTGCCATTTGGTTTTCCACCTGCGCGCGCATAGCTAAAGCGACAATGGCACGGCGCGTGAAAAGAAAAATACAGGCAGAGATGCCAGAACGTCCCAAAAGGGACGATTTTTGTCCGTTTAGACATCTTTACGTCCTTTCGATGTCCGTACATATATTACGTCCCTTTTAAAATAGCCAACTATAAAAAATTACTTTTATTTATCACAAAAATGCGTTTAAAATGCAAATAACAAAACGCAGTTATAAAACTTACAAAACTTTAAGTAAAAACGAAACGTGCGGCGTGTGAGTGCAACTTCAGACCACTCCTGGCGAATATCGCCAGCCAGGGCCGGACTGGGACCTGAAATCGGCCCGGGCATTTGAGAGACGGTCGGCCAGTACTGCCAAAAAAAATCATTCCCAAGCGATTACACGGACAACTTTTTTTTTTGACGTTCCCCTCGCTCTTTCGATTTTTCCAACCGTGTGATCAGCCCATCGGGCTAAATATAATTTTATGGAACACTACCGACGTGGTTCTTTCTTTTTGTCATAAAATAAAAATTAAGGTTTAAGTACTTATACCATATACATTAGGTGTTAGTTTTGTGATCATGCCCGTACGTTTTGTTTGACAGGATTTCGAGCAATGGGATGGAAACTATGGTTGCGCGCGCCATCTAACTTACTCTATATTATTATATATCCACATCTGCAATTATCTCCGTCCACCATCCACCATCACCACCAAGTATAGAATAGAAGGTAAGTCCAAGTAAAACTGCCATTTTCAAATAATATACTTTAATTGTATTTTTTCTCAAAAATATAACAAAACTCTGGCATTTTCAATGCTTTCATATCATTGCACATTCGATCATATTAACCTTGTGATGTCTCATCTTATATTTAAATACGTAAAACGAGGAGGTTGTTATATTATATTCAAATGTTCTAAAATTAACTTTAAACAAAGGAGATGTTTCATTTTCGGCCATAAGATGTACATTTATCGAAAAAGGGGAAAAAAATCCAAGAATTGAGGAAAAATATTCTTTCGTGAATTTAAACCTGATTTGATGTGCACAAAATATAATAAGTTTTCAATTATTGCCATATTCTATTCAACATGGCGTCCTATAGTTTGCATAGCCTGCTTTCGTTCTGAAATCATGTCAAATCAAAACATAATTCACGTAGACGTTAAATATGAAAGGTATGTGTTCTTGTACAATTAATAATAATGATTATTCTCTTAGCCATCTTTTTCGACTAATTCTAAGTTAGTGTGACGATCTCATCGTTAGAAAAATATTTATTCTACTTTTTTGACGTGTACTTCTGAACGAAAAATTCAAAATGTCAGGTCACAGTCAGTCAGTAATTAACAAATATCAATTTCTAGTGAGGTAAACGTCATCTTTACAACCTCTCACGGCTGTCATAACTCTCACGACAAACGTCAAACATTTTTAACTTTTATTTTGTGCATAAAACACATTTGATATTATGAAAAAAATGTTACTGTAAGCTATTCAGGGTTAAGTTTCCCAGCTTTTCTAAAAGGTACAGTTTATGGCCGGAGTCCCATACAAAAATGAAACATCTCCTTTGTTCATGTCATAACAGGGACATAATGTTTGTCTTGTCAAATAGGCTTAACTTCTGTTTTATGTACTTTTTTTATAAAGCAACGTGTTCAATAATTAATGGGGAAGGCAACGCAAAACTAAAGCAGATGGCAGCACCTCCATATTTAGTTATTTCCACCAATCAGAACCATCAGCTCAATAATGTCAAACACATTGCAACCAATAAGATTGCAGTGGAACAATCGAAAGTGGCGCCATTAGTTCCACAGTTGCCTACCCCATTATTTCAATAAAAATTAGACACGACGTAATAATCGGATTTAAAAGGGGTTTCATTATCATTTCAAACATTTTTCTATGGAAGCTGTCATAGTCACGCTGCCGCCATGGATTTTTTTGCGCAGATTCCTTAAAAAAATGGCGGCACGGTGACTATGCCACAAAGGTTCTATTCCCTTTCATTATGGTCAAAGTCTTAAAGATAGTTCATACGAAGTGTTGAATGTGAACTGTTGACTAAAACCAACATTCAAAATCATTTTTTAATTTTCACTCTACTAAAAAAAAATAAAGAGACAAAATTCATAAGTATTATATTTTTTTTCTTTTAGAAAATATTTACAAACTATTTGGTAACAAATCATAACCAAAATAAGTATTTAATAATAAAAACTAAATCTTAAATGAGAAAAAATCTTTAAATAAAACTAATTACATTAAAAATCAAGATTTATAAAATCTCATTATTACAGGGAAATCATAATTTTAGGGTAGCGAACCTTTCATCAGGATTTTCATCATACATTGTGCCTTTTTAGTGGTTTTATTTCACCAACAATTTAATTTAATTTTTGACTTGGAAATAATTCAATAGCTTTATTTTGAAGTAGGATACTACCCCTTATAAAATTAAGTAGTCCCAAACATATTCCTCTCACGACATTTTTATTAAACTAAGTTTTTGACCGTATAGTTCTCAATTCCTTAAATCGTAATTGCCTTTTAGACATATTTACTACCCTCCCATAGAACGTTATTTTTTTCGAATAATCGAGAAATATTTCGATTACTCTCGACATCGTATTGTATTGACTTAAATCTTATAAACAAATCTTATGCCCGATTTACACACACATAAGTTAAGTAGCGAGTGAACTTGCCAATTTAGCGAAGTTCATTGAACATGTAAGTAGTAAGTTTTGCCCAAACATCCTTTTGTGCGAGTTTAGTTGAAAGTTTCAATCTATTCCGCGCGTTGTGAACAAAATCGTAAAATGTACGCGAGACCAACGACGTTTCGCCAACTTAAGCATGTACTGTTTGGACAGTGTCGTTCTCACGCGCGGCGAGTAAGTTGGCTGTGAGAGACACGAATAGAAAGTACCTACTTCGCACTTAATTCGGCGAAAAATAGGATGGCAGTCTATTTAGCAACAACTTATTACTTAACTCGCCAATATGCGTCCAAATTATTTTTTGTACTTAACTCGCTACTTAAATAATGTAGGTATGTGTTAACCGGCTTTTCTAATTTACGTGTTCTTAGATTTTTTAACAAACAAGTTCCAGATAGTCATTTCTATCTAGTAGAAACGGTATTGGAGATTAAAAACAAAATTAATATCAAAGTATGTACATAATCTCTTAAATGTTAACATATTTCGTAATATTTAACGCAGAAAATAATACATAGATTTAATCAAACAATATTTTACATCAATATTTAATCATTTTTTGTTATAATGTTGATTTATAATAATTATTTTCTTTTCATTATCGTCTATTATTTTCTGGTTCAATACACGGCCACGATCCGTTATTTTATTGGAACGGTGATATTATGCATTAAAATGTAATTCGAAGAAAATCAGTTAGTAAAAGCACCAAGTAATAAAATGCAACGAAAAACCCTTTTGGAGATCAACCTTCAAAATATAAAAAAATGGTATACATACTTAAGGAGATCCGGAAGACATATTAGGTGTTAATATATAGTATTCATCGGTATTTAACATATAATATTTAAAAGCATTTAAAACATTGATACACAGCAACATAAAAATAAAAAAAAATAAAAATTCAAGTAAATACTTTAAAAAAATATGTCTTTACAATTTTAAATAAGCTTCCATAATGTTACATACCAAATTTTTTTACGATTATTTCAACAATTACTTAAAAAATCATACTACTGAAAAGATATAAATTCCGACTAAGCTGCGTCCTATGTAGAATGTAACACTCGCTCACTTTGTGAATCACTTATTATAAAATCCCAGATCGGTAAAATATAACTATTTAACGTAATTACTAGCTAAAGAAATAGAATTAATAGTCCATAATGGTGTGTTGGTACCTACGCTTATGTATGGAAGTGAATGTTGGTCGCGGCAGAAGAGGCATCAAAATAGAATAAATGCCGTGGAAATCCGTTCCTTGCGAAGTATGTGCGGTGTAACTTTGAATGATAGATTGAGAAATGAAGAGATTAGACAAAGTTGCGGTTTAAAAGATGATGTAGTGACAAAAATTGAAAGAAGTATGCTTAGGTGGTTTGGTCATGTTGAGAGAATGAGTGAACAGCGATTAACAAAAGGAATTTATAAGGCGGATGTTAATGGGAACGCCGGTAGAGGACGTCCTAGAAGGACATACATCGATGTTATTGGTGATGTTCTTCACAAAGGTCAGGTGCGTAGTACTCTCAACGCGTGCGTGTATGACAAGATGTATGAATGTGGATGAAGCGAAAGGGGTATGTAAGAGTCGTAGCATGTGGCGTTCTATAGTTTCTGCCTACCCCCATGGGAAAAAGGCGTGAGTTTATGTATGTATGTATGTATGTAGAAATAGATTACAAACAAATCATTAAATCCCGTTACTCGATTACGGGATTTATATCGATTCCGGGATTATTATAGAGTGCACCACAGTGGCTTGTCTCAGAAAATCACTTATTTATTACATTAAATTAATCTTCTAGAATTTTAAAGTCGATTACAACTTAAAAATCGATGAATGTCAAACATTTTCATAGCAAGAATTAGTTTGAATGAATAACTCTTAAGATTAGTACGCTAGTAAGCGCCGTCAGTAGTCCAGCGCCTGCCCCTCGTGGGGCCGGTCACCCAGCAGCGCCGACAGGCCCGACAGGTCGCCCGAGTTGAGCAGCAGGCTGTGGCCCGCCTCGCCGCGGTCCAGCAGCAGGTTGCTCAGCGACGCCGCACTGTGCCCGTCCGTCTCCATCAGGTTCTGTTGCGGTTGCTGGACAACACGGCATTGTTAATAACCAGAATGTTGACAACGCAGCCCTCTAGCCCTCGAATATCCAGAAGCCCCGCACAATAATAAATTCCGCCAGACGGTGCTGCCGAGACGAGTGGCAGAATCTATTATTGATTTTCAGATAAGGCCATAAGGAAACAGGCCCGAACGCATCCATGCGACGATCGGATCTATCAGAAGGATACGAAGCTATCAATACGGTTTTTTATTAGAACTGACCTGGGCATAAGCAGGTTGCTGCTGCACCAGATTGGGCGAGATATGCCCCATGTTCTGCGGCATGTTTGGTGATATCCGGCCCATGGGCGACATCACTTGCATGTTGGGGGACATGACCTGTCCGTGAGGGGACATCACCTGTCCGTGCGGGGACATCACCTGTCCGTGCGGGGACATGATCGCCATGTTGGGCGACATGCGGTCCGCGGTGCCGTACGGCTGCTGCATGTTGGGCGACAGCGGCTGCATGTTGGGCGACATGGGCTGCATGTTGGGCTGCAGCACTTGCAGGTTCTGGTTGATGGGCGGGGGCTGCATGTGTCCGGGCGACAGTTGCCCGTAGGGCTGGCTGGCCCACATGTCTTGCACGAACGGGTTCGCGTGGGTGCCAGGCCCGGCTGGGTTTCCGTGGCTCGGTCCCTGCATTCCTAGACCGCCTTGCATGTTTTCTAAGCCCCAAGTCTGGAACAGAAGGTTTACATTAAGTAAAAAATAATTATTATAATACTGTTATATTAAGATATAGGCTATGCCTATATCACACGATACTGTCGGTAAAAGTCGTAGGCAATTTTGCAGCACACACGTTTAACCAAACAAACAAACTATCTACCTATACTAATATTATAAAGCTGAAGAGTTTGTTTGTTTGAACGCGCTAATCTCAGGAACTACTGGTTGGGATTGAAAAATTATTTTTGTGTTGGATAGTCCATTTATCGAGGAAGGTTATAGGCTACATAACATCACGCTACGACCAATGGGAGCGGAGCATAAATGAAAAATGTTGCAAAAACGGGAAAAATGTCCACCCGCGCGAAGCCAGGACGGGTCGCTAATTTATGGTTAATTGAACTTACCTGTAAGTGAATTTCAACCGAAATTATATGAGATGTTACATCCGAAGAGATTTAACCAACCATGTAGTCCGTTCTCCAACGTACTGCATCATCACACTCTTTAAAGTTTAGAACCAATTATAAAAAATATCGATTCCGTAGTCGATTGCGATTACACCTCTCTACTATTCCCTGCTGTCGGCGCTCACCTCTATAAACGTCATTTAGTTTGGAGTCATCAGGTACACATTCTGCAATCAAAAGGGTAGACAGAACGCGGCGCATGGCTGCGCTAACGCGGTTTGTCCATTGGGTGGGTGGGATGTTAAATCTCTTCGGATGTAACATCTCATATAATTTCGGTTGAAATTCACTTACAGGTAAGTTCAATTAACCATAAATTATATTTCGATGTTACATCCTCGAGATTTAACCAACCATGTAGATGTTTAGCGATTTAGATGTGTTGCGGAATGGGAAAAGTATTATATATTACTACTATTATTATATATATACTATATAATATATTTTATCAAAATACTATAATTTATGCTTTGGTGCTTACAAAGCTTCATAAAATCAACACAGTACAGCTTAATCAATTAAAGTGACTCACATTGAACACAGCTTCAGCTAAAGATCTGTCTTCTTCAGGATTGACGAGGAGTTGGTTGTAAAACTTTACAAAATATAAGGGATTTTCAGACCAACCAGCTGTTTTCTTAATCAAGTTGATGGACACATCAGCTCCGTTTGCTGCAGATGTGGAGGTATGGCGCATGTTATGCGCTGTAAGCGTTGTCACGTCCACATCGCTACTGTATAGCGTCTGTTTGATCCATCGGCTGATACTCTGGGAAGTGGCATTATGAACAGGTCTATTCATAGTTAAGAAAAGCTCGTTTGTATTAGGAGATTTTCTGAATTGAGCTGTTTTTTCCATGTAAGAAGACAGAGCTTTTGCTGGATAAATAACATCACATTCTGTAAAGAATGGAACAATCAGTTTTGGGTTGCACCTATTCGGTGCAGAACTTTTAATAATATTATTAATTGGTATTATTATGCAAGATTCTTGGATTCTAATACCACTATGATTAATGAATGATAACGTCTGCACAGGCTGTCCTGTCGACAACGCGAGGAGAGTTACTACTTCTTTCGATAAAATCTCCATCGACTAATTTTCATTAGGGTAATGATTAGCTAGATAAGTTAAAACTAAATTTGGATCCCAGGTCGAATGGTATTTTGGTAAACTAGGTTTCCTTTTTAAAAAACGCCTTTGACTAATCTTGCAATACAATTATCATTACAAATGTTTTTACTAATAATTACTGGTAGGGCAGATCGGAATGAGTTAAGAGTACCGTAACTTGAACCTCTTTTTAATTGTTCAATTAGGAACTTTAAAATATTTGGAACATAACTATTTTAGTAATCGGTACTATTCCTTTGACAAAATGTAAACCACAATTTTAATGCTACATTGTACCGATTAAGTGTTTTTAGATAAGAAATTTAACATTAGGTCAATTGAATCATCAGGGATGCCCTTAATTAAAAAACGCTTGCCTGATAATATTGCGCACGCCAGGGTAAGGCTGTGCCATAGCAGGTGTTGTTCCCTGGAAGGTGACGATAAAAGGTCTATATTAAGTTTGAAATAAATAAATAAACAAATAAATTTAAATAATAAAATTTTGAATAATTTTGAAATAATAAATAAATTTACTAGTGACAGAAATAAAGGGAACCATGATTGACTTGGCCAGTATGGAACAGCAAGGATACCCGTGGTTTAATCATTGTGTATCTTACGAAGACATTTTAATACAAGCGCAAATGGGAGGAATGCATAAACAAAAGAATTTATCCCATTTGAGAGTAAATTCATCGATGTCATATGCTTCTGGATCTCGTTTCCAAGCAATATATTTATTGCATTTTGTATTGAATCTGGATGGGAACAAGTCCATGTCTGGTTGACCAGACTTGTTGACAATTTGCAATTTGACAAGCGCACCGGGTTTAGGTTCCATTCAGCGTCGATGTTTGTGTGTCTAGAGGCTCAATCTGCATCAGTATTATCACGAAACTTAATATAAGAAGCAAAAAAGTAAATGTTCCTTTATTCGCGCCACTGCCATATTTTGTGAGGGAATTGTATTCCATCCATTCTATTTATGTACGAGATGGCAGTGGTGTTGTCAATTCTAACTGTAAATTCTATATTTCTGTAAATTTGGCAAAAGGATTTTAAAACCAAGAATTGCGGCTAGTAATTCAAGGTAATTTATGTGATATTCAATTTCTTTGTCTGACCAGTGGCCTCTTGCTACTTCACCATCGCACACTGCTCCTCATCCGATAAGAGATGTATCTGTCTATATTTCTAGTTGAAATTGATTTCTTCGTATTTTATTCTTAGCTTTATTGGTGATGTCTGTCCACCAAGTAGAATCCTGTAGTAGATAACTATTTAAGGACATCCTAGAATCATAATTTTCATTACTTTTTAATAATGCTAAGTGTTTTTCGCGTTCAACTTGTTTGGTATACAGCCAACCCTAGTCAACGGCAGGGCATGCGTAGTAGGCGTACCTATGAATTTTGCATAATCTCGTATCCTAATTGATTTCTTATACATTAATTTTCTAACCATTTTTAATATTTTCACAATTTTTTCAGGAGGTAGTTGAAGGCACATTTCATGTGTGTTGAGGTCCACACCGAGAAATCTATATTTTCGATTTGGTGTCATGTTACTTTTTTCTATATTTATTATGAATCCTAATTTATCTACATTTTGTTTTAAAATATTAATGATATTTTTACAGGTGTTATAACTCTTTCCTATATATAAAATGTCATCGAGATACGCTATTACTGTGTGCCCTTTACTTCTAAGATATGACAGTAATGATTTAATAAGTTTTGTGAAAACGTAGGCGGCTGAACTAAGGCCATAGGGTAAACAATTAAATTCAAACAATTGAACAAATCTAAATCTTAGATATTTTCTATATGAACCATAAATAGGGACTAAGAAATATGCCTCTTTGAGGTCTATTGTTGCCATATAAGAGCCTTCAGATACTAGCTTTGTAGCAGTGCGTATATCCTCCATTTTGAAGTGGTGGGTATAAATATATCTATTTAATTTCTTTAAGTTTATACTTTATATTTATACTAATAAATCTAAAAGCACCGGTACTTTTGGGTGTTGAGAATACTGGCGATACATATTGACCAAGTTCATCAACACATTCAGAAATAGCTCCCAATTCTTTTAACTTTGTTATAGCATTTTCCCTTTCTACTATTGGAAATGGGGGATTATTTGGTTCGGTGTATTGGGTAAAACTATGCATAAAAGGGATTTTGTATCCTTTAGGTACATAAGACAGAATAACAGGGTCATCAGTAGTTGATAACCAATTGTTAAAATATAGTTGTATGCGACCAGCATGTGGTACCTCTACTTGTGCCTCCGGTTGGTATGACGGTGGCAGGGGGCTGGCGCGACTCGGCCTCGCGGCTGCGTAGTACCTCCTCGCTGTGGCTGACGGTTGTGCCTCGTAGTGCCGATCCGCTGCTGTTGGTAGCATCTTTGGATTTTGCTGAAGACGAGGAAAGTGTGTTTCCCCACATTGGACGCTTCCTTTGAAAATGAGGCTTCTTTATTTACTGGTTGGATCTTTCAACGTCCTTTGAATTTTTTATGTTTTCCCCAAATAGGAATGTCTGTCTTTTAACACTGAATGGTGTTGTAGGTCAAGCAGAAGTTGACTTAGTTCGGAGAGTCTCTTGATAATTATAATTTTATCAATATCAGATTTAATTAAATCTATAGTGACTAGGCCTGGTATGCCCTAAGCCCAGTTGACTTGAGATTCCTCGAGGCATTAATCTCTACTCCCAGCAGCGTCAGACAGGACCACTGCCACTTCCACTTTGCTCGCCCCATCCAGGAGGACTCCACCCCAACGTTCAGAGATTTCCTGGGGAATTTTCTCACCCAACTCCTGCTCAGCAAACTTGGTCTCGCCAAGTATTTTTAAATTTTCTCGGGAACCGTAGAAGTGGACAGCAAAATTGGATCCGTGATACCCAAGGGCCGGAGCAGGGCCCGATTGCATGTCCCATTCATGCACTTGCGATGGGCTGTCACCGCAACCATAGACAAATCGTCTTCATCGAACATGTATCTATCCAGTTTAGACTGTTCGGGAAACGATCAGGGCGATTGTTTCAGCGGAAAACAGGTAAGGTATGTTACTTTCTGGATGGCATCGCGTACCACCACGCTAAGAAAGTACAACAAATTTGTTCCTGGATAATATCGCGTATTACCACTTTAGGGAACAAAAAACGATTACCTTCAGTACAACATCACGTGTTGTATGTTACTTTCTGGATGGCATCGCGTACCACCACGCTAAGAGAGTACAACAAATTTGTTCCTGGATAATATCGCGTATTACCACTTTAGGGAACAAAAAACGATTACCTTCAGGATAACATCACGTGTTATCACGTCAAAAAGGCAAGAATATTTGAATATAAGCATGATTATTTCCTAAGTTAATAAAGTTGAAACACTTTTTCTAATATGGAGGGTCAAGTCGAAACTTGCTTTTTTACTAACCTTGATATCTGGGTTGAAGTTTAGCTTCCAGGCAGCGTATCTTTTAACGAATATCCTGTTCGCTTTTTACTTTTCGTTTTCTTCCCATTTTAGGCTATTTTTGAGCACTTTTCCACAAGTTTTATTTTTTGGTGGTAATGATGCAGCACACAAAAAACGAATGACGTTTATAGAGGTGAGCGCCGACAGCAGGGAATAGTAGAGAGGTGTAATCGCAATCGACTACGGAATCGATATTTTTTATAATTGTTTCTAAACTTTAAAGAGTGTGATGATGCAGTACGTTGGAGAACGGACTACATGGTTGGTTAAATCTCGAGGATGTAACATCGAAATATAATTTATAATAAAATTATCACCTGTTGTTCATACTGTGGAGCGTAGCCATGTAGCGGCGGACTGCTTATATGATGAGGCGGCGTCCTATCTGTAATGACATATACATATTTGAATATTACCACATTACGAACATATCTGACGAGGGGCTCATGGCTAAAGAGATACAGCGCCAGGATTAAGCCACGCTTGCTGCAAACACATTGTTAGGCTGCGTTCCCACGTTGTCGTGACGACAGATAGTCGTGTAGTTTTAAGTGTCGTGGCTTATATATTTAAATGGAGGTGTTCACATATAAGACGACCCGATTAACTGTCGTTCACGACTTGTTTTTGCAGTGACAACAGATTGTCAAGTCAATGGGAACAGCTAGCACGAAAGTCGTAAAACGATAAGAAAACGTCACGACATCGTGCCTGCAAATCATGTGTCGTTGTTACGACTATCTGTCGTGGCCACGATAAAAATATCGTGTCGTCTTGTAGCTTGCTACTGATGTGCAAACGACAAAGCGACTGCCGTGAAACGATAAAATGTCATCGCGATCCAATGGGAACAGATAGATACGATAGTCGCTAAATGATAAAAAAAAATGACGACTAACAGTCGTTGTAATGGGAACAGCTTGAGACGACAGTCGTCCAACGTTAAATTAATCGTCTCGACATAGTGGGAACGGGCCCTTATGCCTTGCCATGTCTGATGGACCCTCACTTATCCAAACAAGTGACTGTTTTCAGACATGGAAACGGACCTCTTCCGAGCATTGGAGAGCACGTTAAGCCGTCAGTCTCGTTGGTCATATGAATAGCAAATAGCTATAACACTTATTAAGGGTATTCGGAAGCTCAAGTCTTAACAGTAAGTGTAACCTTAGGATTTATCTATGTATCTCTTTCGATAAATGAGTTGTGGAGGTGGATATCAGAAGAATGAACAACTGAAATCTCCTATGTACCTACCTACTTAAAAATAAATAATAAATATGTCTCACCTCTTGGTTCCGACTTGATTTGCTGCTGCTCTGGGGAGTAGATTCCTGGAAAAACGTCAAATGCACATTAGTTTATAATATTCGTTTCTTTTTTACTATAATAACTAAACTATATTAAATAACACCAACACGAAAACACAAAACATGCATAACTTTGGTCTAAGAACATATTTTGATTAAAGCTAGTAGTATTGAATGGTCTATGTGAGCCACACTTTATCGTTCATTATTCAATTTGTAAACGTTATAACAAAAATCAATAATAAATTTCAACGCCCTAGTAAAAAATAGTTCTGGCTGAATACCTTTGTTAAGTTTACATAAACTAAAAACAATTTATAAGTTAGTGACGATACTTGAGTAGGTACGCCCGGCACACCCTGGGCAGTCAGCCCCGCGACCAACTTTGCGGACTGGCTAATATTTTCACAACGGCATGTATTAAGGCTCATTTACACGGAGCAAGTTTCTTGAAGCAAGTCTCATGCTATCTCTGTTTTTGTCGTAGAGAAAGATAAAGCCAGAACGAATCTTGCTTCGAGAAACTATCCTCGTGTTAATCAGCCTTTATTCTCATATTGCTCGTGCCGATACGAAAAATAATAATTCATTAGATTAAATAGAGAACACGGAACCGTGTGTACTTATATCCAGAGTTGTCAAAAAAAAATGGCGGGTTAAGAGTAGTTGTATCTACTTCTAACCATTCTGGCGCTAAATCGTTCACTACTATTCACTACTAGGAAAAGTTAGTCATAACAAAAGCATTCAGTCGGAAATAGATTTTTCTAGGGATCTGTTGACAATAAGTGAACATCTATAATATGGTGGATGACAATAGTACAATGATTTTTTTATCGAGACTTCCTTTTATGTAGAGTCATATTGTCATATTATTTGTGTCTTGTGGACGTTAAAGTGTGGACAACGGCCATCGAGTACGGGTCAAACTTCAATACAGTTACGATATTGCAAAGTATGTTTTTACTAAGCTAACACTGTAGTGTAAATTGACTTTCATTAAATTAATTTCCTTATACAAAAAATATTAATAATACGACCTTGCAAACAATATAAACATGCGTTTTAAAAATGTCTAACTACTAAAATATAAACTTAAAGCTAACATGAATATGTGTGAAAATATAAAAAATAAAAAAAACCAAAAGAACAAGCTTAAAGATTAACGATAAATAAAATATAAAAAACATCAAAACCATGCCACATGTAAGTATTCGTACCTCTGACGTCATTCGGGGTTTAGGGTTCCGCGAACAGTAAATAAAACCCACGGATTTTTATTAGCATATTAATATAGAATTTTGCATCAATCAAGCTTCGCTATTCAACTCTTATCATTTACAAAAACGTTAAAAAAACAGATTTTTTTATAATATAATTGTTTTAAAATATTACAAATGCAAAGATATCGAAAGTTATACTATGGGGACAATGTGATAGACAGCTTGGCTGCATAAACAAATTTTTAGGGCTCTTATTAAATTAAAACGGACATTTTTGACATCGCTTTCGGCTCAGCCGTTAAAACCACGTGACAACACTGTTATTAATTTGTAAATTCATCTAAAACTTTATCTAATATCTGACCTACATCTTCAAAGATATGTTTGTATCTTATATTACTCAAAGCATGTATCAATATTATTTTTACAGGGTGTTTTAATCGTAAACTGATTGAAATTCAAGAAAAATTATATGAAAAGTTAAATAATTTTGTAGCGATAAAAACGCCCTGTAAAATTTCATAGAATTATTAAATACATAACCGATTTAGCCAAAAGGACCAAGACAAAGTACCGGTATTTCAACATTAAGTTGGTACACAAAAACCTAATTTTATAGTGACCACAAAATTCAAAATCACTCAAACAATTCGGTTCGAATGTTCTTTTCTAAGGAAAATGGTTTAAAACAATGTTTAGCTTTTAATTTATACCATTAGGCTCTCCAGTTACACACATATCCACATTAGCTCCCTATTATGTGAAAATCAACTTTGTACTAATAGCACTTTGGTTGAAAGTTGCATGCTATCGTAATAGCAGCACTTTCATATCCATAAAATAATAGTTTGCCCTTATAATTTGTATACAAGATTAATCAGGATTCATTTCTGTAGGTTTTTCTTGAAGAAGCGCGTATGTTTTTTGTTTATTAACCCTGCATATTTTTAGTCAGCAGCAAATCTTATGAAATTAACAAAACGACCAATAGATATTCGAAATATTAACAAATAAATTACTAAAATTATCATTCAACAATAAAAACACAAATAAATAGACGACTAGAGACTCATATGAGGCAAAATAACGCTTATTTAACAATAGCTTTGCCTAAAAACATTCTTAGATTTACGTTTAAATTTTAGAACCACAATCGTGTGTCGAAAATCTGAAATGTCGAAAATCCGAAATGCCGAAAATTCTAAAATCACTCAGTGATTTTTATAGTTTAGTACATATTCCTAAGTTATTATTTTAAAATTAATAATATAATATAAATATATAATATAAATATATACTAGAAATAATAAGTAATTATCCAATCATAAAGGTGGTCATACGCTACGGTATACCTGTTTGGGCAGCCTGGACAGGCAATGTGGACAAAGGGTGTATACATAGTACCGTTTTGAAGTTCAAGTACAATATAGTCGAGATAACCTTAACGCAAGACCACGTCAAAAAAAACATCACAACGCGGCGAAGTTTTAAAATAGTACCCACACCATTAATGTATAAATGACGCATTTTTCATAAATAAACATCGATGTTAACACCCCATTACTCTAACTACTTAACAACTAAGTTTTGTTAGTAAAACCACATTCATCAAAACCAGATCTAACCTACGTACATTATAAAAACAATTTCGATTTATTAGGTCCTTACCTATGAAATTGGCGTTTTTTTTCTCACAAATAGAGAACCTCGTCACTTCTATGATTTAAAATATATATCAATTGCTTGATATTATATCGAATAATGACCATCATAGACAACTACCAATAGTAAAAAAAACCTTATTACTTATAGTTTTCTACCCAAAAAATATACCTTAAAAATGACTCCTCTTTTTGTTAGCAGAAATGACCACTATTTTTGTTTTAACTTAGCCAAAACTTATTTTGGTCGCATAATCTAAGTGGCATACGTTATCTTAGTTTTTAAACATTAGTGCATAAAAGTTTTAAAACATTAGTGTTCATAGTTGCTAAATAAATTAAAAAAATGTTAGTATGAAAAATGCAACTTCTTTAAAATTCTCCATACAAAACGCTGATTTCATAGGTGGGGACCTAATATTTATTGTTATACAATATTAATTTATAATCTGTGCCAAAATACAGAGTATTAACTAAAAATACACACGATACTCTATGGCTCAGCCATAGACGACGTCCCATGACACGTTCCAATAACGATATTAGGGTTAATTTTTCAATGACCAATTTTATAAGATATCGTTCCATACTACAGTTTTTTCCATCACCAAAAACATTTACCAAGATCCTAGACGAAGGAGGTATACAGGTATATAACGAATTCCAAATTTGAATAAGCTTGCACAGTAACTAGGTGGTTGTAATACAATTTTGAACCGGAACCTATAAATAAAATACGTTTAAGTATTTCAGTTATTACTGTCACCTTGCTGTCACGCTTATGTTCAAACACACCCTGTATACAAATATAAATAATATAAACCTGAACTTACTTTCAAGTTCGTAGTTTCGTAATAAGTCGCTTGGCACCTTCCGCCTCTTATTACTCACATCTAAAACATTCAAGTTGATATTGTTATTAAACATGAATTATACTGACCAAAATATAAATATAAATAACCATCTAAAAGTAGGGAAAAAATATTTCTTTACTGTTGGTGATTGTAAGGAAGTCCGAAAATACACAGAGTAGTTCGCAGCCTACTCAATTACTTTACGAAACATGAACACAAAATTTCCCCTAGGGATAATTTCAAGCGACGTTGTTAAATACCCTTGTTCATACCATTATGTTATACAATAAATGTAAACACGTAGAAATTGTCTAAAACTTTTGAAAATTTGGCATTATGGGTGAAAAATTGATCGAAATATGTACTGCCTCGGCAGCGTATTTATTAATAAGATCTAAGACTTCTTCCTCATCAAATATATGTTTCTGGTGAGATGGTATACACATAAACCACTCATTCTATTCTATTTCGTGGTTGTGAGTCCATAAACCATCATCATAAACTCGCAATGGACAAAAAAATCTAATTCGAGAACTAGATTGTATGTTAAATCCCGAATTAATTATTTTGAAACTTGCTCCCATCTATCGGCGAGTAATAGCAACTTGTTTCATCAAACTCCGACACCGTGGCGTGAGGGGCGACTGCCATATACAAAGCGTAATGCTCAGCGTCAGTAAGATCCAAATCGTCTTGTAACTTCTTAAACTGAGAAGCGTCTAACGCTAGCACACTTTCGGCTACAAGTATAGTGCCGTCATCTGTCGGTGGAAGCGGAGCTAAGCTTGCAGGACGACGTAACGACAACTGAGAAGTTGTCTTCTCATCGCCATCCCCATGAAGAGAAATATGAGTGATACTATCAGCGTAACTCAAGCCTGTACCGGACGCATTATCTTTTAATGAAGTATGAGACACCGATGACTTAAATTTCGAAGGACGCATCCCGGAAATACTACTCACAGAACGACCTACAGGCTTACTCTTAGCCTCTTTCCTTCCCTCAGATTTTACGCTAGGAGCAGGAGACTTCTCCTTTCTCCTGAAAAGACGGGAGAAGAATGAACGTTTCTTAACCGGTGGGAGCGCCGGCTCGCTCTTCGCGACCGTCATTTGCGTGTTCAGTTTCAGATTATCTTGATTACGCGTGACGGGTATCTGACGGCCCGGTTTCAATATACTGTCTACTGAAGTCTGACTGGTCTTAAAAGGTTCGCTGGACGTGGCCTTGCGAACGCGCTTGGGAGGCAAGGGGGGAGCACGCTCGTCGTCCGTGTCGCGCTTTAGAGGACTGAATTCGATTATAGGGCCGCGGTAAGTCTGGACCTGGACGTCTTCGTAAGACATCGGGTCCGGTTCAGAAATCGATACGGGATTTTTAAAGGCAAGTTGCAAGCTAGTGTACGTTCCCGCGTCATTGAAATCCTCTATTTCCTCATTATCGTTGGTTAGTGAAGTAATATTTTCGAGACGCGTGCGGTTCTCCGAGTATATCTCATCCAGCTCCGCGACCTGGTCGAGCAGTTCGTTTAGGCTTTTCTCATTAGTGTCGATGATTTCGACGTCCGTGACTTGCAGGTTACCGTTAACATCGGTAACGTTTGCAGAGTCAGTTTCGTCGGAAACGTTAACGCTGACGCTGTCAGTTGTCGAGCTGACGACTTCGGGTTTGTCTTGTACGCTTTGCTTGTTGTTATTGGTGTCAGTTCGCTTTTCGTTGAGGAGGAGGGAGAATAGAGAGAGGTCTGGTAGAGGTTTTCGCGCGGTACCTGGGATGTATTCGAACGGGAGGGAATTGCTTCGAGCGTTGTCCGACAGCCTCTTCAGTTGGAAGTGGACCTGAAAAAAAAAGGTATTGTTTTGAAGATTCATACTTCTTCAGATGTCGGATGAAATAATTGTTCGTGCTTTGAGGATCATAGGCGTTGCTTTTTGTCATGCATTCTGGATACTTACATGGACATGTTCATTGGTATTCGGGTACTTGTACGCCGGAGTTTCGAAAGCGATGGCCACCTGCTTGTGTACCAGAATCCTGATGGCCATCTCTTCCCACATGACCATGCCGTTCTCCTCCTGGTAGAACACGACTTCAATGTCTTCTCGGGTCACCTGCAAAGTGCACATGAATATTATTGCTCATTGAGGAAGAATCAGGTGTAAACTGCGACATCTAGTTTCTCTAAGGTGAAATATAAGCTAAAAATACGTAGATACTTATATCAGGATAACCACAACATAATATAACATCACGCCTTGTATTCCCCGAAGGGACCGGCAGAGATGTTTTAGTACACCCTCGTTTCGCCAGTTATGTTTAAGTCCCATGTAATAGGGGGCGAGCCTATTGCCAATAACCGGGCATGCATCCAGACTCCGGGCTGTTACGGAGAAATTCCTAATGGAAAAACTCAATAACACTTTGCCTAGGGATCGAACCCAGGACTCCATGCTCAGCAGTCGTGCTTGCGACCACTAGACCAAAAAGACAGTCCACGTCAAGGCAGGATAATCATGAAACTTACTATCCTGTATAACCCAGCCCGATAATGAGGTAAAAGCATCAACGACGCAAGTCTACGGCGCTATGGTCTCTTACCTGCTTAAGTGCTTACTACACTATTCAATTTGTAGGAAATCTAATTAGGAAATCGAAAGATGTAATTGAAATTAGAACACTTAGATTCCGATTTCATGCGATTGGAAGGTCCCGACCGAAGGTTCCCAAATTGTGTACGGTTTAGGTGAGTGTAATCGCATCGCTACGATTTAGAGCAGTGTTGCCAGATCGGATTTGTAAATTTACAGCTGTTTGAGTATATACTTACAGTATTTTGGTATAAAAATACAGTATATCATAAAGTTAAGAGCGAAGCGAAGAGCAATAAAAGTATATATGGAAAAGTACATAATGATAAAAAATAAATGTGCACATTTTTTTTGCCTGAATTTCTCAAAAATACTATATTTCTGCATTATTTTTGGGAAGAATACTATATTTGTTCAAAAAAAAGGTGGCAACCCTAGTCGTCGGTCCGATTTAGAATTCAATTTATTCTAGTGTGATCACTAGCTTCCAACTTCCTAGTTAGAGTGTTCCTAATTCGATTTCCTACAAATTGAATAGTGTAATAACCACTTTACCTGACTTGGTGACTACAGACATTATGTCCAGGTAGAGGCTTATATACGAATGTACTACGAGAAACTAGTTGTTAGTTCAACCTTACCTTCTCACACAGGAGAATAACTTGAGTGCCGCCCCTAACAGGTCCAGAGCAATGACTGGACCGCATAATAAGCAGGTCGCTCATAGCCTTCTTGTCGTAGATGACGTCCGAGACGACCGGCGTGAGGGGGCGACGGAGCCGGCCCGACTCGTCCGGCAAGAACACTTGGAAGCATAGCCGCACCGCGTTCAGGTCGATGCTTTGAGGGTGGTTCTTGTGGTCGAAGTTTTCTGGAGAAGAATGGAAAGTTAATTTAAAGACGCGTTTGGGTAATGTTTTTTATTTGGACCTTGCAAGGTACCCTAAGGGAACGTACCCATACTACGTGACCCGTTCAGGGTGGGAGGAAGGGCGTCTTCAAAATACCATGCTTGGTCACAGGGGCACTTGGTCATATACTACGGGGTGTCACCGAGGGGGGGGAGGGTGTAATTTTTTTTAATGGGTCACGTATTGTGGATACGTTCCCTAAATATTTCATAATACCATAACCAGCCAATTAAAGACGGACAGCTGCGCACGGGCCTCTTCTCAAAATGAGAACGGTTTACGCCTTATGACTGATACCTATGATTTACCGAGCGTTATTGGTTAAAATTAAGAGTCTCGTGTCTTTACAAATGAAGCAAAGACCTCATAGCTTTGCATAGAAGATCCTCCCATACCTTAGTAGCTATCGCACTTAAAATTAAAGGCTCATTTACACGGTGCAAGTTTCTTGAAGCAAGTCTCGTGCTATCTTTGTCTTTCTCTACGACAAAAACAGAGACAGCAGCATGAGACTTGCTTCAAGAAACTTGCACCGTGTAAATGAGCCTTAAGTTACGAATCTATTTATATAATTGGCAATGAAAAATGCTACTATTGGTAACCAAAACGATTAGTTTTTGGCCATAGGAACGGGGCATTAGTCCACCACACTGGCCAGGTGCGAACTCCAACATTGTTTACGCCTTAGCATTGTATAAACCGCAATTTATATCTCTAATTAACTCTACCTTGACACAAGGGACTTAAACCAGTCTTCAACCACACACGTGAATAATCTTTTAAGTGAGTCTTTTTATTGAAGATATTAAGCTCATAAAACAGAAAAATTATAAGTGTTGGGTATTGATTGTAGCTTTACCTGCTTCTCGTAACTAAAGCTATTCCATATAACTATAATTATGGCAAAAAATACATCATTCATTATGTAATTAATCATAGTACAAATACCAGGAAAACGTGCACTAACCGAAAGGTACGGAAAAATAGCAAAATAAATGACGCCTGTGTACTCCGAGCAGGACATCTACAGGGGTGTTCTGTAGACATGAATACGCCTATGGATGTACAGCAATTGTAATACTTCTTCTTTCCTCGTGGTTAGTGACTAACCTAGTGTCAGAGTTTATGCCGCCCATGGGCCTCTGACTTGGCTTCACATGCCGTCGAGAAATATCTCTCATTCCGGTTTCCTTCACAGGTGATAATTATACAATACGCACATGAAACCGAAACGTCAGGGGGTGCGTGCCTTGGGATCGAACTCGAGACCTATGACTTGGGCAGTTCGACGGTCACACCACTAGCCTATCACTGCTATAGCAATTCTGCTAATTGTGCTAGACTTAATTTGCTTGCCACGTTCTGCCCGGACAGCAAAATAATTATTTTGTAGAAGGCTTAGAATTCCCCATAATTTAGGCTACAAATTACGGATTTATTATTATGTTTAAAATGAATCAATCTCTCATCACAAATTACTCTCCTTGCAATGATCTATGGCGAACGTTATTTTGAAACAGAACTGTTAATCAAAATTACATTAGCGTCATATTGACGTCAGAGCGGGATTTCCCGTCGACCACTTTCACTTGGAACCGTTGGCCCAGCCCGCCATAACAGTAACGTTGACTGATTAGTTAACCTAGACAGTCACCTGCCGCATTATATAGCCACGCCATTAAAAAAAAATACTTCAGTAGTGTGACGTTCGGCTGGAGTTCGGTCCCCAGCCCTGTAGGTATACCTTGAACATATGAAACGATAATAGGCTTCCTCCTATTATGAAAACCAATTTTAAAATTCTAGACTGGATTAAATAAATAATCGTTTTTTTTGCCTGTTTGGTCTAGTGGTGGCGAGCGCGATTGCTGATCTTAAGGTCTTGGGTTCGATTATCAGGTCGGGCAGTGTTATTGGGTTTATCCGTGTGGAATTCCTCAGTTGCAGCCCGGAGTTTGGATTTGTGCCCGGTTGATGGCAATAGGCTCGCCCCCTATTACATGGGACTTAAACATAACGGCGAAATGTTGGTGTCACTATACACCTCTGCCTAACCCTTCGGGGAATACAGGCGTGATGTTATGTAAGTTTTTTTTTCTCATATTCCAAAGGACTACTAACTGAGGGTGTAAAATCCATCTCTGCTTATCCTTCAGTGCTCATATACGTAACTGATACGTATCTACGATTACTTTTAACTCCCACAATAGTAAAGATTCCTCACGTAAGTGGCATAACTATAATCACATACACAAGTACAATGCCAAACAAATATCTATTGGTCATATACAAATATTTGTTCTAATGCGGAAATCGGACTCGCGATTCAAAACACTATGTTACCAGACATGACATCGCGCGAGGTTATGTTATTTGGTACTTGAATACAGAAAAAAGGTAAAATGTTTAACTAACGATATCGAGGGAACAAACAAAAACATTCGTTAGATTCAATTTGAAACTTCGCATGACAATGCGTTTTTGTCGACTTCAAGAGTACAAGCTCTCTCCAGTTACTGGCAGTAACACGTGGTCCAGCCTATCTTGGCTACCTTCTTAAAGTCGTTGATCCATTTGGCTGAAGAGGGGGAAGGAGGGAAGGCACTCTTATATTTGTTTATGTAGGATTTAATCACAGAGGATTGGCACAAGGGAGAGGAGGCTTCCTGACATGCTGAAGATGAATCAAATAACTATTTCGGCCCATTCAAGATTCAAAAACGTGAAATGTTGTATGATAAGCGAAAACCGTAGTAAAGAGAAAAATTATACGGAAAGAAAACATAATATGTATATACATATATATATGAAGAATCATTAAAACATAATATGTAGCATGATTCACAATTTTTAGATACAAAGTCGTTAATTGGTATTTTGTAACATAATTTAAATAAAAAAGTAAGTCTACTTTATTCTCTGTTCAATAGAAATCATTTTATTTATGTAGCTACAAGATTGCAATTCTTAAGACCCTTAACGATAAATATTTAGATGTTACTGTTAGGGTAGCAGTGAGTTATCGGTGTGCTTGGGCTAATAATTACGTTTTGAACTTTAAAAAAACTAACTACAGTGTCACACGAGCGATACAAATATGAATTTGAATCCATGTGTGGCATTGGAATATAATCATTTCTGTAAATAAGATTATTTAACAGAGCAATGTATGGCAAGGTCTGGACCTATTGAAAAGAACCAGTGCCATAGCAGCTTCAGGTGACCATGACGCATTTGATATCATAACAATAACTGCGCATGATTCGTAAATCGTAAGTTGACACAAACCGGTCCAGTAGCGTGCACGCGCCCAATCGTAAAGGACGACGCTTTCTCACCTCTGTGTTTTGTTTGATTTTTCCTGTTGCACTAACCATTCGCATTCATTGTATTGTTTATAACAAATTATTGCTTTATTTTCTATTAATATTTATTTTTGGTTTTATTAGGCTACGGGTACATTGGCGAAATCAGGTATTTGCAGGCTGTGCACGTGTTTACTGCTGCTTATTGCGAGTCTCATGGATGGAGGATCTAGTCGACAATAACAGCAGATAGCCATAAAGCATAATGCATACATCGTTCAAAGGACTTTCGAATGTTAAAATAAATTTCAAATCTTTTCCTTTCGCTCAGAGAGCACACAAATATGTGTTCCAAATTCTTCCAAACATGAATCTCAGACTGATTCCAGATATAGCTCATAAAATGCTTCCTAATGAGCCAATTTAGACTGATATAGCAGTCAACAAGAGATGTAGATCTTTAGCGGGTTAATAGGTCGCTGAAAGAGGCCGGGCGCGGTTTATGGATATTTCTGGTCGCTCGGCTATTTCTGAATCGACGGTAGACAAAACATTTTACCGATTTCCAACCTTAAACCAAGGAGGTAGAGTCTAATTTGTATTATAAGCAGCTGTTCCAGTCAATCGCATTATGTTATCCGATAGATGTGGTTAGCTCAGTACCTGCACGCGTTTTATTGTTAAATTTTTCCGTTAGTTATTAGCAATGTGGTCTAGCCAAGAATGAGTAAGTACTCTTTTCTCACTCATGGGTATCGTAGGTGATAATTCTGGATCAAGATCAGATCAGCCTGAAGGAAGAGTAGGGTGGCAAAAAATATATTTAA
This sequence comes from Amphipyra berbera, assembly GCA_910594945.2. Lineage (NCBI taxonomy): Eukaryota > Metazoa > Arthropoda > Insecta > Lepidoptera > Noctuidae > Amphipyra > Amphipyra berbera. Next base: position 20,942,803 of record OU343126.1, read on the forward strand.
TTCTGAAGTTCTAAGGCTAAGATAAAACATATTTATATGTAGGTAATGTCACGACACAGTTTTTTAAGACTCTTTCTTTCACTTGAACGAAGTCATTACTTTCAAGATGTTAATGAATACGGAATTTTATTACATGCGAGAGTTTTAGAGTTGCATGAAAAGCAGACTGTTTACCGAGGCAAGATCCGGACTTAGTCATACTCATATCATGCTATTCCGAGGTTTTTGCATCATGGGTTAATAAACCGATAAGAGAGAAAAAACGTCGTTACTGTTACACAATATGTCTACATTCACGCCATTTTGTGGTTAGCAGAACTAAAAAAAGTGCTCTATTTGCTCCTTTTTTATTGCTTTCTCATTTTTTCTTTCATACATGCGTGACCGGTAACCGCACCATGCGCAAGATTCACAGATACGCCGCCGGCGCGACGCCCGCGCCGGTGAGAGATACGTATTTTCAATAATGGTTTGCCGTCTCGTTTACTCTGCACCCGGATCCAAATTGAGCCAGAAGGAGAGTAGACGTTTTTATCATGGACGCCATTCAATTAAATAATAAACTAGGTTTAAAAGTAATTAGTGGTTTTATCTTAAATTAAATAGTATATGCATTGAGAAAAATTATGAGAAATTGCATTTAATGTGCTATTAATTCAAATGATTGATGGCTGTGAATCATCTTAAAACATAAGTCATCGATCACATAACCCAGTGCAATTGATAGGGTAGCTAGTCATAACATAACCGCATGATCAAATTACAATACATAATATTATAAGATACTTGCAGGTAACATAGCCAAGTCGGTAGGTACTCCCTACCATTTAAGAAAGTTGGTTAGGTAAGACCTAGTGCACGTTACACGCAGTTCCGGCTCCACTGCGTTCATTGCCGGCTGGTCCAAATATAGCCCGAGTTTCCAACCGGGCTTGGATGGCAATAATTATTTAAATTACCTAGCTTTATACGGATGGTTCTGAAAGCGGACAATTAGCCGATCATGGTTTTGAATGGTCAATGTAATGACATACCCGAGTGGTCTTCTTCTTTTTGTATGGTTAGTGACTAACCTGGTGTCAGAGTTTATGCCGCCCATAAGCCTCTGACTTGGCTTCACATGCCGTCGAGAAATATCTCTCAGGCATGCCGGTTTCCTCACGATGTTTTGCTTCACCATTTTTAAGCAAGTGATAATTATACAATACGCACATGAATCCGAAAAGTCGGGGGTGCGTGCAATGGGTTCGAACTCGAGACCTATGACTTGGCAGTCCGACGGTCACACCACTACGCTATCACTGCTATGGTGCGTCACCCGAGTGGTGAAAGATACTTTGAGTGTTATAGGAGTTATGTAGTAATTAAAACTGCCTTGTTGGTCTAGTGGTGGCAAGCGGGACTGCTGATCGTCAGGTCCTGGGTTCGATCCCCAGGTCGGGCAGTGTTATTGGGTTTTTTCGCGTGGAATTCCTCAATAGCAGCCCGTAGTTTGGATTTGTGCCCGGATGATAGCAATAGACTCGTTCCCTATTACATGGGACTTAAACATAACGGCGTAATGAGGATGTTACTATACACCTCTGCCCAACCCTTCGGGGCATACAGACCTGATGTAATGTTATGTAAAACTGGCGCACTGTACGTGTTGAGTAACTGCGAGTACATTGAGCATTTGTTGTTAAATAAATAAATTTACTATGCAATTCTCTAGTCAACGAATACACTCGCAAGTCCAATTCAGTTTATTTCGACGTGTCGGCCGACATTTAAGCGCAGGCCACACCGCGAGCTGGCGGGCGGGCTGACGGGCAACGTTTCACCGAGCCTATCACCCATATTCTAAGACGTTCCTCCAAAACTTACTCGACTAGGACGGCCTCGAAAACACCTTCAAAATTGTATTCTTAGTCGCAATTTCAAGTGAACTTTGAGGTTCCTCGACTGAGGGGTCCTCAAATGAGTCGAGGTAGAGTGGAGTCATTACGTCATAATTTGAATTATCTGCATCGCGCAAATAACGCCGCGATAAATAGTTGTAAGGATTACCGTAAGCATATTCGATAAAGTCTACAAAATTCATTTTTGTTACATATGAAACTTGTCACTACCTTCCTTAAGGTAGGTTTCGAGGTACCTTGAGTTTGACAGATGTTTCTTTACCTTGACTGAGGAAAAATCTCGAGTCGAGGACGTTTATGTCAACTAAAACTACCGATGGTAGTGAGAAACACTGAGTCGAGGTGGAGTCGAGTCGAGTTCTTGAGGAACGTCTTATAATATGGATGTATACTTCAGCGACTCAAACGATGTGAACTGAAGTATGAAAAGGCCAGCTCGCCCGCCCGCCCGCCCGCCAGCTCGCGGTGTGGCCCGCGCTTTATAAAGCCGTAAGACCGACACAGTGAACATGCGCCTTCTATTTATTACCATAGCAGTTCCAACACTGCACTACTAATAGTTTTTATTTCAAACTACAGGAAGCTATTGCAACGAAGATATTGTTATAAACTAAAGTTTATTAAGCCAAGAGGATGGCGGTACCTTCCTATGTAACAACATACTACGGGAGTATTCATTTACGGTAATGGCGAATCCAGAAATAGTATGGAGGGACGGAAATTTGGCCCTTGGACCTTAGGAGTCACTAATACTCCACGGCTATTCATTTTAGTACTATATTAGGATCAGAGTTTCATAGTCTCTTGCGTTAACGTTGAAAACATCGTGAGGAAACCTGCACACTTTAGAAGACTACATGAAGTTCTCAATGATACATATAGACCGCCAACCAACACCGAGCCAGCGTGGTAGATTAAGGCTTAACCCTTCTCTTTTTGAGAAGAGATTCTTGCCGTGCAGTGGAACAGTAATGGGTTAGTTATGTATGTTTATGTTATAACGATCAGACTTTGATAGTCATTTGCGTTAACGCTGAAGGAATAACATCGTGAGGAACACACATGAAGTTCTCAATGGTGTGTGTAGGCCGCCAACCCGCACCAAGCCAGGCGCGGTGAACTAAGGCATTAACCCTTCTCATTCTGAGAAGACTCTTGCCCAGCAGTGGGACAGTAATGGACTGGTTATGTTATTAGGAAACCGACTTTCAGCAGTAAACGTTATCGGGCGGTAGTAAACTGAATAATTTACATACATACATACATACATAAACTCACGCCTTTTTCCCATAGGGGTAGGCAGAAACTATAGAACGCCACATGCTACGACTCTTACATACCCCTTTCGCTTCATCCACATTCATACATCTTTTCATACACGCACGCCGATTGAGAGTACTACGCACCTGACCTTTGTGAAGAACTTCACCAATAACATCGATGTATGTCCTTCTAGGACGTCCTCTACCGGCGTTCCCATTAACATCCGCCTTATAAATTCCTTTTGTTAATCGCCGTTCACTCATTCTCTCAACATGACCAAACCACCTAAGCATACTCCTTTCAATTTTTGTCACTACATCATCTTTTAAACCGCAACTTTGTCTAATCTCTTCATTTCTCAATCTATCATTCAAAGTTACTGAATAATTTATACAGGATAAGTAATTGATAAACGTTGTTCAGAGTCATAATACAAAGCTAGTCCAAAGAGGTAACGTAACATGACGCCTTATATTTCCCAAAGGGTTCGGCAGAGGTGTTCTAGTACACCCTCGTTTCGCCAGTTATGTTTAAGTCCCATGTAATAGGGGGCGAGCCTATTGCCATTAAACGGGCACAAATCGAGACTCTAGGCTGCTACTGAGAAATTTCTAGTGGAAAACCCACTAACACTGACCGACCTGGGGATCGAACCCAGGACTACATGCTCAGCAGTCGCGCTTGCAACCACTAGAACGACAAGGCAGTTCTAAGAGGTTTTGGGTGTTTTTTCAATTACCCTATTTGTATTTATTACTTGCGGGTGTCTAAGGTAGATCGAGATTAGCGAGCTCACGAGAACTATTACTATTTTCGTAATTTGCTAACTTGTACTAAGGGTACTGATTTTATTTATGTAATTAATTTATTAATTTACTAGCTGTGTCCTCACGGCTCCGCCCGTAGCCTATGTTACTCAGTGATAATGTAGCTTTCTAACTGTAAAAGAATTTTTGAAATCGGTCCAGTAGTTTTTAAGTTTATTCGTAACATACAAAAATACAAATATTTTCTCTTTATAATATTAGTATAGATGTATTTGCCCGTGGCTACCCGTGGCCTCACTATCAGGACCCATCCGAAAACCAGCGCCTCTATACTTCGGTGTAGCAGCATTACGCTGAGATGGGCTCCTTTTTTAGTCTCGGGGAGGCATGTAACTTTTTAATTTTGTTGTTTTTTTTTTTCGTCTTTTAATGTGTTTGTATGTCTGTAACGAGACTTAAATAAATAATTTTCTTTCGTTCTCTTTCTGATATAACGTCGGAATCATTATCACAAAGCCCAGCTTTTCCCAATTTTAATTATTATCAGTATAGGTAAGTACTATCACGGTGGATTATCAGATCACTTATCAGCTCGTAGACGGGGAAAGTCCACGTTAGGCAGACTCTGCAGGAGATGGGCTTTACCCATTACAACTGTCACAATTAACGATTTAGGGCTAAAGTGATATCAACAGGACTGATAATTATGTTGTTATAGACACGTTTTCATTCAAAACTGGTCATTGTACTCGATTAATTAAATGACAATGATCGTGATAATACTGATAATTATAATGACTGATAATGATACGTTATCATCTTAGGTTTTATTGCAAAAAATGTGGGGTAACACAAGTGTTGTTTATTTTGTGATATTTTAAATCTGGTGACTTATTTACATGGAATTAATGGGTAATACACAATTCATAATTATGATTCATGAACGAGTGAAGAGATGCTTTAAACATTCGACATTCATAATAAAATATAACATAACATCACAACCTGTATTCCCCGAAGGGTTTGGTGTTTCTAGTACATCCTGGTTGCGCCAGTTATGTTTAAGTCCCAATAATAGGGGGCGAGACTGCCATTAACCGGGCACAAATCCAGACGCCGGGCTGCTACTGAGAAATTCCTAGGAAAAACCCAATAACACTTTGCCCGACCTGGGGATCGAACCCAGGACCCTATGATCAGCAGTCGCGCTTGCGTCCGCTAGACCAACAAGGCAGTATTTTTTTATTTTTACACTATTTGGATTAAATAATCTGCATGGAGAGTATTTAGACTTGATGGCAAGGCCGATTCTACTGTCAAAATTGTTAACCAGTTAGCAAATTGCAACCAAACCACATTGAAACCAAACATTTTGACAATTATCGTACAAAAGATGATGTAGTGACAAAAATTGAAAGGAGTATGCTTAGGTGGTTTGGTTATGTTGAGAGAATGAGTGAACGGCGATTAACAAAAGGAATTTATAAGGCGGATGTCAATGGAAGCGCCGGTAGAGGACGCCCTAGAAGGACATACATCGATGTTATGATAATATTGTTTACAAAGGACAGGTGCGTAATACTCTCAACCAGCGTGCTTGTATGACAAGTTATTGAATGTGGATGAAGCGAAAGGAGTATGTAAGGATCGTAGCATGTAGCATTCTATAGTTTCTGCCTACCCCCATGGGAAAAAAGCGTGAGTGTTATGTATGTATGTATATAATTTTAATAGTGAAATTGGCTTGCAGCTCTTCACTCCACACTTCAACTATTTAGACTAGAACGAGTTCTTTAATAAAAAAGGTTTTTTTCTATTCGACTGCTTGAAGATGGTCTTGCGGACCGTTCCTACGTAACCGGGCAGTTATTGGCGAGGCCTGAAGGGCCTCTAACCAAATTTAATCAAAGGGCGCTTTGATTACAACCATATTATAATGCGTTTATCTGAATGTTTCAATAACACCTTACAGATCGATTGATTTACGACGATAATCTACGTTGTTACATCGCTAATAAATCGAGATTCCTCGAAGCATCCATAATTGGATAATTCTCTCTAGATCTCTGCACGCGTTGACCGACTAACGTATAAAAGGAGGTAAGGTGTTAAGGAAATAGTTTCCTACAGCACACAAAGAAACTAGCACACCGAGACGTTTAGTAGACATGTCAATAGTAAAGGTCTGAGACAAAGGAGCGGGTCAACGACCGACCTTGAGTGACTGGTTTAACGGGTAATTATGCGACATTCAAGACCAACACAATATGTCGAGATGAATGGACGCGGGCTACGAGACGTGTCCGTAGATATCAAGATCAAAACTAGGTTTTGTACCTCATCTTCTTCTTCTTTTCGTGTGGTGGGCCTCTGCCCATGGGCGGCATTAACTCTCTCGACGGCATGTGAAGCCAAGTCAGAGGACTTGGCTTCACATGCCATCGAGATATATCTCTCAGGCAGGTTTCCTCACGATGTTTCCTTCACCTTTTTTAAACAAGTGATAATTATACAATACGCACATGAATTCGAAAAGTCAGAGGTGCGTGCCTTGGGTTCGATCTCGAGACCTACGACTTGGCAGTCCGACGGTCACACCACTAGGCTATCCTGGGGATCAAACCCAGGACCCCAAACTCAGCAATCGCGCTTGCGACTAGATCAAAAAGGCAGTAAATATATACTCGTAAGCTAATTTAACCTATGATAGCTACCAAAGTATGGCAGAGTTTACTATGCAAAGCTATGGATGTCTTTGCTTCATTATTGGTAAAGATACAAAATTCTTAAGTTTTAACCAATAACGCTCGGTAAATTTTAGGAATCGGCTATTAGTGACTAGTCTAGTCTAGTGGTTACTCTGTCGTGACAAGCACGGAGCATTTCTTAAGTCTATTAAGAATTTATGGATAAAAAGTAATCTATTCATCGTGGAAGCTTCAAAATCAAATTTTTATTTCACATAAACCAATAGAGGTGCTTCTGAAGTCAAATTTAGATGCACGGTTCCAATTAGTCGTTTCCTATGGAGAAGGGCCGGCAAGAAACACCGTGGTTACTCTTTTGAAAATAATATCTTCAACAATTTCAGTGGATACAGTACTATGATTTAGGATAGTGAGAGAACAATGAAGTTCTGACCACAGACCAATGAGTAATGTAGTACTAAAAGACTTGAGTACAAAAATTAACAAACAAAAATAAAAAAAAAGAATATGAATAATAGTAATTTACAAATTTATAGATGCAGGTCCACAAAGTGCTTGAAGTGCGCTTCAATGTTATACTGATCGGATATGTTGACCAACATAATTGAGTAAACTGCGCACTATACTATTTTAATGAACCCTTTAAAGGTCAAAGCACACATATCAAATCGGAAAGGGATCGTCACCGTATCAACTCAAGCCGTTCAGTATTCTTTGTATGAAACTCCCTACTGCAACGCACACTAATCGTAATCGTAACGTAATCGCCTCGCCTCGGGACAAGCTTACGAACCGTGGTGCGGTGAGGCGATGCGGTTACGATCCCTTTCCGAGTTGATATGTGTGCTTTGACCATTACAAGATATTTTAATGCAATTTCGGTTGAAGCTGTTTTATTGGTCTTCGCATGACGTCAACTTGGTCGGATATCAAAATAAAAAATGACGTCAATGACATCTGTGAGTGCCATTCAAGCTTCTTATTTACTGCAATGCCAATATTAATCATGATAGAACAACATGTGTACATCATCATTGTGTATTTTATACAGGGTGTAAACGAAATCATGTAATTCCTTCAAACCTCGTGATGTACTGCTGACATAGATTAACCGCGAACGAGACACTTTTGGATACAATAAAAAAAATACACGAAGCAAACATGTGTTTTTAGCGTGAAGAATTTTAGCGCCTCGTGTGAATGCGCGGCTATTACTTTCTGCGCGCTCATTTAACTCGGGTCGCTAAAATGCCTCACGTTAAGAACACATGTATACTTTTTATAATTTTCATTTCTATTGAATACAAAATTCTCCCTTGCAGGGTTAATCTATGTCAGCAGTACATCACGAGGTTTGAAGGAAATACATGATTTCGTTTACACCCTGTATAATGACCAGTCACGTGGTCGAATTCAATCGAGCTATAACAGGAAGAGATGTTTTGTTTTAACACGGTATTCATTACTTATAACGACAATCGCGACAAACGTTGATCCTTTGAATCACCAGAGTTTAACAAGGAGGTTTTAAATAATTGTCTATTCTGTTTTTTATTGTAGATTCATCAACCATCATGCAGCATCTTTTAAAATCTATAAAGTGGCGTAGCGTGGCGGGGCAAAGGGGGCCTTAGCCCCGGACGGCGCTGACGTAGGGGGCGGCGGCGAGCGGAGCTGCAGCAACAGGTCATAGTCATCAGATCAGATACCTGTATTATCATCGGGACTACATAGGTACTTATTTACGTAACATTTTAAGTTAAGTTTTATTTTGAATCCTTTTGCAATCAACAGAGTATGGATCCGTACACAAAACTGCGATGCGAATACGCAACGCAGAAAACTGCGACGCAAATTGCTGCGATGCGATTTCGTGCGGCAAGGCGTCTTCCTTCCAAGGTTCGAGTGACCAATCCCTCGACGATCGTCAACCGTATTGAACGTATTTTATTCTAGGTAGAATAATTTTGCGTAAAAAGATTGCGCACTGCTGTTACTGATAAGAAGATATAGGAAAAATGAATTACGCGAATCAATTCGTAAGTTCTTACGATGTGTCGTGCGAGCTCGTATATTTTACGATGCGGCGTCGCATCGCAGTTTTGTGTACGGACCCTATCACAGAATTTTCAAAGATTTTTTGCTTAGTTGCGATATAGGGTTGGGGGAGCGGCAAATTAATATAAGGGTCGGCTTTGGTTGGAAGAAATACACGCAACGCCACTGAACCTATATAACTCAGTAACTAGTTGAACGTAAAGACACTCACTTCTAAACGGATCGACGCGCAGCTTCTCCCTGACGGTGAGCGCCTCGGCGATATCGCGTCGCTTCACGCACTGGATGCCGAGGTTCTTGAACTGGTACTCGCATGTTTCCTCCGTAATGCGAAGAGGGATGGTGCACACTCCCCTCTCGCAGCGTTCACGACCCACTAGGTTGTGGGGGTGCGCCCTGGGGACGGAAAGTACTGGTTATTCTCGAGTAGTCTACATATCAGCTTTTTCCCAAATATGTAATTGGTAATTAAGATGGCAGTTAGAGAACCCTGTTTTTAATTAGTGTAAGTGGCCTTTTTTTTGTTTTCTCGTGTGGATAACCTCATGGATGGCCCTGCGTCTGGAAAAGGCAGCGGGATATGTCGGACTCTTAGAGACTAAAACCACCCGGTGGCCGCCCTCAGCATAAGGAAGGCGGTGCTCCGAGATTTCCAGTGGAACGCATCGGCTGCAAGTAGGATTACCATAATTATGACAGGCATTTTAAGGTTTAGATAGGCGTGCGGCCGGCATTACTCTGAGACAGGCATAAGGGTGCATTAAAAAGCCTCTATGAGTGACGATACTTAAGTACGTACGGAGCACACTGTGTAGTCAGCCCCGCTACCAACCTTGCTAACTGCCTAATCTTTTCACGACACAGCATGAGCTATTCTTTTGCCGACATGAGAGAGAGATCTACAGGCATTTTACTGTAAAATCAGGCATTTAAGGCACTCTAGACAGGCATTCCTCCATTTTGAAACGGTAACCCTAGGTTACCATTTAACCCTTTAGGTTACCCTAGGTTATCATTTAAGGTTACCCCAGGTTGCAAGTGGCCTGCTGCCGTTTTAATTAAAATTACGCATGGCAGAGAGCTGGATTTGCAATCACAGACCGATCTACCCAGCAGGGTGGAGATTAGGTACCGCACAGCATTGCTTCCTTTTTGTGACCAACTTTTGCCCAGTTTAATAAATGTTTAAATATTATTACGTAAAGAAAGCTAAACAATGTCTGTACTATGTCTGCTATAGCGAAGTTTATGGAGGAAGCCGTAACGTCAACACAATGGTGAATACTGGCCTGTTCCATAAATAGTTGACGATGAATAAACATATTTAACAGCAAGCTGAGCTAAACTACATACATTCCAAGTCTGAGTCACTAGTTGTAGACAACTAGTGGCAGTACCTATTTTTGGAAGAAGCATTTGTTCAGGACAATATAACATAACATCACGCCGTGCATTCCCCTAAGGGTTCGGCAGAGGCGTTTTAATACACCCTCGTTTCGCCAGTTATGTTTAAGGCTCATTTAATAGGGCGCGAGCCTATTGCCATCATCCGGGCACAAATCCAGACTCCGGACTGCTACTGAGAAATTCCTAATAGAAAAATCCAATAACACTTTGCCCAACCTGGAGATCGAATCCAGGACCCCATGCTCAGCAGTCACGCTTGCGGCCACAAGATCAACGAGGCAGTCGTTGTTCAGGAGTGGACTTCTATAGATAAAGTGATCTTTGCTCTTACCTGTAAGGCTCATCTTTGGTGACACATGACACGACGATGACGACCTGTCCCGTGTAGCCGCATATCTTAATCGTAGGGTACGTTTTATTATCCGAAGTGCTGTTCACGCCGGGAATCGAACCCGCTGACCGGCCCTCGCACTCGTAGCGAAATCTGCGGACAAAAATATTACAATTAGAAAATGCATGCTGAGAAAATGCAGCTAATTCATAATTGTAACGGCGAAGGCGCGAAAACTAAACGGCGCAGAACATGTGCGTGATAAAACAAATGAATGGGCAACAGCTAGTATATTTCAATGGTTGCAGCAACTACGCGATGTTCAATGATAACATCGAACTGCAAAAATATGCTGTAAATTAAGACCAGTAGAATTCCAAACATAACATTACGCCTGTATTCCCCGAAGGATTGGGCACAGGTGTATAGTAAACACCCTCATTTCGACGTTATGTTTTTTTAAGTCCCATGTAATAGGGAGCGAGCCTATTGCCATCAACCGGGCGCAAATACGAACTCCGGACAATTACTAAGGAATTGCAAATAGAAAAATCCAATAACACTTTGCCCGACCTGGGGATCGACCAGGACCTCACGATCAGCAGTCGCGCTTGCCACCACTAGACCAGCGAGGCAGTTAAATTCCAATTCTAAATAATTTCATAAATAACTCGGATTAAGCACTACACTAATGAACGGTTACTATGGCCAAAACGAATCGTTTTGCTTACCAATAGTAGCATTTTTCATTGCCAAAGTTGGCATATAAATAGACTCGTAAGCTAGTTTTAAGTGCGATAGCTACTAACGAGTATTCCCAAGGTGGGTTGATGTCAAGCAGGCGGCCGGTCATAAAACAATAAGCCAAAACCTCTAACAACATGGATTTATGAATTACATGTTGTGCTGACCCCACCTAGTGTGTGATAAGGGCAGGAAGAAGAAAGAAGTTACTAACGCGTGGAGAGTCTTTTATGCAAAGCTATCATTGCTTCATTATTGGTAAAGATATAAGTCTTAATTTTAACCAATAAAAATCAAATAGGAATCGACCACAAAGCAAGTGGTTAAAGTCTCCACGATCCTTAGACCATAAAGCATTAGAAAAAAAAAGATACACAGAGTAGATAACCTACGCCTTTTTTGAAGTCGGTCAGAAACACTTTCCCTCTTATTACGAAAAATGGACTAAGAAAAACCTCGGTTTTAAAATAGCTCCATCTCTTTTTGTTATATGACGTTAGCAAGTGATGGGTATATTATAAATCTGGGTTTACCTTAGTCTTGGTTTAAACCACTTTTTGTAATAAGCGCCCTTATATTTATTCGGAAGAGAAATAGCTAGTCTAAAAATAAACTCATAAGTATAGCGACCTGTTTAACAATGCATTCTCGGCAGCAATCGACTCTGTTAATTTGTAGGCGCGTGCGCCATTCCCAAGCGGAACCGGCTGCTCTAATGTAAACATACTAAATTAGCTTAGCGTATAAAGCTATTAGTTCTCAGTTTTGGTAAGAAAAGAGTGATCCGTTTCCTGGAGGTGTTAGTGAGTAACGAACTATATTAGAAGGAGCAGTGTTTAATGTTATAATAACATTATTTAAAAAAGTCTGTAGGTCTGGATAGGAGGACTTTGCCAACCAATGGGAATACCAGAAATCATTTGATTGGGAGTTTGTCCGTTGGAGTTTTGCTTTTTGCAATACAGCGATCCGTTATTCCTAGTATTTATTTTACATTATCATAACATCACGCGTGTATTGTCCGAAGGGTTAGGCAGAGGTGTATAGTAACATCCTAGTTTCACCAGTTATGTTTAAGCCCCATGTAATAGGGGGCGAGTCTATTGTCATTAACCGGGCATACATTCCTAATGGAAAAACCCAATAACACTTTGCCCAACCTGGGGATCGAATCCAGGACCTCATGATCAGCAGTCGCGCTTGCCATCACTAGATCAACGAGGCAGTTTTACTCATTATTTATTTTACTTTATTTAAAAACAAAAGAAGCTGACCTCAACGCTATAATTATAGAATTAATTATTGTCGAAAGATAAAGTAAGTGGGTAGTGCAAAAAATTACAAAAAAATACTTAAAAAATACTGCTAGGTCTACTCTAATAAGTGGTTGACCATCTTTGAGCTATGTCGTAGTTCGTATGGACTGTGTTAATGATTTTCCGCGAGCAATGCTTCGACCAAGTCACGTGTGAAGGCACGATGCACATGACATAACAACGCAGCGAGACCGCATTGAATACTAAGTTAAAACGACCTGGCACTTGAACTATCTAGGTCCGTTTAAAGACCTAGCTATTGTACTAAACGCCAAGCATTGCATCGGCGCGACGGACTTGACAAGAGAAAATATTATGACATTTGAGTGACACATTCGGGCGAGATCGTCCGTTCGTCCATTTATAGGTCTACCGGAATCTCATGGCATTAAAAATTAAAAACAAATAGTGGTTTTCATATGGCAATGTCAACATGTCACTTGTCAAAACGAGTATGACTGTAGTTGATACATTTTCAAGTTAATGTTTTCTTGTTCAAACATTTTTAATAAACATACTTATTTTAACAATGTTTCCTTTTCCATTACAATAAAATTGCATAAACTGCATTTTGTTATGAGAAATAAATAAGACAGGTTGTAAGTAGTCAGCTCTGCTGTACCCTGTCTGTCTCTTAATTCACGTAAGAAGAACTGATATTCATGATACAATATTGCAGTCTATAGTAAATAATATATTACTACAGGAAGTGAATAAAAACCAATAGGTAATAATTACAGAAATGAAAGAAGCTCACGGTGCTATATTAGGTTACGATGTGGCAAAACCAATGTCCCTAGCAAAACTGAACGAGTGGGTCAAGGAACTTCAAGTATACTCCACCAAGAAGAACATAGTCTGCTTAGTTGTCGGCAATAAGATTGACAAGCATATCATTTTGGGACCCAGTGCATAATATTAGTAAGCACATTGGGTCACCCAACGCAGCGCAACGAGTATGCCCAAGGAGGGTTTATGTCAGGCAGGCGGCCGGTCATAAAACAATAAGCCAAAACCTCTAATAACATGGATTTATGAAATACATGTTGTGCCGACCCCATCTAGTATGGGATAAGGGCAGGAAGAAATGAAGACGAAATTAAAGAAAAAAAATTATAAGTATCAAGACTTTTTATTCAAATTACTCTTGTGTTACCCACAAAAAAATTTAATTTCCCTATTTGCCATCAGATTCCGGTAGACCTATACCTACTGTTTTTTGTTGTATTGCGGTCGCGGTAAATGTTACACTTATTTTTTATGGTGTGACATTTATGTGAGACGCAAATTAATATATATTTACATAACATAACATAATTAGCTCATTACTGACGTTATTTGACGTCCAAAAGTGCCTTTTATGTGCCTAATTGAAATAAATACTTTGTCTTTGACCGTCCCACTGCTGGGCACGGGCCTCTTCTCAGAATGGGAAAGGTTTAGGCCTTAGTCCACCACGCTGGCCTAGTGTGGATTGGCAGACTACACAAACCATCGAGAACTTTATGAAACCCTCTCAGGTGTGCAGATTTCCGCACGATGTTTTTCCTTCACCGTTAATGCAAGTGATAATCAAATTCTGATCCGTACATGAATTCGATAAGTCAGAGGTGTGGGCTGGGATCGAACTCCAAGTGTTCAACCGCTAGGCTATCACTGATTTTAATATACAGGCTGTAAAAATAGCTTTAACGAAGCCGAAGTTTACAAATACTGTACATAAAACTAAGTAACATACAGCAAAAATAATTGCTGGAAAACGACTTTTATTTTTTGGTAAGTATTAAAAACAGCTTTTAATTGTAGCGCGCAATGGAAGCGCGCACGCAGCAGAGAGTGACTAATTTCAAAAATGTTGATAATGTTTGTATAGAAGAATGTTTCGTAATAACATTTAAACTTAGTTTTCGTGTAAAACGTACAAAAATATGGTGACTTTGACCTTCAATATCTCGATAACCAGTCAGTTCCCAGGTATGGCCCAATACCAAAAAATCTTCGTAATGATGGAAAGAATACGTGGCTCTCGGCTTCGTTAAGGGTTACACCCGATATAATGAATAAAAAAAAAGTGTTAAACGTGACTGTTAGGGGCCTTTTTCGTATAGACTTCTGTAAGATAGATTCTTGTTCTTGTGAAGAACGGTATTAGGTCCCACGAGGTCACGGGGTTAACAACCCGTGATTTGTTAATGATATTTTTAATCTAAATTGTTTGTGAACAAATCATCTTAACGTGCTAATGTACAGAAACGATTCATGAATTAGAAACTTTGAATTGTTTGTAAAAAAAATGTATTTTGATAAAATCATGGGTTTTTCTTTTTTGTCACCTATTGTTATCAGTCAAAATGTTTGAGTGGCATGTTTAAAGCTATTTGTATACTTTACGTTTACCTTATAGCGTCGCTGCGCCTGCAAAATCCGCTGTGTTTTTTTTTTAATCTGTCTTTGATGCTCTTTTATAATAGTTCTCAAGCCACGTGCACCTGTAAAATCTGTTTTTTAATCATTTATTTGTTTAAGAAGATAGCAAAATTAATGATTAAAAAACAGATTTTACAGGTGCTCGTGGCTTGAGAACTTTTATAAAATATCATCAAAGTCAGATTTTCAAAAAAAAAAGCAGCGGATTTTGCAGGCGCAGCGACGATAGTTACTAACACATAATATTATGGATTTATCCGAAATAAATGATGATGATGATGGGTTAGATATGTGACCATTTATAACGTTTATTAGAACGACCATTTGCACTGTAATGACAAGTTTAATTGTTTATAATTAAGTTATTGAAGCATTATTGACTGCCTTGTTGGTCTAGTAGTCGCAAGAGCGACTGCTGAACATAGGGCCATGGTCGACCCAGGTCGGGCAGTGTTATTGGGTTTTTCCGTTAGGAATTTCTCAGTAGCCGCCCGGATTCTGGATTTGTACCCAATTAATGGCAATAGGCTTGCCCCCTATTACATGGGACTTAAACATAACTGGCGAAATGAGGGTGTACTAAAACACCTCTGCCGAAGCCTTTGGGGCGAGATGTTATATTATGTTATTGAATATGTAGGCAAAGGTGTATAAAACATAGAAAATTTTAAAGAAAGGCAGACATTTCTTTTATACTTAATAAAAAATTACCAAGTTTCGAAATTTATAGGTTCATCCCGCATCGGCTAACACCACTGTTTGTGCACAATAAATACCTACGTTCCCTTTTTTGGAATTTCCTACAGAAAAAAAATCTGCGCTAGTGCAGTAAAAAAGATATTTTCAGCGACATGTGGTTATGACAGGAAGCCTAGCCTAGTATAGTATGGAAAAGGGCTAGGCTGATGTTTTACTAGTGTAGTTATTTATGTGTATCTTCCACGAATTGACTCTCAATATACCAATATTTTAATTCTTTGAAGAAGTCAAATGAGTTTGTAACATATTCCTATTATACCTACTTTGCAATCACACTATCTATTTATTTAGATTTCTATGGTAGCATGGCATACGTAGGACAAGTGTGTCCGTACCTTTAGCGGCGCTATGATATGATAGGTAGACAGGTACTTAACACGTGATTTGTAAGGTAAATGATACCGCGAACTGTAGGACAGAAACAACGTTCATTTACATTTATATATTGTAAAGTAAGTTATATAAATAATCATACAAGTCAGGCATCTGATTGCAATGCAGTCTACCACTACAGGAAAAATTAAAGGAAGTAAACAACAACAAACAAAATGTATAGAATAAATAGTGTTGATACCTACTAATAGGTAGGTACTGAGGTGCAATTATTGCGTTGAAATTGTATGTAGGCACGATAGGTACTGGCATTGTTTTCCTGTGGTGAGTCGTAGCTACGGGACACGACACTGATAGATCAATGAACATTGCTGACTGACAGACAGACTGCACTACTACTGTGAACCAACTGCGATGGTGGGTTACAGCTAAAAATCATTGGGTTACAGGTGAAAATCAGTGGGTTACCGCAAAAAATCAGTGGGTTATAGGTGAAAATCTGTGGGTTACAGCTGAAAATCTGTGGGTTTCAGCTAAAAAACCGGTGTTAGGTGGTCGTTAGATGCTAGTACATAGTACTGCCACTTGAAAGTATGCTGAGCTGATAGCCCTTTTGGCACTTTTTTTATCATTTTCATTTTAAGTACAAAGAAAGAAAGAAAATTATTTATTTTGGACTCACACAGGCAGTTACAAAAACAAAAACAATATTTACAAAAAAAAAGAAAGGATAAGAATTATTTATACTACCTGCACGAGGCCAAAAAGGCTGCTTATCGTGTTGTTTGTGGCAATAAATACACTATCACACATTTCATTTCATTTCAATGGTACAGTTAGCGTATGGTCATGTATTGATTTAACATACACACTCTTCGATTTGATTGTATCACGAGATCACGCAGATAACTCAAAATCCCCAATTGGCTTTCCTTTTCTTTGCATTTTACTAATTCGTTGTATGATGACTACTGTAACTAGCGTTCACTATAGAAACCAAGGCCATACTTACTCCCTTACTAATCAACGCTGAATAAGGTTATGCCATATCAGTGTAACCTGTGTAACCCACAGATATCTAAATAATCTTGTCTTATAATTAAAATTTCTGTGGTGTAACCATACATTTCCGATGTATGCTTGTTATAACTTTATTTAGCGTAGTAAGAGGATTAAACTGTACGTAGACTGTAAACGCTTGGCCCATATTGAAGATCAAATAAACAGTTTTCAATGGTGTTCTATTTTTAAAATAGTCGACGACTATTTCATTTTGCCAATGACGTAATGTTGTCTAAGTAAAACATACATCGTAATCCATATAGTTTAGATTTAGACCATCGACAATGGACAACTGTTCTAATTTAATCGTGTGTCCGAGTCTTCAAACAAATGAAGGAGCTATCTTGGTCAAGGTCATAAAAAAAAAATATTTCACGATATTGAAAAATAAGCCATTGTTATTCTATTGAACGAGTAAAAGTATGGATCGATAATAAACTCAACTGAAAATAGATTATCCCAAATTGAACACAACCTTTTGAATTACAAAGCAAAGTATTCTCAACAAATCGATAAGGAAAAACAAGACAGGAAAAGTTTCATTTTTTCCTGTTTCATATTAATTTAGTATTGTACGCATACTTTCTTGACAAAGTGCGATTACTTAGAAAAACACACCCACAAGTTTACCCATCTAATTACAATACTGATTACTGATGATACAAGTATAGTTACTGTAGTAATCGTCATAATCTATATAATTAATTCATTAAAATATAAAAGGAGAAGCTGACTGACTGACTGATCTATCAACGCACAGCCTAAACGGCTGGGGTTAGAAACTTGAAATTTTGACAGTAGGTTCATTTTGTGACGTAAACATCCACTCAGAAGGGATTTCTCGAAATTCAACCCCTAAGGGGGTGAAAAAAAATCACGCAAGCGAAGCTGCGGGCAAAAGCTAGTACACACATAAACCAAACATCGAACTTTTCGAATTTACGTAAAAACTAGCCGTTATTTTTATTAACGGAAGCACTTTCAATTCTGCAAGTATTTGAATAATAAAAATTTGTCAACTAAGCAACTAATCATAATCGACGACTATTTAGCGATTATCCATTAGTTATATTTTTAACTATTAACTTCTTCTTTTCGTGTGGTTAGTGAGTAACCTGGTGTCAGAGTTTATGCCGCCCATGGGCCTCTGACTTGGCTTCACATGCCGTCGAGAAATATCTCTCAGGCATGCTGGTTTCCTCACGATGTTTTCCTTCACCGTTTTTAAGCATGTGATAATTATACAATACGCACATGAATCCGAAAAGCCAGAGGTGCGTGCCTTGGGTTCGAACTCGAGACCTATGACTTGGCAGTCCGACGGTCACACCACTATGCTATCACTGTAGCTGTTAACTATTAACTTAGCTATCTACATAAACACGCCTTAAGAAATCGTACACATAAGTATTACCTACTAAAGGTTTACTACGTACAAGAGTTTTTTGGTTTGCATCGAGTTTCTTAGTAACAATTTGATTAATTATAGTTTTACAAGATTTATTTAATTATTTCTTAAAATTTTCATCTAAACGAAAATGAACTGGGGATATTCGACAGCTTTTTTTTAAATAATCGGGATCGGCGATTAGTGCAGAAAATAATTGTAATCGTAAAAGCTAAGTATTAATTTCATTTTTAATAAAAATCTTCATTCTGCGAGACCGTACTAAGTCGCAATTTTTTAATATTATGTCGTGTGAAGAAAACGTAACGACGTAACAATAAGCGTGGGCGCCGGAATGCGTCACTGACAACGCAAAGTTCTCGTTTTCGATATCACCTTCAAGGATGTTATTGCACCTGAGTTCATAAGGTAATTCCCCGCACGGGGATACTTATAATTACTCTACTTCCTCATATTGCTGCTATGCTGATTTTAGATGTAAAAACAACCGCGAAATGACAAATATTATAAACTTTAAAACCATGTAGTCTAAAGTTAGCAAGAGTGCATAAATAAGAACTGGTTAATAGGATATCAAGTTTATCGTATTCCAGTTTACTTGGCTGCCTTACAAATTCCATAGGATACAGTCAAACGCTACAACTAGAAAAGTCATAGAACGTCCCAGATTGTATCGAAAGCGTATCAAATATGAATGCAGATACAGATTGAGCTAAGATTATTTTGTCTATGGCAAACAATTAATCTTTTTTATTATGTCCTGATAAAATAGCTAAAGCTAGCATCTATATAAATCCCTACTGATTTTGCTATAGATCTTAATTTTCCTTAATTTGAATTGGCTGTCTGCAAAATATACATAAATCTTTTAACTTTTTTTTTTCAAATATCAGCGCGGTATACAGCTACCTACTCTTAGGTAATGATTATTATTGCAACATATAAT
The DNA here is from genome assembly GCA_910594945.2 of Amphipyra berbera. Lineage (NCBI taxonomy): Eukaryota > Metazoa > Arthropoda > Insecta > Lepidoptera > Noctuidae > Amphipyra > Amphipyra berbera. The sequence goes on from OU343126.1 coordinate 20,962,233, forward strand.
TGCAGAACCACTGTTCGAGGGCCAACACTTCAACCCTGAAATAGCTCATCGCGTCACCGGCAGTATTAGCAGAGTACCAACGGAACAAAAGGCCAACAGTTTTGTAAAGGAATGCTCGATCATTAATTAAAATATGTGGCGTAGTATGTCACAGAGCTAACAGTGTAAATGACGACGGAATTGTATTGATATAACATGATTTGACGTGTGGTTACGTAAAATAGATAATCTAAATTGTTTAAGTTTCAGGAAGGCAGGTTTAAAGAAATTAGAACCGACAAGATTCGCTTATAAAGCTAATTTGCACTGAGAAGACGAAGAAGTGAACAAGAGCAGATAAATCCAGATAGCAGTAATTTACATAAAGGACTTGAAATGAACTTGTAAAGAGTTTACATAAGAATATATTTTGTCTACTTGGTCGTGCCTCGAAGAGCATGTTAAACCGTCGGTCCCGGATGTTATACGAATACCAGAGGCAGTCGTTACGGGTAGTAAGAAGCCCGAAAGTCTGACAACCGTAACCGGTCTAACCTTAGGATATCGGCATTGCCCAGTTACTGGGTTGCGGAGGTCTGATGGCAGCTCCGTGTAAAATACTGATATTCAGCCGCATTTGGTTAGACTGGAAGCTGACGAGGACGAGCTGGATGGAACGGTTGTGGCTAACAAAATAATGTGCTGCTAAGCTAATCTTAATGTAGTAACTAAATATTGATTTAAAACCAGCCGTATTCAATTCCCAGATTGCACATTACATTAGCTTTACAAAACATGGCATTTATCCAAATCGATTCAGCTGTTACAACTGTACTGACCAAGTACATAAACATGAATTAAACTGATAAAATAAATAATTGTTGAATGCATCTGATGCTTACTTCTGATCTGATGATGTGGAAGGTAATTTGTAATATCTAGTTCATTTGATTCGTTGAATTATTTGAAGAGGATAGGCAACTGGATAGATATTTAACACTAACGAATGCGTCTTATTACAAAACATGGTTTATCGGTAGTTTCAGATATCATTTCTTATTACAAATAGTGGTTCAACTTTTGGCACCTAATGGGACTACACCAATCTGTTATCCATGCGTTTGGTGATTCTGCTCATTATAATGGTTTATGAGGAGAGGTACATAAATAGTTGACTAATAGAGCCTGATATAATTATTGAATTGATTTGATTCCATTATAAATTAGTTTTCAAATCCAAATTTAAGCTTCATAATTGATAGAATGTAGAAAATCCTATTCTATGAAGTAAGAGCAGCGCTCCTGTCTTAGAGCTTTAGTTTATATAATAATTTTAGTGAGTGATATTCGTATTTAGGAGTATTATTTCCTAGCAATGTTTCCACCAAGTTAATGAGTTCTCTGAATTTCTATGTTTACATTATAATATTAATCCTAGGTGATTGCAGTGTATGTAAATATTGTATCGAAGAGTATGATTCATGGTTTGTTTACACCTGTATGTTACTGACATGATTCTACTGTTTTTGAGTCAGTGAAAATAGTTAAACATTTAACTTATATCGTAAATAAAGTTCTCGTTTGTTTGTATACATGTGTAGTCTGCCAACTCGCACCAGGCCAGCGTGGCGGATAAGGCCTATATTACAGGGTGTAAACGAAATCATTTAATTCCTTCAAACCTCGTTATGTACTGCTGACATAGATTAACAATGCACGGGATGCAATTGGATTTAATAAAAAAAATTACAAAAGGTAAACATGTGTTCTTAACGTGAGACATTTTAGCACCCCGAGCGAATTGCGCGGCTATTACTCGCCGCGCGGTCATTTAACTTGACTTGACAGACTGAAGTTAATCGTTTAACCATGTGATTTCGTTACCGGTTGAACTTAGATATAAGATCTGCACTATTTATAAGTGCCAAGGCAATTCATGGTCTACAGCAGATGTCCCCAAACTTTTTTATCTCGTAGACAACTTGCCATGTTTTTCGGTTTTGGGTAGACCCCCTGTTAGGCTAATATTGCATTTTTTCAAATTCATTGACTTCAAATGTGTTTATGACTGATTTCTAACTGTAGTGAGGTGAGGTGTAGAGTGAAAAAAAAAAAAAGTTTTATACATTTAGTAAACCTACGACAGCACCTACAATAGTACTCCAATAGATCCACTATCGTGGAACCCCATTTAGATCTCACGGACCCCCAATTATTTTTTTCACCCACGTGGACCCCTTTTAGGTCGCCGTCGTCCTCTGTGGGGTTTACATCACTGGTCTACAGGAATTAAAAGTCTTTCTATTTTTACTGAAAATATCGCAGTCGCCTAATTAGCACGGGTTTATCCGCGTCCCGTAAAGGAATAGTGGTGTGATAAGGTAATTATAGCCCACGCTCTATGGTTGACAGACGGTCATTGTTTGATTAGCAATGCTGTCGGATTAGACGTGGTCTACTCGCCGTAGCTGTCGTAAAAGTATATTAAAGAATTACGATTACGCCAAAATACTAGCAGGATCCTCCTATACGCTAAGTATACTGCAATTGACAATTAGATTGCGATAATTATGCGAACTTTGAGACGGTGATATCTTAATCCCCTTTCATCACTGTAACCAGCTGTTGGAAGTCTTGTGAAGTCTCTACGTCATCCTAATTTTTTTCAAATATTTCTTGTTTTAGACAACCCTAGCTAAATATGATTTATGTAGCAACCACGCTATACGTACGTAAAAACAAAATTTCCAGTGATTCATTACAACTAAAAATAGATGAATGGACTTCTAATACCGTTTTCCTTTATTCGCGCATAGCAACAATAACAACAGGTTATAACATTTTTAATGTGTTACGTTTGTATCGCCGCATTGTTTTACCGCAAGCTACGGGTCTTGCAGTCCTGGATTTGGGCACAAAACAGATAGGTACAGAAGTCAATCACATGTATGTACTTCACTTTTCATACCTACGCTCGCCGGTCGCTCTATCTATATATCTATCTCTCTCAAGCGCATGGCACTCGCGCTCGCACTCACTAGCACTCTAGTCCCAAACAGTCCGAGATATAGTGTCCGTGAGCAGTGTCTATGTGTGCGTCGCTCGAGCGCACTTGTATGTAGATTGACTTCTGTACCTATCTGTTTTGTGATTCGGGCCTCAATTCGAGCAGTATAATTGAATAAATGAATTTGAATTGTCTGTCACCGATAAAGGGTGATTTATTTTCCGCTCAACAAAATTTCTTTAGTAGATACGGACGCGGCTTGACCAGCTTAAACCAGTTAATCTGAAATCATCACCAGCTAACCTTTTCCCCAACTGAATTGGGACCAGCATCAAATTATAGATCAAATGTACTATTAAACGGAGCGACTGCCATTTGCACACCACTTCAACTCAAGGTATCTGTGGCACGGAGGGTCCTCAAGAAGTTTTTTAACTGATAATTTCTATATAATTTCCGTGCGTATCATGTCCTAGAATTATCTAGTTATCTAGTAGATACTGCTGTTATACTGCGTGGTATACAACTATAAAAAGGTCATCGACTTTATCCGTGTGAGTTTCTGAAAGACGAGTAGGGAATTGGATCAGGTTGATAGGCCACAGAATCACACCTTTCGAACCGCAGATCAGCTAGACATGGTTGATTCTTCCTACCCATTAACAAGGAGTGGCTAACAGTGGACTTTCTGCATGTTCCAGGGGACATCCATGCTCTCAGTTGAATGAGTTTATATGTTAGGCTAAAAGACCAAAAACGCACATTTAGCGAAAAGTTTGACCAGAACGCGTCGACGCCTTTTAAGATCAATGGGCGAACATGTATATTTCGAAGAGCCCGTTCACACAGCGGATACTTTTTCATAGGACCGTTATTAACAGATCCGTCGGTACGGGATGTTTTGTTCACATCTGTACCGAGGGATCAGTTAAACTAATGGAAGCTGTACCGCGCCTTACAGTAAAAATAACGGATCGTGTGTGAAGGCACCCATACTTCTCCATACAACTTCATGTATGGATCCGTGTTTTAAACTGTTCCAGCATCCAGTTAATGATGACAAAACGGAATGTGTAAAAATATCGTACCAGTATTTTTTTACTGGATTCAGAATGCTGTCGGTATGTGAACTCGCTCATATAATTACAGGCGCCATCACAAATATAAAAACGAATCCGCTAAAATAGGTCCTGCAGTTTGTGTGTGAACTAGCGGTTAGAGTTCGAGTTGTTTTTACAAGAGTCATGATATGGATTTTCCGTTGTGAATGATCTTATAAGACCACAACGTGTTCTGGTCAATTTTCTCTCTTAATGAGCAGTTTTGGTTTATGAGCTAGCTATAAGAGACAAGAAAACACTGGACTAAAAATAATATTGACAAACCGCATTTCATTAGTATTTATCTACTTCGAGGTGCATGACCTAATAAAACTCACACTACATCAACACTCGCGCAGAGAGATCGCCCCCAAATATACGCTGCCAACTTGTTCTGATATTAGTAGCTAAGTGTTCGTATTTTTTAAAATATAATAAATAGTATCTTTGCTCTTGTTCAGAAAGGTATACACCACCCATTGATATATTGGACCTTTCCCCTTGTACTTATGCCTGGTCTTTGCTGATTTCATTCAGGCTGGCTGGATAATCAGCAAACCTTTTTTACTTATATTCGAGCATATTTGTACGAGGGATCGGCTTCTAATCGTGCCAGATGCGAGTGAAGTTCTCAAAGACCTTCAATCACCTAGCAGACACCTTAGCCGTTTTCAAACTTTCTATCATGTGCAACTGTCAAGGATGTTTGTGTGACATCTGGGGCCGATTAGCACGTTAACAGTATATTTAGTGCAACTGCACAAGATTATCAAGTTCATTAGTTTAGTTCCTCGCGATAAACTTTGACTCAAGAATTAAGATTAACAATCACGTACAGTTAAATACTCTCAGTTCTCAGTAATAAGGTATTTACGATTTCTCATATTTCCTACACTTGTGTACTGCGTATTGAGACTTTCTTTTTTTTTCTATTGGATGTGTTGTTCACATCTGTCCTACCGACGCGGCGACGGATCAGTTAAACAAATGGCAGCTGCGTCGCATCTGGCAGACGGAATACGATGAAAATAACGGATCTAATATTTTTTACTGGATTCTGAATACTGTCATGTATGTGAACTCGCTCATACAACTACAGGCGCCATTACCAAAATAAAAACGGATCCGCTAAAACGGGTCCTGTAAACAGTTTCTGTGTGAACTAGCTGTAATAAGTATGATAGCTGTAATAAGGTACTTGTGGTCTACTGAGGAAACGGGTAACCAAAAAATTTCAACGGTGGTGCCGTGGTCAGACACAGTGCCAGTCTTTTATTTTTGACCAGTCAGATAAGCCTAAAGTTATTTAAATTCCCTGAATTACACAAAACGTTATTTGTTTCTAAATGACCTAGTAAGTTTATAACTATCATTAATTTACCAAAAAGAGAGGTTTATTACCTACTCAAAAGTTGGTTGAATCAAGCTGTTGATGATGAGGACATAAAAGTTGTTGTAATTCGCATTATTTAATTATGTCAACTTAGACAAATATTCAGTTGAAAGAGTTATATACGGTCATATTGATTGACCGGGAATGACACGAGGACAAAATATTTATAGAAAACATACTCGATATATGATTCATCGCTAAATGCCGCTAATGATGCCAGTTACGATTAATCGTAATCGTAACCGTTTCATCACTAACTACATATCGATAACTCAGTTCCAAAGTGTAACAAATTCGAAATTTAGTGAAATTGAGATAAGTGTGAGAAATTGTTCCCAAAACGATTACGGACTATTTCCAAAGAGTAATAAGTCCATAACTGAATATAGGTAGTTCATTTGTTACACCCAATATTTTTTCCTAAGTCTAGATTATTTTATTTTCATACAGTAACAACTCTATTTGTTTCCTGTCTCATGAAAACCTGTTTCTGAATTGTTACACTTTGGAACTGAGGTATCGATATAACGTAGCGATTGTACTGTTTGTTATTTACTTTGTTAGAAACACCATGTCCACTAGCGTAGGTACTTATAGTAGTCGTTGGCTTTAAGCCATAATTTCTCTATGTAACGTTACTAACCTGAGCGCCTTGCTGGCCGGCTGCTCGATGATCTCCACGTAGGGCTGGTCGCGGCGCGCCATGTTGTCGTCTATGCCGGCGCCTGCGCCCACGCCGAACGACGGGTCCGCCAGAGTGATCGCCTCAACTGTGTGATGGAAACGTTTATTATTACATTATCATCAATCATCATCATCGTCAAGTCAGTTTATCGTAATCCAATATAAACTTTTTATTCGTTTTTCTTGTCAGGCAGGGTTTGGCGCGCATTTACTAATATGTATGCACCTTCACTCAAGTGCTCATAGGTATAAAGCTCATCTTTACAGAAGCACAAAACAAATTAATATTAATGAGGACCTACATGTTATTGTATAGATATATATACAAGTCTTGTGTACAACACTTTACACAGTTTAACGTTTATTTTAAGACGGAGGCTAGTGATAAAACGATTATTACTTAGCGATTATCATTACGATTATTTTACGTAATAATCGTCGATTACGATTACGCTCAAAAACAATGCGCACCAAGAATAGACTCATATAATAATGTTTTAGCCGCAGGTAGTGTCCGAAACGTCAAAATATAAAGAAGTGTTCGAATACACGTACCATATCTTGTAACTGTGAAAAGTTACATAATTTACACAAAATATAACTAATGCTTACTTAATCGTAAAATGATCGCGATGATTAAGTTTAATCGCTAAATGCCGATAATCGTTGATTACGATTAATCGTGATCGTTTCATCGCTAATTGACACGTCATAATTGAATAGTTTTAGTAGGGCGAAAATCGCAAACAATACGTGTGTCCATTAAAATATAAATTAAAAATAAAACATAAACAACTCCGAAGGCCAGATATGAGACGGAACAATTCAGCATAATAATATTAATATTAACTGCAGAGACGTTGTAAACTAAAGAAACTAGTTTTTGGAAGAGCTTCGGAACGTGGACCACTTCAAGTGTCGACAAGGTCGACCGAACTAATAATATTGAATTTACGGGCTTGATACCATTGATTGGAATTTACGTGTTACATGCTACTGTTGCCAGGATGTCTTCTACTAAGGTCCATCACCCAATCACACCACGTATTCCAGCACATAATATATTTATCTTTACTGAATGAGTGGGTCGAGGAACTTCAAGTAAACCCCACTAAGAAGAAAATAGTCTGCATAGTTGTCGGCAATAAGATTGACAAGCATATCATTTTGGGACCTAGTGTATAATATCAGCAAGCACATTGGGTCAACCGCGCGACGACGCAACGAGTATTCCCAAGCAGGGTTGATGTCAGGCAAGCGGCCGGTCATAAAACAATAAGCCAAAACCTCTAACAACGGATTTACGAAATACATGTTCTGCCGACCCCACCTAGTGTGGGATAAGGGCAGGGAGATGATGATGAATGTATTTATTTTTACACTGTGGATTTAAACGGGTACGGTGCCTTACGTTTAAGATTAAAATAATTTGATAATGTAGTAATACGTACAAACATCACTAATATTCAGTTGTTCCTCATTATGGGGACCGCCTAGAGATATGGCGCTTTCTGCAAAAAAGAAAAGGATAAGAATGAATACCCAAGTGGAAAACAATAATCATTTACTCTAATTTATACAACTACAATTTACATTACATTATAGACAAAAACGATTTAGTTTATGAAAAAAAAACACATTAAAAGTAGTCTACGAAGATGAATAATAAATAATTGCCAGAAACCCAGTATCTTTCTACTATAGCACAATGGTCGTGATAAAAAAGTTAAATAAACAGAAAAATACATAAAACCTGAAAATTGTGGTCTCACCAAATTCGAAATTATACAAAATCAATCGGCATTTTGTAACAACCCATCAATAACCACGGTTAATACAGTGGTGAAAATAGTTAGGTAAATTATTTTTTTAGAAGAGAAAAGTATCTTTAATTGTCTACTTTTGTCACTGTTTCCATAATAATATAACATCACGCCGTATTCCTCATTTCCGTAACACCTTCATTTCGCCGTTATGTTTAAGTCCCATGTAATAGGGGGCGAGGCTATTGCCATGAAAAGTTTTCCACTAGTGTAAATCATTGCTTTCGGTGGGTAGGACCAGTGTTCATAACAAACACCTACCCACTGTCCTGCCAGATGTGTAATTTGAAATCATTAAAAATGCATTCAAAGTTCAATACAACGTTATGTAAAATTAATATATTTATATTAATTTCATTTTTTTCATTTTTTTCATTCAACAGTGTTTCACTTCTCTGAGTAGCTACCTCAATTGTTTAAAAAATAAGTAAGTACCAATTTTTTGTAGAGAGAAATTAAATTACAAGTATTAGGCTGCCTTTCCACCACAGATGTGCTACGCTGCTAAGCTGCGGATGTGTGTCAAACATCAATAGCATCGCTAGATTTTCATAGCTTAGCTTAGCTCTGGTGGAAAAGGGGTTCAACGAAGCTAAGGTATTTACATACTAGTTAAAGCGAGGGATGCGATGCGTACGGAGCAGAACTGAGTAGACGACGTATTAGTACGTATAGTTAGCACAAAGCGCATCTTCATAGCACATCTTACCCGCTGCGGTATACAACTTAGCTTTGGTGGAAATAGACACATAGTTTAGTAGCTTAGCTTTAACCCCGCTCATCGCTTAGCTACCTCGCACATCTCTAGTGGAAAGGCAGCCTTAAACTGTTCGAAATAAATAATGATCATGAATTCATGACATGATCTACAGTATTTGTGACCGCCCCAAAAGTAATAAATATGTATAAATGCAAAAGATGTGTAATGCAATAACATTAATTTTAAACACCGACACTGCTTTTATATTTTTAAATAATGTAAACAAACATACGATAATCTTTTTTTATCGAGTTTTATAAATAGATTTTTAATAATAATTGACATTAATCGTATCTCAGGACATAGTTCAAACAACAAGACATAGGTAGTTCAGGCAAATATTGTCATACCTACAGGTAAATTGTTGTTTGTGCAAAGATACCATAAGTACTTTATGTACCTACCTATGCAAGTTGCATTTCTTAGGATATTGTTGGAATAAATTTAGTTATAATATATCTACGTCATTTGTGTACAGTAAAATTAGTTAAAAAATTGTATTAAGCTCAATTCACAGCGAGATGACAGCGGCCGACAACTACAACAAAATAAGCACAAAAAAACATAAACAATATCAAAGAAGCAAAGCAAAACGTGCAAGAGCCCAACTACGTATAAAATATAATAATAATAATTGCGAGTACATTATTATAGCAATAATACGCAGAAAATATTTTATGATAGTCATTTATACGATTTATAATTGAGGTAAATCGCTACTGAACGCATACAAAATATAAAACGGTAATAAAAAATGCATTGGACGGATACATTTTTGATCGATATGGTAGTCGCAAACCATCCCAACATGATCATTTTTTTTACGTGGGGATTCCTTCAAACCTCGTGATGTACTGATGACATAGATTAACACTGCACGGGATACTTTAGGATTTTCAATAAAAAATAAATTACAAAATGTAAACATATGTTCTTAACGTGAGGCATTTTAGCGCCCCGAGACAAATGACGGCGCTGCGAGCGATAGCCGCGCAGTTTGCCCGATGCTAAAATGCCTCACGTTAATAACACATGTTTACTTCTTGTATTTTTTTTATTGAATCCAAAAGTATCCCTTGCAGTGTTTATCTATGTCAGCAGTATATCACCAGGTTTGAAGAAATTACATGATTTCGTTTACACCCTGTATATTATCCACCCTCGGGACAGCGAAGGGTTATGTCGGACTTTCACATACTAAAATCACTTATGGCCGGAGTCGCGGGATTCGTTAGCGCATTCACCGCAACCCACCGAACGTCATGCTAACCATTTGCGCGGGAATTGTCGGCAGCCAGTGTCGCCAGATGCGGTATTTTCCGCAACCCAACTATTGCATGTAACGGTATCCTAAGATAAGGCCAATATGCTAGGCTTACATAATACGAGTTTCACACAGGAAGTGCTTTTGTTATATTTTGCATGATATTAATGTAAATTATTAAAAAAGAACAGTTTACAAATGGCGCACAATAAATAATGATTTCCGCTGATACTGTCGTAGACTCAAAAATATAATGAAACAAATACATGATACCGAGGCACGTCTAATTTTAATGTAAAGACAAGAAGTCTGAAGAACTTTATACAGGATGTAAACGGAATTATACAATTCTTTCAAACCTCGTGATGTACTGCTGACAGATTAACCCTGAACGGGGTACATTTGGATTGAATAAAAAAAAATACAAGAAGGAAACATGTGTTCTTAACGTGAGGCACTTTAGCGCCCCGAGTTAAAAAACCGCGCGGCAAGCGATAGCCGCGCTATTAGCTCGGGGCGGTAAAATGCCTCACGTTAAGAACATTATTCTTGTACCTAATTTTTTTTTATTCAATTCAAATGTACTTTAATCTCTCAGCAGTACATCACGAGGTTTGAAGGAATAACAGGATTCCGTGTGCACCCTGTATAAAACAGATATTTCTAATGTACATGGGTAATAAAAGAAACAACAATAAACATATCACCCAACTGTTGGCATTACATTGTGTAGAACGACAAGTACATAACTGCGCTAATATAACATAGTTTCAGAAGTTCCACTCCACAGCGCAGTACCAAAAGCAAATTGAGCGAATAAAAATAAAAAGTGCCACTGAAAAGGATTGTCTCCTGGGTCTGCGTCCATCACACACATACCCTGAACAGCATGATAACTGTAGATGCCTCGTCATTATCTTAGAGATTAATACCGCTTAATTGACGTTGACATAATTACGTGATGATCTGAATAGAGCCTCGTTGGTCTAGTGGTGGCAAGCGCGACTGCTAATCGTGAGGATTCGATCCCCAGGTCGGGTAGTGTTATTGTGTTTTTCCGTGTGAAATTACTCAGTAGTAGTCCGGAGTTTGGATTTGTGCCCAGTTGATGGCGATAAGCTCGCCCCCTATTACATGGGACTTAAACGTAACGGCGAAATGAGGGTGTTACTCTGTACACCCCTGCCTAACCTTAGGGGAATACAGGCGTGATGTTTATGTTATGTTATTCTGAATAGAGAGAAACTGAAATTTGCTACTGCATATGGTCGAAGTTACTTTCGCGTTCTTTGCGTTTTCCTATTACGCTTCACTTTAGCGAAGTTTGTGAACGCTCGTTGGACTTCTGTAGCTTTTATTGTGGCGTTAGTTCAACATCATCAGCCCACGCGCCCGCGTCACGACCAGACGCAGTTTAGGCGACGCGTGCGCATATCTATCGCTAATATCATTAGTTATTAATATTTTTAGTAGCTACACTTCTAATTGGGTGAGGGGTTGGCGAATGATCTCTGCTTTGTTTAATTTACTAGCAGGATCCCCATGAGTGGATAAGCCTTAAGTTAGGAGAAGGAGTACATATGTCCATTTGTCTGCTAATTTAGTCAATTAATCGACTTCATTAGATTATGTTACCGTTATCCCCTCTTGACTATACTTGGTAGCGATGTGTTGGGGAACTCCATGTTCAGCACTCGACGAAAGATGGGTTCTGACTTTGCGACGATGCCGTACCTACTGCTTTAACTAGCAATGAAACGATTATTACTTATACAGGCTGTTGTGGGGGCTGACGCGACAAAATCTTTGGTTGACAAACGGAATCATTGTATGCGCGAGCGCCATATTATTACTATACTCTTTGGCGAGCGCCCTGCTCCAGTCCCTAACGAATAGCGGTAGTGTTAACATGTCTACAGATTAAGAATGAACAATATAACAATATAATATAAACGTGTCTGTTCCGAGTATATGAACAATAAATTACTGTGAGACTTCTCTGTCAGTGACTTTCAATTACCTTCCCTACACAAGGCATAAACATAGACATCGCACGCCAAGTATGGACTCAACATTGGTGACCCCGACGTGATGTGAACACGCAACCTTCATATAATTCCTTCAAACCTCGTGATGTACTGCTGACATAGATTCAACCCTGTACGAGATACATTCGGATTCAATAAAAACAAAATTACAAGAAGTAAATGTGTTCTTAACATGGGGTATTTTAACACCCCGAGTTAAATCACCGCGCGGCGAGCGATAGCTGCGCAATTCGCTCGGGGCGCTAAAATGCTTCATGTTAAGAACACATGTTTATTTCTTGTCATATTTTTTATTGAATCCAAATGTATCCCGTGTAGGGTTAATCTATGTCACTTGTACATCACGACTCACGAGGTTTGAAGGTATTACATGATTTCGTTTACACCCTGTATAGCGATTACGATTTTGATTATTGTTCGATTATTATCATTTTTTTCCGAGTTCACAGATAAGTATAACTTCTAGTTTACGATTTTATTTTGATAAGACTTGATGGCCCTCTGATACAAACAATAGAAGAATAATTTTGTAAAAACTTATTTAGAATTGAATATTTAAATAAGAAAAAATCTTGGTTATCGAAACCGCGTTTGAATTACCGTCACCGTCATCTGTAGACTAAACAGGTACATTAGTCCACCTTAACCTTTTCAAGGTCATGGCAAGACGGTTATTTCCCTCATTTACAACAATAACACACTATCAAATATTACATAATGCGTGTCTATAACAACGAACAAATTGTGATAGGTCATTAATTATCTCCGACTGATCACAATGTATGCAGGGAATTCTTACTAACGTCCATAATTACCATTGGTTTTACCACCATAACTTTAGTTTACCATGGGGTTATTTTAAGAATAATTTCGCGCACGTTAGTTTCCTTATGTTCCATTTTATAGTACCTATCACTACCATATCAGCGATACTCGACCTATTTCTACTGCGGGCCTCAATATTGATAATTTTTGTACTAGTTTTTACCCGACTGTGTGACGCAAAGGAGGGTAATGTGTTTATCAGCCTATGTATGTAAGTCTTGTCTGTATGTGTATTAAAAATCTAGACTGGCTCAAATCTTCCCAATAATGGGTCCCAACTGTTAAAGTCGCTATGTTCCGCATTAGAATTTATTATTTTGTTTTAATGTGTGTATCGATCATGAAACTAATTAAATGGTGTAGTTATTCAATATTACTTAACAGGATTCTAGACTAGGTACTGGACTTGCTTTTTTTCCAGTTTATTTTTTTAAAGTTAATTCACTTTTTCGCAGTCGGGTCTTTTGATTTTTTTAAATTTACTTTTTATATTTTAAAATATTTTTGTCATTACTTTAATAAATATTAAAAGTGGAAACCCCCGTCTACTTGTTTTTTATTGGAACGTTGTAAAATATTGTCCGACTGTATCGTTCCAACTTACTGCGTCGAGAGGAGCGTGACTCAATGCATCGCGTCTGCTTACAAATCGCTGGAGTTTAATTGTAGGGATTGGTATTGGTAAATTTCTTTCTTTCTTTCTTCTTTCTTTCTTCTATTGCAATTTACCTACATCTTAATCTGCAAGACATCTTGGACAGATTTTGAGAGACTGCAGATTTAATGAGAATATGTGGTGAGCAGAATTCGGAATAAATTCCAAACAAAGTAACACAGCGTTATCTAAAACACATAGGTGCTACAATTATTTTAATCATTATGACGACACAGAAGGAAAACCCAAACAAATCGGAACTTCTGGAGTTTTGAGATATGAAAAGGAAATTGTTAAAGATCGACAGAAAAACATTATATATTGCAGTATAATGCGCAGGATAAAAGCAAAAAGTAATATATTAATACCTACAGTTCAACACGTGGCTTGATTCTTCGAATCAAATGTAAAGAGCCACTGGTAGTTATCACGCTACATTCTAGTTAACAATAAATGCAGCCTCATATAGGTAAGCAAATCAGGAACATTGTTTTATGTATAAATACATAAGGTTGATTGCGTTGATGGTCCAGTGGTCGCGAGCGCGACTGCTGATCGTGAGGTCCGGGGTTCGCTCCCCAGAACGGGCAAAATGTTAGGAATTTCTCAGTAGCAGCCCGGTATCTGGATTTGTGCCCGGTTATGCAATAGGCTCGCCCCCTATTACATGGGACTTAAACATAACTGGCGAAACGAGAGTGCACTAAAAACACCTCTGCCGAACCCTTCGGGGAATACAAAGCGTGATGTTATGTTACGTAAGGTTAATAAGGCACTTAACCCTGGTAAAGTGGCATCTGTCACCTAGCACAGACTACCAACATCGTATTAAAATATTTGAGCCGATTGGAGAACATTTCAAGTATCAAAACATACAAAACGATGATTCACACAGACTGATTAAACGTCTCTGCTCGCAGATAGGGAAGATACGAAATTGTGAAAACCAACAATTTCAGCAAATCATTGCGAATTGTGTGTCATTTACTATCTACATTGTCTTTATATCAGTAATTTTGATACGATACTGCAAAAAGGAGTAATGGAGGATTACTATTAATCGTAATCAACGATTATTTATTAAGGAGTTATATTTTTATCTCAATTATTAATTTAACTATCTTCATAAATACACCTAAAAAAAATTCTTACGTATATCCGAACACAAATTTTTATTGTAACGTTTCGGGGACTATCCGCGGTTTTACTAAAAGACTGTCAATTGCTTTAAGGTAATTACGAACATGGAAATATTACGAAAATTACGAAGTACTGGTACACCAGGCAATATTTTTTTCTCTGGAAACATTACATTACATTGCATTACACATCTAGCATTATTACGTTGCCAGAGCAAAAGATATTGCCCGGTTTGGTAGAAATTCGTAATTTTCGGAATATTCCCATGTCCGTAATAACCCTAAAGCACGATATTTTCATAATTAATACGTTTGCCAAACGGAGCATACTGCAGCATACTGTTATTGGTAGATATGAGGAAGCTGACGGTAATATCAGTCACTATACAACGTGTTACATAATTCCCCATGAAAAAGAAAATATTTATTAACCCGAAAAAAAGCGCCAGCCCAGATAAATTAGAAAAAAATAGGTAAGAATGTAAATAACTTTCTGGGTAGTCTACTCTTTAGTTTTATGTTTTCGAGGTTGCGTTTCAATGATGATTATTTTATTTTTTATCCAAATACTGTTTTTTTGGGGTCATACTACGGTTTTCAAATACTGCCAATAGACTCTTTACAAGGGACCTTTTAACCCCCTTTCGGCTTTAGGGGTATTTTCGTAACACGTTGTATATACAGTAGAATCTCACTAATCCGGCACTTCAATAGACCGATACGTCCAATAATCCGGCACCCTCTGCCCGCGCCTCCCTCGCCCCTCTACGCGTATGCTATTTTATTTATTATGTTTTTTTCTCTATAATCCAGTAATCCCAACATTCCAATAACCCGGCACCCTCTGGTTTTTAATAGTGCCGGATTAGTGAGATTGTACTGTAATATTATCAGTCTAAAATTTTGCTTAAAACTTGGCACGTCTGTGACCAACCTACAGGATATGTGTATTTTCCTCATATGAGTACGTAACGAGGATAGGTAATGGTAATTTGTAATAAGTCTGCCGTCGTAATACAAAAGGGCACAACTGACATTTTTTTCAAAATTTAGTTAAATACATATTTGGAATCAGCTTTAAGCTGATTCCAAATATGTATTTAACTAAATTTTGAAAAAAATGTCAGTTGTGCCCCTTTTTCTTACGACGGCAGAAGTACAGTTCATGTACTGCTGAATTTATCTCGTTTCGATAGTGGATGCGGGGATCGGCAATACTCGGCAGTCTCTTTACTTACGTTAAACAAGAAACTTGCCATAAAAGGCTGAATGACTACTTGACACTCGGAATTGTGTGAAGTACTTGTGTCAATGCCATAATGTGTAGGCAGCGGGGCAGACGATACAAAAATACTCAAACGATAATGTTATCCGTATACTAAAATAACTTTTACGGTATATATCGCGCTTCATTTGTTTTAACATAAAAAATTTCCTGACATTATCATATTTCCCATGAAAGTAGGCAGAAGGGTGAATCTTCGAATTCTTTTAACATTATTTTAACAAATCATTCTTCTCCCGGGTTGTTAACGTTATAGTATTGTCAGATTATTTTTATTCTCGTCTTATTGCTTGACGGCAGCGGTATAGTTTGAGTTTTCATTATCATAATTATGATATTAAACATCTGCATTCTTAACTTTGGGATGATGCTAATGACGTTCTCAATTTTTGTTAATATTTTTCGAAGAATGCCCCAGAAAGTTTCTGTGCACGTGGTGTTATGTAGTTTCTGGCAGAAACTACATAACGCCACGTGCACGACTCTTGAATTGTTTCATACTCGCGCGCCGTTAGTCATCGCATAATGAATGTAGGTACACGTAAAATAATTATGTAACCTTTTTAATAATAATGTCATCAAAACCAGTATAAATATCGGAACCAGATAGATACGAAAAAACATTTAAACAATACAGTGATAATGAAATCAGTCTCGATACACTTTCGTGTCTGTTATCAGCAGAGATCGGATAATCGGATGCATATTTACCTAAAGTTAATTTTTCGCTACAAAAGTATGGAAACGGCTTCTGAAAATAATTTATTAGAAAAAAAACCGGTATCACGGGATTACATAACTAATCAATGTATATACTCGTAATTGCTTAAAAGTTAATTTTTAACCCCCGATTCAAATATATGTGTATGTAGGGTGTAAGAAAGTGAGGGGTGCATGTCTGTATTAGTTTAAAAAAAGGTACAACTTTAGGTGTAAATAAATAAATATGGATCCAATTCTAGGTAAATATGATTACATTCTACAGAACACTAAGTTTGACGATCCTGGAATTGCGGGATTTTTTCGATACAAAAGTGCATACCATATTAGCCAACACCTGAACTTTAGGCAAATATGCATCCGATTATCCGATCTCTGGTTATCAAGCGACAATTAAATAAAAGATTAGCAGTGATGGTCTAGTGGTGCGACCGTCAGACTGCCAAGTCATAGGTCTCGACTTTGAACCCAAGGCTCGCACCTCTGACATTTCAGATTCATGTGCGTATTGTATAATTATTACTTGCCTAAAAACGATGAAGAAAAAAAATTGATGGATATATTGACGGTATGCCTGAGAGATATTTCTCGACGGCATGTGAAGTCAAGTCAGAGGTCCATGGGCGGCATAAACTCTGACACCAGGTTAGTTACTAACCACACGAAAAGAAGAAGAAGATAAAAGATTTAAGGTATCAGTGTAACTGGACGAAATCCGAGAAAATGGTCCTAATTAGTTCCTTACAGTACAAGTAGTCGAAGCAACAGTGATGACGCGGAACAAAAATGCCAGGAGAGAATCGATGGAACAAATCTAGAACTAATTCCCTGAACTGCCTCGTTCGTCAAGTGGTGGCAAGCGCGACTGCTGATCGTGAGGTCCTGAGTTCGATCCCCAGGTCGATCAAACTGTTGTTGGGTTTTTTTGTGTGGAATTCCTCAGTAGCAGCCCGACGTTTGGATTTGTGCCCGGTTGATGGCAATAGGCACGCCCCCAATTACATGTGACTTAAAACGTAACGGCGATCTGAGGGTGTTACTATACACCTCTGCCTAACCCTTCGGGGAATCACATGTAATAGGGAGCGAGCCTATTGCCATCAATCGGGCACAAATCCAAACTCCGGGCTGCTACTGAGGAATTCCACATGGAAAACACCAATAACACTTTGCCGACCTGGGGATCGAACCCCGGACCTAACGATCAGCAGTCGCGCTTGCCACCACTAGACCAACGAGACAGTATAGTGTTTAATTTATTATTGAAATCTGCACAATCTCGCCATTTTACGTTCTATTCAATTTCTTTGTAAGTAAGAGACAATAATCTGTCCCAATTGACCTTTAAACCTTTATTATCGTTGTACACAATGCAGACGTAAGTCTTATTGATATGATAGCTTCATTTGTAAACAAGAAAGTAAAAAGCGTAACAGATTTTTTTTGATCCTTCAATAAACAGGGTGTAGTTGAAAACATGTAATTCCGTCAAACCTCGTGATGTAGTGCTGACATAGATTAACCTGCAAGGAATAATTATGGATTCAATAAAAAAAAATACAAGAACTAAACACGTGTTCTTTGAGGCATTTTAATAAATTGCGCGGCTAACGCTCACCGCGCGGTCATTTAACTCGGGGCGCTAAAATGCCTCACTTTAAGAACACGATGTTTACTTCTTGTTTTTTTTGTATTGAATCCTAAAGTTTCCCGTGTTAGTCTATGTCAGCAGTACATCACGAGGTTTGAAGGAATTACACGATTTCATTTACACCCTGTTTTATCTGTAAATTTTTCCCTATTAACTAATTTAAAACAGTTTAAACTTTTTGACTAAAGAAAAAAAAGTTTGTATTATTAATCCCGCTGAATTAATATCTCATTACTAAAATTCCACTGCCACCTATTACACGTTGGGTAAGATAATGTACCTACCCTCAAGACACTACGATTTGCAAGAGTGGCTAAGTGACTAATCGAGACCTAGATTTTCAATCTTTACATAGTATAAAACAAAGTCGCTCCCGCTGTCTGTACGCTTAGATCTTTTAAACTACGCAACGGATTTTAATGCAGTTTTCAGCAATAGATAGAGTGATTCAAGAGGAAGGTTTATATGCCCAACATTAGTATCTACATTGCACCCGTGCGAAGCCGGGGCGGGTCGCTAGTTACTGATAAATTAGTGTGGTAATTAAAAAATATTAAATCGACGAATGAAAACGGGTTTAACAACAACAAAAAAATTCACTAGTTATAGATTAAAATGAAATCTAGTCAGTGACGCAACACAATTTTTATTTAACACTGAGTGAAGAGAAATAAAATGCCTACCTACGGGCATGACGTCAACAACTAGAGAACTAAAAGAAACCCGTCTGAATTTACGTCATAGATCCCGCAATGACGTCAAAGGCGCTGTCTAAGATCCTGGGCCTTGTTACCCGAAGATTATATTGATCGGAATATATTCAACCACGTTGAAGCTTTACGTATACCTAAAGCGATAAGTTTATCAGAAATATTTAAGAAAGTCAGTTGTTTTGAAAAATCTCGGTTTATAATCAAATATTATCTTACATGCTTTTGAAAATGCCATCGTCATCATTATCAGCCTGTGTTCAATGCTATATGGACCTCACACGTACTTCGCTAACATCATGTTAACAAGATGAAATATGACATAATATTACAGGTTGTTGCTTACTAATGAATTATGAAACGAGGTGGTTTTTGCGTATTTCAGACTGATTCTTCTAACAAAACCTTGGAATAGGCCGGAAAAAGGCAGAGAAAATGGTCCTTTATGTCACAAAACTTAGGTACAGAAGTCAATCACATGTATGTACTTCACTTTTCATACCTACGCTCAGCGGTCGCTCTATCTATATATCTATTTCTCTCAAGCGCATGGCACTCGCGCTCGCACTCACTCGCACTCTAGTCCCAAACGGTCCGAGATATCGTGTCCATGAGCAGTGTCTATGTGTGCGTTGCTCGAGCGCACTTGTATGTAGATTGACTTCTGTACCTATCTATTTTGTGTTTAGGGTCAGTTTCTACCAAATGGAAAAATTCCTCGCGCACTTTTTTGATGTCGCTGAATAAAGAACTGTATCAGTCAATACTGAAAGGCAATCCTTTGAGTATAAAATCCGACGCAAACATCAAGCGTTTCCTCACGCATGCCCGAGTATACCCGAGCGTCGGATTTTATACTAAAAGGCAATACATTATATTGTGAATTGCATATTATGTAGAATATTTATTACTACTAATGTTGGAACGCCGACGTCTCCCCTCTCGGAGGTGGGCGCTAATGGCTGCAACACAGTTTTTAACTAAAGTAGCTGTTAACGAACGCTAAGATTTGTAATCCAGTTTTTTGTTCCAATAAAAATATTTGAATTTGAATACTGATACAGTTCTTTATTCAGTGACATCAAAACAGTGCGCAAGGATTTTCCGTTTGGTGGAAACTAACCCTTACACACAAAAAACAGACGCACGGAAACCGTTAACTAATACCTACACCTTTTATCATAACAAGTAGGTAGGTAAGTACATAAACTTCTACCACTCGGACCACACAGCAGTAAATATGTGTGAAAAGAACACGATTATAATCAAACTGTCAAAGTAATAAGTTATAAATAATTACCCGAACACGTGACGCTAGAAGCCATTATACTTAGTAACACAGAAATTAATGAAAATGTAAACAATTATTTACTTCACTGCGTAGGGCTAAGCTACTGATTACAATGCTTTATCGTTTTATAGTTAATTACTTCCTCAATGGACATCGTTTTGAGATTATACAAGTGGCGATAGCATAATCAGCCTTGTCCCGTCCCACTGCTGAACACGGGTCGCTTCTCAGAATGAGAAAGATTTAGACCTTTATTTAAATTCAATCTACGTTATTTAGGTCTAGGGTGAGAGTTTTGTGGCTCTTCTTCAAATACAGATCAATCTACAGCGTTTTACCGTTCAACTATCGATTTGCCGATCGATTAACACACAATCCAAAAAATTCTACACATAAAATTAAATAACATTATTAATCTACAATTTGATAACAAAATTAAAATAATTGCAGTCTCATCGTTGATAAAATTGCACAATATTGTGACAACCGACAGGATACCAGCTCAAAGCCTATCTATAGGTACTAAAACTAAAGTCTGCCGGACGACTTACATAGATCGATAAACAGCTTACTGCAATTCTGGTCTTTTTTATAAATTCTCAAATTCGCGCAGATGGAAAAAGTAAAACATATGAAGAAGAATAAAACAGTGAACTACCATCAGCCTTGATTGGGGCTTTTCACCCAGGTAATAGAATAACCAGGTGCAGCTGGATACTTGGAGACAGCATCCAATATTAAACCAGTTGTTAAATGACAGTGCTCAAAAGCCGGTACAATAAATAGTCAATAAAAAAAAACTATAGAACTTATCATTCTGCTACGAGCAGACTTATTATTCGAGATCTGACAAAACCGGTTGCTAACAAGTCTGCATCTTGAAATTAAAATAAATACAAGTTATTAATAAGAAAATGTAAAGGTTTATTATTTTATATATTTATAACTCTGAATGTCAATCAATTTAACTATATCTGCGCTAATCTAAAGAAAATCATGGAAGGTATAGCTGCTTTTCATCAGGTGTAACAGCCATGAAAGTTGACTACAAGAGAGAAAAGAGAAGAACTAGACATCCTATGGCTATATAGCTCAAGATCAAAAGTATGTTTATTTCCCAGTAATTAAATTGCGGATGTCGGATAGCAGACAATCGCATCTGATCTGGTAAGATAGGAAACTGCCTGAAAGTTGGGAAATGGCTAGCGAGAATATAGTTGGTAATTGGTTGACAACTTGGTATTAAATGATAGCGTAATTTTGACCCTCGTTTCAATGGTGATTTTAAGGTTGAGTTCACTTTTCCATCAAGAAAATTTAACGACGATTAAGATATTATGTCTCGATGTACGTGAAATCGTTACGGTATTGAAAAAGAAAACATTGTCGTCGTATCGTCTTTGACAAAATGTGACGTAAAGTTGAATTCCTGTCGCCCGGGTTATCATCAGTTCAGATCTCTACTAGAACTAGCTTATCACTAACCACTATGCGAAAGATATTGTTGCTAAAAGCTATGTCAAAACCAATTAACGACACACGTCAGTATCTTAGAGCGTTAATTTAATCGGTATACTAAAAATGTCATCGATTTAAGCGATCGATATTAACGTAAGGGCCAAAAAGTAGGATAATGTTATAGGATTTGAAGAAGCAGATACTTTATCCATTACAGGATAAGCTATTTTGCGATATACACTTCAACGCCCAGAGGATTGTTGATGCGTTGCCAATCTTAGAGACGAAGTTGGAAAATTATATGTAGCTATAATTTCACCGACATCCATACCCTTTAAACCAGAACAAAGCAATGTTGCTTGGTGGCAGAAAATATATGGTGGTTAACAACTTTTTGGTGCGTAGTACTCTCAACCGGCGTGCGTGTATGACAAGATGTATGAATGTGGATGAAGCGAAAGGGGTATGTAAGAGTCCGTAGCATGTGGCGTTTTATAGTTTCTGCCTACCCCTATGGGAAAAAGGCGTGAGTTTATGTATGTATGTAACAACTTTTTAAAGGTAACCTAGGAAAGGCAAAATATAATTGTTGCTGTACTAATATTTTATTCAATAATGAATCGCACGCCTAAATAAAGCGACAGTCTACAATTTTGGATAATGTGACTATTCGAAAGCTCGAGTATGATAGACTGAACATAGATAGTGTATGAGGCACTAGGTATATTTGACAACGAAAAAAGGAAGCTAAAATTAATATTTGTTTGTGAAAAAGGAAGTCCACGGACTATGACCAAGAGTGGGCACTGGATAGCGGAAACAGGAAACCGTGAATCACCTAGAATTTGGAGTTAATCATATTTCGTAACGCAAAACAGTGCAATAGATCTGACATTAGTTTACACGAAGCAAGGGGGTAAATAATGGTTTCGAATGAGCCGACCTAAGATTATAAAGGTTAAGCCGTATATTCACTAGTAAACAGTTGTTAAGTAATAGACACTGTTTTAAAGACACGAATCTACGTGTGTTTGAAACGTCGATATACGTTGCTGTATGTTTTAAGGTCCAGCTACATGCTCAATCTTATTTGCATATGGAAGCACGTTAAGACGGTAAAACGGTTTACCACGCAGTACCATTAATACCGTCAATACAGTTTGCATAAACTTTTGCACAAGCAGTTTGCGAAGGCAAGTCATTGCATGTAGCCGGACCTTAATGCAATAAGGTAATCCACAACTGTATCTAGATTAAGGATATGATATAGTCTTCACTCAGAATGGGATAGAGAGAAGCGTATTGGGAGTAAGAAGAAGGGATAAAATACAATTAAAAAAGATCAAAGGAAAGACTAAGTTCGGAAAAGTTCAATCAGTATGCAGAAAATTAAAATGGAGCTGGACAGGACATATACTGAGAGAAAAGAAAGAGAAATGGACCAGAATAATAACGGAATGGTACCCTAGAGAAAGCAGAAGAAGTAGAGGAAGACAGCCAAAGCGATGGGAAGTTGATTTGAAGCAAGTAGCTGGGCCAGAATGGTTACATACAGCAAAGGACAGAAACAAATGGAAAACCTTAGAGGAGGCCTTTGTCGAAAGACAAGCTGTTAAGAGGAGAGATAGGCCGAATGCCGAGAATATGTTTTAGTTTAAGTTAATTTATAGTTTTCTTACCTCTATTGTTATCATTTAAAAATTATGTTTAGTTAAATAAGTAAAAAATCTAACAGCAATAAAGGCTTATTTTATTTTATTTTTATAGTCTCAACGTGGTTGCTTCTTGAAAAGATTGGACAGCAAATCATAGAAGCGAAATTAGTGATAAATAGATGTTAGATTAGTATTGGAGAGGTCTGGGTTCGACTTTGAACCACTGGAGAACGAAGACCTTCACAACTCCTCGATCATGTGATAAATGCAAACTTAACTTGGCGCGAGCACTACCGTTCCCCCAATAAGAGAATTTTACTTGTTGGAGAAATGCAGTTTGAAAATGGATGGAGGAATTATTAATGAAAAAGTGGGCACAGGTATTTCAAAATTCTAACAGCAATATACCTATTAAACCAGTCCTAGAAGTTTGTTGGCAATAAAAGATAGTTGTGTTGTATAAACAAGTGCTTACACTAGAAAATAGCCCTTATTACGATGCGCGGTGGATACCTTACTGTACTCTTACTGCATACAAATGACCCCATATTAGTTATGTTTACAATTCTGAATTTATAAGCGTGCGTACTGCAGTTATTTAAACTTATCCATCCTACACACAGGCCACTTATATCTTTAAAAAAAAATTGCAGACTGCCTTGTTGGGCTGGTGGCCGCAACCGCGACTGTTGAGCATGGGGTCCTTGGTTCGATCCCCAGGTCGGACAAAGTGCTATTGAATTTTTCCATTAGGAATATCTCAGTAGCAGCTCACAGTCTAGATTTGTGCCCGGTTAATGGCAATAGGCTCGCCCCCTATTACATGGGACTTAAACATAACTGGGGAAATGAGGGTGTACTAAAACACCTCTGCCTTACCCTTCGGGGAATACATGGCGTGATGTTATGTTATGAAAGACAATCATGTGAAGTTCGGATCAGTAACGTGGTGGACTAAGGCCTAAACCCTTCTCATTCTGAGAAGAGGCCCGTGCTCAATAGGGGGACAGTAATGGGCCGATTATGTCCACAGCCTCAGACGAGCGCACGTGATGTTAGTTCATATCGATACCTCAGTTCCAGTGTTGAAACAGATTCTTTTAAGATAATTTGAAAATTAAATGACTAGTGAGTTACCCGTGTATTTTTTAAATACTATTTAATTTATCTGAAATGTAATATTATTAAGAATGGCATTTCAGATTAATTAAATAATATTTAAAAAATACAGTGGTCAAAGTACTTATTAGTTTACAAATTATTTTCAAGAACCTGTTTCTGAATTATTACACTTTGGAATTTGGAACTGAGGTATCAATATAAGAAGAGAGGTTGATGTCCAGCTGTGAATTGCGAATTCAGAGTAGATAGACAGCTGTGAAGGCCTCAAGGTGGACCCCAGTCCATAGAAGTCTCAACGAGCAAAGATTGATCACGTCATGTAGAAGAATAAAAAATATGACTCAGTTATAGGTAATAAAGTAAATATCTAGGTAAAAACAAGGTACTAAGTCAATATGAACTGCCAAACAAAATTCGATAAATAATTCATATTTAACATGCCACAGTTACAGGTAGCTTAGGGTGTATTTTTAGCATGCCACAGTTAAGTTAATAACCTTAGGGTTTGAAATAAAATATAGGGTTGATCCCTCTGCATAATTTAAAATGCACTTGATAATATTTAAAGATTGCATGCTATACATATCATGGTTGCATGTTTAGGGTATCTAATATTAAAAACAATTGGATGTTTTGTACTGTTTTTATTCCCAAATGGTTTATTTTGGTTTTTAACTCCAGAAGGAAAAGTTTTGGATGTTTCAGACTTTGTGTGTCTATTTTTTTTCTGCCACTACCTTCCGTTAGAAAGTAGTTAGTTCTATACTCAATACGGTAATGTTCTAGTATTAAAAGATCATTGACAATCATTTCCATAAATAAAAGATTAGCGTTATGTAAAATAAGTACCTACCTACATGCTAAGCACCAAAGTAATTAATTATTTAAAACATTTGTCACAAGGTAACAATGCAAGTGATTTACTATTATTTAT
Organism: Amphipyra berbera; assembly: GCA_910594945.2. Classification (NCBI taxonomy): domain Eukaryota; kingdom Metazoa; phylum Arthropoda; class Insecta; order Lepidoptera; family Noctuidae; genus Amphipyra; species Amphipyra berbera. The sequence goes on from OU343126.1 coordinate 20,987,736, forward strand.
TTGTTCTTATCGACCATTATGCCACATGCATTATATCTATGACAGTCGTTACGGGAGGTTAGAAGCCCGAAAGTCGGACAACCGGTCTAACCTCTGGATATCGACATTGCCCTTTAACTGGGTTGCGGAGGTCTGATGGCAGCCGCTCCGTGTAAAATATTGGTATTCAGCCGCCTCTGGTTAGACTGGAAGCTGACCCCCCAACACAGTTGGGAAAAGGCTAAATAACTTTTAAAGTAATAATTTTTTTTATGCATTATATTGTGGTATAAGCGGACGGACCAGTAATGGGGGTACCAAACTACTAACGTGATTGACCAATGTAGTGACTGGTGACTATGGACAATTCCTGTGTCCTCGTATCCTTGGGAGAGGTCATATACAGCACAGCAGTGGACTTTTATAGGCTTTTGCCTGACCATGATGGTGATGAATAATTACGTGATATAAATACGATTTGATGACGATGAATGACGATGTTTAAAATAGTTTAAAATTAAATAAACACGTACCTACCTAAGAATTGAATGATTTTTTTAATAATTCCTTCGAAATCAGACATCTTGATTCAACTTCGAAAACACAAGATTTTTACCCACTAATCTCCCCAACGCACTGCCACTCAGTGCTCGCAGGAATGCTGCTACCCACTAACTGCCATCACTGTCACTAAATAGATCAGATCGGCATGTCCACTCTAGGGTTCCCAACTATAATGTTGAAAACAGTATTATACTGTTTTTCACTACATTATACTTTTTACTGTTAAACAAAAATAAAGTATTCAAAATACTGTTTTCAGCATCAAAATGTCTAAAACTAAGTGTCTTATTTGAAACTTTTAAAAATTACACTAAATTGATAAGTTGTGCGAGAGGCACTAAAAATATGTATTTTAAACATTAAAAAAAATACTGTTCATTTTTCTAAAATACTGTTTATTTTCCTTCTCAGACCTAAATATACTTTATTTCTTAAAAAAAAACGTTGGCAACCCTAGCCCACTCCCTGCAGCGGGAGATAACAGTTCACCCACACATACACGCCTATCAAAACAAAAACAGGGAAAAACCCAAATTTACAGTAAGTAAGTGATTTATGTGCGAGTTTTTATACCGCGGTGATAGGTCTAGGTCTTTGTACGTGCCGGCCGCGATCGGAGATGAGTGTTTGCGCACGCGATCAAGCAAAGTTGAAAGTTTATCCGATGATTACTATCTTTACACTCTCCTCTCTTTACTTTTGTTTTGTTGTTTACTGAAACTATAATCTTACTTCTGTTTATATACGAACTTAAGTATTTATTTTTATTAAGTAACATAAACAGGATGTAGGTAGGTACCTAATCACGACTTTCTATTTGTTATTATTTTATTGATAGCATGTTTGTCATTATATTTTTACTAGCTGCCCGGACAAACTTCGTTCTGTCAAAAGTTATTGGCCTGTAGTGGGAAAAAAAGTGTTGTTTTTACTATTTTCCACGCATTTTTTATGTTTTTTCTCTCCATAAGAACCTTCTTTGTGCCTTAAGAATTATTTTTTTTTTAAATAGCCGAATTGGTCGAGCCTTTCTCAAGTTTTGCGCTTAGCAACACATTTGGCGATTAATTTTTATTTATACAGGGTGGCCAAAAAGTCGTGGATCAAACGCAACTAGGGGTCAGATGGGGTCATCAGCTGTAAAAAAATATTCTACGGGAGGTCCTTAAGGTCAACCCCTACAGAGTTATAATTTATTTTGTGTTTTTATGAGAAAATTGACTTTTTTTACTAATTCTTATTGAAATTCGAAGAAATCTACATTCTGTATCTTTTTTATAATTTTCACTAGATTGGTACCGATGAGTCCTTGCGTTAGACATGCTACTTATGGTTGTTTTATGGGTGTGTCGAATATAATATTAAGTTTCACGGAATTTTTTTTCTTAAATCATAACATTTTATTTATTTCGAACCCCACTGTGAAAAAAAAATACTCTACCGAAAAGTGACCCTGTATTACAAGTTTTGGCGCATTTAATAGGGATTCTGAAAAGGTATTACACATGGCCATGAGTGGCTCTAATATCTTTATAGGACGAAAAAATAAAACAGCGATTGTGAAATAATTGTTTTAATAAAACAAAACATTTTACAATAAATGCTCAAAATTCCTGCCTCTGACCATAATACATAATCTGCACCGTCTAATAAAATTCCTACGTAACCTACGGAATGCACCTCTGTTGTTAATAACTTGTACCCTAGCAAATTCGAGCTTTTGTCGTAGTTCTTGTTCACTATTGTTCTCTCCTTGATAAACTATTTCTTTAAAATAGCCCCAAAGAAAAAAATCTAATGGATTTAAATCGGGCGACCGGGGTGGCCACGCAATAGGTCCGCCTCGACCAATCCACCGGTTGGGGAAGCGCTCGTTCAAATGATTTCTAACTGCTCGAGCGTAGTGAGGCGGAGCGCCGTCGTGTTGCAGCCACATTTCTGCTATTCTTGCTTCTGGAACCTCAGCTTCGTTAAGAATTTGGTTTAAAGAATTTTGTAAAAAAATTAAATACAGAGCACCATTCAGCCTTGCTGGCATTTCATGCAGCACCAACTGCTGGCCAATTATACTAGCCCACATGTTTATACCAAACAGATGCTGGAACCGATCATTTCTTATGATATGGGGGTTCACTCTGGAGTAAAAATGTAGGTTGTGGATATTGAATACTCCCATTCTTCCAAAATTTGACTCATCCGTCCATAATACCTTGTTGAAGAACTGCGGATCCTCTCTGTGGTATCTTAGCATCTCTCTCACTCCAGGTTCATAGTCACCGGGCAGCAAAGCTTGCACCCTTTGCACGTGGTAGGCGTGATATTTGTTTCTTTTAATGATATGTTGCACCGTCGATCTTGGAATCCCGAGATTACGGGATATTTGGCGTTGACTTATACCAGGATCCAATCTTAATTCTCTCAGCACTTCATCTTCATTTTCAAATCGCACCACTGGTCTGCCTGCTCTCGGAGCATGCTGACCGGGTAAGACTCCCTCCATGTACGAATTATGTACGCGCATAAAGACCCTGTAGTCCGGAAAACGATCACGGTTAGGGTAGCGTTGACGATATTCCCTGGCAGCAGCCCGGGCATTGCCGTCGCAAAAGCCATACAGGTAATGCATTTCTGCATATTCCCGTTGGGTGTATTCTCTCCTCGCAGCAGCCATCTGTCCACTTTTGTAGCCAATCCGTCCCGATTCCGAATCTAGTCAGATTCACACAGCACTGGTCACAGGTAGGCAATCTATCACAAGTCCGAAAAACAAAGCGTAGGTCAAAGGAAAGAAACTGATCACAAGTCGTCGTAAAACCGAGAAAAAGAACACGTGCGTAATCACAGGCAGGAAGCGAGTCACCAAAGAACACTAAACATTATAAAAAAAGATGCTCACGCGCATCCCCCGGCCACCGCCCCGGCCGGCATGGCCTGTTGTTTCCTAGAAAAGATATCGCTACCTGAACTGACGGGCGAACTGGCCTTTTATTGACAAAGGATGAAATGGTTAGTGTAAAAGAAAGGCAGAGAGTCTTTGTCATTAATTGTATTAGTTCGAGTTTATTTTTAAATAGGCCTAACCGAATTTTATGGTTGGGTTAACTTTGGCCTTCCTACGAATGATCGTCCTCGAAAGATAGGTATCAAAGCCACGAATAGCCATGTGTAATACCTTTTCAGAATCCCTATTAAATGCGCCAAAACTTGTAATATAGGGTCACTTTTCGGTAGAGTATTTTTTTTTCACAGTGGGGTCCGAAGTAAATAACAAGTTATAATTTGAGAAAAAATAATTTCGTAAAACTTAATATTATCCTCAACATACCCAATAAACAACCATAAATAGCATGTCTAACGCAAGGACTCATCAGTACCAATCTAGTGAAAATTATAAAAAAGATACAGGTGTAGATTTCTTCGAATTTTAATAATAATTAGTAAAAAAAGTCAATTTTCTCATAAAAACACAAAATAAATTGTAACTCTGCAGGGGTTGACCTTAAGGACCTCCCGTAGAACAATTTTTTGCAGCTGATTACCCCATCTAACTCCTAGTTGCGTTTGATCCACGACTTTTTGGCCACCCTGTATAGATAGATACAGAAATAACTGAAAATTAATCGTGCTATTCATGTGATAAGTAATACAAGAGGCGAAACGTGGGTGTAAAGACTCCTGTAATAGAACACCTCTGCTTACCCCTTCGGGGATTAAAGACGTGAGTATAAGTACCTATGTAACTGAAAATATAATATTTGTTTTCTATCCAGCCAATTAGGTATCTTTTTTGTGGTAACAAGTAACTTAGTTTGCCCAACTTTACTTATTGATTGCATGCCAGCAGCAGCAGTTTATCAATTGTTTTTAAAAAGCTTTATTTTGTTGTTTATCTCTCTATTTTTCTGTCTGCAAGGACATTCAAACCTAGTCCTAAATATTTAATCCCTTTGTCTGTCAGCTACAAATGCAACTAAATTTTGAGTCAGTTTTTGTTATCCGCACAGGCTTAACATTTCGTATAAGATGGTATTTGATTTTTCAAAACCATCGGGCGGATCGCAGCCGGCTAATTCTACTAATAGAAACGTTGATCAATGGCAACCAAATCGCAACGGAACCGAAGCCGAACCCTTCATTCAGTTTTCGTTTGCAAAAACTGTCAAATTGTTTGACAATAAAAATAAAACCAAACATTGTGACAGTAGTTGTAGGGTTACGCTGGCTTACTGGCTCCAGGGGTCAAATTCTAAGCCAGAGTAGGAAACACGGGCAAAAAATAATATTAGTTTACTTTCTAGACTTGGATGAATATTTTTTTAATGTTTCTGTATCTTTATTGCATTCATGCTATGAGCAATCAATAGCAGTCAATTACAGGACATGTCTATGCAGTGGATCACGTAGATATGTTATATTTCAACTTAATGCCTAAACGGTTCGCTAAATATTTAGTTTTATATCAGCAAAAATGTATAACTCATCAGCGATGCATGATCTACGGAAAACATTGTGCTAGATTTACGAAAATAACCATTTCTACATTTTTAAACAAAAAACCAAGAAGTGAAAAGTGAGAAGTGATCGCGAGATCACTTTCCACTTCTAACCTAACCCAGTTGGGGTGCTCAAACCATTTCACAGTAAATTTTTCTTGCTGACTAAATACACATATAATTTAATTAGTTCTCTAACTTAATTAAATATTACATAGTCCGTTAGTTTAAAATAGATACCTAATCATTCTTGACACTTTCGCAATAAAATGGAAATTTAATGATGTTTAATAAGATATTCATGATTTCTCGAAACTTTGTTATATGGTGGTTAGTTCTAAGGTGGTTAATTTAAACTAGATAACTTATCACACTCGATGCTTTCGCATTGAACGATAATTGTAACGTTGTGTTTCATTTAAGTAAGAAAGTTGAAATATTAGTTGGATTGGAATTTACTTTACATTAAAAATCACTTAAACTTGGTATATAAACCAGATTAAACCCTAACATTTGTTATAACAGGTATAAACTTGAGACGTCTGGTGAAGTCAGTTCTTGCTACGAGTAGTAACAGTTAGTTCTAATTCAGTAAAAAGCAATAGAGGTAAGCAATTTATTCACACATTTTATTAGTGTGTTATTTTTCTATGTAAACGAGTGTAAAAAATACAGCTCAAAGTTAGGCGATTCGCACACTGCACCGAATCACACAGCGTAGCGCGGGAGGGCGTGTTCTTACGTTGTTTGCAAGTATCTGTGTTTGTTTATAAAACACGCGTAGTGCAACACACAGAAAACGCATTCACGCAAAGTGTTGTGGCTGCGTCGCCACGCACCCCGCAGTGTAGCGCGGGGCTGTGTGTGTTTCGCCTTATATTTGTATTATGTTATTTATTGGGTTTTAAAATGATCACTATGTTGTTACAGAAATCATTAAATCTCGTTGGCAGGGATGATAAATGCACAAACAGTATTACTTTCCATTTTCACCGAAAGAGGAGGAAGACAGTGAAGACTAGTAAAGAACAGTGAGTCAAGAAAAAATAGGAAATCATCGGCGGGGCATAAAAACCAGTTTTTGGAGCTCCAATAAAAAATAAGAAGAAGAAACAAGTGTCATCAAAAGTGGCGCGAGCCGCTCGTTTAGTGGTGTCAGTGAATCATTTACTAATGGAATGAAACGGAACAATGGAATGTAATACTGTTTATACGTATTTTCATCACCGCCAACGAGATTGAATAATTTCTGTAACAACAGTGATCATTTTAAAACCCAATAAATAGCGTAATAGACATATAATAACACATCAATAAAATATGTACTTACTTAAATTAATTGCTTACCTCCATTGCTTATGCTGTTTTGAATCAGAACAAACTGTACCTACTAGGTACTTACTCGTACCTACCACCTGGTGAACTGGCTTCACCAGATGTCTCAACTTTATAGTTATTGACAAATTTTAGGGTTTAATATACTTACCAAATTTACTTAAATGATTTTTAATATAAACAAATTAAATTTCAAGCAAACTAATAGTTCAACTTTCATGCTTAATTGAATCAACATCGTTAGGTAAGTACTAAAACTCCCGTTCAATGCGAAAGTATGGAGTATGATTAGTTATCTATTTTAAACTAACGATCATGTAACAAAGTTTCGAGAAATCATTAATATTTAATTAAGTTAGAGAAGTAATTAAATGATGCGTGATATAAATATTTAGTCAGCGAGAAAAATCTGCTGTTAAATTGTTTGAGCACCCCGACTCGGTTAGGTTAGAAGTGGAAAGTGATTGCAACGGGTATATAGAATTAATTAATTAGTAATGAATGTGATGAGTAGGACAACGGAGATCGAGGACATCTAATCGATTTTTGTATCTCTGGATATGTGCTAGCTACGTTAAAACAGATGAAAGATATGGATTTAGTGCACCCTAAAACCATCAAAACCATACTTATAAAGCTTTTTTTTTAGCTAGGGATTTATGCTCAGGCAGGTGCCAGTCAGCCAGAACCGGTCATCCCTACTACTACTGTCAAAATATTTGTTTTTTTTGCTGTCAAACAATTTGACAGTTTAAAGCAGATTAACTGTAGGATGTGCTCGCGATCTTTTAAGAGAAACGGAAAAGCGGAAAGGGGAAATTAAAAAATTTTGCTCTGCTTTTAGGATTTTTTTTCGAGTCTAGCACAGCAATGATTGGGTACTTAGATCATTCTACAGATTCGAAATACGTAAAATATGTAATTTTCTTCAACAATTTCTACCAAGCCTAAAACCGGTTTATAACCGCAAACCCCGTTTCACTAACCAAGACCAAAAATAAAAACTAGTTTTCATTTTGCTACCGTTTTGCGTTCCCTAATTATAAGCCTGCAAAAAATTACAAATTAAATTCATCAACATACTACATTTTTACATAATAGAACAGAAAAGGCTCAAAAACGTTCACAAAGATCATCCATTAATGCGATGGTAATTTATTACCGACCAATGGATGAGGTGGAGAAAAATCTTGTAAGGAGTAATTTGGCAAGTCATATTCACAGAAAACCTAGTGAGAATGCTAACAACATAAATAACTTAGTAAATGTAAATAACTTAATAAATTAACATAAATATATGCAGGCATTTTATTCAAAAAAGTATGGCTTATGTCTAACAGCGGAGAAAGCCGATGGGTTTAGTAAAAAAAACTCAATGCCCATAGAACAAGTGAAAGCACAATCCATTACCGCAGATGATAGGACAGTGTGTGCATACAGCATGCTACATATTTGTGAAACTATGCATGTAACATTCAATGTGGGTACAAACTGAACTTACTCATTTCTGATATAATGAGGTCATGTAGCGTAAATATGTATCACTCTCACATTTGTAAACACCTCAGTTTTCCGTAATCCATAACTATGAAAACATATTCTTAATACTTATTGCATGGAGTACCTAATATTCTTAATGAAACTTAATTAAATTTTACCATTTCAACATCCTGACCGTTATGGAAACTTATGTTTATCTACTAAGTAGACACAAACAGATTTTTACTTCTACCCACCTATATTACTTTCCAATAGTGAAATCATGAGAAGATAAGCTCAAAGAATAATTAACAATTTAATTATTTACTTTAAGATTAAAAGAAAATGCTTGTCAATAAGTCCATTTATTCCAAGGTAATGTTAAATTTAGGTACTAAGGCTTTACACAGAAAATGCATGAGGAAAATGTAGGTAATAAAACAAAATTTGGTCAGTGCAGTGTGGTCTGAACCAAAGTTTAATCACTAATTATTAAGTTCTTTGAACTTTAGAAATACTGAGCAAATCATGCTATTTATATTTTTGTATTATTTGCTCCAGTTCCATATCAGTGTAAAATGGGATCTACCTACATTTAATTAAGAAGTACCTAACATTTTGTTTTTCATAGGATTAAATATAAAATAATTAGGTTTTAAAGCTTGTTTAACTGACGTAATAGCCAAGCAATTTTTAAAGTTTTAAACAAGATACCTGGGTCTACCTACTTATTCCGAGGAAAGGTAGTTTTACAATAAAATAAAAATCTCTTTCAAACGCAGAACCAGAACACAACAATAATCATCTGTCAAACCTTGACAGTTGACATTCATTAAAAACAAAATTCACAGCATGCATAAATATAATTTTAATTATGATTATTTTAAGTCTGCACAAATAAACATTATGTAATTTTATTTTTTGTATTGAGTATAGATATTAAAATTATCAGAAAGCATCAGCAAATGAAATTACTTCTGATAAAGTGGGTATTATATGTCTATTCTATGTTCGGAGATTATGACCATAGACAATATAAATGTAAATAAATACACGATGATACTGTAGGCACCATTGTACAACGAATTTTTATAGCTAAAAATAGATTGAGGAAGGAACAAGAAAAAGTATTGACAAAAGATTTAAAGGCAGTGCGAAGAGGCAAAGAGATTGAATTGTATAGAAATTACAACATGGAAATAACTAAACGTACATCGAAAGCAGATTTTATACATTTTCAGTGTGCGGCCAGCTTTTAGGATATAAATAGAACATACACTCAACCACCCAGCTAACTAGAACATTGAGAAGCTACACAGTACTGGCTGAAAATGCACCGGAATTGACCAGACTCGGCTGTATGATCAGTTTCCTTTGCTTTTAAAACTTGATAAGTGCAAACAACTAAGTGCAATGACTGAACGGATCGCCAAAAACAAAAATGTATGGCATATTACATGCATGACGTCCACAGTTTACCTCCGCCGATGTCCATGGCACTGTACGAATAGGCAGCGGGCCGCGGACACCTCACAGCGGTCCTTCCGCACGCGACAGTATCAAAACGCACATTTATATTAACTTCGTCATAACTCGTTTCGTTTTATAACATTACACTTCCCACTTTCAAAGTGTACTTTCATGAACTTTGAACGCACTAAACCTCACTTTTTAACTTAATACCGACCAACTGATTTGCAAACACACACGATGTACTTCACAAATTGTAAACTATAGACGTACCTCCAGCATGAATGATCCTATAATAATAACTGTGACTGTGAACTGTTTCTTCGCTCTCGCTCAGCCAAGGAACTAGTTATCAAGGTCTCTCGTCTCGACGTTGTGTAGTTCCAAGAATTGTCACAGATTATGTCGCGAACTCTGACACTTTATTGTTATCGCACGGCACAATTTTTTTGATAACTCTTACGGTTAATTAAATAAGTAAAAAATATTCAGGTAATAATCGTATCCTAGTGAAGTAACACTACTCCGGTTAGTGCACGTCAAAAACTCTAATGATAAATCACATTAGTGTGCGTGAGGACCCGACTTCACACTAGCAACGACTGCCGGCGATTGGCCGCGAAGGCGCGAATTGTCACATGGCGGTCGTGTGACGTATGCGGACATGGCGCATGCGCATGGTGATTTCTAAACTTTATTTTGCAGGTGCGAGCGAGTAAGGGAGAGCGGCCACAATGCTCGCACCGTCACTGACACCTATTATTTATCGGTGGTTTACTATTTCCCGCCAAAATTAAAACAATATTTTAGTTTACAAATTGGTTTTATATAGTGTCGGTCGCGTTATAGACCTCTTGTGGGGTAGGCAGAAAAAGTTCTGCCTTTGTCATCATTGATGACAATGGTGTCACCACAATGACAGCAGTCTACATGATGCACAGTCATCCTGCTGCGAACCTACCCACCTACAACCGTAATAGGTCGGTCGCTTACAGTTATGATGAACTTCAACCATATCTACAGCTTTTCTACGACTCATCTACACTAAATTGTATACTGTAGATGCAGCAGCAGCATGCAAAAATGCCTAACCAAGCCATCTATCCCGCGAACACAAAGTAACTACACATACCTACCTACCTACGAATTCGAGCAGCAAGAGTAATGAGTAAAGATGCCTTTTTTTATCGTTGGAAAATCCTCATGGATGACCTTCGCCCGGGGAAGGCGAGGGGTAAGCGGCTAAAAACCAACGGTGTCCCTCCTTCTGACCTAAGGCCGGGGTCACGGCATTCGCTATTACATGCACCGCAACCCCGGCAGGTCTCGGTCCACCAGCTTCTTCTGGTGGACCTTCTCAGTGGTGGGGCAATTTCTCCCATGCCCCATTTCCTTCTGAGAAGCGCGCGCGGAAACGGCGCGTCATCCTCCCGAGCATGTTACTGGTCGGGCGACGGGTATGAGTAAAGATGCCTCTGTCAACCGTAGGGAACACAGTGTGAAATAAGTTATAGTTAAATTAAAAACAAGTACCGGCTGACATGTTCTCTCATAACTACCCTAAATCATTAGGTAGGTACTGTATTTACAGAAATTATTAAGGATATTGATTACCTATAAAAAAGAATAACCATAGAGTTTCTTGTCGGCTCTTCTCCATGTTAAAGGACAAATTGAAATCGTGCACGTAAATTAGATTAGCGCTTTCAACGGTTTTTGAAACGCTCTAAAATGTTTTTTTTTTTTTTATATATTATACAGCGCTGCAGAATACCTATGACAGTCGTCGCAGGCAGTACGAAGCCCGAAAGTCAGTGACGCCCACAGAGATCTAAATAATTAGAAAAGTGACGCCGTTGCATATCTTATTCTCCTGTAATTGGGCGCGCATGTGTTTTAGCAATTGGTTCATGTAGATAAGCTGATATTCAACCGAAACTGGTTAGGCTGGAAGTCAACCCCATCATATGAGAAATGGGTAGGCTGAAGATGACTCAAAGTTACATTATGTAACGATAACAAACATTCACGAGTCTAATTTTCTTCCAAGCACAGTATGAGTCACCAAAGGTCTGAATAATCCTGAAGCGGGGGTGGGGGCATGCGTCTCAATTTCAGGATGTTTCAGTAAACTCGACGGTGACTCATCGGGTACGTTACGCATTCTATCGCAGAGAATGATATTACTACTTTTGAGGATGGGTACTTTCGTCCAGTCATAAAAACAAAGTACCTATGTACCTATAATTGTTTGGGTGATTCTATAAATAGTATTGTAAGGCCGACTTGAAAAACATCGTTAGCACAGGCTTAACCAAATAAATCCCTGTCCACAGCCATGGGACTCTACACTATGGGCTATCGCTTTACCCAGGGCGAACGGTGTTACTATCCTTAAATTATTTAAAGCCTTTATTATAAATTAGCTGTGTCCTCACGGCTACGCCCACGTAAGAAGTCTTATTCCAGTAATAAATCTAGCCTACTTATGTTACTCAGTGATAACGTAGCTTTCTAACGGCAAAGAATTTTTGAAATCAGTCCAGCAGTTTATAAGTTTATTCGTTACATACAAAACTACAAATCTTTCCTCTTTGTAACATTAGTATAGAAGTATAGATAAGTACTTATTTATATTTATAATAAGTCGTAGTTTTACTTACAGAGGTACTACTCCGTGTACTTTAGACGAGCCTGTGATAATGATTTTCTGATGACTATCTTTAGCAATGGACGCTGTTAGGCGAAGCCTGAGAAACGCTAGAATGAAAGAGATTAGTTATTAGTCTAATAGAATAAACAACTATTCCCTGAATCCATTGTATATAGCATGTAATTATATAAGCATAATCAGCCCATTAGTGTCCTACAGCTGGGCGTCGTCTCTGAATAAGAAGGAGTTAGGCTTTAGTCTACCACACTGACCTGGTGCGGGTTGTTGGACTACACACTTTTTGGAGCCCGCTCAGGTGTGCAGGTTTCTTCAATAATATAATCAAATTCTGATCCGCACTTGAATTCGAAAAATCACGATATGCGGGCCCGAATCAACCTTAGACCCTACTGCATGGAAGGCGAGCCTCACCGCTAGGCTATTCATTACTTGGCTTACACTAGAGGTTTAATTGCCAATTTTCGTAACAGAATAACTTAATCAGTCTTTTACCAATCTAATAACCAAAATCCGAAGACTTCAAAATAGAGTGGTGGTAGAGACAGGCAAATATCTTAATAACTTACGAAAGATTACTAGCCGTTAGCAAGCTTTCCTTTACCACCTACCTACATTCTATTTTCGTCCTACCACAACCCACAACCCTTAGAACAAGTAAAGTTATTCAACAACATTCAGTAATGAGTCAGAGCTGGCGGCGGAGCGACGCGCCTGCGTTGCGTGAGGCGCCGCGACCCGACGCCGCGCCGCGCGCCGTCAGCCTTATACCCAAACGCTAAATTAGACCAACCCTCCCTTTTTACCCTCTGTAACTTGTATTATTTAATATTTACGCAATTCAATGACGTGTCACTTTAATTTGAATATGAGTGGGAATTATTGGCAATTTTTTGTATGGCGCGTTACTATTAAATTGCTATAAAGAGTAAAACGTATTCCTTCAGCGGATTTTGCCTTCAGGGGATAGTCTATTCTATTCAGAAACAGCAATTAACGTAGCGAGAAATCACGGTTGCATGTCGGTTGCCTTTTAAAGGTCATTGGATAGGTTTGCATACACTTCTTAAGTATCAAAATAAACTTAAATTAGACAGTGGTGTCGATTCTGTTGCGCACTTTGACAGGACTAAACTAAACTAAGGGTGTTTGTCTCTTTCTGTTTCAATAGAAAAAGAAAGTGACAGTTGCGTTTAGTCTAGTTTAGTACTCTCAAAATGTGCTACAGAATCGACACCAGTGTTAACAGGTTTTTAAGATCCAACAGATGTTTAACCTATCACTTTCCGCAGCTTCCGCCACTTGGGCCAAAGCAAGGAGACTGAACAACGACGGGTAACAGGTGCACATAACTTTCATAATCCTGGCCATCGCAGACTCAAATAAGAATGTAGTACCGACTTTCGGCCAGTTTTTAATGCAAAACTTAAATCAAAACCTAACACTAATCAACTAACTTATTAGGATACAAGCGCAACTCAAAGTTTCTTTGTTTTTAAGGACTTATCAGTAAAGGTAATAAACTGATATTATATTGAAAAGGTAATAAAAAGGAAGGCTCCTGTGTTTCTAAGTTCCTTGCCCCATGCGTCACGCAGGCGGCGACACCAGGGCTGGCGCCGCGCCGCGCCGCGCTTCGCCCATAGTCGCCACACGCCATATCTGAGGCACCCCTACAAGCTCCATAATTTTGCCTTTTTAATAAGCTTATTCCTGCAGACTGGTATTACAATTAGGTGTAAAACTTTTCTTTTAAACGTACGAGGGTTGGGATCGTAGGTTAATAATTCATGTTAACACAGTAATAAGGTATTGCAAAAGAGAGCCTCGCTGTACAAGGTCCCCATAGATATCAAACTAGCTACAGTATTCAATTCACTGATACAGTATACGAATCCAAATTGATCCGAAGTCGTAGCTTTGTTATCGAAGCTGTGTAGTCGCGTAGCCGTAGCGAAAAAACTTCCGCTCTCGTAGAACTAGCGTAGGCCTCGTAGCGTTCGCTTTGCAAGGAGTCAGTGGACGAAAGTAATAGACTTTTTTAACCAATAAAACGATACAGCCATTTACACAAAAGAAGAGAAAAGCTAATTTCAAAAATATTTTCGAATCTATGCCACTGAGACTTCTGACATTTACTATCAGAAACGCATTTCAATTTCAACCTAACATTACTATTAAATTATTACTATTTAAAATAGTGCCGACAAATACTACGAAACAAAATAAAAGGGATACAACTAGTGGATAATGCCGGAACAGCTACTAAAGGTGCCTCGAAGCGCGTCGCCAGTCGCCGGGGCGGGGGCCGGCGACATATCGGAACGGGAATTGTCCAGGGAACGGCATAATTTGCAGACTACACCGCCGGCGTGAGTTTTACGTCTCTTTGTTTAAAACATTGCAGTAGTACTAGGAAAATCTTGTTACTTCTCATACCGAGTGGACCTGGTGAAGTCATCAATCACCGAAGTAGAGGTGCTACGCGAGACGGTACCTGATGTAAGTATAGTCGCCGGCACGTAACTTGGCAAGGTTTTGGCGTGGGAGTAAGTTCGCATGTACAGTCAAGTGTAATACTATGTGACAATACATGGCGAAACTAAAAAGCGATTTCCTTCTAAAATATATATTAGAATTATGATATATTCCGCACATAGTTTTTATAATTACATACGAATTACCGTTTCAAATGTTTCTAAATTAACTTTGTTCTCTAAAAGAAATTCGCTTTTTAAGTTCGCTATGTGTATACATCTTATTACACGTGACTATACACTTGTGTAACTAAAAAAATGGCCACTTTTATTGTTTGTCATTATTCTATGGTTATTGCCATAATTTAATTTTCAACATGTCTGTTTAGAAGACAGAAAGAAAGGAGAGGAATTCTCTTCTCTACCTTGCCAAGTTACGTGCCGGCGACTATATCCAGCGGTGAAATTCTGAAAACTTTACGTGCATTCCTCTGCAGACAAATTGCAGCTTTGTGAAACTAACGACGGAACTACATTCATTTACCTTGGTGCCACATTGGCGGGATTCGACGAATGTTCGCATTGTCGCGACGACACGCCACGAATTTTCATGTGACTGTGACTATGTGGCCCGGGGGTGACCGGTATAGGTTGCAGTGGGTACTACTGTACCATGCTACCAAACTGACGTTTTTAAAGTTGTCACTTAAGTAACCGTAGGACATTCAGCTTGCCGGGGTTGCTTTTGCGAATCCCGCGACCCCGGCCGAACGGTCAGGAGAAGGAACACCATTATTTTTTAGCCGGTAAGAGTCCGGCAGACCCCCTCGACATCCATGAGGATTTTCAAACGATAAAAAAGAAATGATCATAAATCTCACCGTAATCGGTGTACATACATAAAAAAACATATCGAATATAGAACCTCCTCCTTTTTGAAGTCGGTTAAAAATACAACTGTCCTAGAACATTTTGGTTAATTTTTTTGCGATATGCACAATACCATTCATATACAACGTGTTACATATTCCCCCTGAAAAAGAGAATGAATCAAGAAGTATTTTATGGTTGTTGTCATTTACCTCTCAGAGGAAATTAGGGAAGAATGTAAATAACTGGGTAGTCTACTCTTTAGTTTTATGTTGTCAGGGTTGCGTTTCAATGATGATTATTTTATGTTTTATCCAAATTCTTTTTTTTGTGTCATACTACGGTTTTCAAATATTGC
The DNA here is from genome assembly GCA_910594945.2 of Amphipyra berbera. Classification (NCBI taxonomy): domain Eukaryota; kingdom Metazoa; phylum Arthropoda; class Insecta; order Lepidoptera; family Noctuidae; genus Amphipyra; species Amphipyra berbera. The sequence goes on from OU343126.1 coordinate 21,003,432, forward strand.
CAATAGACTCTCTACAAGGGACCTTTTAACCCCCCTTTCGGCTTTAGGGGTTTTTTTGTAACACGTTGTATATGACTAAAGTTTTCAATTTATTTAAATAGCACGTGCGAGGCGAGTATTTCCGATTCGAAATTGAGGCCATGAGGGCCAAAGTGGCCTGTTTTTTTTTAAAATTGTGTTGATGTTTTTTTATTGTGGTAAATGATGAAAGTGATAGAGCCGCAATGGTTTAAGTGTGCCTGAGAGTTGTGTCATCTATTGAAAAATTATGGAATCACTTTAGGGCCATTGTGTCTCTGTTGCTTTCATCATTTGCGACAATCAACAAAATCCGTTAGGCCACTCTGGCTCTCATGGCCTCAATTATTACATTAACGTTACGTTTACATTAGTAACTCGACAGCATCTGGGCTAGGCCTATAGCAGTATTCATCTCCAGGAGCCTACGATAAGTTGCAACATGTGCGAAGGTCAAAAATAGAGCTCACCGACCTTCTATATAAAAAAAGTCCCTCGAACCTTGATTGCTACATGATCTGTCATCTGTTGCGATAAAGTGCCGCCTCGCTGTCTGCTCCTTTAATATATTAGCTCATCTAAACAAACATGAGTCAGTCGCGACACTAAACAGAAGCAGACATCGCCAACTCCCGCATTGGGTTGGGTAAAACCCATTCATTATTTATTTCCGGTTCTTGAGAGGTGATACATTATCAGCGTGGTGTTTGACCCTCAGAACCTAATTACGTATCACACTAGCAATCACAATAACGTTAATTACAACAACACAACAATATTTATGGTGAAGTCGTATTGTTAATTCGTTGCTATGGAAATTGTAGATCTGTCAAAATTGAAGCTTGCGATTGAGTGTGTTATGCAATAAATAGGGTGCCGATTTTGGTACTGTCTGGAGCTGATGTTATAACCAGCGCTGCCAAACGCGGGGAAAATCCCCGATTTGCGGGGAATTTGGGGTTAGCGCAGGGAGAACGCGGGGAATGACAGAAATCGGGGAATTGCGGTCAATTTCAATTTGTTCGGTTTCTCGCAGCACTGGTTATAACATGAAATTAATTTATTATGACGCCTGTGTGGTTGTATAGTCGCCGACGCTTAACTTGGCAATATTTTGACGTAGTGGGAGTAAGTTCGCGTATGTACACTTAGTGCAACAAAAAAATGGCCACTTTTATTGTTTGTCATTATTCTATGGTTATTGCCATAATTTATTTTTCATCATTTCTGTTTAGAAGAAAGATAGAAAGGAGAGGAATTATTTTCTCTACTATTGCCAAGTTACGTGCTGGCGACTATATTATATCGTGAATATTATTCAGCCAACCCAGTTTATTAGAAATACACGACAAAATACATGAGTAATATAACTCACGATTATTTAAACTTAGTTAAACTTTGTATAAAAACGCTTAGGTACTTACACGACTGGGGGGTGAATATTCGAAATTTTTTAACATTATTTTAACAAATCATTCTTCTCCCGGGTTGTTAACGTTATAATATTGTCAGATTGTTTTTATTCTTGTCTTATTGCTTGACGGCAGCGGAATAGTTTGAGTTTTCATTATCATATTTATAATATTAAACATCTGCATTCTTAACTTTGGGATGATGCTAATGATGTTCTCAATTTTTATTAATATTGTTCGAAGAATGCCCCTGGGGCACGCCGCAATAGCGGCGGTAAGACCCGTGATGGAGGAGTGGCTGGAGAGGCGTCACGGCGCCCTCAGCTTCCGGCTGACGCAGGTACTCTCGGGACATGGCTGTTTCGGGAAGTAGCTGTGTCGTATAGGTCGGGAGCAGACGCCCGGTTGTCACCACTGCGACTGCCCCGAGGACACGGCGCTGCACACGCTGCAGGCGTGTCCAGCTTGGGGGTCGCAGCGCCGCGTACTAGTCGCGGCGGTCGGCGGTGACCTCTCGCTTCCGGCCGTGGTTCTGTCCATGGTCGGGAGCGAGACTGCGTGGGAAGCCATCGCCACCTTCTGTGAGGAGGTGATGGCGACCAAGGAGGTAGCGGAGAGGTAGAGGGAGGCCGCTTCTTCTCTCCCTTCTCGCGCTAGACGCACCGGGCGCCGGAGTACGAGCGACGTTCTCCGGCCACCGTAGTGAGTGGCCTGCGGGCGGCGGGTTAGGGGACCCGTCGCCCGACCAGTAACAGGCCCAGGGAGGATGGCGCGCCGTGTTCCGCGCGGGCCTCTCGGACGGAAGTGGAGCAGGGGAGCAATTGCCCCACCACAGGATAGGTCCACCCGAAGAGCTGGTGGACCGAGACCTGCCGGGGTTGCGGTGCATGCAATAGCGAATCCCGCGACCCCGGCCTTAGGTCAGAAAGAGGGACACCGTGGTGGTTTTAGCCGGTAAGAGCCCGGCACACCCCCCCGTCTTCCCCAGGCGGGGGATAGTCCATGAAGATTTCCCCACGCAAAAAAAAAGAAAAAGGTACTTACACGACTACGCTAACGCGTAAAGATGCGACTACGCTAGGCGAGCCGAGCATAAGCGGAGCCGCTCTGCGCATCGTCGCTCGCGGCGTCAACTGTGGACTTACGACTTACGAGACAACAACAATCACTGTCTTCGAACAAAGTTTTCCGTGATGCAAATCTCTTTGTGTTCTTCAAAATACCGACAGTTGGCAGAGCGCAGTCGAGCACGAGCCGAACGCTCGTTCGAGGCTCCCAAGTCCGTCTACGCTACGCGAATTTGTGTTCGGCTTGTGTTCCGCTTGTACTCGGCTCTCTTAGCGTGTAGACGCACCTTTATAGTGTGTTGTTCATTGTAGTCTCATTAATACGATATCTGAATAAATGCTAGAGTCATCAGCTAGCTCCAATAGCCTGATTACAAGGAAACGGTCACACTAATTAATCAAAGAAAGTTAACATTTAATATTGAGTCATCTTATTTTTCCTAAGTTGATTCATCAAATTAACGAAAGAATGGAAAAGCTGTCGTACAAAAACATTAAGAGGAAGATTTCTTCATTCTTAGTCAATATCTAACCAGTACGCTCTGTATTTGTTATTTTCGAGTATAATTGCCTCTATGACACACGTTGACGTGTTGGATTATTTTGTTTGCTTTACGTCATTACTAAGGAAATTACGCCGCGTTATGTAAAATGTAAATATGTATGTACCTATATTTTCCTTAAAATATCTATTGTTCGTCATTTCGGAAAACTTGACGTGAAGTGGAGAAAAATGTTTTTGACTATAAAGAAAAATTAGTTACGCCGCATAAATAACGATTTTACCTAAATTCTGAACCAATAATCATAAAACTTTTTAACAAAAATAAAACCGACTTCAAACTGTCTATCTCCGAAATTCTTCATCAGATCGACCACTTCGAAAGAATACTCTTTCAAACAAGAAAAGAATCATTAAAATCGGTTCACAATTATTAGCAAAGATATCGCGGAACAACATAAAAAAAACATACCTACAGTCGAATTGAGACCCTCCTCCTTTTTTTGGAAGTCGTTTAAAAACAGTCAATATGCAGTGAACATGACTGCTCGGTACCACCCGGTGACCCGGCTCGGTATATGGCAGAGTCCGAGACCCAACTCATAAGGACCTTTCAGCTCAGCCTTTTTTTTTTTTTTTCTCGTTGGAAAATCCTCATGGATGTCCCTCGCCCGGGGAAGGCGAGGGGGTCTGCCGGACTCTTACCGGCTAAAAACCAACGGTGTTCCTTCTCCTGACCGTACGGCCAGGGTCGCAGAATTCGCAAAAGCATGCACCGCAACCCCGGCAGGTCCCGGTCCGCCAACCCACGGCGGACCTCTCCTCTGTGGGGCCTTGCCCCACGTCCTCCTGAGAAGCGCGCACGGAACACGGCGCGCCGCCTTCTCGGGCCTGTTACTGGTCGGGCGGCGAGTCCCCAAACCCGCCGCCCGCAGGCCACACACTAGTTTCAGCTCAGCCTGCAGATTGGCAACGCAATTGTGACGTTCTCTTCGTCATAACTGGCTTCCAGCAAGTCTCGAGTTAATTTCAATACTTCTTTTTATTTTATTGAAATAGTTGATTCAGTACCTACATACTCTATATTCCTAATGGCGAAATACTTAAACGCTACTCAATTTTATGTTGCCGTTAAGTCTCGTGCTGTCACTTACATTTTAAGGCGAAGTGATACAGTGAGCCTGAAATTAAGGACAATTTAAACACCTACTCTACCTCTAACTTTTCGGATTCATGTGCGTATTATATAATTATCACTTGCTTAAAAACTATGAAGGAAAACATCGTGAGAAAATCTGGGCCTGCATGCCTTACAGATATTTCTCGACGGCATGTGAAGTCAAGTCAGAGGCCCAACACTACAAACAACAAAAAGACTAACATAACATCATGCCTTACATTCCCCGAAGGGTTCGGCAGAGGTGTTTTAGTACACCCTCGTTTCGCCAGTTATGTTTAAGTCCCATGTAATAGGGGGCGAGCCCATTGCCATTAACCGGGCACAAATCCAGACTCCAGGCTGCTACTGAAAAATTCCTAATGGAAAAACCCAATAACACTTTGCCTGACCTGGGGATCGAACCCAGGACCCCATGCTCAGCAGTCGCGCTTGCGACCACTAGACCAACAAGGCAGTCAAGACTAAGTTAGACCAATATATCCTACAGTCGCGTTCAGCCAGCCCACCCGAAGAAGCAACTCTTCTCCGCTCCCGTGAACAAATTTACAGCCAAGTCTTGCGCTCCCAACCCCAATCTCGCCAGGATCCGGAGATGTCTGGATGAATACATGAACGAGGAGGCCCCCAGGAGATCCGTCGTCAAGGCCAAGGCCGTTTCTATGGAGGATCTGACGCCCACTAAACGGATTAGGGTAAACAGGTTTGTTTGTCAAATGGATACGCTTACGCTTTACCAGCCCCTTTTTCTGAGCACCACAGCTAACTAAACCTTAGCTTTTGTTTCTAGTTTGGTTTTAGCGAATCCGTGAAGGGGTAAACCGAGGTGTTAATTTGTAAAATTTCAATAGTATCCTTGAGATAGTATCTCAGAGGAAGTTTGAAAGTAGCGCCAGTGACTGAAAAGTTGAGGAGTAATAGGTTAGCGTGGTATGGACATGTTATGCTGAGGAAGAAAGTTATGTCGTTAGAAGAGAGTTAAATATGAATGTGGATGGATATATAAGTAGAGGTAGGCCAAAGAAAAGATGGATGGATTGTGTGAAGGATGATATGGGTAAGAAAGGAGTGAGTACTAAGATGACGGCTGATAGAGGAGAATGGAACAGAATTATATGTTGTGCCGACTCCACCTAGTATGGGATAAGGGCAGGGCGATGGTGATGATATAGTATCCTTGATACGAGGCGGGCTTTGTGCCATTGATCAGGCATGATATCAAATCCTGCTATACTCACGCGTGCATTTCCCATCAATTGTGACTCCTTGTTAAAAACTCCGTGCAAATGGTCTAGGAAGGATGGTCTCCCTATGGTACAGTCCCCAATGGTGCACGGATCGGCCGAGGAGTTAGCAGCCACCAAGATCTGCCGGTTCATGCTGGTGGCCGCCTGGAGACGACGCCGGGAGGACGTCAGGTGTCTCCGCAAGACTTTAGAGACGCAGGTACGCTACCTTCATCATAAGGTTTTCCCGATAGAGGTAAATTAGTTACTTAAGAACTTATCGTCGACTACACTCGGTGCAGCTAAACGCACTAACTGGATTATGTTGGGATCGGCTACAGTTTCTACAGATTCTAGTTGTGAATTACTAGTGTCGATTCTATAGCACATTTTGACAGTACTAAACTAGACTAAACGCAACTATCACTTTCCTTTTCTATTGAAACAGAAAGAGACAAACACCCTAAGTTTAGTTTAGGCCTGTCAAAGTGCGCTACAGAATTGACACCACTGAGTGATCCCGATGTCCTAGATTTAAACAGATTGACAGACTTACGGATTACTGACTACCCATAGCGACGTCATAGGTATTCGTATGCCAACCGGAACTGACTGTCTAAACGTGGTCTCCAATGGGCATGATCGTGGTGAAAGGACAGTAAAATGACAATTAAAATGCTGCTTACCTACATGTCAGCGGTATACTATGGGACTCTCTAAAGACCGGCTTTACGCGAACGACGTTGGTCAGCGGAGTAGGAAATCTAACCTTAACCTCCTAAATCGGTCGCAATATGTTACAAGCCCATCACTCAATCTCACTATTTTAAACTCATCCAGGTGTCGTATTCGGAACGCCTGCGCATCCAGATCTCAGCGTTGAAGTCTCTGTTGGATTCCGACAACTCCAAAGTCCGGCTGGCGATGCGAGAGCTTGAGCGACTGAAGCAGCTGCTCAGAGACAAAGAACTGGAGAAGGCTGTGCTGGAACGAGTAAGTGCCTCTAATCTGACGAGACTTCGTATCATTCTTCAAAAAATAACCACCCTTTGGAAGAAGAAAAACAAACTAAGGGCCTTCCAGGAGATCAGGAACTGGTGAAGGCAATGTTGAACTAAATGCAGATTGGAAGTACTTGTTTGCTAAGTACGATAATTAAATTAATTAATTAATACTTTTTAGGAGAAACTGGCTTTAGAAGATGATGTTTGCGCTGCCGAAGATCGTGCTTCAGAGCTGAGTATTGGTGAGAGAATTTATTTTATTAATCATAAAGCCTTAGATCATTCGTAAAATTGTCCCAAAGGAGACTTTTTTGCACGGAAGGCGAACTACTCCAGCACTGTACTCTTTAAGTCATTGTAAGTAATAAAGCTATTGATGTACACTCTGCACCTATTTAAACCCACCCATGGCATATTCTCAGTGATCTGTGGTGTAACGTAGAAATTGAATATCATTTACCTAGGTTGGCGCAACTGCCGCAACGAGTTGGACGGTGTGCGCGCAGCGGCCGCGGTGTGCGAACATGCGCTAGCGCTGGAGCGGGCCGCGCATAACGATACCACCAACTCAAGAGACCATGCGTTCGCTAGAGTGAGTTGATACAGGTGTTAAATATTGATATCAAGAACTAGGGATCATCCCTACGATAGAGTGGGTTCTTGAGGATTCGCCTGCTAATACAGTCATAAGAGTTCTGAAGATACGGCCGCATTGGTAGAGCATACAGCTCAAAAGACATTTACAGCTGATCAAAGACAATGCTGATAAACATTTTTGGATTACCTCTGCTCCATAAAACGTGCTTTTGTGTATCGTTATTTGAACTTGTCATATTTGACTAGTCTACTAAAATTACAAATAATGTTCCGTGTTTTCAAGCTGGAAATGTTAGAGGAGGACCTGGCCCAACACGAGGACCTGCTCTCCTCAGCGGAGGCCGAGGTGGTGGCACTGCGGCACGAGACTGACGAGAAGCAGCGGCTATTGGACCAGACCAGCGAACGACTGATGCAGGAAGAGGAGTGAGTCGAATTAATATATCTTCCTTCACGTTCACCAACAATGTAGATACTACGTCATCAACAGACTCTCACAGGACACCGGCACACATCAGCGTATCCCGACTTTCCTGGAACTATCACTCCGGGCAGGAGTGTTAGTGACCGTCGAACGCTCTCGCACCGCTGACGCTATTGTTACTGGCCGGAAGTGAAGGGCTTGCCAATTGCGTAAAGTTCCTTTTATTTCTTCCGTATCATCAGAGCCTCATCCGTTGCACAAGGAGACAGAGGAACAAGGTTGACGTTTGAGCGAAACCGTAAATTTTACGCTTTCCCATAAATACCTATTTCAGTAAGATGCTTTAATAATTACGAACATGGGAATATTGCGAAAATTAGGAATTACTACTAAACCAGGCAATATTTTTTGCTCTGGCAACATTACATTGTGTTACACATTCTAGCATTATTATGTTGCTAGAGCAAAAAATATTGCCTGGTTTAGTAGAAATTCGTAATTTTTGGAATATTTCTATGTTCATTTTTACCCTAAAGCATGATATTCTATTAGCAGGGGCATGCACTAGTTGTTCCATCCATGACTGCCTGCTATTTACGCACACATGCACATGGTCACTTCTGTTTCTATTTCATTTGTTCATATCTCCCCCATCAGGGCCCGCGAGCGTTGCTCCCGGGAATGTGCCGACCTAAACAACCGGATATCTGCTGCTGCCAACGAGACCAGCGTTCTACGTGAGGAGTTAGACGAACTGAGAGATGAACTAACGCGGATGCAGCAAGAACTGAAGCTCACCAGGGAACAGCTGGACTGGTGGCCACGACCACTTACTAAGTGAGTCGACTATTATAGTAGTCCAAACAACATCATAGTACAGAACAGTTTACTAACATTACACAGCTCATAATGTCTTAATATCTTTTCAACACACTTGCTCGTAAAATGGCTCTTTTGCACCGCTTTTAGGTTCATAATGCAGCTTATTATACACGCGTGCTTTTTAGGGTTCCGTACCCAAAGGGTATAACGGGACCCTATTACTAAGACTCCGCTGTCCGTCCGTCCGTCCGTCACCAGGCTGTATCTCACGAACCCTGATAAAACCAGATTATAAAAAACAATATTTAAAAGTAATTCACTGAAACGACCGGAACAAGATTGAGAATAGAAAACAAAATTAAAATAAACTATAAACGAAGTAAACTCTATTTCGGTTTAACAGACTATATTATGAGCTGAAAGCCTAAGTTAAATACCCGCATTAAGTTTAGTAGCAGGCGGGACCCATTAATTTTCTTTCGGTTTATAATTTGCAATTGGGTCCTGCCTCCCATGTCTATTGTATGGGGGGCTCCCATACAACAGACATGATTTTTTGGCCGTTTTTATAGATAATACGTTTTTATAGTACGGAACACTTCGTGCGCGAGTCCAACTCGCACTTGGCCGGTTTTTATTACTTCACACTACCGCACTAGTACATCATACTTAACATTTTTTTTAATCTTAGCGAAACGTATTTTGCCTAAAAATTGTCTTTTTTTATTATAAAAATAAATAAACTGTGTTAATTACAATATGATAAAAAAACATTAATTTCATTAAATTATTTATTTTTGTCAACAAATTAACATTAATGAATGTGTGTTAGAAACATAAAAATATTCAGTTTTTTTTTTAATATAAGGCTGTTTGCATTTTGCTTGTGTCGCAAAACGTCGTACGAAACGCGTGTGCATTTATCACTACACTCTCAGCTCCCTTATAGTGTAATGATCAACATAGCACACTATAAGAGCACACTATAAGGGATCATAATGTACTATTCTTATTCTTTATTGTACACAAAATAATAATATATAATACAGTTCCGTTGGTAAATTCATGTACTATTATTACAGTATATTCAGCATCGTCGAATTATAAAATTAAATGTGTAGCAACTAACCTTTGTTTTGTATGGCAGGATGCTGGGTGCGGCACGGTCGTGGTTCCGGAACCCAAAGTCAGTTCCTGACGCTATCCTGTGGACACTCATGCCGGCTAGACACGGCATTCCGTAAAAAACCAGACAATCATTTTAAATTAAAAGAACTTTTCAAAATCATAATAAGTTTGAAAAGGTTCTAGAGAAAGACTTATTTTTAAAGTGAAGGTATTTCAAAAATTCTTTTTTCAAGTTTTTGCTATAACGCCATAAATTATGATGCCATCAATGAAAATAAAATAAGATAGGTATAAAAATGAAGCAAACGTTTACCATTTTCAGACTGTTAGAGTAGACCATAGACAATAGACAAGACAAGGTAAGTTTGGTTAGTATGTTTACTTTTTATAAGATGTTAATATTTTAGATGTTATTTAACTATAATGAGCTTGATTATTGAATGTATTTTTAAGTGATTGTTGTTACTTAGTTTTATATAATATAAATGTATTTTAAAATAATTTGGGTGGTTTTCTTTATGGTCCTCCTTTGTAACGGTGCTCCCACACTGATGTTATAAAATGTTAATATGAATATAATATTTTATAACGTTTTTTTATGTAACACGAAACCCAAATGTAAAGGCTCATTTACACGGAACAAATTTCTTGAAGCAGTCTCATGCTATCTTTGTCTTTCTAAAAACAGAGATAGCATGAGACTTGCTTCAAGAAACTTGCTCCGTGTAAATGAGCCTTAAAAATAGGCCTTGTCAAACAGCGAAACTTGGCGTGGTGTGGCAGTCTCTGTGTGGCGTATTTCATACATTGTCATAGTGATTTGCACGACAAGAGCACGTGATCAACACGCGACACCGAGCCACGCTCTGTCTGACTAGGCCTGAAAAGAATAAGGCGTTTTTTATGACGTAACTAAGATTCTATATGAATATATTATTATCTCAGGGTGGGAGCACGATTACAATGTAATGGTGCGTCCAGACCTGACGAACGCGCCGCGAATGCGACGCGCGTGTGCCGTTCGCGAGCCGCTCGCGAGCTGCGCGCGTTCATTTCATGTTCGTACAAAGATCCGCGCGCCGCTCGCGCGCAGCTCGCGAACGGCTCGCGCGCGGCGCATTCGCGGCGCGTTCGTCAGGTCTGGACGCACCATAAAGTGATAAAACAACATAGGTAATAAAAGAGCCAAGTTCGACGTCATCAATTTATTTCAGTCTTACATTTCTAATCAACAATGTTTCAACTACAAAATATCAACATTTGGAATGGTTCCTATCACTGGGGGGCGAGCCATGCACTTATGTTTACCACTACGTATGACAATTTTATCAAGACTGATACAAAATAATAACTAAGATGGTGCAAACGGGCCACTCGCCACAAGCTGCGGACTATCTTTTCCAGAGTTTTCCATACATTTAGCCGAGACTTGCCGCACTCGTGTGGCCTGTGGCGCCACTCTAAATGTATGGAAACAGCTTATGTCCGGCTACTTATTGCTGCGGCGAGTGGCTGGTGTGAGGGAAGCCTTATGTTTAAAAAAATAGGAATAAAATAATTACGTCAATTTAAGAATTAAATTTAAATTTCGAAGATACTGTTGAACTTTTTAATACAATCATAAATACTTATGTTTATTTGTTAGGCGTTATGAAAACATTGTTAATTTACGATAATAATATCAGAAAACTGGCAGTATTAGATATTTTTTTAACCGTGTCAACGTTTTGTAAACTATGATTTATCACGCATAAAGCACATACAAAGAACGAATTCGAAAAAAACAATTATTTTTGCATTAAAATTATAAATATTATTTATTTTAAGAGGTATTCAATACTGTTGGATAACGTAAATCAATTAATTTTTTTTTTACTCTTTTCAGTTGTTTGTATTTACAAATTAAGTACATACTTAAGTACCTCGCTTATTAGAGCCGTCACATAAAAATGCGACGCGAATCCACAACGCAAAAATCTGCAACGGCAAATGAAATCTACATCCTCATTGATATGAAAATATTGACGTCATTCGGGCGATGTGATTTGCATCGCGTCGTACACGTACCGCACGTAGGACATGTATGTGTGATAGCCGAAGCCGAAGTTTTAATAATGATATTTATCAATGAGGTAAGGTAAACTACACAGGTCGATACATGTCGTGAGAGCTACTGTTGAAACTATTCACATTAGGGCTACAGCTCTGCTCACCCCCATACTACGTTAACGTTAAGGTGACGTTAGGTCAGTGGCACGGAGATAAGTAGCTGGAGTGTTCAGGAATCATGTTTCTAGCTCCATAAATCATAGGACTTATTTATAGGCCGAAACACTACTAAACCCTGCCGGGCTAACATTATCGTCGCATTATCTCGTGCCGGGACGAGATCATGCGACGGGTGTCGATTTTGTTACGCACTTTGACAGGACTAAAACTAAACTAAGGGTGTTTGACTCTTTTTGTTTCAATAGAAAAAAAGTGACAGTTGCGTTTAGTACTGCAAAATGTGCAATAGAATCGACACTATTGTATGGCTTATCTCGTCTCGGCACGAGATAATGCGACGACAAAATATGTCGCGCTGCGCATGTTAGGATTGCTGGTTTTTGATAGGCTCATCAACGCTAAAATTAACTAATCAGCTGCCAAATCTCATGTTAATTGCTATGATTGGTGTGGTTCATTTTACTATTTGGTTTTACCTAAACCCTCCGGCACACCAAACGCGCGCTGTCATTGTGTTGTGTTTCACAGTGGTTCCTTGAATAGAACTCACGCGGCTCGCCGACAAAACGCAGCGCTCCCGCATTTGGTGTGCCAAAGGGTTAAATGCGGAGTATGTCCACGAGTTGATGTCTACATGCAGTTATTTATACCTGCCTATATGAAATATTTTCCACTTTTTATTACTTGCAATTTTTTTTCGTAAGCATTGAAATGCTACTTATGTCCGTTACATTCACCCAAATCAATTTAGCTAATTTCGAAATAGATATTTACAAGATGTCAGCTGCTAATAAATTTACATAAACAATTTTTTGATTTGAATTACCTACTCTTCTATATACTTAATCAATAAGATTTTGTTAACGCCATACTTGTCATATCAATTAAAGTATTTTTTCTCAACAAACAACTTTTCGTAAATGTTATTCACAATTTGTATATTTGTGTAGTATTAAACTATCAGTGTAAGTTGGTCAATAAATAAATAAAAAAATCCAAATAAATAAATATAATCTTTACATAGTATAAAACAAAGTCGCTCCCGCTGTCTGTACGCTTAGATCTTTTAAACTACGCAACGGATTTTAATGGAGTTTTCAGCAATAGATAGAGTGATTCAAGAGGAATGTTTATATGCCCCACATTAGTATCTACATTGCACCCGTGTGAAGCCGGGGCGGGTCGCGGGTTATACGTACGTCCAGCGCAAACTGGGCAGTCAGTCCCGCTACAGTCGTCGGCACGTGACTTGGCAAGGTTTTGGCGTAGTGGGAGTAAGTTCGCGCATATACACTTAGTGCAACAAATAAATGGTCACTTTTATTGCTTGTCATTATTCTATCATTTTTAAGCATGTCTGTTTAGAAGAAAGAAAGAAAGGAGAGGAATTCTCTTCTATACTCTTGCCAAGTTGCATGCCGGCGACTATACCAACCTTGATGACTGGCTAATCTTTTCACCAAGCTATGACCTATTCTCATGTAGCACGTGTCGACACGAAAGAAGGTTATATTATTTCCAGTGGCGTAACTATAGGGTGGCAGAGCTGGCTAAATGCCACGGGCCCCCGGCCCGGCGGGGCCCCCGGCCTTGCAGGGCCCCGGCCCGACGGGGCCCCCAGTCCAAGAGGCCACGAGCTCAGAAGTACCTAACCTAACATTTTTAACAAAATTAAGTAAAAATTATTTTGTAATTCTGTTGGGTTACTACTTCAGTGATTTATTAAAAATTTAATTACAATGTGACAATTTTTACTGGGGCCCCATCCAATGAATTTGCCACGGGCCTCTGATTATTACGCCACTGATTATTTCATGTATGATACACTCAGGCCTATATTAATAAACAGCTTTCATTTGAGAGACCTTCAATCAACAGCTACCACAAAGTAAAATGCCATACATATGAAAACATTTCTTTTGTTTTAAATACTAAGTCATGTAAAAAACTACACTAAGAGAGATCTTACAAAAGAGAGCTGTTTATTAAAACTGGCCTTAAATACTGCTAATTCTTGCTTAAAACAAGAAGAAATAATCAAAAAAACATTTTCAAGAAGTTATAAGTTAAACGCACTTAATTAACAAATATGGCGTTAATATAAAAAAAAATACCTCAAAAAATAATTATGAAGCTATTAACTAGCTTTAAAACTGTGCAGTTATGTTAGGAGAGCAGACACATGTGACTAAATATGTTCCAGCGTTATTATAAATATATCAAAATACTAATTATAATGATCAGTTACTAATCACAATCAAAGTAGCAGGTTAGTTTTAATTAAATTATCGAATAATAAAATATGATATCAAATACAGGGTGTAAAAGAAATCATGTAATTCCTTCAAACCTCGTGATGTACTGCTGACATAGATTAACAATGAAAGGGATAACTTTGGATTCAATAAAAAAAAATTACATGATTTAAACAACCTCGGCGTGTTCTTAACGTGAGGCATTTTAGCGCCGAAAGTTAAATGACCGCGCGGCGAGCGATATCGCGCAATTCTCTCGGGGCGCTAAAATGCCTCACGTAAAGAATACATGTTTACTTCTTGTAATTTAATTATTATTGAATCCTAACGTATCCCGTGCAGGTTAATCTACGTCAGCAGTACATCACGAGGTTTGAAGGAATTACATGATTTCGTTGACACCCTGTATATTTTTTTAATGTATATTATACGAGATATTGGACTTCTTATATACTGGTACATATCTTACACAACTTCCACATACAATACTTTTAAACTTAAATAAAATGAGACATGTAAAAGATGTCCGCTCCCCAACACAGTTAAATGCAATCATATTGCAAAATCTAAGATTATTGTATGACTAGAACCATATTAAGAAGTTGAAACTTAAGTCGCTAATTATAACATAATTATAATAATTTATAAATAACATTGATTGAACACTAACATCATTGCTTTATCCTAAATAAAGAACAGCGTCATTTACACTGAATATTAAAAAGCACGTAATTTATGAAACTGTATTTTTATTTTGTCTTATCCGCCTTTCGTCGCTGTGCAGTGAAAACATCGTAAGTGCAATGAACGTAATTTTACAGGAGGAGATAATAACTGACTGTTAAAAAAAATATTAAGTGTAGATGTAAGGTTCTTCTGTTTTATTATCTATTCATCAATCTATTTCATCTTAGAGCTGTGCACGTTTCGTTCTAAATATGCATTACAAGGTATTTTACCCAACAAATGAATAACAAAAAATAAAAATGAATTTGTGCTTTACGAGGTTTTCACTGCCCAGCGACAATTTGCAGAATCTGTACACACAGGTAGGTGTAGGTCACACAGTGTACCTTTATCTGCCAGTTAGGACAACCCAAATCTTTGTGACCGTGTATAGGGTTACCAGGTGTCCAGATTTAACCGGACATGTCCGGCTTTTTACAGTCGAGTCCGAGCAAATATACACAAGTCCGGCCGGGCCGACTTTTGTTAGGCTTTTGGTCAACCCCGCCCCGTCAAAAGATAACTAACGAAAGCGCGCGAGCGAATAACGCATTATCACATTTATCACACATATAATTAACGGCGAAATGAGGGTGATACTATACACCTCTGCCCAACCCTTTGGGGAATACAGGCGTGATGATATTTTACGTTAATTAAGAGTTTAGTAAGTCTCAGATAAATAACAGTAATAAATTCACAAATAAAAGTATACAATTTTTCTTACTTTTAAAAATCAGGGTCTGGCTAAATATGAATCTGTGTCCGACTTTTCTATTTTTGGGCCTGGCAACCCTAATCGTATAGGAATCTATATGACTGCTTATGGTGGCGGTGGTAGCCAATATCAAAATGACAGAATGAAAACCAACTTTATTTCCACACAGTTAAGATTCACCTGGTTCAAATTCGATAAACTCGCAAGACCAATAGCTACTTCGCTGAAGTAATGTCGGATTCAAAAACGTATACCTATCCCATATTCTTGTATTGTTTTGGCGGTTGAATTTGAACCATTAATATTTGTACAGTTTCTCAAATTACGTAACTCACAACACTCAGTGTATTACTGTGTACAATCAAATAGTTACAATCTCTCACAGAAGTATACATTCAATGGATTTATTAACTAGTTACATACATTATTTTATAAATATATTATTACTTGTAATTATTCATATTTAAATGCAACATTGGAGTTTAGATTGGAGTCATAGAACAGTTTAGGCCAAAATATATTTGTACTAAAAACTAAGATTTAATTATTTTATTTTTGGAGTTGGATTTCAGGTTTATCCAAAATATTGTATCTCGATTAATTGTATCGAATATGACAATCGAATGAAAACTACTTTATAGGTTTTATGAATAAGAGGAATATTGTTAACTGTTGAAAACTGTTTTACAGAATTAAGATATTCGTATTTTATTCAACAAAAAAATATAATTATGCACAAAACCTGAAACCACTCCCATTTTATATAATTATAAATTATTTTAAATACTTTAGAAGATTTCAGCACTTAAATAAAATACCTATATAAACAATACACATAACATTAAATAATTAAGAACAATACCGCAAAATACTTCTTTTTATAAATAATATAAATAATTACGTCATCTGAGAAATAATTCTAATTTTTTTCAAATAATTCCACGGTTTAATTTTGTTTCAATACTTATAAATTGCTCAGATCTATATTTAAACACTACTTTTTACGAGTGATTTACAAAGTACAGTCATTGCCTCGTGTTCGTTACATAAAATCAAAGTACAATCTATTAATTTTGGTAATTTTAATGAAAGGCCTACGAAATGAATAATACGCCTTTGCCTTGGTTGGGGCAATGGCATCGCACACAGGTTGCCCCATAGACTCTATTTGAGGCACATAGTTTTATTAAAACCGAGACAGGTTATCGCTAATGAGACTATTCATATTTTTGTAACTAAAAAGTACTTTTTAAATTATTACTCACTATTTTTTGCGTCGCTTTGTAAGTTTACGTCGTCTATACTTGTGCAAAGTAATATAATTATGTAACTAAAGTAAAATACTAATAATACGCAAATTGCAACTAACTGTAACTGTTACCTATTTATTTAATGTACATTTTAATTTCTTACAAAAGCAATGTGTCTGCTTTAAATTGAAAATGTATTATTTCAATTAATAATTTATAAACAGATGCCTTTTTGATTTTGTTTACTCACTCTGTCTAAAAATGTCACAACTTTATATTTTTAATTTATTTAATTATCAATTTTAATCCTTCCATTAAACTTTCTTGTTTAAGCGGTTCTTACTCTCTTAATAATAACATTGACAATAAACATAGATGGTTACTTAATTCGTTATTGTCATACGTTTATCAATTCCATGTAGATGGACTTCGTCTTTGGCAGGATTCCATTAAAATTTAAAGGCTTATGGACTCATGTGGACTTTAACGTACATGACATCCATTGAAGTGTTTATAGGCGCGATGCACATCTGCGTGACGTGTCACTCGGGCAGCTACTAGGGAAGTGACGTGACACGAACCGATAAAAAAAGATGGACGATTTACAATTTAATATTAAATTTAGTAGACTGGTTCAAGAAAAACTTATAATCGACCCGACTACACACCATAACATGTACCGGTTGTTTTTTTTATGTGAAACATCTCGTGTGTCGGTGTGAGAGCGGCTGTTGCGTGGCGACGCTCGCGATGGCAGACACCCGACGGCAGACCTTCGTAACTCGTCGGCTAAGTTCGATTTGAATCGGCCAGTTATTTTTATACATAATTAATTTCTGTGTTTTCATTAGTCGGGCGTCCCGCGAAGGATTCATTATTTTTTTCAACATTGAATGAATCCTGAATTTCCTCTGCGAGGTCTGAATATTTACAATTTATAACAACGCTAAAAACCTCGTCGGACAACATTTTCAGTGCAAATTGTTTGTTTTTTCTCTAGTAACCCTTTCGTCAATGTGCATTGGCTATGTTATGCCAGAGTCATGCTACATACGACTTGTATCAAGACAGGTTATGTCATTGTAATGTTACGTAGATGTGCATCGCGCCCGATACGTCTTTACAGGTCACAAAAACCAAAACGTTTCTTTCTACGGACCTTACCAGGTCTTTCCCCATAAACAATGGATGTCGATCAGCCAACATGAGCCATAACGCGAAACGATACGTGCGTATAACAATCTGACATAGAGTTATGACTAGTTTGAGGCTGATCCGCTCGCTTACAATTATTATAATATTCCAATTGCTCCATTTCGATCCCACGATTAAACGCTACATAATTAAACTATGCCCTTGTCCAGCAGTGGGACACATTATAGGCTACAAAAAAAAACACGGGAATAGTTGGTCTGTTCCATATGTGTATCATAAGTCATTGGAAATCAATGTTGGCTGTAGTTTTTGTATTTCACAATGACGCGTTGTGTCACCTTTAAGACAACGACATAAGGTGCATATTGAAATAATTCACGCGCTATCGTGAAATACAAAAACTATAAGTTATATCTGAAGAAACTTGCTCGATTTATCTGATCAAAACTGCAGAACGATAATTAAATTTACTTGTACGATGGTACATCAACAATACAATCAAAACACATCTTTTGCCAAAAATCACCTATAAAAATCGAGCAAATCTCAAAAACTTTTGACTGCATTACCTTTTAAGATATTTGCTTTTTTTTAATACCTTTCAAGGTCTCCTCAAGTACTTATATCATTCCGAAGCCCTCGCCGCCCTCGTTAATGGCCCAGAGCAGCGCGTGCACCAGTTGTTCGTAACTATCGTAGTCAGGTAGGCACAGCTGGTTGAAACACGTGTGGGCGGTAGGCAGAGCGCCGAAGTTAGGCGCTGCTGTTATTTGGAAACGGGGGTTCAGCTCCTGGAAGGTTTAGGAATGAGATTGTTAGGGATCCTTACAAAATGACAATCCTAGTGGACTGGATCTGGTATAATATAGAAATTTGTCAGGGATTTATAATAAAAATAAGCGATCGCGGACAAAGATGTGATCCGGAGCAACGTTTGTGCTGAAGTGTAAAGGGGTGCGGGGGTACCGCCGGTGTAAGTATGCGTTTGGTGCGTGGAAAAGATGATAATTAATTTTTCATAGGATAACGATGACAGGTCATATGGAGTCATTTATATGTTACGTAGGAACTATTAAGTAATCTATGACGAAGGTAAAGGTCAATCGTAAAAATCGGTATATCATGTTGCGAATTTGATAAGACAGCAGTATTTTATAGTAGACTGAACTACTTCTTATCGTGTCGTTAGTGACTAACCTAGTGTCAGAGTTTATGTCGCTCATGCCGGTTTCCTCACGATGTTTTCCTTCATCGTTTTTAAGCAAGTGATAATTATACAATATACATGTGAATCCGAAAAGTCAGAGGTGCGTGCCTTAGGTTCGAACTTGAGACTTATGACTTGGCAGTCCGAAGGTCACACTACTAGGTTATCACTGCTATGTAAACTGAATTAATGTTGTAATATCGTTGCCACTCCACTCCTGGAGTTTATGTTGCATTTTGGTTTCACACACTCCTGGAGTTTATGTTGCATTTTGGTTTTTTATTTTTAGCATTTTATCTTTACTCAGTGCGGGGCGAGGCCGTACGCGCGGGGGTGCACCCGCCGTCCCTGGTATGCGCTGGTCTTACGCTTTATCGGCGAGCGGCATGACAGTTGGTTTCACGTTTGGGGAACCTAAACGTGTTGTGTGCTCCTTCTAAAGGTGTGTTTCCATTTAAGTGAAGAGTGAATACTATTGAAGAACAATTTACCCACCCTAACATTATATATTTTAGCACGTAGCTACACGTACCTGGAACCCGCCAGACGGCAGCTGCGAGCAGCCCGTAGTGAACTGCAGCAGCCGGGCCCTCTCCTCGGTGCTGAAGTTGGCGAGCGCGGCCCAGAACCAGCTGAGCAGGCGCTCCCAGTCCCGGCCGGAGCCCGACACGAGCGCGTGCGCGCGCCAGTCGCCCACCGACACCTCGCCCGTGCCGCACACTAGCAGCTGCACGAACAATATACATACGGGAACTAATTCTAATGTGACAGTGACAGTGACGTAGGGGGGCTTTGAGGGTGACGAGCGGACCAACCGCCCGGGACCTTGCGCACTCGCGGAACAACTCAAGTAGAATAATATTAGGTAATAATGTTTATTTGTATTTCGCGCTTTTTTTATTTTCTTTGCTTCTATTCGACAGATTGTAGATGGTCTTTCGGACCGTTTCTGCGTAACCGGAGAGCTATTGGCGAGACCTGAAGGGACGAGAGTAAAATACTTAACCTAAGCTAACTACTACTAACATCATGACTACTAACAACAACAGCACTAAGAGCGACCCCTAATGGTACTCGAACCTCGGCTTAGGGCGTTGCTGGCAAAAGGACTGGCAGGGAGACAGTTTGATGAGGGCTGAATTAACGGTGTGATGAATTTCGCGCCTTACGCCGCGCGTTATAAAACTGCATTCCTCGTCAAGCATCATTATTAAAACTAATTCCACAAAGACAAGGGCCTCGCAAAGATCTACCCGCCCGCAGCCTCGCAATGGCTAAGACCGCCCTTGCATTGACGTCTTGTGCTCTAATAAGATCACTCTGTGAACCAAATGGTCCAACATTCCCGTCTGTTTATTGCAGCGATCGGTCAAGAAGTTTACGTTTAACAACAGATGTTTACATCTATATTACAAAGGGAACATAACATCACGCCTGTATTCCTCAAAGAGTTGGGCAAAGGTGTATAGTATCACCCTCATTTTGCCGTTATGTTTAAGTCCCATTGTAATAAGGGGCGAGCTTATTGCCATCGACCGGGCACAAATCTAAACTCTGGGCTGCTACTAAGGAATTTCACATGGAAAAAAAACAATAACACTTTGCTTGACCTGGAGATCGAACCCAGGACCTCATGATCAGCAGTCGCGCTTGCCACCACTAGACTAACTAGGCAGTTAAAGGTAAATTATTTGTAGTGTATCTACCTAGTCTGGCCATAAATACTGTTACAATTAAAAATAAGAAAGATATTACATTTGAATTTGGAATCTGTCATTTTTATACGATTGTTCATTGAGTTTTCTAATTTTGGCGCCAATACATTGTACAATATTTTGCGATATTAAAATGGAGTGGGGTGATAAAGAGAACCGAATCACTGTGATTGCATTACACAAAGTTAGTATGGAGCCAAATGCAATTTTTAAAACTCTCCATACGCTTGGTATTAGTCAAATCTTTGTGTACCGGGCTATTAATAGGTACAATGAGACCTCCTCTGTTTGTGACAGAAAACGATCTGGCCGTCCACGTAGTGTTCGTACGAAAAAGGTGGTCAAAGCAGTAAGGGAAAGAATTCGAAGAAATCCTGTCCGAAAGCAAAAGATTTTATCTCGGGAGATGAAGATAGCACCCAGAACCATGTCGCGTATTTTAAAAGATGACTTAGGACTTGCAGCCTATAAGAGACGCACTGGTCATTTTTTTACTGATAATTTAAAAAAGAATAGGGTGTTAAAATCGAAACAACTACTGAAGCGGTACGCAAAGGGAGGTCACAGAAAATTTTTGTTTACGGATGAGAAAATCTTTACAATTGAGCAACATTTTAACAAAAAAAATGACCGTATTTATGCTCAAAGCTCTAAGGAAGCTTCCCAATTAGTCGACAGAGTGCAACGTGGGCATTATCCGACTTCAGTGGTGGTTTGGTGGGGTGTTAGCTATGAAGGAGTGACTGAGCCATATTTTTGTGAAAAAGGTATCAAAACATCGGCACAAGTGTATCAAGATACCATTTTTGAGAAGGTAGTTAAGCTCCTTAACAACACCATGTTCAATAACCAAGTATGGTCCTTTCAAGAAGACTCGGCGCCGGGTCATAAAGCTCGGTGCACGCAGTCTTGGTTGGAAGTGAACGTTTCGGACTTCACCAGAGCTGAAGACTGGCCGTCGTCTAGTCCCGATCTTAATCCGCTGGATTATGATTTATGGTCAGTTTTAGAGAGTACGGCTTGCTCTAAACGCCATGATAATTTGGAGTCCCTAAAACAATCCATCCAGCCGCCACTGCGTCCAGGTACACGAGCTTACTGCTGTACACAACAAGAGCACGTACTTCCAGCTCGTTCTCGTCGAAGATGGCCAGCAGGTTGTCGGGCACCAGCAGCGTCAGGCCGCGCAGGAACGCGTCGGTCTCGGGCCGCACGCGCGCCGCCAGCCGCCACTGCGCCAGCGCGTCCAGGTACACGACCTTACTGCTGTACACAACAAGAGCACGTACTTCCAGCTCGTTCTCGTCGAAGATGGCCAGCAGGTTGTCGGGCACCAGCAGCGTCAGGCCGCGCAGGAACGCGTCGGTCTCGGGCCGCACGCGCGCCGCCAGCCGCCACTGCGCCAGCGCGTCCAGGTACACGACCTTACTGCTGTTGCGCACCTGGGGGGGAAACGTGCATGCCCAACTATATTACAATTTATACATACTTCATTTCTAAAATTTCAATTATCTAAATTTTCGCGTTTTCTCAACAGGTACTCGACAATTTAAGTACGGTCAACAACGAAAGTTGGTTAACACTGTTACTTTTATTTATGTAACATCTAAAAGACACAAAATTATTCGATACACTGCTTTTCAAAGTTTCATAATATAATAGTCATAGACGGGTCGATAATTTTTGAAACAAAAAAAATAATAGTAGGATGAAACCCATTGGAAAAGGAAGAGAATATAACAAATATTAAAGGAAAAATAAATTACGGGCGATCTGAGGTCGGAAAGTGGATGGGGGTGCGTTTTTAAGGGTAAAAACGGTTTATCTCGATTTCTGGCAAAACTACAAGTCCTATGGAAAAAAGTTACACGGCAAAGTTGTAGGTAATAAAAAGATCTACAACTTTTGTATTCACACTTTTTTCACATAACCTCAAAATTTATGTGAAAAATTCAAATAACCAAGTTTTTGGTTTTTTATTTTTATCTTTTACAAAAAATTGTTTTTTTACACCATCAGAAAGTAGAGATTTCAACGAACAATAAGCCCACTGACTTTTTTAAAAAAGCTGATATTCTGACGTGAGAATTTTCGATTGAAAATTAGGGTGCTTGGGGTGAAAATTGGGGTGAAAAAATTAATATTTTAAATCAAAAAAAATGTGTTTACACTGTAATTTTTTGATTTAAAATATTTATTTTTTCACCTTATTTTAACTTAATATCGAAAAAGCACCCTAATTTTCAATCGAAAATTCTCGCGTCAAAATATCAGCTTTTTTAAAAAAGTCAGTGGGCTTTTTGTTCGTTGAAATCTCTACTTTCTGATGGTGTAAAAAAAATATACATTGCCATGGTAAATGTTCTCAGAAAATGCAAAGAAATAAGGAATATAATAATAAGAAATAAGGTGAAAAAAATAATATTTTAAATCAAAAAAATGAGTGTGTTTGGGACATAAAAAAGTAAGTTTTCACCAAATTTCGTGAAAAGAAAAACATTTTTTTGTAAAAGATAAAAATAAAAAAACAAAAACTTGGTTATTTGAATTTTTCACATAAATTTTGAGGTTATGTGAAAAAAGTGTAAATACGAAAGTTGTAGATCTTTTTATTACCTACAACTTTGCCCTGTAACTTATTTATTTATTTATACAGTCTGAAATGATAATTATTTAATCACATTATTGCATTGGGTGTGAACCCAATGCAATAATGTGATTAAATAATTATCATTTACTAGCTAATAAATCGAGAGTCACCCTCATGAATTCCGCCAATGTGCAGTCAAAAATGTCAAGCCTTTGTGAGACGCTGTTTATTAACCGCATGGCTCTTGCAACCGGTGCGAATTTGCCTACGTTAGTGCGGGCCACCTGAACGTCGACTTTTTTCCATAGGACTTGTAGTTTTGCCAGAAATCGAGATAAACCGTTTTTTACCCTTAAAAACGCACCCCCATCCACTTCCCGACCTCAGATCGCCCGTAATTTATTTTTCCTTTAATTCTTGTTATATTCTCTTCCTTTTCCAATGGGTTTCATCCTACTATTTTTTTTTTTTCACTTTTTACCATTTTCAAAGGCTTCATTCAGCCTTGGTCTATCAAAAGTTTGTGTTATTTTATTGTTACATGTATTCCAATTAAATTTAAATATTATTGTGTTCAGTTATGATTTAAAAAACTGAAGTGTTAACATACTTTTGTTGCTGACTGTACCTAGGCGACTCCTGCAGCACATAATAACATAAACGAAACCGAAAGGCACTTATTGTCCACGTCATTGCGATAATTGTTTTGTTCTGGACTATGCCTGGGAATCTTCTAGTTACGGAGATATTGGAGGTCAAAGTTCAACATTTTCACATTTTTTCAAAATACTAGTTTTGAAGGTTGCAAATGTACTTGAAATACCTCCATTACCCGTTTACTACTCATTGCATCTATCAGCACAGTGTTTTGAGTGCGTTACATTGAGCTTTACAGTAAAAAGAAATTCTTCACCCAAAAAAAAAGTAGTTTCCCAGACAATTTTTGCGTAGGGTTACTTAGTTTGATGTACTGAATGCATGGTTCACGGCTTCGTGAAGGGTCTTTTTACACCTTGTATAATGGCGACGCGTATGTGCACGGCCCCTTAAATAAAATATTCATCGAATACGAGATACAATGTGAATGCGCTAGTTGACATTTTAAATAAGGAGTTTATTATAAGCACATTGTCACTTACTCGTATAGTGGATCCATTGGGCAGCAGGTCGTGCGTCTCCAGTAGTCGTCCGGACGAATCATACACGTCATCCGCGAAGTATAACTCAGGTACAGAGTCACCGCTATCCAGGTCCGTCTCCAACACATACTTAATCTTAGACAGGTACAGTTCAGGGTCGTCTTGTTCGAAATACTGAAAATGAAAGAAATTTTTAAATTGTAGGAGTTTTTGCAAGAATATGGTGTTCTAAATGTTAATACACATATATCAGCACAGCAACGTATTTGCATTACGCTGCAATAAGCTTGTGAATAATGTGTGTTCAGGCTTTTTGCATGAACAAAGTTTATTCTAAACTCGCAAGTATAGTTGGTACATTTTTTGGTTTTCACTCAAAAAAAAAACACGTACGTATACAGGGTGTAAACGAAATCATTAAATTCCTTCAAATTTCGTGATGTCCTGTTGACATACATTAACGCTGTAGGGGATACATTAGGATTCAATAAAAAAAATACAAGCTGTTAACTTGTGTTTTTAACGTGAACCATTTTAGCGCCCCGAGTTAAATGACCGCACAGCGAGCGTTACCGTGCAATTCGCTCGGGGTGCTAAAATACTTCACGTTAAAAACACATGTTTACTTTTTGTAATTTTTTATTTATTGAATCCAAATGTGTTCGGTTTAGGGTTAAATCTATGTCGGCAGTACATCATGAGGTTTGAAGGAATTACATGATTTCGTATACTCCTTTTGTAATATGAGGGTTTATTCCACTTTGGCGTTACAGTTAACAAATAGTTGTTGAGCATATAAAATTAGTGAGAGCAACGTGAGTGGTGGTGCCTCGTGCCACTTCGGCATCGGATCTGTGCCGCGCGCCGTGCTCCTGCCCCCCCACCGCCCCACCGCCCCGCGCGCGCCCAGCGTTAGCAGTGTGCAAGCTATGTAATTAGTTACATGAGCCTGACACGTAGAGACATACTAACATAAAACTAAATATAATAACTTATTTCGTCTCTATATATTTTTTCTGGCCTTCTTCGCTTGCTCAGGCATATATTAATAATATTAGCATTACTTAAATGTTGACAAGAAGCAAAAATTGACTACCATTGCCTAATAAACAACGTTACCTTATAATGGACTCTCAGCCCAATGATCTGCGCGAGGAAGGACCTGGTGAGCCTGGCCCGCACCAGCTGTCGGTAGGAGCCGCCCAGCGCACTCTCGTACAAACACTTGCCCACTAGTTTACCGGCTAGCTCGAAGTGCTTTAGCTGTAACAACAACAGTGTAATATTACAGCATTATACTGTTGAAGAAAAGATATGTGAAATGTGAGAAGAATTCATGTTTTTGTAATTAAAGCATCGTATTCATATCGAAGTGTATTTAATTTAAAATTAAGAGTAATTTATTTGCTGAAGAAAGGTAAATGCATGTGATTGTGGAAATACTGTCATTATTTTAACATAACATCACGCCTGTATTCTCTTAAAGATCAAGCAGAGGTATATAGTAGCACCCTCATTTCATCGTTATGTTTAAGTGAATAGGGAGAGAGTATATTGCCATCAAACGGGCACAAATCCAAACTTCGGGCTGCTACTGAGAAATTCCACATGAAAAACCCCAATAACGTTTTGCCCGACCTGGGGATCAAACTTAGGACCTCACAATCAGTAGTCGCGCTTGCCACCACTAGACCAACGAGGCAGTTATTATTTTATTCTTTGTTTTTTTTTATAATAGTGTTGTCAGCTTCGTAGTGCAATTTGTACAGTGATTTTACAGTTTCATTACATAGGTACTTACTATTAAAATAAATCTAATTTATGCAGTTGAAAAGTGTCAAAATAATTAATATACACAGTTATATAATGTGTATAGAATATTACGAAATCCAAGTAAATACCTTGAGATGCGCCGGTCTGTCAGGATTAGGGTGCACTAGTCCAGTGGGCGAGTCATGGAATGACACGAACAGTCCGAACTTGGAGTCGAACAGCTGACCGCACAGTAACGAGAACCACTCACGACGTACACCGCCCCAGTCCACACCTGGAATTATAAATTGGGTAGTAATTAGAGATGGGATAAACGGCTTAAAATGGACAACGCGTTTAAACGTTAAGCTTATTTTTGTAAGAACGCTTTTGAAAGAGCTTTTCACTTAAAACACTTTTTTTATATAAGCTTCTAGTCGTTGAGGAAAACTTTGCTACGTCTTTCAAACGCGGACGTTATGTATGTTGAAAAAGCGTACAGTGTTGTGTATACGTTAACAAATACAATACATTATCAATCAATGACAATCAACAACGCAAGGTAACGCAAAACATCGAATGTACTCTGTCAAACATCCACATCAAAGAGTAGAGTAATATATAGGGATCCACATACTTGTTCATTGACAGCGAAAAGCACACTAACGTTGTATTTACAAAGTGCAAAAATCGTTTATACGAAAGTATCTATACTAATATTATAAACAGGAAAGATTTATACTTTTGTATGTAACGAATTAACTTAAAAACTACTGGACCGATTTCAAAAATTCTTTTGTCGTTAGAAAACTACATTATCACTGAGTAACATAGGATACGGGCGGAGCTGTGAGGACACAGCTAGTAAACAATAATAACACACTGAGGTACGCTTAATCAAAACAAATATTACGTAAAGATGACAAAGTAATTTAGCCGCTTATTATTATACTTAGTCATTTTTAAATTGAGTCTTATATGTATAAGATTACATTTCAACCGTACTGTTGAAAAGCATAAGTTGGTCGACGAAAAAAGTTTAAAACGAAATCCGCTTATATTGACAAGCGCACTTAGACGCTATTTTTAAAAAGCAAACTTTTTTAATCGTTTTACTTTTAAACGCCTACTTCTAGTTGTGATTATCGAAATTAGCTTTTATTATGATTTTCTTCTATTGCTCGCGGCACTGAGTTACTCCTGGTTAAAAGTTAAAATTATTAAACTAATTTATTTTAATTTTAGAGAATTTTCAATACTGAAAATTAACTATCAGTATACAGTTGCTTCATAAAATTCCCAATATGTTCCTACTAACATACATTAATCTAATGTTAAAAGTAGCACCTAGTTTGCGATTTAGAAACTAGGAACAGGGAGCAAGAGGTTTAAATCGCTGTTGCTCCTTAAGTTCCTGCTTAGTACCCAAGATGACTCGAGGTAGGCGCGCGCCCAGCACTTGCGCCAGTGCCGCTATGCAGCTGTTGCTCCTTAAGTTCCTGCTTAGTACCCAAGATGACTCGAGGTAGGCGCGCGCCCAGCACTTGCGCCAGTGCCGCTATGCAGCTGTTGCTCCTTAAGTTCCTGCTTAGTACCCAAGATGACTCGAGGTAGGCGCGCGCCCAGCACTTGCGCCAGTGCCGCTATGCAGCTGTTGCTCCTTAAGTTCCTGCTTAGTACCCAAGATGACTCGAGGTAGGCGCGCGCCCAGCACTTGCGCCAGTGCCGCTATGCAGCTGTTGCTCCTTAAGTTCCTGCTTAGTACCCAAGATGACTCGAGGTAGGCGCGCGCCCAGCACTTGCGCCAGTGCCGCTATGCAGCTGTTGCTCCTTAAGTTCCTGCTTAGTACCCAAGATGACTCGAGGTAGGCGCGCGCCCAGCACTTGCGCCAGTGCCGCTATGCAGCTGTTGCTCCTTAAGTTCCTGCTTAGTACCCAAGATGACTCGAGGTAGGCGCGCGCCCAGCACTTGCGCCAGTGCCGCTATGCAGCTGTTGCTCCTTAAGTTCCTGCTTAGTACCCAAGATGACTCGAGGTAGGCGCGCGCCCAGCACTTGCGCCAGTGCCGCTATGCAGCTGTTGCTCCTTAAGTTCCTGCTTAGTACCCAAGATGACTCGAGGTAGGCGCGCGCCCAGCACTTGCGCCAGTGCCGCTATGCAGCTGTTGCTCCTTAAGTTCCTGCTTAGTACCCAAGATGACTCGAGGTAGGCGCGCGCCCAGCACTTGCGCCAGTGCCGCTATGCAGCTGTTGCTCCTTAAGTTCCTGCTTAGTACCCAAGATGACTCGAGGTAGGCGCGCGCCCAGCACTTGCGCCAGTGCCGCTATGCAGCTGTTGCTCCTTAAGTTCCTGCTTAGTACCCAAGATGACTCGAGGTAGGCGCGCGCCCAGCACTTGCGCCAGTGCCGCTATGCAGCTGTTGCTCCTTAAGTTCCTGCTTAGTACCCAAGATGACTCGAGGTAGGCGCGCGCCCAGCACTTGCGCCAGTGCCGCTATGCAGCTGTTGCTCCTTAAGTTCCTGCTTAGTACCCAAGATGACTCGAGGTAGGCGCGCGCCCAGCACTTGCGCCAGTGCCGCTATGCAGCTGTTGCTCCTTAAGTTCCTGCTTAGTACCCAAGATGACTCGAGGTAGGCGCGCGCCCAGCACTTGCGCCAGTGCCGCTATGCAGCTGTTGCTCCTTAAGTTCCTGCTTAGTACCCAAGATGACTCGAGGTAGGCGCGCGCCCAGCACTTGCGCCAGTGCCACTATGCAGCTGCGCTCCGTCCCGCCCACTGATAATATACTAATATAGGGTCCCGCCCGCACGTATGCTACTATGTACACCAATACATCATAATACGTTCAGGTTCAACACATTCATAATCCTAGCCGTTGGTTCCTAAATAAATATGAGTAGTGATATGCACCGGTCCGCGCTGACATGCTGCATGCTGAGGGGAGGAGGACTAGCTGTAGCTGTTAGCAGTGATCGGGCACACAACTGCACCCGGCGAGTACCGCATTACATCATGATCTCACTTTTACTGGCTATCGTTATTATATTATATTTAGCATATAACTCCACAGTAACATACCCTGTTCTCCCTGAAATGTGACGTCAAAGTTCTTGCACCAGTCCTGCACGGTGAAGTGCCTGGTGGCCTTGAGGCTGGTCCTCAGCAGTTCAGAGCGCAGCACTCGGATGGCGAGCTTCTCGTGAGGGTGACGCGCGTGAGCCTTGCGGATCTCGCTGTAGAAGAAGTCTTGCTTGTTCTAGTAAGGAACAAAAGCAAATACAATTTAAAAACCTCTCTGAAACCATCTTGGATTAATTAATTTGGAAATTGTGTTGAATATCTGGAAACTAATTCAAAAATATCTTGATTACCAAACTTATTCTCAACTATGTTGGAGACGGCCTCCAGCCAGGCCAGACCATGTTTTTACGCGACACTCAACACTTTTTGACTTCTGCTACTTGGGGGATACCGAAATCCTCAGTTTAGACAGGTTGTCAGACTAAAGGCTTTTTGACTGTCTATATCCAAAAATATCACCCGAAAATAATTCGAGACTAAGACCAATTTGTCGGAAAAGTAACCTGGGTTTTGACTAAAAGAAATCCCTTCAAACAATTGAAGACTGTTACAGTTTAATATGCATCTTAAACAATGGCTATCGTAACTGTTAATACTAATCTAACACAAAACACACGACATACCTTGAAGGTGTCTTCTCCACCACAATTAGCTATGAGCAGCTGTGTGAAGGTAGCAGCTATGAGGTCCCGCTCAGCTGACACCAGCTCCAGTTGTGGCTGTACTCCGTCCTCTAACGTGAACTCCCCCCCAGGACCTGATCCGGCTGGCGTCGGCTTCAGAATTAACTGGACGGAAGTAGAGCAAAAGAACATTACCAAAAATTGTTATACTACTCGTTACTAGTCGTTTACAAATTCTTCATCATCATCCTCCTGCATCATTACAAATTATGATGCCTCAATAATTTTGATATTTAATTAAAATTACCAGCTAATGGTGATAATATTCTAGAAATAACCAGAATATATAAATAAACAGAAACAGTATTTAAAACTAATTATTCAAATGTGTCTGCTTGATAATATGCTAAACATGAGTTTTGAGATCTTAACTAGAGATCGCGAATATGCAAACGTAGCATAGGATGCCTCAGATAGATAGACCAACGATCTGAACAAAGCAGTTGGAATAGGCTGTGCGGAGATGTGATGTGTCGTAACTTCGGAGAGCCTTATATCCAGCAGTGCACTATAGACTAAGACAATGACGGTCTCACCTTGGTAGAGGGACACAGGCGGAAACTGGTTATCCTTTTGGGTATGAACTTGAGGATATAGTCTTTCAGCGTCAGTTGCTTGGGACTGATGCAACACAGCACCCGGCGCGGCTTGCCAGTTAGTAAGCGAGCCTCGTAGCAGATGTTGTGGCGTTTTGAGGAGATGTTGCGTTGGACTGTCGCTGTGTCGCTGGCTGGTAGGATAGAAGAAAAATATTGGGTAAAAGATCTGGACATTTAAGAAAACAAATTACCTTTGTGTAAAGATCTTTGCAGGGTGAGCTTAGACTGGTCACATTTATTATAAGAGCAGCCTATGCCCATAATTGGGCTACATTACCTGTGAGTACAATGCAGTCGAACTCCCCGTTATGCAGCAGCACGTCCTCGTACAACACTTGTGCGCGGTACACTCCGGCGCGCTCGAAACATAACGACATGCTCACGCGCTGGTTCACACTGTCGTATGCAAACGTCGCTGATGATGATAGTTTCTCGTCCACCTCGCCGCCTAAAGGGTTGATTTTTATGGAGAAACCCTGGTGAAGATAGAAAACATTATTAGGTTTGTAGTGTTAGTGTTTTCCAAAGACGGAAAATTCGGGAATTTCAGTTTATTTTTCATTTATTTTCGATTTAGAATAATAGGTTGAATTCACTGTTTCAATTTTCGATAAACTATTCTTTACACTGGGAATAGGAAAGAAGAATCAAGGGCAATTGCTATGGTCCTCTTAGAGGACTAAGAGGACCATAGCAATTGCCCAAGAAAAGCTCATAAAAACCCTATAAAAACCAATGCTCACAGCGGACGATTTCTACCTTGATAGCAGCGTGTGGGTATCAAACTACCGCCTAGAATGTAACATACACTTACCGCGGGCGGCTCGCTGTCCCCAAGCGGCGCGGGGTTGTCGTACTGGTCCCGCGGGTGCACGTGCAGGTGCCGCAGGTGGCCGGCGGCCCACACCAGCGCGTGGTGCGCGCGCCCCACCCGCGAGCGCCGCGCCTCCACCCGCCCCGCCGTGAACCTGCAGGTGCCGCAGGTGTAACATACACTTACCGCGGGCGGCTCGCTGTCCCCCAGCGGCGCGGGGTTGTCGTACTGGTCCCGCGGGTGCACGTGCAGGTGCCGCAGGTGGCCGGCGGCCCACACCAGCGCGTGGTGCGCGCGCCCCACCCGCGAGCGCCGCGCCTCCACCCGCCCCGCCGTGAACCTGCAGGTGCCGCAGGTGTAACATACACTTACCGCGGGCGGCTCGCTGTCCCCCAGCGGCGCGGGGTTGTCGTACTGGTCCCGCGGGTGCACGTGCAGGTGCCGCAGGTGGCCGGCGGCCCACACCAGCGCGTGGTGCGCGCGCCCCACCCGCGAGCGCCGCGCCTCCACCCGCCCCGCCGTGAACCTGCAGGTGCCGCAGGTGTAACATACACTTACCGCGGGCGGCTCGCTGTCCCCCAGCGGCACGGGGTTGTCGTACTGGTCCCGCGGGTGCACGTGCAGGTGCCGCAGGTGGCCGGCGGCCCACACCAGCGCGTGGTGCGCGCGCCCCACCCGCGAGCGCCGCGCCTCCACCCGCCCCGCCGTGAACCTGCAGGTGCCGCAGGTGTAACATACACTTACCGCGGGCGGCTCGCTGTCCCCCAGCGGCGCGGGGTTGTCGTACTGGTCCCGCGGGTGCACGTGCAGGTGCCGCAGGTGGCCGGCGGCCCACACCAGCGCGTGGTGCGCGCGCCCCACCCGCGAGCGCCGCGCCTCCACCCGCCCCGCCGTGAACCTGCAGGTGCCGCAGGTGTAACATACACTTACCGCGGGCGGCTCGCTGTCCCCCAGCGGCGCGGGGTTGTCGTACTGGTCCCGCGGGTGCACGTGCAGGTGCCGCAGGTGGCCGGCGGCCCACACCAGCGCGTGGTGCGCGCGCCCCACCCGCGAGCGCCGCGCCTCCACCCGCCCCGCCGTGAACCTGCAGGTGCCGCAGGTGTAACATACACTTACCGCGGGCGGCTCGCTGTCCCCCAGCGGCGCGGGGTTGTCGTACTGGTCCCGCGGGTGCACGTGCAGGTGCCGCAGGTGGCCGGCGGCCCACACCAGCGCGTGGTGCGCGCGCCCCACCCGCGAGCGCCGCGCCTCCACCCGCCCCGCCGTGAACCTGCAGGTGCCGCAGGTGTAACATACACTTACCGCGGGCGGCTCGCTGTCCCCCAGCGGCGCGGGGTTGTCGTACTGGTCCCGCGGGTGCACGTGCAGGTGCCGCAGGTGGCCGGCGGCCCACACCAGCGCGTGGTGCGCGCGCCCCACCCGCGAGCGCCGCGCCTCCACCCGCCCCGCCGTGAACCTGCAGGTGCCGCAGGTGTAACATACACTTACCGCGGGCGGCTCGCTGTCCCCCAGCGGCGCGGGGTTGTCGTACTGGTCCCGCGGGTGCACGTGCAGGTGCCGCAGGTGGCCGGCGGCCCACACCAGCGCGTGGTGCGCGCGCCCCACCCGCGAGCGCCGCGCCTCCACCCGCCCCGCCGTGAACCTGCAGGTGCCGCAGGTGTAACATACACTTACCGCGGGCGGCTCGCTGTCCCCCAGCGGCGCGGGGTTGTCGTACTGGTCCCGCGGGTGCACGTGCAGGTGCCGCAGGTGGCCGGCGGCCCACACCAGCGCGTGGTGCGCGCGCCCCACCCGCGAGCGCCGCGCCTCCACCCGCCCCGCCGTGAACCTGCAGGTGCCGCAGGTGTAACATACACTTACCGCGGGCGGCTCGCTGTCCCCCAGCGGCGCGGGGTTGTCGTACTGGTCCCGCGGGTGCACGTGCAGGTGCCGCAGGTGGCCGGCGGCCCACACCAGCGCGTGGTGCGCGCGCCCCACCCGCGAGCGCCGCGCCTCCACCCGCCCCGCCGTGAACCTGCAGGTGCCGCAGGTGTAACATACACTTACCGCGGGCGGCTCGCTGTCCCCCAGCGGCGCGGGGTTGTCGTACTGGTCCCGCGGGTGCACGTGCAGGTGCCGCAGGTGGCCGGCGGCCCACACCAGCGCGTGGTGCGCGCGCCCCACCCGCGAGCGCCGCGCCTCCACCCGCCCCGCCGTGAACCTGCAGGTGCCGCAGGTGTAACATACACTTACCGCGGGCGGCTCGCTGTCCCCCAGCGGCGCGGGGTTGTCGTACTGGTCCCGCGGGTGCACGTGCAGGTGCCGCAGGTGGCCGGCGGCCCACACCAGCGCGTGGTGCGCGCGCCCCACCCGCGAGCGCCGCGCCTCCACCCGCCCCGCCGTGAACCTGCAGGTGCCGCAGGTGTAACATACACTTACCGCGGGCGGCTCGCTGTCCCCCAGCGGCGCGGGGTTGTCGTACTGGTCCCGCGGGTGCACGTGCAGGTGCCGCAGGTGGCCGGCGGCCCACACCAGCGCGTGGTGCGCGCGCCCCACCCGCGAGCGCCGCGCCTCCACCCGCCCCGCCGTGAACCTGCAGGTGCCGCAGGTGTAACATACACTTACCGCGGGCGGCTCGCTGTCCCCCAGCGGCGCGGGGTTGTCGTACTGGTCCCGCGGGTGCACGTGCAGGTGCCGCAGGTGGCCGGCGGCCCACACCAGCGCGTGGTGCGCGCGCCCCACCCGCGAGCGCCGCGCCTCCACCCGCCCCGCCGTGAACCTGCAGGTGCCGCAGGTGTAACATACACTTACCGCGGGCGGCTCGCTGTCCCCCAGCGGCGCGGGGTTGTCGTACTGGTCCCGCGGGTGCACGTGCAGGTGCCGCAGGTGGCCGGCGGCCCACACCAGCGCGTGGTGCGCGCGCCCCACCCGCGAGCGCCGCGCCTCCACCCGCCCCGCCGTGAACCTGCAGGTGCCGCAGGTGTAACATACACTTACCGCGGGCGGCTCGCTGTCCCCCAGCGGCGCGGGGTTGTCGTACTGGTCCCGCGGGTGCACGTGCAGGTGCCGCAGGTGGCCGGCGGCCCACACCAGCGCGTGGTGCGCGCGCCCCACCCGCGAGCGCCGCGCCTCCACCCGCCCCGCCGTGAACCTGCAGGTGCCGCAGGTGTAACATACACTTACCGCGGGCGGCTCGCTGTCCCCCAGCGGCGCGGGGTTGTCGTACTGGTCCCGCGGGTGCACGTGCAGGTGCCGCAGGTGGCCGGCGGCCCACACCAGCGCGTGGTGCGCGCGCCCCACCCGCGAGCGCCGCGCCTCCACCCGCCCCGCCGTGAACCTGCAGGTGCCGCAGGTGTAACATACACTTACCGCGGGCGGCTCGCTGTCCCCCAGCGGCGCGGGGTTGTCGTACTGGTCCCGCGGGTGCACGTGCAGGTGCCGCAGGTGGCCGGCGGCCCACACCAGCGCGTGGTGCGCGCGCCCCACCCGCGAGCGCCGCGCCTCCACCCGCCCCGCCGTGAACCTGCAGGTGCCGCAGGTGTAACATACACTTACCGCGGGCGGCTCGCTGTCCCCCAGCGGCGCGGGGTTGTCGTACTGGTCCCGCGGGTGCACGTGCAGGTGCCGCAGGTGGCCGGCGGCCCACACCAGCGCGTGGTGCGCGCGCCCCACCCGCGAGCGCCGCGCCTCCACCCGCCCCGCCGTGAACCTGCAGGTGCCGCAGGTGTAACATACACTTACCGCGGGCGGCTCGCTGTCCCCCAGCGGCGCGGGGTTGTCGTACTGGTCCCGCGGGTGCACGTGCAGGTGCCGCAGGTGGCCGGCGGCCCACACCAGCGCGTGGTGCGCGCGCCCCACCCGCGAGCGCCGCGCCTCCACCCGCCCCGCCGTGAACCTGCAGGTGCCGCAGGTGTAACATACACTTACCGCGGGCGGCTCGCTGTCCCCCAGCGGCGCGGGGTTGTCGTACTGGTCCCGCGGGTGCACGTGCAGGTGCCGCAGGTGGCCGGCGGCCCACACCAGCGCGTGGTGCGCGCGCCCCACCCGCGAGCGCCGCGCCTCCACCCGCCCCGCCGTGAACCTGCAGGTGCCGCAGGTGTAACATACACTTACCGCGGGCGGCTCGCTGTCCCCCAGCGGCGCGGGGTTGTCGTACTGGTCCCGCGGGTGCACGTGCAGGTGCCGCAGGTGGCCGGCGGCCCACACCAGCGCGTGGTGCGCGCGCCCCACCCGCGAGCGCCGCGCCTCCACCCGCCCCGCCGTGAACCTGCAGGTGCCGCAGGTGTAACATACACTTACCGCGGGCGGCTCGCTGTCCCCCAGCGGCGCGGGGTTGTCGTACTGGTCCCGCGGGTGCACGTGCAGGTGCCGCAGGTGGCCGGCGGCCCACACCAGCGCGTGGTGCGCGCGCCCCACCCGCGAGCGCCGCGCCTCCACCCGCCCCGCCGTGAACCTGCAGGTGCCGCAGGTGTAACATACACTTACCGCGGGCGGCTCGCTGTCCCCCAGCGGCGCGGGGTTGTCGTACTGGTCCCGCGGGTGCACGTGCAGGTGCCGCAGGTGGCCGGCGGCCCACACCAGCGCGTGGTGCGCGCGCCCCACCCGCGAGCGCCGCGCCTCCACCCGCCCCGCCGTGAACCTGCAGGTGCCGCAGGTGTAACATACACTTACCGCGGGCGGCTCGCTGTCCCCCAGCGGCGCGGGGTTGTCGTACTGGTCCCGCGGGTGCACGTGCAGGTGCCGCAGGTGGCCGGCGGCCCACACCAGCGCGTGGTGCGCGCGCCCCACCCGCGAGCGCCGCGCCTCCACCCGCCCCGCCGTGAACCTGCAGGTGCCGCAGGTGTAACATACACTTACCGCGGGCGGCTCGCTGTCCCCCAGCGGCGCGGGGTTGTCGTACTGGTCCCGCGGGTGCACGTGCAGGTGCCGCAGGTGGCCGGCGGCCCACACCAGCGCGTGGTGCGCGCGCCCCACCCGCGAGCGCCGCGCCTCCACCCGCCCCGCCGTGAACCTGCAGGTGCCGCAGGTGTAACATACACTTACCGCGGGCGGCTCGCTGTCCCCCAGCGGCGCGGGGTTGTCGTACTGGTCCCGCGGGTGCACGTGCAGGTGCCGCAGGTGGCCGGCGGCCCACACCAGCGCGTGGTGCGCGCGCCCCACCCGCGAGCGCCGCGCCTCCACCCGCCCCGCCGTGAACCTGCAGGTGCCGCAGGTGTAACATACACTTACCGCGGGCGGCTCGCTGTCCCCCAGCGGCGCGGGGTTGTCGTACTGGTCCCGCGGGTGCACGTGCAGGTGCCGCAGGTGGCCGGCGGCCCACACCAGCGCGTGGTGCGCGCGCCCCACCCGCGAGCGCCGCGCCTCCACCCGCCCCGCCGTGAACCTGCAGGTGCCGCAGGTGTAACATACACTTACCGCGGGCGGCTCGCTGTCCCCCAGCGGCGCGGGGTTGTCGTACTGGTCCCGCGGGTGCACGTGCAGGTGCCGCAGGTGGCCGGCGGCCCACACCAGCGCGTGGTGCGCGCGCCCCACCCGCGAGCGCCGCGCCTCCACCCGCCCCGCCGTGAACCTGCAGGTGCCGCAGGTGTAACATACACTTACCGCGGGCGGCTCGCTGTCCCCCAGCGGCGCGGGGTTGTCGTACTGGTCCCGCGGGTGCACGTGCAGGTGCCGCAGGTGGCCGGCGGCCCACACCAGCGCGTGGTGCGCGCGCCCCACCCGCGAGCGCCGCGCCTCCACCCGCCCCGCCGTGAACCTGCAGGTGCCGCAGGTGTAACATACACTTACCGCGGGCGGCTCGCTGTCCCCCAGCGGCGCGGGGTTGTCGTACTGGTCCCGCGGGTGCACGTGCAGGTGCCGCAGGTGGCCGGCGGCCCACACCAGCGCGTGGTGCGCGCGCCCCACCCGCGAGCGCCGCGCCTCCACCCGCCCCGCCGTGAACCTGCAGGTGCCGCAGGTGTAACATACACTTACCGCGGGCGGCTCGCTGTCCCCCAGCGGCGCGGGGTTGTCGTACTGGTCCCGCGGGTGCACGTGCAGGTGCCGCAGGTGGCCGGCGGCCCACACCAGCGCGTGGTGCGCGCGCCCCACCCGCGAGCGCCGCGCCTCCACCCGCCCCGCCGTGAACCTGCAGGTGCCGCAGGTGTAACATACACTTACCGCGGGCGGCTCGCTGTCCCCCAGCGGCGCGGGGTTGTCGTACTGGTCCCGCGGGTGCACGTGCAGGTGCCGCAGGTGGCCGGCGGCCCACACCAGCGCGTGGTGCGCGCGCCCCACCCGCGAGCGCCGCGCCTCCACCCGCCCCGCCGTGAACCTGCAGGTGCCGCAGGTGTAACATACACTTACCGCGGGCGGCTCGCTGTCCCCCAGCGGCGCGGGGTTGTCGTACTGGTCCCGCGGGTGCACGTGCAGGTGCCGCAGGTGGCCGGCGGCCCACACCAGCGCGTGGTGCGCGCGCCCCACCCGCGAGCGCCGCGCCTCCACCCGCCCCGCCGTGAACCTGCAGGTGCCGCAGGTGTAACATACACTTACCGCGGGCGGCTCGCTGTCCCCCAGCGGCGCGGGGTTGTCGTACTGGTCCCGCGGGTGCACGTGCAGGTGCCGCAGGTGGCCGGCGGCCCACACCAGCGCGTGGTGCGCGCGCCCCACCCGCGAGCGCCGCGCCTCCACCCGCCCCGCCGTGAACCTGCAGGTGCCGCAGGTGTAACATACACTTACCGCGGGCGGCTCGCTGTCCCCCAGCGGCGCGGGGTTGTCGTACTGGTCCCGCGGGTGCACGTGCAGGTGCCGCAGGTGGCCGGCGGCCCACACCAGCGCGTGGTGCGCGCGCCCCACCCGCGAGCGCCGCGCCTCCACCCGCCCCGCCGTGAACCTGCAGGTGCCGCAGGTGTAACATACACTTACCGCGGGCGGCTCGCTGTCCCCCAGCGGCGCGGGGTTGTCGTACTGGTCCCGCGGGTGCACGTGCAGGTGCCGCAGGTGGCCGGCGGCCCACACCAGCGCGTGGTGCGCGCGCCCCACCCGCGAGCGCCGCGCCTCCACCCGCCCCGCCGTGAACCTGCAGGTGCCGCAGGTGTAACATACACTTACCGCGGGCGGCTCGCTGTCCCCCAGCGGCGCGGGGTTGTCGTACTGGTCCCGCGGGTGCACGTGCAGGTGCCGCAGGTGGCCGGCGGCCCACACCAGCGCGTGGTGCGCGCGCCCCACCCGCGAGCGCCGCGCCTCCACCCGCCCCGCCGTGAACCTGCAGGTGCCGCAGGTGTAACATACACTTACCGCGGGCGGCTCGCTGTCCCCCAGCGGCGCGGGGTTGTCGTACTGGTCCCGCGGGTGCACGTGCAGGTGCCGCAGGTGGCCGGCGGCCCACACCAGCGCGTGGTGCGCGCGCCCCACCCGCGAGCGCCGCGCCTCCACCCGCCCCGCCGTGAACCTGCAGGTGCCGCAGGTGTAACATACACTTACCGCGGGCGGCTCGCTGTCCCCCAGCGGCGCGGGGTTGTCGTACTGGTCCCGCGGGTGCACGTGCAGGTGCCGCAGGTGGCCGGCGGCCCACACCAGCGCGTGGTGCGCGCGCCCCACCCGCGAGCGCCGCGCCTCCACCCGCCCCGCCGTGAACCTGCAGGTGCCGCAGGTGTAACATACACTTACCGCGGGCGGCTCGCTGTCCCCCAGCGGCGCGGGGTTGTCGTACTGGTCCCGCGGGTGCACGTGCAGGTGCCGCAGGTGGCCGGCGGCCCACACCAGCGCGTGGTGCGCGCGCCCCACCCGCGAGCGCCGCGCCTCCACCCGCCCCGCCGTGAACCTGCAGGTGCCGCAGGTGTAACATACACTTACCGCGGGCGGCTCGCTGTCCCCCAGCGGCGCGGGGTTGTCGTACTGGTCCCGCGGGTGCACGTGCAGGTGCCGCAGGTGGCCGGCGGCCCACACCAGCGCGTGGTGCGCGCGCCCCACCCGCGAGCGCCGCGCCTCCACCCGCCCCGCCGTGAACCTGCAGGTGCCGCAGGTGTAACATACACTTACCGCGGGCGGCTCGCTGTCCCCCAGCGGCGCGGGGTTGTCGTACTGGTCCCGCGGGTGCACGTGCAGGTGCCGCAGGTGGCCGGCGGCCCACACCAGCGCGTGGTGCGCGCGCCCCACCCGCGAGCGCCGCGCCTCCACCCGCCCCGCCGTGAACCTGCAGGTGCCGCAGGTGTAACATACACTTACCGCGGGCGGCTCGCTGTCCCCCAGCGGCGCGGGGTTGTCGTACTGGTCCCGCGGGTGCACGTGCAGGTGCCGCAGGTGGCCGGCGGCCCACACCAGCGCGTGGTGCGCGCGCCCCACCCGCGAGCGCCGCGCCTCCACCCGCCCCGCCGTGAACCTGCAGGTGCCGCAGGTGTAACATACACTTACCGCGGGCGGCTCGCTGTCCCCCAGCGGCGCGGGGTTGTCGTACTGGTCCCGCGGGTGCACGTGCAGGTGCCGCAGGTGGCCGGCGGCCCACACCAGCGCGTGGTGCGCGCGCCCCACCCGCGAGCGCCGCGCCTCTACCCGCCCCGCCGTGAACCTGCAGGTGCCGCAGGTGTAACATACACTTACCGCGGGCGGCTCGCTGTCCCCCAGCGGCGCGGGGTTGTCGTACTGGTCCCGCGGGTGCACGTGCAGGTGCCGCAGGTGGCCGGCGGCCCACACCAGCGCGTGGTGCGCGCGCCCCACCCGCGAGCGCCGCGCCTCCACCCGCCCCGCCGTGAACCTGCAGGTGCCGCAGGTGTAACATACACTTACCGCGGGCGGCTCGCTGTCCCCCAGCGGCGCGGGGTTGTCGTACTGGTCCCGCGGGTGCACGTGCAGGTGCCGCAGGTGGCCGGCGGCCCACACCAGCGCGTGGTGCGCGCGCCCCACCCGCGAGCGCCGCGCCTCCACCCGCCCCGCCGTGAACCTGCAGGTGCCGCAGGTGTAACATACACTTACCGCGGGCGGCTCGCTGTCCCCCAGCGGCGCGGGGTTGTCGTACTGGTCCCGCGGGTGCACGTGCAGGTGCCGCAGGTGGCCGGCGGCCCACACCAGCGCGTGGTGCGCGCGCCCCACCCGCGAGCGCCGCGCCTCCACCCGCCCCGCCGTGAACCTGCAGGTGCCGCAGGTGTAACATACACTTACCGCGGGCGGCTCGCTGTCCCCAAGCGGCGCGGGGTTGTCGTACTGGTCCCGCGGGTGCACGTGCAGGTGCCGCAGGTGGCCGGCGGCCCACACCAGCGCGTGGTGCGCGCGCCCCACCCGCGAGCGCCGCGCCTCCACCCGCCCCGCCGTGAACCTGCAGGTGCCGCAGGTGTAACATACACTTACCGCGGGCGGCTCGCTGTCCCCCAGCGGCGCGGGGTTGTCGTACTGGTCCCGCGGGTGCACGTGCAGGTGCCGCAGGTGGCCGGCGGCCCACACCAGCGCGTGGTGCGCGCGCCCCACCCGCGAGCGCCGCGCCTCCACCCGCCCCGCCGTGAACCTGCAGGTGCCGCAGGTGTAACATACACTTACCGCGGGCGGCTCGCTGTCCCCCAGCGGCGCGGGGTTGTCGTACTGGTCCCGCGGGTGCACGTGCAGGTGCCGCAGGTGGCCGGCGGCCCACACCAGCGCGTGGTGCGCGCGCCCCACCCGCGAGCGCCGCGCCTCCACCCGCCCCGCCGTGAACCTGCAGGTGCCGCAGGTGTAACATACACTTACCGCGGGCGGCTCGCTGTCCCCCAGCGGCGCGGGGTTGTCGTACTGGTCCCGCGGGTGCACGTGCAGGTGCCGCAGGTGGCCGGCGGCCCACACCAGCGCGTGGTGCGCGCGCCCCACCCGCGAGCGCCGCGCCTCCACCCGCCCCGCCGTGAACCTGCAGGTGCCGCAGGTGTAACATACACTTACCGCGGGCGGCTCGCTGTCCCCCAGCGGCGCGGGGTTGTCGTACTGGTCCCGCGGGTGCACGTGCAGGTGCCGCAGGTGGCCGGCGGCCCACACCAGCGCGTGGTGCGCGCGCCCCACCCGCGAGCGCCGCGCCTCCACCCGCCCCGCCGTGAACCTGCAGGTGCCGCAGGTGTAACATACACTTACCGCGGGCGGCTCGCTGTCCCCCAGCGGCGCGGGGTTGTCGTACTGGTCCCGCGGGTGCACGTGCAGGTGCCGCAGGTGGCCGGCGGCCCACACCAGCGCGTGGTGCGCGCGCCCCACCCGCGAGCGCCGCGCCTCCACCCGCCCCGCCGTGAACCTGCAGGTGCCGCAGGTGTAACATACACTTACCGCGGGCGGCTCGCTGTCCCCCAGCGGCGCGGGGTTGTCGTACTGGTCCCGCGGGTGCACGTGCAGGTGCCGCAGGTGGCCGGCGGCCCACACCAGCGCGTGGTGCGCGCGCCCCACCCGCGAGCGCCGCGCCTCCACCCGCCCCGCCGTGAACCTGCAGGTGCCGCAGGTGTAACATACACTTACCGCGGGCGGCTCGCTGTCCCCCAGCGGCGCGGGGTTGTCGTACTGGTCCCGCGGGTGCACGTGCAGGTGCCGCAGGTGGCCGGCGGCCCACACCAGCGCGTGGTGCGCGCGCCCCACCCGCGAGCGCCGCGCCTCCACCCGCCCCGCCGTGAACCTGCAGGTGCCGCAGGTGTAACATACACTTACCGCGGGCGGCTCGCTGTCCCCCAGCGGCGCGGGGTTGTCGTACTGGTCCCGCGGGTGCACGTGCAGGTGCCGCAGGTGGCCGGCGGCCCACACCAGCGCGTGGTGCGCGCGCCCCACCCGCGAGCGCCGCGCCTCCACCCGCCCCGCCGTGAACCTGCAGGTGCCGCAGGTGTAACATACACTTACCGCGGGCGGCTCGCTGTCCCCCAGCGGCGCGGGGTTGTCGTACTGGTCCCGCGGGTGCACGTGCAGGTGCCGCAGGTGGCCGGCGGCCCACACCAGCGCGTGGTGCGCGCGCCCCACCCGCGAGCGCCGCGCCTCCACCCGCCCCGCCGTGAACCTGCAGGTGCCGCAGGTGTAACATACACTTACCGCGGGCGGCTCGCTGTCCCCCAGCGGCGCGGGGTTGTCGTACTGGTCCCGCGGGTGCACGTGCAGGTGCCGCAGGTGGCCGGCGGCCCACACCAGCGCGTGGTGCGCGCGCCCCACCCGCGAGCGCCGCGCCTCCACCCGCCCCGCCGTGAACCTGCAGGTGCCGCAGGTGTAACATACACTTACCGCGGGCGGCTCGCTGTCCCCCAGCGGCGCGGGGTTGTCGTACTGGTCCCGCGGGTGCACGTGCAGGTGCCGCAGGTGGCCGGCGGCCCACACCAGCGCGTGGTGCGCGCGCCCCACCCGCGAGCGCCGCGCCTCCACCCGCCCCGCCGTGAACCTGCAGGTGCCGCAGGTGTAACATACACTTACCGCGGGCGGCTCGCTGTCCCCCAGCGGCGCGGGGTTGTCGTACTGGTCCCGCGGGTGCACGTGCAGGTGCCGCAGGTGGCCGGCGGCCCACACCAGCGCGTGGTGCGCGCGCCCCACCCGCGAGCGCCGCGCCTCCACCCGCCCCGCCGTGAACCTGCAGGTGCCGCAGGTGTAACATACACTTACCGCGGGCGGCTCGCTGTCCCCCAGCGGCGCGGGGTTGTCGTACTGGTCCCGCGGGTGCACGTGCAGGTGCCGCAGGTGGCCGGCGGCCCACACCAGCGCGTGGTGCGCGCGCCCCACCCGCGAGCGCCGCGCCTCCACCCGCCCCGCCGTGAACCTGCAGGTGCCGCAGGTGTAACATACACTTACCGCGGGCGGCTCGCTGTCCCCCAGCGGCGCGGGGTTGTCGTACTGGTCCCGCGGGTGCACGTGCAGGTGCCGCAGGTGGCCGGCGGCCCACACCAGCGCGTGGTGCGCGCGCCCCCACCCGCGAGCGCCGCGCCTCCACCCGCCCCGCCGTGAACCTGCAGGTGCCGCAGGTGTAACATACACTTACCGCGGGCGGCTCGCTGTCCCCCAGCGGCGCGGGGTTGTCGTACTGGTCCCGCGGGTGCACGTGCAGGTGCCGCAGGTGGCCGGCGGCCCACACCAGCGCGTGGTGCGCGCGCCCCACCCGCGAGCGCCGCGCCTCCACCCGCCCCGCCGTGAACCTGCAGGTGCCGCAGGTGTAACATACACTTACCGCGGGCGGCTCGCTGTCCCCCA
The DNA here is from genome assembly GCA_910594945.2 of Amphipyra berbera. Lineage (NCBI taxonomy): Eukaryota > Metazoa > Arthropoda > Insecta > Lepidoptera > Noctuidae > Amphipyra > Amphipyra berbera. The sequence goes on from OU343126.1 coordinate 21,046,836, forward strand.
GCGGCGCGGGGTTGTCGTACTGGTCCCGCGGGTGCACGTGCAGGTGCCGCAGGTGGCCGGCGGCCCACACCAGCGCGTGGTGCGCGCGCCCCACCCGCGAGCGCCGCGCCTCCACCCGCCCCGCCGTGAACCTGCAGGTGCCGCAGGTGTAACATACACTTACCGCGGGCGGCTCGCTGTCCCCCAGCGGCGCGGGGTTGTCGTACTGGTCCCGCGGGTGCACGTGCAGGTGCCGCAGGTGGCCGGCGGCCCACACCAGCGCGTGGTGCGCGCGCCCCACCCGCGAGCGCCGCGCCTCCACCCGCCCCGCCGTGAACCTGCAGGTGCCGCAGGTGTAACATACACTTACCGCGGGCGGCTCGCTGTCCCCCAGCGGCGCGGGGTTGTCGTACTGGTCCCGCGGGTGCACGTGCAGGTGCCGCAGGTGGCCGGCGGCCCACACCAGCGCGTGGTGCGCGCGCCCCACCCGCGAGCGCCGCGCCTCCACCCGCCCCGCCGTGAACCTGCAGGTGCCGCAGGTGTAACATACACTTACCGCGGGCGGCTCGCTGTCCCCCAGCGGCGCGGGGTTGTCGTACTGGTCCCGCGGGTGCACGTGCAGGTGCCGCAGGTGGCCGGCGGCCCACACCAGCGCGTGGTGCGCGCGCCCCACCCGCGAGCGCCGCGCCTCCACCCGCCCCGCCGTGAACCTGCAGGTGCCGCAGGTGTAACATACACTTACCGCGGGCGGCTCGCTGTCCCCCAGCGGCGCGGGGTTGTCGTACTGGTCCCGCGGGTGCACGTGCAGGTGCCGCAGGTGGCCGGCGGCCCACACCAGCGCGTGGTGCGCGCGCCCCACCCGCGAGCGCCGCGCCTCCACCCGCCCCGCCGTGAACCTGCAGGTGCCGCAGGTGTAACATACACTTACCGCGGGCGGCTCGCTGTCCCCCAGCGGCGCGGGGTTGTCGTACTGGTCCCGCGGGTGCACGTGCAGGTGCCGCAGGTGGCCGGCGGCCCACACCAGCGCGTGGTGCGCGCGCCCCACCCGCGAGCGCCGCGCCTCCACCCGCCCCGCCGTGAACCTGCAGGTGCCGCAGGTGTAACATACACTTACCGCGGGCGGCTCGCTGTCCCCCAGCGGCGCGGGGTTGTCGTACTGGTCCCGCGGGTGCACGTGCAGGTGCCGCAGGTGGCCGGCGGCCCACACCAGCGCGTGGTGCGCGCGCCCCACCCGCGAGCGCCGCGCCTCCACCCGCCCCGCCGTGAACCTGCAGGTGCCGCAGGTGTAACATACACTTACCGCGGGCGGCTCGCTGTCCCCCAGCGGCGCGGGGTTGTCGTACTGGTCCCGCGGGTGCACGTGCAGGTGCCGCAGGTGGCCGGCGGCCCACACCAGCGCGTGGTGCGCGCGCCCCACCCGCGAGCGCCGCGCCTCCACCCGCCCCGCCGTGAACCTGCAGGTGCCGCAGGTGTAACATACACTTACCGCGGGCGGCTCGCTGTCCCCCAGCGGCGCGGGGTTGTCGTACTGGTCCCGCGGGTGCACGTGCAGGTGCCGCAGGTGGCCGGCGGCCCACACCAGCGCGTGGTGCGCGCGCCCCACCCGCGAGCGCCGCGCCTCCACCCGCCCCGCCGTGAACCTGCAGGTGCCGCAGGTGTAACATACACTTACCGCGGGCGGCTCGCTGTCCCCAAGCGGCGCGGGGTTGTCGTACTGGTCCCGCGGGTGCACGTGCAGGTGCCGCAGGTGGCCGGCGGCCCACACCAGCGCGTGGTGCGCGCGCCCCACCCGCGAGCGCCGCGCCTCCACCCGCCCCGCCGTGAACCTGCAGGTGCCGCAGGTGTAACATACACTTACCGCGGGCGGCTCGCTGTCCCCCAGCGGCGCGGGGTTGTCGTACTGGTCCCGCGGGTGCACGTGCAGGTGCCGCAGGTGGCCGGCGGCCCACACCAGCGCGTGGTGCGCGCGCCCCACCCGCGAGCGCCGCGCCTCCACCCGCCCCGCCGTGAACCTGCAGGTGCCGCAGGTGTAACATACACTTACCGCGGGCGGCTCGCTGTCCCCCAGCGGCGCGGGGTTGTCGTACTGGTCCCGCGGGTGCACGTGCAGGTGCCGCAGGTGGCCGGCGGCCCACACCAGCGCGTGGTGCGCGCGCCCCACCCGCGAGCGCCGCGCCTCCACCCGCCCCGCCGTGAACCTGCAGGTGCCGCAGGTGTAACATACACTTACCGCGGGCGGCTCGCTGTCCCCCAGCGGCGCGGGGTTGTCGTACTGGTCCCGCGGGTGCACGTGCAGGTGCCGCAGGTGGCCGGCGGCCCACACCAGCGCGTGGTGCGCGCGCCCCACCCGCGAGCGCCGCGCCTCCACCCGCCCCGCCGTGAACCTGCAGGTGCCGCAGGTGTAACATACACTTACCGCGGGCGGCTCGCTGTCCCCCAGCGGCGCGGGGTTGTCGTACTGGTCCCGCGGGTGCACGTGCAGGTGCCGCAGGTGGCCGGCGGCCCACACCAGCGCGTGGTGCGCGCGCCCCACCCGCGAGCGCCGCGCCTCCACCCGCCCCGCCGTGAACCTGCAGGTGCCGCAGGTGTAACATACACTTACCGCGGGCGGCTCGCTGTCCCCCAGCGGCGCGGGGTTGTCGTACTGGTCCCGCGGGTGCACGTGCAGGTGCCGCAGGTGGCCGGCGGCCCACACCAGCGCGTGGTGCGCGCGCCCCACCCGCGAGCGCCGCGCCTCCACCCGCCCCGCCGTGAACCTGCAGGTGCCGCAGGTGTAACATACACTTACCGCGGGCGGCTCGCTGTCCCCCAGCGGCGCGGGGTTGTCGTACTGGTCCCGCGGGTGCACGTGCAGGTGCCGCAGGTGGCCGGCGGCCCACACCAGCGCGTGGTGCGCGCGCCCCACCCGCGAGCGCCGCGCCTCCACCCGCCCCGCCGTGAACCTGCAGGTGCCGCAGGTGTAACATACACTTACCGCGGGCGGCTCGCTGTCCCCCAGCGGCGCGGGGTTGTCGTACTGGTCCCGCGGGTGCACGTGCAGGTGCCGCAGGTGGCCGGCGGCCCACACCAGCGCGTGGTGCGCGCGCCCCACCCGCGAGCGCCGCGCCTCCACCCGCCCCGCCGTGAACCTGCAGGTGCCGCAGGTGTAACATACACTTACCGCGGGCGGCTCGCTGTCCCCCAGCGGCGCGGGGTTGTCGTACTGGTCCCGCGGGTGCACGTGCAGGTGCCGCAGGTGGCCGGCGGCCCACACCAGCGCGTGGTGCGCGCGCCCCACCCGCGAGCGCCGCGCCTCCACCCGCCCCGCCGTGAACCTGCAGGTGCCGCAGGTGTAACATACACTTACCGCGGGCGGCTCGCTGTCCCCCAGCGGCGCGGGGTTGTCGTACTGGTCCCGCGGGTGCACGTGCAGGTGCCGCAGGTGGCCGGCGGCCCACACCAGCGCGTGGTGCGCGCGCCCCACCCGCGAGCGCCGCGCCTCCACCCGCCCCGCCGTGAACCTGCAGGTGCCGCAGGTGTAACATACACTTACCGCGGGCGGCTCGCTGTCCCCCAGCGGCGCGGGGTTGTCGTACTGGTCCCGCGGGTGCACGTGCAGGTGCCGCAGGTGGCCGGCGGCCCACACCAGCGCGTGGTGCGCGCGCCCCACCCGCGAGCGCCGCGCCTCCACCCGCCCCGCCGTGAACCTGCAGGTGCCGCAGGTGTAACATACACTTACCGCGGGCGGCTCGCTGTCCCCCAGCGGCGCGGGGTTGTCGTACTGGTCCCGCGGGTGCACGTGCAGGTGCCGCAGGTGGCCGGCGGCCCACACCAGCGCGTGGTGCGCGCGCCCCACCCGCGAGCGCCGCGCCTCCACCCGCCCCGCCGTGAACCTGCAGGTGCCGCAGGTGTAACATACACTTACCGCGGGCGGCTCGCTGTCCCCCAGCGGCGCGGGGTTGTCGTACTGGTCCCGCGGGTGCACGTGCAGGTGCCGCAGGTGGCCGGCGGCCCACACCAGCGCGTGGTGCGCGCGCCCCACCCGCGAGCGCCGCGCCTCCACCCGCCCCGCCGTGAACCTGCAGGTGCCGCAGGTGTAACATACACTTACCGCGGGCGGCTCGCTGTCCCCCAGCGGCGCGGGGTTGTCGTACTGGTCCCGCGGGTGCACGTGCAGGTGCCGCAGGTGGCCGGCGGCCCACACCAGCGCGTGGTGCGCGCGCCCCACCCGCGAGCGCCGCGCCTCCACCCGCCCCGCCGTGAACCTGCAGGTGCCGCAGGTGTAACATACACTTACCGCGGGCGGCTCGCTGTCCCCCAGCGGCGCGGGGTTGTCGTACTGGTCCCGCGGGTGCACGTGCAGGTGCCGCAGGTGGCCGGCGGCCCACACCAGCGCGTGGTGCGCGCGCCCCACCCGCGAGCGCCGCGCCTCCACCCGCCCCGCCGTGAACCTGCAGGTGCCGCAGGTGTAACATACACTTACCGCGGGCGGCTCGCTGTCCCCCAGCGGCGCGGGGTTGTCGTACTGGTCCCGCGGGTGCACGTGCAGGTGCCGCAGGTGGCCGGCGGCCCACACCAGCGCGTGGTGCGCGCGCCCCACCCGCGAGCGCCGCGCCTCCACCCGCCCCGCCGTGAACCTGCAGGTGCCGCAGGTGTAACATACACTTACCGCGGGCGGCTCGCTGTCCCCCAGCGGCGCGGGGTTGTCGTACTGGTCCCGCGGGTGCACGTGCAGGTGCCGCAGGTGGCCGGCGGCCCACACCAGCGCGTGGTGCGCGCGCCCCACCCGCGAGCGCCGCGCCTCCACCCGCCCCGCCGTGAACCTGCAGGTGCCGCAGGTGTAACATACACTTACCGCGGGCGGCTCGCTGTCCCCCAGCGGCGCGGGGTTGTCGTACTGGTCCCGCGGGTGCACGTGCAGGTGCCGCAGGTGGCCGGCGGCCCACACCAGCGCGTGGTGCGCGCGCCCCACCCGCGAGCGCCGCGCCTCCACCCGCCCCGCCGTGAACCTGCAGGTGCCGCAGGTGTAACATACACTTACCGCGGGCGGCTCGCTGTCCCCCAGCGGCGCGGGGTTGTCGTACTGGTCCCGCGGGTGCACGTGCAGGTGCCGCAGGTGGCCGGCGGCCCACACCAGCGCGTGGTGCGCGCGCCCCACCCGCGAGCGCCGCGCCTCCACCCGCCCCGCCGTGAACCTGCAGGTGCCGCAGGTGTAACATACACTTACCGCGGGCGGCTCGCTGTCCCCCAGCGGCGCGGGGTTGTCGTACTGGTCCCGCGGGTGCACGTGCAGGTGCCGCAGGTGGCCGGCGGCCCACACCAGCGCGTGGTGCGCGCGCCCCACCCGCGAGCGCCGCGCCTCCACCCGCCCCGCCGTGAACCTGCAGGTGCCGCAGGTGTAACATACACTTACCGCGGGCGGCTCGCTGTCCCCCAGCGGCGCGGGGTTGTCGTACTGGTCCCGCGGGTGCACGTGCAGGTGCCGCAGGTGGCCGGCGGCCCACACCAGCGCGTGGTGCGCGCGCCCCACCCGCGAGCGCCGCGCCTCCACCCGCCCCGCCGTGAACCTGCAGGTGCCGCAGGTGTAACATACACTTACCGCGGGCGGCTCGCTGTCCCCCAGCGGCGCGGGGTTGTCGTACTGGTCCCGCGGGTGCACGTGCAGGTGCCGCAGGTGGCCGGCGGCCCACACCAGCGCGTGGTGCGCGCGCCCCACCCGCGAGCGCCGCGCCTCCACCCGCCCCGCCGTGAACCACTTGCGGTACGGGCTACCGCTGATTGGAACGGCGCCTGAGGGACAAGACTAAATTGGTAAGGGAATTACTATATTTATTACCCCTGGGAAACATTTTATGGGGACTCCGGCAAATACTCGGGCTGCCGCGATAAATGTGCCTACCTTGTTTATCAAAATACACATCTATTAATTCCTCGTATTCAACCCAAATTATTTATTCATAATCACTACAGTAATAATTTCCGCCAAAACCCTCTGTGACTCCAAAGTTCAAATAACTGACTTATAACAGAAAGAAGAACAACAGGATAAACTTTGAAAAACCTTTTTGCATAATTACATTAAATCCTTCCAAGTCATAAAACATACAAAATAACAGATTCATTAAAATTATTTTTTAAGCAATGCCCAATCATAAAAACATACAAGATATCTCACCAATCATAATAGACACAATGTAGACGCCAGCAGTCCTCACAGTAAACTTGACGCGCGCAGTGTTGGCCTGCGCCGGGTCACCTGAGCCCAACTCTATGACTGCCGTCACCTGCAACAAAATTATAGTGCAAGGTCTTAGGCCTGGAATAATAAACCACCCTCGTGTTTGAGGCCTCTTGAAGTAAATTGAGTAATAATCGTATCATACATATTATGTTGGCATGTATACAAGGTTAATCGGAAAGGGAGTACTAATCCAAAAGGGTGTTAAAGAACCCATAATAATGAATAACTTTTGTTCTACCAATTTTCCCAAAAGTCTAAGAAAATTTAAGAGAAAACCTATTCAAAGATTTCACAAAAAATACGCTAAATCTATTTATCCTGAGCTATGATCAGCTGTGTTTACATTTTAGGCCATATTTGTGGTCACGGATTAAAAGCTCCATTCTTTTAATTCGTAATTAATGCAGGGATGAAGAGTTTACGAAAAAAACTAAAATAAAAATTATTATGTATCGAAAAAGAAAAATGAATTTTGAAATTTTAACACTTGCTTTAAAACTGTCATCAGGGATACTTTAAGTGGCCCGCGGATTAGTACTCCCTTTCCGACTAACCTTGTATAAACTTAAAGGTCCGACTACATGCAGCGACTAGCATACGCAAACGACTTGTGAAAAAGTTATAATAAATGATAATACTGATAGCTACCTACGAAGTAGTACAATATCAGACTTACGCTTACCTTCCTGGTCCCGTGGCATATAGACACGGTGAGCTCGTCAGTATCACAGATGGGGTACGGGTGACCGTTGCGCTGGAAGCAGTGCACGGTGAAACACATCGTCTCGCCCACCGCTTGGGGTTCTGTCCAACCCCATTCCACCTGGAGATTTGTTGATTGATATAACACCAATGTTTTGTGGAAGCTTAGTGCAATTACGACACGTTTGCTGCGTTTGGCTTCTGCGCTACAGGGTTTTGTTTTTGATTCTCACACGGAACAAATATTTGTATGGCCTACAGATAGTTGGTCCGAGACTGGGCGTTAGTGTATGTGAGATTTGTGTCTGTAAACGCACCCACGATACAGGAAAAAATCTTAGTGTGGGGGCAACGTTTTTCTAAAACAAACAAATTCCTTAATGAAAATCCCCAAGCTGCATCTATAACAGCCTTTGCTTCAAATTAGGTATGTCATAAATTGCTTCTACAAGGTTAGTCGGAAAGGGGTACTAAGCCGAAAGGGTGTTAATGTACCCACAATAATGGATAACTTTTGTTCTACAACTTTCCCCAAAAATCATTAGTTTATGAGAAATAATAGCACACGCTAACTTCTAACGCTAAATTCTATCTATCCTCAGTTATGATCAGCTATGTTTTCATTTTTGGTCATATTTAGGATCACGGATTAGAAGCTCTATTTTCTGAATTCGTAACTAAAGCCGGGATGAAGAATTTTTGAAAAAATTATAATAAAAGTATTTTTGCATGGATTTTTAATTTTATCGAATTTTGAAATTCTAACACTTCCTTCAAAACAATCATCAGTGATACAAAGTGGCCTGCGGCTTAGTACCCCTTTTCTGATTAACCTTTTATAGTATCCATAAAGGTTTCGTTTCCATTCCACCGACTTGCAGGCACTAGAGGACAAAGCCGAAGTTTTCAATCAAACATCTGATCCCGTGCATTATCCTTACTGCCGTGCAACAAAGTTGGATGTTCAAAAGAATACGCCCCCTACCCGCCCACACGTCGCTTTCTATGTGAGACTAGCTTGAAAGGGCACCTATTTATAGAGCAAAAATAATATAGACGAGATTCCATCCAATTAAGAGTTATTCTCGGAGTTGTCAGTACCTATTAAGCCATGTATGCACTCATACCAAGTGGACAACAGTTTCTGAAATACCACGAAACAATGTTTCGGAGATTTGGGCATCAAAAACTGTTAGTAGTGTTTACCGGAACATGTTTCAATGTTTCAGGAACACGTAGAGTCTTGTTTCTCACACAGTGCTATTTACACAAATGTTTACAAATGAATACATGGGTTTAATATGTAAAGGTGTGGTGTTATAACCACATATCATTATTTATCACTTCTTACGACATCCACGAATAGATCAGATCAGCTAAAATGACAGCAGGAGTACAATTCAGAGTAGTAGACGGTTGCAGTTAAAAATGGTACTGGTCTCAGTTACGTGCGACCTCTACGGCCGACCTGCATACTTGAATCACCGTCAATCTTCCTGCAAGTGGGTAGATTGCCATAACGAGTATAGCATTATTAAATAAGATTACAAACTACATTACCCTGCAACTGGGCGGATGTAGGTATTTCCCGGTGACGTACTGCAGCAGGGAGTGCTTCGCTTCCGGCGCCAGCGAGGGCTGCGTCATGGCGGCCAGCGTCACCAGGCCGCACACTGATACTGACACTACCAGCATGCCACCTGGATTACAAATCAAGTTACCATCCATACTTAGTTGCCATTCCACCAATTCGCACTAAGCGCTTCCAAACATCCTTCATAATGCGCACTGCAAAAGAGTGGAACTCACTACCTGCGACTGTGTTTCCGAACGCATTCAACCTGAATCTCTTCAAAGTTAGAGTTAACAGGCTTCTTTTGCTCGGCTTCGGCTCACTCCATCGTAGATTTTGTCTGTCTCCTCTGACCAAGACTAGAGTCAAGAGCAAACCCATTCCAAATAAAAAATAGTTCAACTTCTCAGTTAACCAACGAAACATTTTTATCATAATTGTGTCGAGCAAAACCCACACAAGGTTTTTAGGAAGGCCTGAAGAGATAGCAGTTTCAGTACACAACAAAATACGCTACATTGATCAGAAATCATTGTAGTATATACCATAACAGCTCACTGTTCATAGGCCCTGTTACGTCACTACAGTGCTTCAAAATTAGTGTGATTTATGGATCTGCAGTGCTGCTGTACCCAGTTTAGTTTACAGGTTAGTGAGGAAGCACTGCAGTAGTTTAGTCTAAACTGTCCTAAGCTCTCACCCCTAACCACACCAATAATCTTGCTTATAAATCTTACCCCAGGTCCACGCGTCCTGGTGCTTGCTGTTCTTAACCACAGCACTCCAGAGGTCCGCTTTCAGGGTCTGTAGCGCCTCCTTGCCGGTGGGTAGACTCTGGCGGGCCGCGGACCACGCGCCGAAGTCCTTGGGGTCCAGAACGTGGCGCGCTGTGCTGTCCTCCAGCCAGTAAACGTCTTCCAGTGAGGAGACATCGAGGCTGAGGAGTCTAGAGACAAGGGAAAATGGAAATAGAAGTGTTTTTGTTTAGACTGGTTGCTTTACTCCGAATGATTTTAGAAGATCCGTTACGTTTTCAATCGGCTCAAAAAATACCACTATGGGAGTCAAAAAGGCTGTCTCTTGCGGCCGATGTGAGGATGATATTTAGTTTATATCAAACACAAAGCTGTTGGAAGGGAACGGCACTTGATAGATTTTATACGAGTTTATGGAGTTTAAAGTAGGAACTTTGATCTCATTATGGCAGAACAATTGTTTTAGAGCATTCCATGATCTTTGTGAAATGGATGAAGTTTCTGAAGCAGTTTCCATAACATAACATCACGCCTGTATTCCCCGAAGGGTTCGGCAGAGGTGTTTTTAGTACGCCCTTGTTTCGCCAGTTATGTTTAAGTCCCATGTAATAGGGGGAGAGTATATTGCTATTGCCATTAACCGAGCACAAATCTAGACTCCGGACTGCTACTGAGAAATTCCTAATGGAAAAACCCAATAACAATTTGCCCAACCTGGAGATCGAATCCAGGACCCCATGCTCAGCAGTCGCGCTTGCGACCACTAGACCAACAAGGCAGTCCGTGAAGTAAAGCAGTTTCCGTAATACCATAATAATACTGTGATAAATGCTAGGTAACTATTACATAGTGAAAGAAAAAAAAAGAAGAAATACGTACATGCATAAAATCACGCTAACGACCCGTGACAAGACAAGCAGGGTGTCCATCACTGCCAATATAACTTATTGAAACCACGTTTGGCATAAATGTCATGGGTTACTGATAGATACTAAATAAATTGCACATTATTACTATCTAAAGAATATAAATTATTGGCTTAGTTTAGACTTTGGACATTGTATTTATCAGATTTACGATATCTTTTAAAGATACCATAAGTATAATGTTCAAAGTCTAATCTGAACTGCACGGTGCAACAGAACGCTTCAGATCTATTTGGATCTTTATCAGATTTAATGGTCCCTAAAGGAGAATGGGCAAAATGTTTAGAAGTTGGTCTACTCCTCCTCTAGCAATGAGTAATATGTCATTAGAAAGGTCTTTTGAAGTAAAACATTTGATACTAACAAAACAAAGTCAATTGTTAGTGTTTTCGAAGTCATAAAGTGAGTGAAAAATCATTTATATCCATACTATAACAATTTCATATTTCTTTGTTACTTTGACTAAAGTATCAAACAAATCAACTTTCTCATCATATTATTTGAAAAATAAATAATAGTT